>CM038144.1:249107720-249763871 GCA_021437245.1 Aegilops speltoides
CGGTGGTCTCTATAACGAGCGGTATACTTCTTTCACATATCATCCATAGCTCGCCGCACGGAGAGGACATGTCAAATAGTCCTGTCCTTGCTTATCGCACTATTTGTATCGTTCTGCTTTTATCGCAGCCTTTTTGGAATAAACAATACATAGCTTCTGCCTATTATTGCATTCCTTTTTTATCTATATATGTTCACGTATGACATGTTGCACCATTACACTTTGTGCGGCCAGATACCGAGGGCTTAAGTACCCCAAAATATGGTGTGATAAGTCCGAACACTTTCACAAGTGCGGCACCCCAAACTTATAGCATTATATGCATCGGCTCCGAATTATGTCTTGGGTCAATAGTTGGGTTTGCCCGGCTCCCATGTTTTGGTACCTTATGTCCCATTATATCGGCCAAGGTAGCGCTGGGAGAACCACTGGGATTGTTCCCCGGTTGAGCTAGGTTAAGCACCTCGATTGGAAAGCTAAAAGCTGACCGTCAAGATAGGGTGAGAGCGATTCGCTGTTCGAGAGGTTTCGAGTCCTAAAGACTTATGGCGCTTAGGCGAGTCGGCTTTGTCCAGCCCAGCGTGGATAGCGCCCGAACTTCGGTCTTAGAATACTAGGGCTTTGCGAAATTTAAAATTATGGAATTCTATGGCTAAGTGAGAGTGTTCAAGCATTATAGTCCGGTTGCCTTGTTCGTTGCGTTGGCGCCTCCTCGAAGGACCCAAGAATGGGAAAAAAGCGCTCAAGTTTATCGAACACCTGACACTCGTGGCATAGGGGCGAAAGCCGACGACTCGCCATCTCTCAAATTTACTAAGCGGACGCTGAAGGTAATATTTTAAATTCAAGCGTTGCTTAGCGCATATGAACAAGTTTTCAGCATACAGGATAACAAATCTGAGTTTACTCAAAAATTACATCTTTGGAGCATTCACCGCTATAAGGCGGGCACCCTTGAGATGCCCTCATAATACATCTCGGCTGCGATACTCCTGCCGGCGGTGGTCTGCATCCGTCACAAGCTTCTCGGCGTCCATCTTGCCCAGTGCACTTTAGCACGGGCAAGGGCCCCTGAGCACCTTCGATGCAGGCAGGCGCTTCGACTTCAATCCATGGACAGGCGTCCACAAGCCGCCTCACCAGCCCGAAGTAGCTCCCAGGCATGGCTTCCTTAGGCCACAGCCGAACTATGAGGCCCTTCATCGCCTGTTCGGCCACCTTATGGAGCTCGACTAGCTGCTTCAGCTGGTCGCTCAAGGGCACCGGATGTCCGGCCTCAGCATACTGAGACCAGAACACCTTCTCCGTCGAGTTCCCCTCCTCGGCTTGGTAGAACACGGCGACATCGAGACACTGCTGCAGGCGAGATCTGCGAATGCTCTGGAGAGCTCCGGATCGGGTAAGTGCAGAGATAATTCACTTTCACGTGCTTGCTTTGCATAAAGAATGCCTTACCCACCGCTATCTTCTTCAATGCCTCAATTTCCTGGAGGGTGTTTTGGGCTTCGGCCTTAGCAGCTTTGGCGCTCTCAAGGGCTGAGGCGAGCTCGGACTCTCGAGTCTTTGAGTCACGCTCCAAACTCTCGTGTTTTTCCACGAGCACAGGCTCTTGCCGCACCTCCGCCACCGCGCCTCTGTTTCTCTCGCTTCATTGCGCTCATGGCCCGCATTGCTTTCGGCCTCGGACACCGCTTCCTTCAGGGACACCACCTCGTTCGTGGCCCCTGCAATACTCACGTTATTCCTGTCATTTTTTACAACCACATCCTTTATATACTTCCATAAGGTATTGCTTACGTTCCTTGCCCTCGAGCTGCTTTTTGGCAAGGCCGAGCTCGTTCTCGGACCGCTCGCGGCTCTGCTTCAATGCATTGACCTCCGCAGTCAGTGGGGCAGAGGTCAGCAACGCAGCCTGCATTCCCATATTGACATACTTATGTTAGACTCCTGCGTACATATTTTAGATCCTCAGTTCGAATTTTCTTTCCGAACACCAAACTGAGCATCAGGGGCTACTGTCTATGCGTTTACATTTTCACATATCTTAAATACATACCTCAAAGCCTGTTAGAAGGCTGGCACATGCTTCAGTCAGCCCGCTCTTGGCAGACTGAACTTTCTGGATCACCACACTCATAACAGTGCAGTGCTCCTCGTCGATGGATGCGCTGTTAAGCGCCTCCAGCAAATTATCCGGTGCCTCCGGTTGGGCCGAGGTCACCGGTGTCGCGATCTTATCCTTCTCGCGAAGGGCCTGCCGGACTCGGAACCGAAGGTTCGGTGCGAATCTGCCGAGCAGGACTTAGAGCCTTTGAGGTTTATCCCCCTTGCGCTTGGAGTGCAGGAGGTTGCCTTGCGGCGTCTCTGGACCACCTCGGCGTCATCGCATAGCGAGGAGAGAAGGCAGCGGAAGTGAGGTGCTATTCGTCCGAGCGAATCGAGGAGCCGCTTCGTTTAAGCGTCGAGCCCGTCCTTAGGCGAAGCTGCAGGGGTTATATTCGGCGTTAGGAGATTCTATCGACAAATGAAACGCCATGAGTTATTACGGTATCCGGACATCTGATTTCGCCGAGGCTTAGCCCTCGGTAGCCCTCCTCCCTCGCCATCGTCGGCGTTGGTGGAAGTAGTCCGGAAGAAAGGTCCTTCCTTTTGGACCCTCCGGCCTCCCAGTTAGAGGCGGCCTTCCTTTTCTTCTCTCCCCGCCAGAGAGGCATCTTCCTCCTCCTGCGTCTTGGCGGGAGGAGTCCGCCTCGAGTCATCGGACGATGAGGCCGACAACACTGGCGCGGGAACTCCTCGAGTTCCGTGGCCTTCTTCTCCGGCACCCGTGAGGTCGGAACCAACAACCCATTGTCGGGCGTCGGCTGGTCTTCGGCAAGGCCAGACGAGTTAACCTGCCGGGCGTCTTTTGCCTGTCTGTCAAAAATGAGGGAGTTTAGATCCTGCATAGAGTCAAACTATGAAAAACAAGTGTCCTGTAAAGGGTAAAATAGCTTACCTCGCTGGCTTGACGCTGCGAGCTGAATCCGCGATCTTCGGTAGCGGATGTGGGAGCCTCGGCGCCCTTGAACAAATCCTTCCAGGCATCTTCGTACGTAGTGTCAAAGAGCCTGCTCAAGGTTTTGTGCTGTGCCGGATCAAACTCCCACAAGTTGAAGGCCTGTTGTTGGCACGGGAGGATCCGGCGGATGAGCATGACACTGGACTACGTTGACAAGCAGGCTTCTTGTTCACCGGGTTTTGGGCGCAGGTTTGGAGTCGGTCGGCTCTTGAGATTACCCCATGTCGAGCCCGTCTCTTTCCAAGAGGTGAGCCGTGTAGGGAAGCTAGATGGCGATCCGGGGCCGCTGCCCATTTAAGTCCACGCGGCTCGGTGATGTAGAACCACCCGATTGCCACCCCTTTATGGTCTCCACGAAGAGCCCTCGAGCCATAGGGCGTTGGCCATCTTGCCCACCATGGCACCTCCGCACTCCGCTGGCGGCCCCCTACCGCCGTCTTGACATTGAAGGTCTTCAGCCATAAGCGAAGTGGGGCTGGATGCGAGAGAAGCCCTCGTACCGACGATGAACACCGAGATGTTGAGGATGAAATTGGGGCGGATCATTGAAATCAGGCGTAGTAGAACATGAGCCCTGGACAAATGGATGAAGTGGAAAACCTAGTCCAGCGGAGGAAGTGGGAGAGAACACCACCCTCTCATGCGGCTGGGGGTGAGGATAAGCTGCCCTTGCCGGGGAGCCGATGCGATGTCGTTGGAAAAGTATCCGCCTTCCATGGCTTTTGATGTGCCCCTCCATGATGGAGAGACCATCCACTTGCCTCCCGCTCCGTTACATGGCTGGAGAAGGTTGAGGTGGCATGTCTTGGACTTAGGCGCTGGGCTCGAGTCTTGTGAAATGGATGAGCAAAGGAGGAAGAAGGCTTAGGTAAAAGGTGGATCCTTATCCCCTTATATAGACGGACGAAGCTATGCATCCCTACCAGCCTGGTAAAACTCGCTTATCTCCCAAGCGCCGTAATCAATGGCGTGGTTGGGTTGCCCATGCCCGTATTGATGAGAATCCCGGAATAAGGGGACACGATCTCTGCTTTGACAAGACGTGCCAAGGAAACTGCCTCACTAAAAGCGCTGAGGTGGGACAGTAAAAACGATTTGAATAAAGGCTTGGCCGTGGTGTGATGTCACGCCACGGAATACGTCAGCAGATTGAATTTGTGTAAATATTATTCTCTCTACGGTGGTATGTGGAACTTATTTTACAGAGCCGGACACTATCCTTGTTTTCAAAATCTTCTATGAAGTATTCGGAGGAGGAACCCGCCTTGCAATGCGAAGACAATCTGCTTGGCTGGACTCGTCGTCATTGAAGCCTTGTTAGGGACTCTTGAGGGAGTCTGGATTAGGGGTGTCGGGATGGCTGGACTATAGCCTTTGGCGGACTCTGGACTATGAAGATACAAGATTGAAGACTTCATCCGTGTCGGGATGGGACTTTCCTTGGCGTGGAAGGCAAGCTTGGCGTCTGGGATATGTAGATCTCCTACCATTGTAACCGACTCGTGTAACCCTAACCCTCTTGGTGCCTATATAAACCGGAGGGTTTTAGTCCGTAGGACGACAAACAATCATACCATATGCTAGCTTCTAGGGTTTAGCCTCTCTGATCTCGTGGTAGATGTACTCTTGTACTACCCATATCATCAATATTAATCAAGCAGGACTAGGGTTTTACCTCCATCGAGAGGGCCCGAACCTGGGTAAAAACATCGTGTCCGTTGTCTCCTGTTACCATCTGCCTAGACGCACAGTTCGGGACACTCTACCCGAGATCCGCCGGTTTTGACACCGACAACGACAATGTAGGAGAAGAACCACCGCCCACGGGGCGGTGGACAGCCACCTCCTCATATGATATATATATGGTGGACACTTCGAAAGAAACCAATGGCGATGAAGCAATGGAGGATAACCCCTCAAGGAAGAAAGCAAAGCATGGACGTCGTCGGCGCCGCTCCAAGCCCCGCCACAGCAATACCGGCACAGGAGACGAAAACAATCCGGATGATGTCGAAGATGAATACAACCCCGATCAGCCTGCCTTCGAGCAGGTCAAACAGGAAGACGGGCAGGTCAGCCCAGACGAACAGGCGACGGGCGGATATCCGGAGGAGGACAGCTACATGCCCCCTCCGAAGACGAGATTAGCCTTGGCGACGACGAGTTTGGCGTGCATGAGGACCCCGTGGAGCAAGCGTCTGCTTATGGCCACTTTGAGGAGCCTGAAAAAGAAGCAGCAACAGCTCCAAGCTGATCAAGACCTGCTCACAAACAGATGGACCGAAGTCCTGGCAGCTGAGGAATATGGACTCGAGCACTACACGGCTGACCGGCCACCTCGTGGCCGGGATAAAACGGCGTATCAGCCCAAATACCAGCCCGCACCCCTACGCCAATACACTACGGCCCGGGGCAATAGGCAGGACCTACAAGAAATACTGGAAAACAAGGCAGGACAGCCAAGATCGATCTACGGATCATGGGGGCGCGCCCCAACACGTGACGATGATCGTCACGCTGGATACACTATCAACAAGTCCGGCCGGGCTGAATACAGCCAACCAGAATCATTCGAACTGCGTAGCCACATAGCCCAACAAAGAGGCGCCGCACACCCCCTCTGCTTCACTGACAAAGTGATGGATCATGAATTCCTAGAAGGGTTCAAACCCGTAAACATCGAATCATACGATGTCACAATAGACCGCGCAGTATGGGTTGAAGATTTCCTTCTCCACATTCACATGGCCCGCGGAGACGATCTACAAGCCATCAAATATCTTCCCCTTAAGCTCAAAGGACCGGCCCAGCACTGGCTAAACAGCCTGCCGGCAAATTCCATTGGCAGTTGGGAAAACCTGAAGGAAGCGTTCCTCGAAAACTTCCAGGGCACATACGTGTGACCACTGGACGCCGATGACTTGAGCCACATTACCCAACAGCCCGAAGAGTCAGCCAGGAAATTCTGGACTCGGTTCCTAACCAAAAAGAACCAAATAGTCAACTGTTCGGAAGCCGAAGCCCTGGCGGCCTTTAAGCATAATATCCGTGACGAGTGGCTCGCCTGACACCTCGGCCAGGAAAAACCAAAGTCCATGGTGGCCCTCACGGCACTCATGACCCGCTTTTGTGCGGGTGAGGATAGTTGGTTGGCTTGTAGTCGCACCACACCAATAAATTCCGACACCTCAGATGTCCACGACAACAACGGCAAGCCACGGCACAACAGACATAAGCGACGGAACAACGGTGAGAACACTGAAGACAAGGCAATCAACACCAGATTCAGTGGCTCGAAATCCGGTCAACGAAAAAAGTCGTTCAAGAGAAATAATAAGGGACCATCCAGTCTGGACCGCATACTTGACCGCTCGTGCCAAATTCATGGCACCCCGGATAAGCCAGCAAACCACACTAATAGAGACAGCTGGGTATTCAAATAGGCCGATAAAATAAATGCCGAAAACAAGGACAAGGGGCTGCACAGCAACGATGACAAGGAGCCCCGACGTCCGAACACGGGGGGACATAAGAAATTTCCTCCCCAGGTGAAAACAGCCAACATGATCTACGCCACCCACATTCCCAAACAGGAACAGAAGCGAGCACTACGGGACAACTATGCGATGGAGCCAGTCGCCCCAAAATTCAACCCATGGTCAGCCTGTCCGATCACCTTCGATCGTAGGCATCACCCAACCATCATCCATCACGGCGGTTCAGCCGCTTTGGTCCTAGACCCAATCATCCACGGATTCCACCTCACGCGAGTCCTTATGGATGGCGGCAACAGCCTGAACCTGCTTTATCGGGACCACGGTCATAAAATGGGCATCGACCCTTCAAGGATCAAGCCCACCAAAACCACCTTCAAAGGTGTAATTCCGAGTATAGGCCCGTTGCACGGGCTCCATAACACTGGAAGTGGTCTTCGGATCTCCGGATAACTTCCGAAGCAAGGAGTTAATCTTCGATATCGTCCCTTTCCGCAGTGGTTATCACACACTGCTTGGACGAACGGCATTCGCTCGATTCAATGCGGTACCACACTATGCTTCAAGATGCCAGGACCTCGTGGGGTCATAACAGTCGACGGAAACAAGGATCGCTCTCTCCGTACAGAAGAGCATACTGTAGCCCTCGTGGTAGAAGTACAATGCAACCTTCTCCGGCAAACCACCAATCTGGCGATAACAACCCCGAACACCGCCAAGTGAGTCCGGAGTAACCCGCAACAGGATTGCCAGGCACGCCAAGAGCGCGACTAGCAGCCCGGCCTCCGCTCCAGCCCGATCAAGGCAACATTCATGCCGTGCATACACAATTACGCACTAAAAATACCATGGGCATAGGCGGAGGCACAATAGTGACTCAGTCAACAGTACGGTTCAGCCGCAACATACTTTAATAACCCCTTTATCTTCGGGACTTTGCTTTCGGGCAGCCTCTTCAGAAGAGCCGGATTGTCGGACTTGCACAGGAGAGAAAACCAAGGAGGCAAAAGGCTTTGCGCACAAAGGGAATACCCAGGTGGAATCTGTTCACGATCATTATACCTGTTTTATATACCTACATGCAGCCCGCCCTTGGATAGGACATGTTAAATAGTCCTATTTACTTCTGCTTAACGCACTCATTGTAAACCTACACTTAGACGTATTATTCATCAATGGGAGATAATATATAGCATCAGCTCATTATTCCTATTTGCAAATTTTTCCTACAAATATTTATTTAATATTGCATCCGTACACCTTGGTACGTTCAGTTTGCCAGGGGCTTCTTATGGCGCCCCATAATATGGCAAGACAAGTCCGAACACTTTCAACAGTGCGGCATCCCAAACTTATAGCATTATATGCATCAGCTTCGAATCATGTCTTGGGTCAATAGTTGGGTTTGCCCGGCTCCCTTGTTTTGGTACCTTACGTTCCGTTATATCAGCTAAGGTAGCGAGGAGAACTCTGCGATTGTGTCTGGTTCTTCGGACGAGCACCTCGAGAGAAAGCCTTGCGGCGGCATGATGCGGCGAGAGCTGGTCGCTGTTCGAGAGGTCTTAAAATCCTTCAAGATTTTTTCCGCTTTAGGCGAGGAATCGGCCTCATCCGATTTAGGCATATATAGCGCCCCAATTCAGCTTTCCGAATTCTAGGGGCTTCGCCGAAATTTAAAATTGTAGACTTCTATGGCTAAGTGAAAGTTATAAAGACGCATAGTCCGATTGCCTTGTTCGCTGCGCCAAACACCTCATTTAGGAACCAAAAATTTGGATAAAGAGTGTCTGAGTTTTTCCAGGAACACCCCCGTACTAGTTATGTGGGGGCGGAAGCCGACGACTGGCCTACTTTCAGAATTTTATAAACAGTCGCATAGAAGGTAATATTTTAAATCAAAAAGCGCTATATAGCGCAAATAACTTCGTCTTTATATTACAACAACAACAGGAGTACGTTCACTCAAAGATCGTGTACTTGGTACATTCATCGGCCACGAGACGAGCACCTTTCATAACGCCATCATAATATTTTTCAGGACAGCGATGCGCCTTGCCCTCCGGCGGTCCATCCTTCACCAGCTTCTCCGCATCCAGCTTGCCCCCAATGCACCTTCGCACGGGCAAAGGCTCGGCGGGCACCCTCAATGAAAATGGATCGCATGATCACTTCAAGCCACGGACAGGCATTCACCATCCGCTTTATCAGGCCGAAGTAGCTAGCGGGCAGGGGCTCACCAAGCCACATCTGGACTATGAAATCTTTCATAGCCACTTCGGCCGCCCTGTGGAGTTCAACCAATTGCTTCAATTGGTCACTTAGAGGCATCGGGTGTTCGGTTCCAGCATATTGGGACCAGAACAGCTTCTCCCTTGAGCTCCCCTCCTCGGCACGGAGAACTCCGCAGCATCTGATACGCTGCGTGGCAGATCTGCGAATGCCCCTGGAGAGCTCCGAATTCGGGTAAGTAAAAGAAACGTCTCCTCCACATGCTTGCTTTGCATAAAGAATGTCTTACCCACCGCAATCTTCTTGCCCGGCTGGATTTCCTCTGGGCCTTTAAACCGGCCTTGGCATCTTTCATACTGCAAGGGCCTTCCATAGCTCGAGACTCCTTCGTCTTGAGGTCACGCTCCAAGGACTCGAACTTCTTGCCGAGCTCCTGGAGCTCTTGCTGTACCTCGCCCACCCTAGCATTCTGCTTTTCGCGCTCAATGCGCTCCATGGCCGCCTTGCCTTCGGCCTCGGATAGCGCTTTCTTCAGGGACGCCACTTCGGTCGTGGCCCCTATTACACAATGATGACGCTTTTTCATTAGCTTCACCAATTTCGTCTATTTTTTACAACATGTGAACGGCGTATCACTCACCTTTGTTCTCTTCGAGCTGCCTCTTCGTGAGGCTGAGCTCCCCCTGGGCCTGCTCCAGGTCCCGTTTGAGTCCAGCGACCTCGGCCGTGCGGGCCGCAGCGGCAAGTAGCACTGCCTGCTTATTGACATACACACCTACTATTAGACTCCTGCGGATCATAATCGACCCTCCGTTTGGCTTTTCTTTCCGAACACCAAACAGAGTATTAGGGGCTACTACCTATCGGGTGATAATTTCACACATTTTTGATTACTTACCTCAAATCCTATCAGGAGGCTGGTGCAGGCTTTGGTTAGTCCGCTCTTGGCGGACCGAACCTTCTGAATCACTGCACTCATAAGAGTACGGTGCTCTTCATCCATGGAAGCGCCGCGAAGCGCTTCCAGCAGACTATCCGACGCCTCTGGCGTAACGGAAGTTATCGGCACGGTCGGCTCACCCTCCTTGGCGAGGGGCTGCCTGCCCGAATCCGGAACCTTTGGGGGTTCCGGTGTAGTGTCCGGCTGGGAGCCCGGCTTGCTACGGCTCCTGTCGGCACAATCCACTGATATCTTACGCCCCGTGTGCCCGGCGTCTGGAATTTCACCTTGGGGCATCTCCAGAGACACCTCCCCCTGCTTTGGGAGCCTTTGGGACAACACCTCCATGTCGTCCGCAGGCCGAGGGGTAGTGGCCGTTGGGAGCGAGTTCATCGCCGAATCACTCAAGGACCCATTCGAAGAAGATACCTCGGGATGGACCCTAGCCGGACTGCATATACGTGTTCGGCATTATAACAGGCTATGAAGCGAGGTCGCACTAAAGTACAACAGAGTGCGGAACTTACGATCTTAATAGGGGCTTCCCCCTGGGCAGCCACTCCTCCTCGCTGTAGGCGACCGTGGTGGAGTAATCCGGAAGGGACGCCTTTCCCTTCTTGGGCGTCCTAGCCTCCCCCTCCGGGGCGGCTTTCCTCTTCCTCTCCTCCCCAATGCAGTGAGGCGGAGATTCCTCGTGTTTCTCCCCGCCTCCACAGGAGGAATCTAACTCGTCATCTTCGGACGACGAGGGTATGACGGCCTTGCGTCGGGGACCCTTCCTGGTCCCCTGGGTCGCCCTCTTAGGCCCTTCGGTCTCCTTAGGTGGGGTGGCCCTTTCCTCTCCCTCCTCCCCTTTGGGGGAGGAGTCTGCCTCGTTGTCTTCGGACGAGGCGTCTGGTACGACCTTACGCCGGAGACCCTTCCTGGTCCCCGGGGCCTTCTTTTCGGCCTTCTTCTCCGGCGCCTTGTAGGGCGCCGGGACTAGTATCTTCGTTAGGAGAGCGTCTGCTGGACCTTCTGGCAGTGGAGCTGGACAGTCGATCTGCTCCGCCGTCACCACGTACTCCTAATTAAACACACACGATGACTTAAAATCCTCCCATGAGTATGCTGGGAAAAATTACATCTAGTGATGGTTAGGAAACTCACCGGACTGGGGAGCCGTCTGGCATGAAGTCCACGGTCCTCGGATGTGGGAGGAGCTATTTCGGAGGCATTGAACTGCACCTTCCATGCTGTCGGCGTTCTGGGGAGCAGGGTCCCAGACTTACTGCTGCTGCGGCTGCTTGGCGTGGCTCAAGGAGGCCCCAGCACGGCCCATCTTCATCAGCGCAAGCTCAAGACCCTCGCGAGGCCAAGCCTTCTTGAGGCGGATGACAAGGAGCTTCCTCGAGCCACGGCCTCATCAGGCTGGCTCATGAGGAGGCGGAGAGTTCAAGGCGGGGTACCTCGCGAGGTGCCCATGATGCAAGCCATGACGACCAAAGGCGCCGGTCAGGCGCCCGCCCATGATGTCCTCCTTTCCTCTTTGGTGCAAAGGGAGCAAGCGCGGTGAGAGCATCAAGCAAAAGGCGTCCATTTGATTGCAACAAGACCAAGACCAGCCCAGCGGCCGAAGGAAGTCATTGTGGAGCCAGTCGGCGTCACCACGAGCCTTTGACAGCGAGGACCAACTTTAGTCGGGGATAAGTGTACGCTGTTCCCCTTCAAAATGGCCAATTGTTGGCGCCATTCCCACTCAATATTTGGGAAGAGGCCCAGGGCCTTTGCCTATAAATAGGACTAGCCACCCGCAAGGTAGGGCATCGAGAAAAACAAGGATAGAAAGACACACAGAGAGAGAGAGAGAGAGAGGCGACTGAACTCCCCCTAGCAGTTCATCGCGCCCGGCCAAACAGAGACTCTCATGAGGCTGTTCTCCTTTGTATTGTTCATCATCAAGCCCAAGAGGCAATCCACCACACCACACCTTTGGGTAGGGTATTACACCACAATGGTGGCCTGAACGATATAAATCTTGTGTCTCTTGTTGTTTAGTTTGGTAGTTTAGGTCCTAGCGATTGGCGAGGCGAGCTGGTTGAGGTTGAATCTCCGCGCACGCCCAGTGTTCGAACCTCAAGGGTCTCGGAACCGAAATCCGACATTTGGCGCGCCCGGTAGAGTGCTGGAATCTGCCTTCCGTCTTCTCATTCTTCCCCGACCACCGCAACCATGTCTGACGCTCGTCGGGCTCGCACCGAGCGCCGAGCCGCCCTTGCCTCCCATGTCACCCAGACGGCTCCCGTCGATGGGCGCCCTCGTTGTTTCCTGTCACCTGCCATCAACGCCGCCAACAGCCCAGCGGAGAACGAGCAGCAAGCATCGTCCCTGCATCCGTCCATGAGGCGGGACGGCCGCACCGCCACGCCCTCGCTCACCCCGCTGGTTCTTCGTCACGTGCGCCCCGCGCGGCCATGGAGGCCCGAGCTGCGCTCATCGCGGCAAATGACCTCCTACGCTACCGCCCCATTGACGACGTCTACGAAGAATGGCTTGACCGAGTTGTTGAGCTCGTCCGCGCCACCGGAGGCGCCCCCGCACCGTCCTTCTCGCTGCACCGCACCCCGCCCTGCGTGGGCGATGAAGCTCCTGGGGCGCCTCAGCCGCCTCCTCCTCAAGAAGGCGCCCTGGCCCCATGGCACGCGGCCCCTGGGCGGAACCCGCTCTGCCGGCGCCCGACATATCAAGTGAAACTGCCAAAGTCCTCGCCCACGAGAAGCTGCACGAGCGCTCCCTGCTCCAGCACGTCAAGACCCTCCGCTGCCCCCAGCCGTGGCGCATGGGGACCCGTAGGACCAAGCTCTCCGTCGCCCAAGGCCCCCCGTGGCCACGGAGGGCTGTCGCGCCTTCACCTCTGAGCTACGCAGCGTTGCGTGGCCCGGCAAGTTCAAGCCAGACCTACCCCCTTGCTACGACGGCACGGCTGACCCTGCGGAGTTCCTCCACCTCTACGAGTTGGGCATCGAGGCTGCCAACAGAGACGAAAAGGTCATGGCGAACTGGTTTCCCATGGCGCTCAGGGCGAGACCGCACTGGCTCTGAATCGGCCCCGAGCATGATCTCTTCTGGGGCGAGATGCTTTTCGCTTCATCGCCAACTTCGAGTACTTTCGCGATCGGCCTGTTGTGAGCGACATGCGCCGTATCAAAGCGGCAGCGGAAACCTGCGAAGTACATCGGCGCTTCAACAGCGCACCTCAAGATCCCGGGGCAATGGAGGAGGCCATCATCTTTGCCTTATCCGGCGGTGTCTTGACGTCAAGATGAAGGAGGAGCTGGCGATGCATGAAGCCGGTGCACCTCCTTGGAGCTGTTCAACTTGGCGACCATGTGATCCGGGGCTGAGGAGGCGCCTCTCCTCCTCGAGCTGCTGCGCGGACCCGAAGAAGAAGCCCAAGGCCAGGGCGTGAAGCGCAAAGGGGCTGCCGTACTCATGGTCGAGCAGACACCAGCGGGGAGAGATCAGCCCGAATCCTCCAGGCGGTCGATGCTGCGTGTACCACGACCTCCACACCCACAACACAAAATGAATGCCAAGAGCTCGGGCCGTGCGTGAGGGAAGGGTCGGCCCAGACGCCCGACCGCAGCGGCCCGGGGCTCTGGCCGAGAGGAGGAAGGAATGTAGAAACCTTTGGGAAGACCGTGGCCCGCGCCAAGGGTGGCGCGACCAACCTCGCAAGGACCGTGGCGGGTCCGCCTCGCGAGGCCTGGAGGATCGACCTCGCGAGATCACACCGCAAGGGCGTGAGGCCTCCCTCCCTTGCCGCGCAGCCAAGGAGAAATGAAGACCGTCATCGGGGCCAGAGGGGCTGGGGCTTCCGGGAACCACGCATGTCGCTTTGCATCTGGGCGGAGCTCAAGCCCGACCTCTCGGCGCATCTTCAAGCGATTCGCCGAGAAGTGAATGCAGTCCTCCCCAAGCTCGAGGCCACGTGCCCTCTCGGGTGGTCTGCGTGCGCCATCACGTTCGGCTTCAGCGGATCAGCTCAAGTCTTGCGACCCACAGCGAGTCCTCCCGATGCTTTGTTCCCCAATCGCCGCAGCGTGCTGATCACGGGACCCTCATCGGCCCGGCGGGTAGGGCTCAGCGTCATGTCGTGGAAACATTCAACAATCTTCAAGTGCCTTCTGATCGGCTTCAGCCAACCAAGCCCTTCTCCGGTGTCACCGGCTCCACCGGTCCCGATAGGGTAGGTCCGCCTTCCTGTCACCTTCGGGGCTTGCGACAACTACCGCACCGAGCTCATCGACTTCTATGTCGCCCACATTCGCCTGCCATACAACGCCATCCTCGGGTACCCGGTGCTGGCCAAGTTCATGGCCGTAACCCACCAGCGGCTAGCGTCCTCGGGGATGCGAAGCGGCGGGGTCATCACGGTGCCCTGCGAAGAGCGCGATGTGCTCCTCGGGCGAGCCTTCGAGCCGCATCAATGGAAGACCCAGACCGCGGAGGCTGGAGGCTTCCCGAGGCCGCCCCCAAGAAGAAGAACACATCAACCGGCCCGGCCCCTCAGGAGGCAGGCCCCTCAGGGCCCGTGCCTGGCCAGTAGGAGCCTCCTTCCATCGCATAGGGAAGCGCGCTCGGCGCCCTCCTCAGGCAGGGCTTGAGGGCTCTCCCTTGGAGGGCCGCCAACCTCGCCAAGGTCACGAGGGAGGCGCTTGGGCACCACGTGGAGGCGTGCTTCGAAGCACGTTTCCCTCAAGAAGGGGCAAGACAAGGAGGGCCAAACCCTCATGAGTTCGTCAGCAAGGCCATTCAGGAGTTACAGGAGTCAAGGATCATGAGGGGCAGCCACCGCCTACCCGCTGTGGCCCCCCATCCAGGCGAGGATGGTGGGCTGCGCGTCTGCATCGACATACCAGCGCTCAACCGAGCCGCCTCTCAAGAGCGCCTCTGGCCCTCGCGAGTGGGACGTTGCGAGGGTCCGCCCCACAGCTACGTGCGCATGCCTTACGGCCTGCTGAACGTGGCTGCTGCGCACCAGCGTCTCATGAGGGTCATCTTGGAGGCTCAACAGGCAGGCATGCCGCAGCCCTGGCGGAGATGGAGATGGCCCGCGAGGAGCCCCCAGCGCCCGGAGCCTCGGATGCCCTGGGCACGGGGCTCGTGAGATCGCTCCGCAGCCCACGAGTCTGCTACACCAACACCCCTTCGTCCCCAACATCATCAGGTGACATCTTTTAAGTTTCGTTTCTGGTTGGGAGCGCCTTCAAGGCCGCATTATTCCCAGGCCGCGTGGGTCCGTCCCTGCGGCATGTATCCCTTTTATTTCATGTCCTTAGCTTGTCTTATTGGGGGCGACCCTCGGGCTGCATCATCCCCAAGCCGCTCGGGCCTGTCCCAGCGGCATGTATCCTTCTTGCGTTTATCTTAGGACTATGCTTTCGATCCACCATGCTTGTTATTTGGTGCCTTTTTTCTCACAGGTGTCAAATCAGCACGTTAAAGGGGGTGCACGAGCATCGCGAATCAGGGCTCCTCGGCTCTCCGGCCCTCACCCTTTGGTCTTGTCCATGGCATTGCGACCTGGCGTGCAGCGGCGAGGCTGAGACCAGCCGAGCGGGACCGAGGCGTAGAATTTAAACATCTAACCCAGCTTGCATATTAAAGGGGGGGTGCCTGAGCATCGCGACTCTGGGCTCCTACCGGCTCTCCGGCCCTCACCCTCTGGTCTTGTCCATGGCATCGCGACCTGTCATGCCAGCAAGGCTGAGACCAGCCCGAGAGCCGGGACCCGAGGACGTAGAGTTTCAACATCTAACCTAGCTTGCGCGTTAAAGGGGAGCTGCCTGAGCATCGCGACTCAGGGCTCCTACCGGCTCTCCGGCCCTCACCCTCTGGTCTTGTCCATGGCATCGCGACTTGGCATGCCAGCGACGGCTGAGACCAGCCCGAGAGCCGGGACCCGAAGACGTAGAGCACCGGCATCTGGCCAAATTTGCAGGAACACACTCGAAGATAAGGCCTAGAGCCAGGCGCAACCCGCCTTGAGGGAGGGCCTCGTGAGCCCCGCGCTGGCTCACGGGCGCCCAGATGCACCTCGCCAGGCCTCTCACGCCTCTCCCAAGCAACTAACGGCTAACTATCGATCGCCACGGCAAACTCTCGTTCCTTTTGTGATGAGCCTGCAGGGTCCCTTCAAGGAGCACCGCCAGGCGAGGCCCTCACGGTGCCTTCTTCGCTCTTGTCCGCGCGACCCACTTGCACGTTAAAGGGGGGGCGCCTGAGCATCATGACTCAGGGCCCCTACTGGCCCTCCAGCCCTCACCCTCTGGCCTTGACCACGGCATCGCGACCTGGCATACCAGCGACGGCTGAGACTCACTCGAGAGCTGGGACCCGAGGACGTAGAGCAGAAAGGGGAGCGAAGATAAGAGGAGAGGAGCACGCAAGGACCTCGCCAAGCAATCCCTCGCCAGTCGAGGCACGGACCTAGCGCTGCTCCATGAAGCGTTCCCTGACCCTCGAGATAAGTCACCCTCCGGATGCACTAGTTATCGCAGCACCATCCCCGCACCCAATGCAATCCCGTGTTAGCAACGTCGCTCTCCTTTCTCACCGAATGATGGCTGCTTGAGTGCTAAGGTGACCTCCTGAGCATCGCGATTCAGGGGCTCTTACCGGAGCTCGGGCCGCTCACCTCCTGGCCTTGACCACGGCATCGCGACCTGGCATACCAGCGACGGATGAAGCCACCTTGGGACAGGGACCTGTCGGCGCAGAGCATCAAGCCCTCGTGAGGTCTGAAAGGAAGAAACTAAGCTAAAATGGAATAAGCATCTCGCACAGCTCCACAATGGGGATTATATTGACAGACGGATTTACAAACGTCTTACAAGCCCCCGTGGGGTATATTCTAGGCCCCTCGCAGGAACAAAAGGCGTGAATCCTAAGGAGTCCTAACTACAGGGGGCATCGGCGGAGCGCCATCATCAGCAGTGGGCCGCCAAAGCACCGCGCCTTGCCCCATCGGATCGAAGCGGCGGCGACTGTCGACCCGCTGCCTTCCGGGAATGGCGCAGCTCGAGGCTCGTAGCTGTCGTCGCTTCGTCTCCGGCGTCACGAAGAGCTCGGCGAGTCACTGAGATCTCCGGCGCCTTGCCGCTTTGAGGAGCTGCCAAGGGAGCGGATGGTCGGCCTCTGTCTCGCCGCAGCAGGGTCCCGACCGCCTCTCCCGGGACAACACTCCAGCCAACGACCGTACGCATCGAAGACCTTGCAGGACATCACCGAAGCACCTCGTACTCCAGATGAATCGTGAGGGCGCCCCTCGTCCTGCAGACCCGGGCGACCTCACCCCAGCCTCGAGTCATGAAGACCTCGCCGGAAGCGGCAATGCGACCTCTGCCTGTCGCGAGGTGCCGCAGCCGGGCGTCGTTGCAGCGAGCGGGGGTTCCCCTGGCCGGGGCGGAGGCGAAGAAAGGAGGGAGACGAATCCAAGACTTAGGAGGCGTGGCGGCGTGAAGGACAAACTCGCGGAAGGAGCCCTCGGCGTGGACTCCAGGGGGAAGACGCACACCTTCGTGACCCGTTGGCGTCGTCGGCGGCGCCGCTCATGGCGTTCGGCGTCGACTCCTTCAGAGCCGCCAATGTGCGCGTACAAGGGAAGAGGGAACCCTGGTGGCGGCCGCTCACACCAGGGTCTAGATGCTTCCTGGCGAGTGCCCTCGCCCGGACACCAGAGGGCAAGCCGCTTCTTCGGGGGAAGCGGATCAGGATCCTCTTGGGGAACCTTTCCCTTCACTTCCGGGGAGAACCGGCGGATCGGAGCCATTGCGCAAGGCGGGCAAGGCCGGGAAGGAGGAAAGCGAAGGATAGGCCCGGGCGAGCGGCGCGCCGTTCGTGCCTTATAGCTAGCGAAGGCCAACCGTCGGCCTCCACGATCACAGGTAATCATGGACCGCTTTGCATCCAGGGACTTGTCGAATCCGTGCGGTTACCAAGGCGACGTGGGGAAAGCGAGCGCCGCGTCAATCAACCGCCACGCGGCGCCCAAAACGCGAGCTGCTAGGGCCCATGACGCCGCCTTCGCCCTTTCACCTCTCGCTTCAGCCAAGTTGGGCGCACCGTGGGCGAGGGCTATTGTCGGCGTTACGGGAGCGGGGTCCCAGACTTGCTGCTGCGGCCTGCGGCGTGGCTCAAGGAGGCCCGCGCGGCCATCTTCATCAGCATAAGCTCAAGACCTGGCGAGGGCCAAGCCTCATGAGGCGGGCGACAAGGAGCTTCCTTAAGAGCAGCCTCGTCATGCTGGCTCATGAAGAGGCGGAGAGTTCAAGCGAGGTGCCCATAGCGCAAGCCATGACGACCAAGGGCGCGATCGGGCGCCAGCCAGCATGATGTCCTCCCTTCCTCTTTGGTGCAAAGGAGCAAGCGCGGCGAGCATCAAGCAAAGGCGTCCATTTGGTGCAACAAGACCAAGACCAATAGCGGCGAAGGAAGTCATTGTGGAGCCCGAGCCGGCGTCACCACCAGAGCCTTTGACAGGCGAGGACCAACTTTAGTCAGGATAAGTGTACCCGCTGTTCCCCTTCAAAATGGCCAATTGTTGGTGCCCTTCCCGCTCAATATTTGGGAAGAGGCCCAGGGCCTTTTCCTATAAATAGGACTAGCCACCTGTAAGCTAGGGCATCGAGAAAAACAAGGATAGAAAGACACAGAGAGAGAGAGAGAGGCGACTGAACTCCCCCTAGCAGTTCATCGCGCCAGCCAAGAACAGACTCTCGCGAGGCTGTTCTCCTTTGTATTGTTCATCATCAAGCCCAAGAGGCAATCCACCACGCCACACACTGGAGTAGGGTATTACACCATAATGGTGGCCTGAACCAGTATAAATCTTGTGTCTCGTGTGCTGTTTAGTTTGGTAGTTTAGGTCCTAGCGAGTCAGCGAGGAGCGAGCCGGTTGAGGGTTGAATCTCCGCGCGCAGCCCAGTGTTCGAACCTCAAGGGTCTGCCGGAACCCGAAATCCGACACATGCGTCCTTGTGTGTCATGCCGTAGAGCTCTTGAAATGACCGGTGTTTGGCCGGAACAAACTCCCACAGAGTAAATGCCCATCTTTGGCACGGAAGAATGCAGTGGACGAGCATGACCTCGACCACGTTGACAAGCTTGATTTTCTTGTCCATCATACTCCTGATTTAGTTCTGAAGTCATGTCAGCTCCTTAGGTTCACCCAAGGCCAGGCCCTTCTTTTCCCAGGAGGTGAGCCGCATGGGAATTCCGGATCGGAATTCAGGGGCCGCCGCCCAGTTGGCATTGCGTGGCTCGGTAATGTAGAACCACCCCGATTGCCACCCTTTCACGGTCTCCGCAAAGGAGCCGTCAAGCTAGGTAACATTGGGCGTCCTGCCCACCATGGCGCATCCGCGCTCCACTTGCTGGCCGCTCACGATCTTCGGCTTCACGTAGAAGATTCGTGGCCACAAGCCGAAGTGAGGTTTGATGCGGAGGAAGGCCTCGCACACGACGATAAACACCGAGATGTTGAGGATGAAATTTGGGCCTAGATCATGGAAATCTGGCCCGTAGTAGAACATAAGCCCGCGGACGAAGGGATGAAGTGGAAATCCCAGTCCACGGACGCAGTATGCGAGAATCACGACCCTCTTGTGGTATTCCGGAGTAGGAATGATCTTCCCTGCGTCCGGTAGCCGGTGCGCGATGTCTGCGGCAAAGTATCCGGCCGCCCGGAGCTTCGCCATATGCTCCTCCTTCACAATGGAGGCCACCCACTTGCCTCCTGCTCTGGACATGTTTGGCTGTGCAACGAAGGCGTGAACTAGGGTGCTGGAGCTCGAGGGTGTGGGAATGGATAAGCAGAGGAGGAAGAAGGCATGGGTACAAATGAGGAATCCTTATCCCTTTATAGAGGCGACGAAAACGGTGCGCCTCCACACTTTCCCGTTGAAAATCGCTTATTTCCCAAGCACCAAGATTGATGGCACGCTTGGGTTACCCATACCCGTATTGATGGGAATCCCGTGATAAGGGGACATGGTCTCTGCTTTGACAAGATGTGCCGAGGAAACCGCCTTGCAATATGCGCTGTGGCTGGTTGTGGGAAAACGGTTCGGATGATGACCCGATCGTAGTGTCATGTCACGTTGTCTGAAGTTGTCAGCAGATTACATTTGTGAAATATCATTCTCTCTACAATGGTATGTGAAGATCATCTTGCAGATCTAGACACGATTTAAGTGTTTGATAATTACTTTGGAGTATTCGGAGATGTAGCCTGTCTTGCAATGCCGAAGACAATCTAGGTGCCGGGCTCATCGTCATTGAAGCCTTGTTCAGGGGCTACTGAGGGAGTCCTAGATTAGGGGGTATCCGGACAGCCGGACTATATACTTTGGCCGGACTGTTGGACCATGAAGATGCAAGACTCAAGACTTCGTCCCATGTCCGGATGGGACTCTCCTTTGCGTGGAAGACAAGCTTGGCGATCCGGATATTATATTTCCTTCTTTGTAACCGACTCCATGTAAACCCTAGCCCTCTCCGGTGTCTATATAAAGCTGGAGGGTTTGAGTCATAGAGCAGAATCATAATCATCATAGGCTAGCTTCTAGGGTTTAGCCTCTACGATCTCGTGGTAGATCAACTCTTGTAACACTCATATCATCAATATCAATCAAGCAGGAAGTAGGGTTTTACCTCCATCAAGAGGGCCCGAACCGGGGTAAAACTTCGTTTCCCTTGCCTCCTGTTACCATTAGCCCTAGATGCATAGATCGGTTTGACCGAAACGTTACGAAGGGAAACAGAGAGATTACAATCCCATCTCGGTGAGACCGAGATCCCTATTGGTGAGACCGAAAAGACTAGGGTTTGTGGCAGTGGCTATGACATCTGAACTCGGTGGCGCCGGATAGAAAGAATCAGTGGGGCCGAGTTGGACTTTTGGTTTGGGTCATATGTGGATATGAGAAAGTAGTTGAGGGCTTTGGAGCATATCACTAAGCATTTTGAGCAAGAGACTCATTAAGCAACACCTCATCCCTTCTTGATAGTATTGGCTTTTCCTATAGACTCAATGTGATCTTGGATCACTAAAATAGAAAATGTAGAGTCTTGATCTTTGAGCTTGAGTCAATACTTTTATCCTTAGCATTTTGAGGGATCCACTTTTCTCATCCATGACAGGCCAATCATTGAGCTTTCCTGAAATACTTATCTTGAAATAGCATTAGCTCGAGCTATATGTTGTTAGGAATTACCAAAACCACCCAGGGATAGTTGCACTTTAACCAGAGTTGAGGATTGTTGTTGAGACGCGACAGATGACAACCGGCAGCGGATTACGATGAGCAACCGGCTGCGGTGTGTGTGCCGGCGGGGGTGTGATGACACCCACAGGTGATGGTACGGATGGCGACTTGGCGCATATCTGGTTGTTGCCTGCTGAAGAGCAGGTGGACGAGTAGCCAGCAGACATGGTTGCTGCGGCCAGAGCTTCTGATGCTAGGCAGAGTAAGTAGAGAAGAGGAGAAGCAAAACATTGGATCTGTCAGTTTCATTACTTGCAGAGTTGCATAGCACCATATATAGTCATAGTCTAGGTTTGGATTCGAACCAGCTACAGGAGCACGTCTCTCTTTTTTCTAAAACTCAGCAACGTCTCTTTACTGGTACACTAGCTTGTTCTGTACGCCTTATCAAGTCTTTGATTTTCTTTCTTTTTTTTGCGAGGAAGGAAGGAGGACAATATTAAGAGTTCCTGGACTCGAACCTAAGACCTCTCGGTTGAAAACCAAGGGTGCTAGTCACTTATATGGCGAACTTTCCCTGGGAGGAGGACGGTAGACAAACGCATTTTCCTCGCAGTTTTAGTTGCAACACAAGATCGAACGGTCACAGTTTCGGGAATGTTATTAGGCGAACGAGCCTAATTATTCTTTTCTTCCTATATATAAAAAAGCATGCTACTTTGTGTCGGCTTAGTTAACAAACGATTGTGCCATCCTTGACCGTTGGATTGACATTCAATGTCTGTCGTGTTTCTTCACTCTCTTCTTCCTACAGCCGCCAAAGCCAAACCAGTGCCAGTGGGACCGCCTGCTCCCACCTCCCACGGCTGGCTATGCTACCGCGCACGCATCATGGCCACATCGCACCCTAAAACTCTGCGCATCTTCCCCGGCTCTTGTTTGTTCCCGTCCGAGGCCTCACCATCGTCCTCCGCCTTGGTTCGCTCGCCGTGGCACCACCCTCCCGGTGTAGTCAACATGGTCAACAACCAAGAGGAATAAGGAGATGAATGTACATGGTGAGGATGACAGTAGGGACCAAGCAGCGCGCGCAGTAATTTTTTTTGGACGGAGAAGGTTATCAACTGGGTTGTGCGGGAGCTGTTGCCCGTCTAGCCCAGGTTTTTATTTCATATGTTTAGCACATGACCAGCCCAGTTTGTTTTTTTCCTTTCTGAAAATGGCTAGCCAGCTATTTTGTTTTTTGCAGAATAGCCAACGTAGGCCTACTTGCTTTTCTATGCCCTGCTGGACCGGAAATCTTTCAAGACGAGGAGGGATGCATTTTGCCCAGAAAATGGGCTATAAGTAATAAGAAATGGACTATAAGTAATAATAAATGGGTTGTAAAATGAAAAGAATACAACAAACAGGCAATTCGTTCCAAAATACATTTTTCTTTCGGATTTTGATATTTTAAATTTCATTGTTTTTGTGCGGGTAAAATTTCCTTGAATTTAAATTAAGTTATATTTAGTTTTAAAATTAATTTGAAACTGGGTAGAAATTTCAGGTTGTATGATGTTTGGGACATATTTGGAGGCTGACTTGTGGGTCTACTAGGTTAACGTGTACGGAAGGCTTTGTAAACTTAGTCCACAATCGATTCTAGCAACAGTAACCGTTGGATGTTAATCCAACGGCCGTGCTGCTTCTTCAATATCGATCTTCTTGCTCGGCCGCTCAAACTAAGCGCGGTAGGACTGCTGCTCCGCCTCCGTGGGCTATTGTCTTTGTCGCCGACAGCCGCACCGCCCACCCTACTCCATTCTGGCGGGCCATTCCTCTACTCACCCACACCTCCTATTATTTTCAAATGACGGCAATTTGGACGATGCGCCTTCGTAATCCCCGCTGCGAGGAAAAAACTGCGAGTCTTCCCAGCTCCGTGTTATTACCTTCCTAGGCCTCGCCGTCGTCCACCGCCATGGTGCTCTCGGTATGGCCTGGTCGGCGTGGTCGGCGAGCGACATCCATCGGATGTAGGCATGCGATGGAGAGGTGACAGTGGGTACCTGACCGCACACAAGGAAGTGCCTCCTTATTACATGCGAAATAAAGATTCCTCCACTTGACATTTGGGACCCACCGAAAGGTCCTCTTTATTTCACGAAAAAAACGTTCTCCCCGTTGACAGGTCGGACCCACCAGCTATATCTTCGCACGCAAGGAAGTGCCTCCTTATTACGCACAAAAAAATGAGTACACCCCTGCTAGCTGGAACCCAGCATAGTGGGAGGCTGACTTGTGGGCCTACTAAGTTGACGGGGATGGAGGGCTTTGTCAACTTAGTCAATATAAACGATTCTAGCTCCAGTTACTTTACGATGTTCATCCAACAACCGTAGTGCTTCTTCAACCTCTGGTCTTCTTGCTCCAGCTGCCCAAACCAGCACCGGTCGTGCCGCGTGCTACTGCCTCCCGTGGCCGGCTATGATGTCGCAGAGGCCTCACCGCCCCCTACTACTCCCACCGCTGGCTAGGCCATCCCTCTACTCACCCACACCCCCTTTTATTCTGCGGTGACGGCAACCTCACACCGAAGCCGAACCAGTGAACCCTCGTACTCCTCTCCACATGGGCATCCACTGGCGCATCTTCCCCGGCTCCGTGTCGTCCCATTCCTAGGCCTCGCCGTTGTCCACCGCCTTGGTGCTCTCGACGCGGCATGGTCAATGTGGTCAACGACCGACTTCCATCGGAAGAGTACTGTAAGTGGAGAGGCTGACAGCTGGGTCCACGGCTGCAACAAGGAAGTGCCTCCTTATTATACAGAAAATAATGATTCATCCATCTAACAATAGGGACTCATCGGATGGGCTACCATATTTCGCAAAAAACGTTTCCCCCCTGACTGCTGGGACCTACCAGCTACATCTTTGCACGCAAGGAAGTGCGTCCATATTATGGGAAAAATGATACTCCCCCTGACTACTGGGACCCACCAGCTACATCTTCGCATGCAAGGAAGTGCCTGACAGTCGGGACTCACCTGGTCGAAGCGTACGTAGCGTTGTCATTCTAGTCGCGAACATGTACGTACATACTGGTCGATGTAGAGGTGCGCACATGTCGTAGTAGAGGGGTGCACGTAGCATGTACATGTACGTACAACAGCTAGGGTGCAAGAAAGAAAATACGGCCATGTACGTACATATGGGCGGCGTCTCGAACGCCTACTCCCGCATATGTACGACCAGGGCTCGTGTACATGGCTAGGTCGGAATGGAGAAACTGCATCGTCGTCGTGTTTGTGGGGAGCCAACCGGCTGGGTCGGAATGGAATGCGTCACCATGTTCATCGGGAGGGCATGGATAGAACAGCCGATGGAAACGAGGCCTGGCGTACCGCAGAGCAGAGGAAACGGCCAAGTGTTTGTCCTGCCACGGTCGAAACGGGATCTGTTCGCCGAGAAGTGCAGCGTGCCGCAAAAGCGGAGAAAGCGGACTTTTGTTGGACCACCTACGATTGAAGCGGGGTCTGTTGATCGGGAGGGTGTGGCGTACCGCAAAAGCAGAGAAGCGGACTTGTGTTGGGCGCTACGGTTGAAAGCAGGGGTCTGTTCGCCGGGAGGGTGTGGTGTACCACAAAATGGGACTCCAGAGGATACTGTTCATCTCCACTGTCGACCTCCTCCAGCCTCCACGGGCTACTGTTCATCCACCATCGACCTCCTCCAGCCTCCACCTGCGACTGTTCATCCACGGGCTCCAGTTTATCCAGCCTCCACCAGGCGCTCCTCCACCGGCTACTGTTCAACCAGCCGTCTCCACGGGGTCCTGGTTAACCACCCCTCCACGGGCTATTGTTCATCTAGCCCTCCACCGACTACTATTCAACCAGCCCTCCACGGGGTCGTCCTGTTCATCCAGCCCTCCACGGGGTCCTGTTCATCCACGCCCAACCGGCTCGATCGATCTGGGTCCTGTTCATCCAGCGGCAACACCACGTGGTCCTGTTCATCCAACTCCCCACCAGGAACTGTTCATCCAACCCCCAACAACGCTCACTATTCATCAAGGGAAGCGGCGGCGAGTTCGATCGGCCAGTTATTAGCGGATGAAAACGAACCAATCGCTTGATTGGGTTCGATACGCATAACTGCGATGCAATCGCTTTCGGGTTCGATGGCGACGCCTCGCTCGGGTTGAATAGAGCCCAATGCCTCGCACCCTGCAGCGTCACGTGTATGAGAAAGCGATGCATCGCTCGGCCCCCGACTACCCACCGTAATCGGGAACTCCCCGATATTTTCCTTGCCCTCGCTTCTATCATGGTTTTTTCCATCATGCACGTCCCAAAGAATGTCATGCAACTACGTCTCCGGCCTGCCCAGGACGAAAAGCCCATTTTATGTTATGATTTTTTGTCATAGAAGTAGGAACCCACCACATCTATGATGATACCAGGTTTTGTCACAATTATCGTCATAGAAGTGTCATAAGTATGACAGAAAAAAATTTCGTTTGGCCCAAAATGTCACGGATGTGTCTTTTTTTGTAGTGTGGGGAATCGCCCCCATTTCCTTTCTCCTTCCCTCTTCCCTCTTCCCCCCTTCCAGTAAAAGGAATGGGGGGGGGGCAAATTGGAGTAGGGAGCCCAAGTAGGATTCCTCCTACTTGGGTGCCCCAAGGCTGCCTCTCTCCCCCTCCCACCTATATATACATGGAGAGGGGGCACCTAGAACACACACCCATGATTGTTAGCCATGTGCGGCGCCCCTCTCCATAGTTTTCGCCTCCAGTCATATCCACATTGTGCTTAGGCGTAGCCCTGCATGGATAACTTCACCATCACCGTCACCATGCCGACATGCTGACGAAACTCTTCTACTTCCTCATCACTCTGCTAGATCAAGAGTTCGAGGGACGTCATCGAGCTGAACGTGTGCAGAACTCGGAGGTGCCGTACATTCGGTACTTGATCGGTTGGAATGAGAAGAAGTTCGACTACATCAACCGTGTTGGCAAATGCTTCCACTTTCAGTCTACGAGGGTACGTGGACACACTCTTCCCCTTTCGTTTCTATGCATCTCCTAGATATATTTTTCGTGAGCATAGGAATTTTTTTGAAATTGAATGCTACGTTTCCCAACAGTGGCATCCGAGCCAGGTCGATGCGTAGATGATATGCACGAGAAGAACACAAAGAGTTGTGGGCAGTGATCGTCAGACTGCTTACCACCAATGTCTTATTTTGATTCGGCGGTATTGTTTGATGAAGCGGCCGGACCAACCATACATGAGCACATTCATGAGACCAGTTCCACCGGCATACATGCAACTAGTTTTGCATAAAGGTGGCTTGCGGGTGTCTATTTCTCCAACTTTAGTTGAATCAAATTTGACTGCAGCCGGTCCTTGTTGAAGGTTAAAACAACAAACTTGATAAATCACTGTTGTGATTTTGTGCCGTAGGTAAGAACGGTTCTTGCTAGAAGCCCGTAGCAGCCACGTAAAACTTGCAACAACAAAGTAGAGGGCGTCTAACTTTTTTTGCAGGGCACGTTGTGGTGTGATATGGTCAAGACATGATGTGATATACGTTGTTGTATGAGATGATCATTATTTTGTATAAGCTATCAGCAACTGGCAGGAGCCTTATGGTTGTCGCTTTATTGTATGAAATGCAAATGCCATGTAATTACTTTACTTTATCACTAAGCGGTAGCGATAGTTGTAGAAGCAATAGTTGGCGAGATGACCACGACACTATGATGGAGATCAAGGTGTCGAGCCGGTGATGATGGAGATCATGATGTTGCTTTGGAGATGGAGATCAAAAGCACAAGATGATGATGGCCATATCATGTCACATATTTTGATTACATGCGATCTTATTTTGCATAGTATGCCGATAGCATTATAAGATGATCCCTTAACTAAATTTAAGGTATAAGTGCTCTCCCTGAGTATGCACCGTTGCGGAAGTTCTTCGTGTTGAGACACCACGTGATGATCGGGTGTGATAGGCTCTATGTTCACATATAACGGGTGCAAGCCAGTTTTGCACATGTAGAATACTCGGATTAAACTTGACGAGCCTATCATGTACAGACATGGCATCGGAACACTGGAGACCGAAAGGTTGAACGTGAATCATATAGTAGATATGATCAACATAGAGATGTTAACGATTGATGACTACTCCATCTCACGTGATGATCGGACATGGTTTAGTTGATTTGGATCACGTATCATTTAGATGACTTGAGGGATGTCTATCTAAGTGTGAGTTAATTGAACCTAATTTATCATGAACTTAGTCCAAATAGTTTTGCATATCTATGTTGTAGATCAACGGCCCGTGCTACGGTTCCCTTGATATTTAATGCGTTCCTAGAGAAAGCTAGGTTGAAATATGATGGTAGCAACTACAAGGACTAGGTCCATAACTTGAGGATTATCCTCATTGCTGCATAGAAGAATTATGTCCTTGATGCGCCGCTAGGTGAAAGGCCTGCTGAGGGAGTCCTGGACTAGGGGGTGTTCGGATAGCCAAACTATCATCATTGGCCAGACTCCAAGACTGTGAAGATACAAGATTGAAGACTTCGTCCCGTGTCCGGATGGGACTTTCCTTGGCGTGGAAGGCAAGCTTGGCAATACGGATATGTAGATCTCCTACCATTGTAACCGACTCTGTGTAACCCTAGCCCTCTCCGATGTCTATATAAACCGGAGGGTTTTAGTCCATAGGACGAACAACAATCATACCATAGGCTAGCTTCTAGGGTTTAGCCTCCTTGATCTCGTGGTAGATCTACTCTTGTACTACCCATATCATCAATATCAATCAAGCAGGAGTAGGGTTTTACCTCCATCGAGAGGGCCCGAACCTGGGTAAAAACAGCGTGTTCCTTGTCTCCTGTTACCATCCGCCTAGATGCACAGTTCGGGACTCCCTACCCGAGATCCGCCGGTTTTGACACCGACATTGGTGCTTTCATTGAGAGTTCCTCTGTGTCGTCACCTATAGGCCCGATGGCTCCTTCGATCATCAACAACGACGCGGTCCAGGGTGAGACTTTTCTCCCCGGACAGATCTTCGTATTCGGCGGCTTTGCACTGCGGGCCAATTCGCTTGGCCATCTGGAGCAGATTGAAAGCTACGCCCCTGGCCATCAGGTCAGATTTGGAAGCTTGAACTTCACGGCCGACATCCGCGGAGACTTGATCTTCGACGGATTCGAGCCATAGCCGAGCGCGCCGCACTGTCACGATGGGCATGATCTAGCCCTCCGCCGGACGGTGCCACGAGGCGCACAAGAGTCGCTCCGACCCTTAACTTCCGGGCTGACTTCATGTCGAGGATGGATGGCTAGACACCGCCTTTGGGGCTGCTACCTCTCTGGCGATGTAGCGAATACCGACCCTGTCCCTTGTGAAGCTTCGTGACTCCGAGGTGCGGACTCCTCGTCGGACTCGAACCTCCGCGCCCTACCAATCGAATCCGATTGGGTGCCGATCATGGAGTTCACGGCTGTGGACATCTTTAGCTTTTCGCCTTTTGGCGACATCCTGAAGTCGTTAAAGTGTCTCTCTTTGTCGGGAGAGCCTTGGCGGATTATGGCGGGGCGGTTGGGATGCGGACGACGAAGAAATTCAATGCCCACCCACCACCCACTTTGTAGCCACTGTCGACGACCTAACCGACATGCTAGACTTCGACTCCGAAGACATCGACGGTATGGACGACAATGCCGGAGACAACCAAGAACCAGCTCCTACGGGGCAATGGAAAGCCACCTGATCATACGACATATACATGGTGGACATCCCAAAGGATGGGAATGACGAAGGAACAACGGAGGAAGACCCCTCCAAGAGACAGCCTAAGCGCCGGCGTCAGCGACGCCGCTCTAAATCCCACCACAGCAAGAATGGAGATTCCAGCACCGGAGACAATAACACCGGGACGGTCTTGAAGACAACCCCTCCCGGCAAGATTGAGCACGGGAGGGCGGAGAAGCCAGCCCTCACGAGAGGCGGCAAGCGAAGAGGTAGAGGGCGATAATTACATGCCTCCTTCGAAGCGAGGCAAGCCTCGGACGACGCAATTAAATCGTGCTGAGGATCCCGTCGAACAAGAGCGTTTCAAACGCAGGCTTATGGCCACGGCAAGGAGCCTCAAGAAAAAGCAGCAACAGCTTAGAGCTGATCAAGATTTGCTAGCTGACAGATGGACCGAAGTCCTTGTGGCCGAAGAGCATGAACTCAGACGCTCCTCCAAAAGCTACCCCAAACGCAAGCTGCAGCCCCAATTAGAGGAGGAAGCATATAAACCTACATCACCAGCGCACACTACGGCCGACCGGCCACCTCGTGGCCGCGACAGAGAGGCCTCTAGGCCTTCCACTAAAGTCGTACCCCGGCATCGCTCGAAAAGTACAAAGCCACGGGGGAATGTGCCGGACTTGCGAGACATATTGGAGGATAAGGCAAGACAATCAAGATCGATCTACGGATTGCGTGGGCGCCCCACGACACGCGACGACAACCGTCACACCGGACACAATAATTCCGGCCGGGCGAACACAGCAGACAAAGCTCGCTTGAGCTACGTCGTGATATAGCCCAATATACAGGCGCCGCACACCCACTATGCTTCACAAATGAAGTAACGGATCATCAAATCCCTGAAGGGTTGAAACCCGTGAATATTGAATCCTATGATGGCACAACAGACCCCGCGGTTTGGATCAAAGACTATCTCCTTCATATCCACATGGCCCGCAGCGACGATCTTCACGCCATCAAATACCTCCCACTCAAGCTTAAAGGCCCAGCTCGGCATTGGCTTAACAGCCTGCCAGCAGAATCAATTGGGTGTTGGGAGGACCTAGAAGCCGCATTCCTTGATAACTTCCAGGGCACATATGTGTGACCACCAGACGCTGATGACCTAAGCCACATAATTCAGCAGCCAGACGAATCGGCTAGGCAATTCTGGACACGATTCTTAACCAAGAAAAATCAAATCGTCGACTGTCCGGATGCAGAGGCACTCGCAGCCTTCAAACATAACATCCGCGACGAGTGGCTTGCCCGGCACCTAGGACAGGAAAAGCCGAAATCCGTGGCAGCCCTCACATCACTCATGACCCGCTTCTGCGCGGGAGAGGACAGCTGGCTAGCCCGCAGTAACAACCTCAACAAAAATCCTGGCAGTCCGGATATGTCACACCCTGATTTCCATGGCACAACACTTAAGTCAATAATCATGCTAAAATGTGGTTTGACAAAAACTTTTGAGTGTTTTGTCTTTGCTTTGATTGAATGTTTGACGGCTGTTTGCAAGTGCTCTAAAAATCAAATAAATCCTCCAACTTATATACTTCATCTCCTTGATCCAAAACCTTTTCCCAATGATCATGTCATGTGTATAGAGCAATATAGTATTTTCCTACAAAAATAATTTGGCCAAAAAGTATTTTCAAAAATTAGTTTTCAAAACCCACGAATTGAGGTTTGCCTTTGGAAGTACTTAATTAAGGGCAGCAAAAATCTTTCCAAAAATATATTTGACTCCTATTAGATATAGGATACCCAAAAACCACAAAAATATAATTTTAAATGTTATTTTACTATTTTATTTAAAAGCTTTTTCTTAAGGCCAGAAATGGTCTTTAATAGGGAAAAATTATTTTATTGCTTTAAAAATATTTGACAAAAATCAGGGAAACTTAGTGGACATATATTGTCCATATATAAGAGTTTCAACACATGGTCATGTTCAAAATATTGGTCAAATCCCTCAAAAACCCTTTCTAGATATTTCAAGCTTTTGAAATATTAACAAAGGAAATATTCCCCAAACATTCCAATAAAATTCTATCACGCACATATGACATATTTGGTGATCTTGCCAAGTACCATGTCTTGGAGAACAAGATAACATCATCAAATCCTCTCAAAATCATTTCTGTGCATTTTGAAGTTTGAGCAACTTTACATTGCCAAACATGTCCAAATGTTCTCAAACCTGGTGAACATTCTCCAATGGTCTAATTATTCATCTAGACCAAGTGGCACAAGTTGGAGAACAAGTTATATTGATCAAAGTGCCCCAAAACCCTCTCTGACCAGAATAAAATTTGAACTACTTTGTACTACCAACTTTCTCTCCATGACCCCAACTTTTGTGAGCATGATCACATGACTAAATGGGGCCACCACACCAAGTGGAGCATCAAGGAGAAGTGATTTGCTTAACTGGATTTACACAAGTCCATTCTTGCCAATTTTTAGGGTTTGCAAAAGTTGCATTGGCAACTTTGTCCAAATAAGCTCAAAAAGGGTGGAAGGCCCTAATTATGTGTGACATCTCACCCAGTGGAGTCTCATGGCAAGTGGAAATTATTTTCTTGCCCAAACCTACATCAAACACCTTCAGCGAAACTAAAATGTATGTTTTGTCCACTTCCACTAATCTCCATGAGTGATCTTTTCCCACAGCCCCATCTGGTCCTCCTCTAGCCCCTGCATCTTTCCCTGCCCAAGAAGCCATGATGAAGGGGGTGAAAAGCCCATTTTTCTCCTCTGGACAGCCACTTTTCCCTCCCTTTCTCATCTCTCTCTCACTCCTGGCATGTTCCAGGGCATCCAATGCCACTTTCCCATTGTTTACTCCCCCCTGCAGCCTCCAGACACAAGTGGCCGCGCCCATTCCGCCCATTGTTCCAGGGCCAAAGACGCGCTCTGGAGCACGTCAGCGTGCTCCCGACCGTTGACACGGCGCTCCCGTCCACCTCGAGCCTCCCCCTCGCGCCAGTCGAGGTGCCTCGGCGTCCGTAACACACTACGCGGTCGGCCCCCTCCTCTCTCCTCCTCCCCGCGCCTCCGCGCTAGCAAACAGAGACCGCCCGAGCGCGCCAATGGTGCGGCTCACACGCGCGATGCTCTGGCCCTCCCTGCTCTCTCTCTCTTCTCTCCCCTAGCTCTGGACCGAGTCCAGGAACACCCCAGACACACCGTGACGAGCTCCCGTGGCTCGTAGCGACGAGCACGAGCTCGCCGGCGCACGAACCCGCGGTGCACCATCGCTTCGCCATATAACGCCGCCCGAGGCCTCTCTCTGGAGTCCTTTGGCTCTCTCTCTCTCCCGTACGCTCCACAGGCCCATCCATTCCTCCCCTAGTGCCCCCCATCCACCTCCATGGCTGGAAATCTTGCCACCGGCCACCGCTCAAATTTGAGCTCTCTGGTGCTCCTCTCACCCTCCTACCTACACCAGAGCATCACCCACTCCCCCACGGCCCCCTCCCGGACTCCATTTCTTCTTCTCCATGCGCAGAAGACCGTGCCCCCAACCTCACCGTCAGCCTCGTCCGCGCGGCCGGTGCCTGCTCAGCCCGGTGCCTCGGGAGACCGTGCCACCACAGGTGGGTGCGGCATGGCCTCTGGCCTCGTCGCCAGGCGTCCCGGAGGTGGCCCGTACCGCCGGGAAGCGCCCGCACCGTCGGCCTCGCCTCCTCTGTCTCCCTGCAGCGCCCAGCTGGAGGTTGAGATGAACCCGGCAGGCGGGCCCAGCGTCGGCGACCAGTGGGCGGGCCTGCCCGTTTAAGTGGAGACGGCTTTCGCCGTTACCGCCTCCCCGCGGCGAAGGCGCCCTCGAGCTAGTGCGCCTTCGACATGGCCTCTTCCCAGCAGCAGCACGCATGGTGGGCCGCCCGTCGGCTATCCCTCGCCAGGCCGCGCCGCCGCCCAGATCCAGCCCGTTTCGGTAAAACCTTGGTCTTTTTCTTTTTCCAGTCAACTTCAAAAACCCACAAATAAATCAAATCAACTACAAATTTGATGATTCTAATTACTATAAGTTCATAAATTCATGATCTATCACATGGTGCAATTTGCACATTTTTCCATAAAGGTTTTCTTCACAGACAATTATCAAATCCCAATTTTCTTAATTCTGTGATAAACTTTAGAAAATCACAGAGAGCTCAATATTGATCCAAATGCCATGATTCCAATTCCTAGATGAATCTAAGCTCATAACCTAGTTTATGAACATTTTTCTTGATACTTTCTGTACCACATAAATTATTGAGCCATTTCTTCATATTTATCAACTTTGCAAATTCATAGGAAATTCATTTGAACTCCAAATCCAGTGAAACCAATTCCTAGATGCTTTTAAAGTCATCCTTTGTTAAATGGGTGCCTTTGCTCATTTTTCAAAATAATTCTTCTGTACACTTCTTGCAATTCCATAAACCCCTTGATCCCATCCTATCGAAATGTTTAGAAATATCCATAGATCCACTTCCATTGAAACCACTTTGGTCGACCCTCATATGACCGAGGTATCCCGAAAAGTCCAACTCATATTTTTAGAGCACTTTTATTTCCTGCCTTGTTGTGTTGCTTATTATGGTTGCTTTCGGCGATAGTGGGACGAAGTAGGCGAAATGCTCGGAGTTGGACGGAGATATTTGAAGACCTCGAAGACTTTGTTGAAACAGCAAGCAGCCCTTTGACCATGTCTATGAAACCCTTTTTATGCATGTCATATAGCTCTTTATTATTGTTGCATCGGAATCATGATGAAGTGGTACCCACGTTGATGGTTTGCCACCATTAATTCCTCGTTGATACTTGCATTGTGCATGGCCCTACCTTCTTATGAGGGTTATGCCGGTGGGAGTAGATAGGATGCTAAAGTAGTTGCTACGCAAAAGGGACGGGTTATGCATGGTGAAGGAGACAAAGCTTTATCAAAAGACTTTTCGAAAACCTCATCAGGTGCCACTTATGCCCGAGGGAGATGATGAGATGGGTAACCACTTGATGACGAAGTGGTGTACCGAGGAAAGTGTGTGTTGTTTTCAAAACGGATTGGTCGGAGTTGCGACCGTTATTCCAACCTTACATGCGCAACCACTCTACCCTTATATGGGAAAGGGCATTATTGAGTACCTAGACCGATACTAGCTTGGGGCCCGCATTACTAGTGACGGGGTCATGCCAGGTAGGGCGGCCATGACCATTTTTATGGGGCACCGGACACACCGTTGGTACCCGTGCGGTGGTATGTGATAAGTATGGGGCGAGGCTCCAAGAAAGTGTTATGTGAAAAGTTGGGCACGGGGTTCTCGCTAATCAGTGGACTCCATGTTAGTGTCGTCTAGGAAAGGTAGTGATCGGTGCTTACCCAGTACTTGAGGTACCGTGGGTCGTGGATGACACGGAAGTTCCCGGATCTAGTGGGTAAAGTGTGCAACCTCTGCGAGTGTAAAACTATTGAATAGCCGTGTCCACGGTCAAGGATAGTTGGGTAACCGCTCTTGGGCTACGTCCACTTGTTTACAAACCAAGTGTGTGTGATGATGAAATGACTTGGGTCAAGTCAAGGGACTTGACATGATTGAGATGGGTTGGTGCCCACTCTGTTTATGTTAGATGGGTTGGTGCCCACTCTATTTATGTTGATATCTGTAACCAGTCCTCATGGTTGCTCGAATTCTCTTGATGCATGCTTACAAGATGTTGAACATGTCACTGCACTCAAAACTAGCTTTCTGCAAAATTTACCTATATCAAGCATTGTTGTATCTTGAACCAAAACATGGGTTTCTTGCGAGTACATTCAAAGCGTACTCAGCGGCTTGTCCTGGCTATTTACTTGGCGGGCTTGAAAAACAGGATATGATGAAGAATACTTCGGTGACGAGCATGCGAGCTAGGACGCTTCCCAGTCAGAATGCGTGCAGGGTTAAGGCAGATGGCATGGGTCCAAGTTATCGACGAAGATTTCTGCTGTGATGATATACTCAAGACTTGACCATAATGGTCCTACTCGTGTAAAATGGTATGTATGGATGTAAGACTCTTGTTATTCAGCTTCTGTGTGTTCAGTGAGCATTGATCTCTGGGATCAATGTACACGTGCATTCGGTGATCACGACTTATGGGTCGGGGTCCCCACAGAGCTGGTATCAGAGCCATCCTGACTATAGGAAGCCTTAGTTAGCATGGTCGTTAGTTAGGGTAAAACTATTTCCAAAACAACTACTAGTTTTCAAAACTATCTGTACTTCTCTTCCCTTCTCAGTTTTTTGAAAACTAAGGGATACTTTCCTTATTGATCTCTTCCCCTTCAAACCTTTGGTCGCTAGAACCCTTATGCCCCTGACCACTGGATTCCTTGCAATCCTCGTGGATAATCTAGGAGGAAGATGTCTTGCCAGATGTTCACCCACATCTCCCGAACACAAGATTGGCGACATCCCAACAAGACGATATCAACAAAAGACGCATCCTCGAGGAATGAGGACCTGAAGACCCAGGAGATGGCGACACCCTTGACACTGCTCCAAGATGATGCAACCTTAGCCTACGACGACCAGGGCATAGGACATGCAAGAACATGATATGCATCGCTAATAGAGTAACCCTGTCACTACCGTTGTTGTATCGGCAACCACCGATGGATGGGAACCTAGCCATTTGGTCCGCCTCACCATAGTGAGCAGGAAAACGGTTCTCCTCATCCCCCGCTCTTGGTGTCGAAGTTGTCATCAACGTAACCGACATGATGGACCTCTGTTACGCCTTGATAATTTCATTGCATAAAGGATTACCTACCTGGTACCATCGACGGCTTAGAAGACAAAAAGGGATCGTCGTGATTAAGAAGACAATAGAAGACCAAGTCAATGCCAGTTATGAGGAGCCACCTTCACCCCATTACTTCAACGGGCAAGAAGCTATTGAAGACTCTTCAGGCTCAACCCGGATTGTTTCATCGAACAACTACAAGAGACGTAGCAACACGAGGAATACTCAAAAACTGCGCATGAGGCACAAGGCACGACTCATCGAGTCCGAGAACCCCTAGGGTAGGATGAGTCATGTACCCCTATGCTTGATCAAGTCCGTATGATGGTTGAATAGAACCATGATTGTGTGTTGCTTGTTTTTATTTTGTTGTGTTTTGGTATCGATCGCCCTTTTGCCCTAGGCAACAAATGCTGCGACTATATCACTGCCTCATTTTGTTGTTTGTGTTTGGCCTTTTTGGCACTTGTTTGTTCGCACTTGCACTATAGAACCCCCTTTAGGCGTTCCCCTCCTCTATGCTACTTTACTCTCTCATCTCTCTCCTCAACTGAAGACAAGCAAGACAATATGCATCAAGGATTCCACCTCGGCGACCAACAAGCGCTGAAGACTTTTGCTACAGCCTCCTCGACCAAATGCAACTCCGTAGAATTATGTTTAACCCTCAAGATTAGAAACCCATTCCTAGACTCTTCGAGACTTCGCGAGATACCCCAGCTCGAAACTTTAACCCTAAGCTTAACCTACGGAATTGCAAGAAAACCTGTTAAGCCTCCGTAACCTTGCTTGTCACTGGGTTCATTATGGAACTAGTGGACATAGTGAATGAGCACATTATCTTCCTAAGATAGCACCAAAACTGACGATGCCATAGGGAGACCAATTGAAGGATATAGGGATAGAGGACAAATGACTTGATGAGTTTATATCAATGACTTTGAGGAACTATCTGAGACTCTTTGGTGGATTATAAGGCTTTCATGTTGGTAGATGAACTTGGTGGGATCATGATTATAGAGTAGCGTAGCTTTCACTACCCATGAGTGAATTGGATTTATAGGACAAATATGATCGCAAGCTAAAATTCTTGGAAGTATTTGGATTTAACTTAGCCATGGGATATTGTTAGGAGATAGTTGATATCACGTAAATGACTTGGGGAACATGTAGGAATTCTTGTTGGACAAGAGATTTGGATTTAAGTAGCTGATTCTAGTTGAGTATAGATGATGAGTGAGTCTACATGGTTCGGAGTAAATTGGATTTAGACTGATGATCTCGATCATGATACCATGTTTCTTGGAGGACAATAAACTAGGAGATTGGGTTAATTGTTGGAGTTGATTTAGGGATCTTTGTGAGCTTGACCTTGGAGTTTACTTGACCATGACAATGGGAATCGGTGGACTGACTATAGAATAAAATAGCCCCTTCAAGTATTTGAGGGTTATAGGACATTGGAAGATCATGTGGAAGACCGTAACCATTGGGTTTGTAGAATTAATGGATTATGCAGTGATTAATGGAAGTTAATGGGTTGTTGGAGTGGATTCATATGAAGGAAACAAGATTTTGGAGTGGCTTACGACGTGGTTCCTTAGGATAGAGGTGCTTTATCTTGGACCTTGGAATAGTAGGATGAGCACTTGGGCTGTCCTGTTTTATTCCAGCTTGGAAGCTTGTATGCTCTACCCATGGATTTTTAGGGGTAGCCATACACATGAGTTTGGGGATTTTAGACATGTATGATTTTGTTAGACATCCTCTCGGGAGTCATGAGGATATGAATAGCATGAGTGATGAATGGAGTTGGCCTATACGAAATGATGCTATCAGTGATATGATGTGATGTGTTTAAAGGACTAGATAGACTATTGGCATCTCAAAACCGTGCTTAAAGGTAGGATGATAAATGTCCATTCGCACACTAGAATCCTTGAAACCCTTATGCCCTACCAAGCCACAACACGATTGGATCATGACCTTGGGTCTTGGCTCTAGATCAATAAGACCTTGACCAATGCTCAACCGTGACCCTCACCAATGCCTCAGCCCACTCTACGTACCCCAAATACTTCATAGATTACTTGGGCAAGTAGATCATCATCCTTACTTCAGTACATGAATGTCCACATGAAGACGGAAGAAGAGTTGATCAGCTGGTTAGGGAACATCCGAAGACCGCCATGTCAAGGAGGAAGAACTATACCAACCATCGTCGTTAAGGAGTGAGCTTCCGCGTTGAAGACCATCCATATCTGCAAGCCACTCCTCTCAAAGGCAACTACGGCCTCATGAAGAAAACTATGCTACTCATGATCTTGAGCTAGCAGCAGTGGTTCATGCCCTGAAGACATGGCGACATTACCTCTTAGGGAAGCGATGTGAGTTATACACGGATCACAAAAGTCTGAAGTATATTTTCACTCAAAGGGAATTGAACACGAGGCAAAGAAGATGGCTAGAGTTGATCAAAGATTATGACCTCAGTGTTCAATACCACCCTGGGAAGGCTAATGTGGTGGCAGATGCATTAAGAAGAAAGGCTTGTTCCTTGAATGCTATGCTTAAGGACAAGCTACCCGCCTTGTATGAAGAACTTGAAAGCTTCGGGTTGGAAGTGGTTGCACCAGGATTCTTAGCTAACCTTGAAGTCAAGCCGACCCTAATGGATGATGTTAAAAAGCTCGGAAGGGACATGAAATCTTGAAGGCATCAAGAGGAAGATCAAAGGCAAAGCCCCACTTCATTCCTATCAAGACGACCTACAAGGGGAACCAGTTAGCCAGTCTCTACATCAACCGAATCGTGGGCCTTCATGGTGTTCCCAAGGAGATTGTGTCAGATCGAGGAACCCAGTCTACCTCAAGGTTTTGGAAGAAATTCCAAGAGGCCATGGGGACCAAGTTGTCCTTCAGCACTGCTTTCCATCCACAGACTGGAGGTCAGATAGAACGAGTAAATCAGATACTCGAAGATATGCTCCGAGCCTGTGTCTTAGCTTATGGAGCTAAGTGGGAAGACTGCCTCCCTTTCGCCGAGTTCTCTTACAACAACAGTTATCAGTTAAGCCTTCAGATGGCGCCATTTGAGGTGTTATACGGACGGAAATGCCGCACACCCCTCAATTGGTCAGAAACTGGAGAAGGACTTGTCTTTGGGCCTGATATCCTTCGTGAAGCAGAAGAGCAAGTCCAGCTTGTCAGAGAGCGTTTGAAGACTGCCAAGTCAAGACAAAAGAGCTACGCTGACTCACGTCGTCGAGACATGACCTTCCGGGTTGGAGACCATGTTTATCTCCGGGTCACCCCTCTCACAGGAACCCATCGCTACCATGTCAAAGGAAAGCTCGCCCCAAGATTCATCGGCCTTCTTCAAGATCACTCCAAGATTTAACAACCCCCTCTGAGATCACTATGAGACGAAGAGAAGACAAATACCAGCTGGAGTTGCCACCTGAGCTACCTGATGTGCACAATGCTTTCCATGCATCCCAACCCCGGAAGTGTTTCCAACTTCCTAGCTAGCCCGAGCACTGATAAGGACACTAACCACCAAGCCGTCGACCCCTAGCCCAATCTAACCTACCGCGAGCTACCCATTAGCAACTTGGATCAAGAAGAGCATCATGCACGAAGCCACATCATCAAGTACTTCAAGCTCAATGGGGCACTACACGGAAGCAGAAGCAACATGAAGACTTGAAGACTACCCCAGATCCAAGTTTCTGTATTCCTTTCCGCGCCTAGTCTGGGAATCTTGGGGACGAGATTCTTGTAAGGGGGGTAGGTCTGTCACACCCTGATTTCCATGGCACAACACTTAACTCAATAATCATGCTAAAATGTGGTTTGACAAAAACTTTTGAGTGTTTTGTCTTTGCTTTAATTGAATGTTTGACGGCTGTTTGCAAGTGCTCTAAAAATCAAATAAATCCTCCAACTTCTATACTTCATCTCCTTGATCCAAAACCTTTTCCCAATGATCATGCCATGTGTATAGAGCAATATAGTATTTTCCTACAAAAATAATTTGGCCAAAAAGTATTTTCAAAATTAGTTTTCAAAAACCCTGAATTGAGGTTTGCCTTGCAAGTACTTAATTAAGGGCAGCAAAAATCTTTCAAAAATATATTTGACTCCTATTAGATATAGGATACCCAGAAACCACAAAAATATAATTTTAAATGTTATTTTACTATTTTATTTAAAAGCTTTTTCTTAAGGCCAGAAATGGTCTTTAATAGGGAAAAATTATTTTATTGCTTTAAAAATATTTGACAAAAATCAGGGAAACTCAGTGGACATATATTGTCCATATATAAGAGTTTCAACACATGGTCATGTTCAAAATATTGATCAAATCCCTCAAAAACCCTTTCTAGATATTTCAAGCTTTTGAAATATTAACAAAGGAAATATTCCCCAAACATTCCAATAAAATTCTATCGTGTCACATATGACATATTTGGTGATCTTGCCAAGTACCATGTCTTGGAGAACAAGATAACATCATCAAAACCTCTCAAAACCATTTCTGTCCATTGTGAAGTTTGAGCAACTTTACATTGCCAAACATGTCCAAATGTTCTCAAACCTGGTGAACATTCTCCAATGGTCTAATTATTCATCTAGACCAAGTGGCACAAGTTGGAGAACAAGTTATATTGATCAAAGTGCCCCAAAACCCTCTCTGACCAGAATCAAATTTGAACTACTTTGTACTACCAACTTTCTCTCCATGACCCCAACTTTTGTGAGCATGATCACATGACTAAATGAGGCCACGACACCAAGTGGTGCATCAAGGAGAAGTGATTTGGTCAACTGGATCTACACAAGTCCATTCCTGCCAATTTTTAGGGTTTGCAAAAGTTGCATTGGCAACTTTGTCCAAATAAGCTCAAAAAGGGTGGAAGGCCCTAATTATGTGTGACATCTCACCCAGTGGAGTCTCATGGCAAGTGGAAATTATTTTCTTGCCCAAACCTACATCAAACACCTTCTGGCAGAAAGTAAAAATGTATGTTTTGTCCATTTCCACTAATCTCCATGAGCTGATCTTTTTCCCACAGCCCCATCTGGTCCTCCTCTAGCCCCTGCATCTTTCCCTGCCCAAGAAGCCATGATGAAGGGGGTGAAAAGCCCATTTTTCTCCTCTGGACAGCCACTTTTCCCTCCCTTTCTCATCTCTCTCTCACTCCTGGCATGTTCCAGGGCATCCAATGCCACTTTCCCATTGTTTACTCCCCCTGCAGCCTCCAGACACAAGTGGCAGCGCACATTCCGCAAAAAGGCATGTCATGTCGGCCAAAGACGTGCTCTGGAGCACGTCAGTGTGCTCCCGACCGTTGAACCGGCGCTCCCGTCCACCTCGAGCCTCCCCCTCGCGCCAGTCGAGGTGCCTCGGCGTCCGCAACACGCTACGCGGTCGGCCCCCTCCTCTCTCCTCCTCCCCGCGCCTCCGCGCTAGCAAACAGAGACCGCCCGAGCGTGCCAATGGTGCGACTCACACGCGTGATGCTCTGGCCCTCCCCTGCTCTCTCTCTTCTCTCCCCTAGCTCTGGACCGAGTCCAGGAACACCCCAGACACACCACGACTAGCTCCCGTGGCCCGTAGGGACGAGCACGAGCTCGCCGGCGCACGAACCCGCGGTGCACCATCGCCTCGCCATATAAGGCCGCCCGAGGCCTCTCTCTGGAGTCCTTTGGCTCTCTCTCTCTCCCGTACGCTCCACAGGCCCATCCATTCCTCCCCTATTGCCCCCCATCCACCTCCATGGTTGGAAACCGGCCACCGCTCAAATTTGAACTCTCTGGTGCTCCTCTCACCCTCCTACCTGCACCAGAGCATCACCCACTCTCCCACGGCCCCCTCCTGGACTCCATTTCTTCTTCTCCGCGGCCGCAGCACCGTGCGCCCAACCTCACCGTCAGCATTGTCTGCCGCGGAAAGTGCTCTGCTCAGCCCGGTGCCTCGGGGAGACCGTGCCACCCACGGGTGGGTGCGGCATGGCCTCCTGAGCGCTCCGGTACGCCGGGCGTCCCCGGAGGTGGCCCGTACCGCCGGGGAGAGCGCCCGCACCGTCTGGCCTCGCCTCCTCTGTCTCCCGACGCGCCCGCGCGGGAGGTTGTGGATGAACCCGACAGGCGGGCCCCGCGCGTCAGCGACCTTGTGGGCGGGCCCGCCCGTTTAAGTGGAGACGGCTTCCGCCGTTACCGCCTCCCCGCGGCGAAGGCGCCCTCGAGCTTGTGTGCCTTCAACGTGGCCTCTTCCCCCGCGCGGCTACGTAGCTGGGCCGGCCGGTCAGCTATCCCTCGCCCAGAGCGCACCGCCGCCGCCCAGATCCAGCCCGTTTCGGTAAAACCTTGGTCTTTTTCTTTTTCCAGTCAACTTCAAAAACCCACAGATAAATCAAATCAACTCCAAATTTGATGATTCTAATTTCTATAAGTTCATAAATTCCTGATCTATCACATGGTGCAATTTGCACATTTTTCCATAAAGGTTTTCTTCACAGACAATTATCAAATCCCAATTTTCTTAATTCTGTGATAAAGTTTAGAAAATCACAGAGAGCTCAATATTGATCCAAATGCCATGATTCCAATTCCTAGATGAATCTAAGCTCATAACCTAGTTTATGAACATTTTTCTTGATACTTTCTATACCACATAAATTATTGAGCCATTTCTTCATATTTATCAACTTTGCAAATTCATAGGAAATTCATTTGAACTCCAAATCCAGTGAAACCAATTCCTAGATGCTTCTAAAATCATCCTTTGTTAAATGGGTGCCTTTGCTCATTTTTCAAAATAATTCTTCTGTACACTTCTTGCAATTCCATAAACCCCTTGATCCCATCCTATCGAAATGTTTAGAAATATCCATAGATCCACTTCCATTGAAACCACTTTGGTCAACCCTCATATGACCAGAGGTATCCCAGAAAAGTCCAACTCATATTTTTAGAGCACTTTTATTTCCTGCCTTGTTGTGTTTCTTATTATGGTTGCTTTCGACGATAGTGGACGAAGTAGACGAAATGCTCGGAGTTGGACCAGAGATATTTGAAGACCTCGAAGACTTTGTTGAAACAGGCAAGCAGCCCTTTGACCATGTCTATGAAACCCTTTTTATGCATGTCATATAGCTCTTTATTATTGTTGCATCGGAATCATGATGAGGTGGTACCCACGTTGATGGTTTGCCACCGTTAATTCCTCGTTGATACTTGCATTGTGCATGGCCCTACCTTCTTATGAGGGTTATGCCGGTGGGAGTAGATAGGATGCTAAAGTAGGTGCTACGCAAAAGGGACCGGTTATGCATGGTGAAGGAGACAAAGCTTTATCAAAAGACTTTTCGAAAACCTCATTGGGTGCCACATATGCCCGAGGGAGATGATGAGATGGGTAACCACTTGATGACGAAGTGGTGTACCGAGGAAAGTGTGTGTTGTTTTCAAAACGGATTGGTCGGAGTTGCGACAGTTATTCCAACCTTACATGCGCAACCACTCTACCCTTATATGGGAAAGGGCATTATTGAGTACCTAGACCGATACTAGCTTGGGGCCCGCATTACTAGTGACGGGGGAGAGTTGGTGCTCTCTCTTGGGGCGGGTCGTGCGGTAGGGCGGCCATGACCATTTTATGGGGCACCGGACACACCGTTGGTACCCGTGCGGTGGTATGTGATAAGTATGGGAGCGAGGCTCCAAGAAAGTGTTATGTGAAAAGTTGGGCACGGGGTTATTGCTAATCAGTGGACTCCATGTTAGTGTCGTCTAGGGAAAGGTAGTGATCGGTGCTTACCCCGGTACTTGAGGTACCGAATTGGTCGTGGATGACACGGAAGTTCCCGGATCTAGTGGGTAAAGTGTGCAACCTCTGCAGAGTGTAAAACTATTCGAATAGCCGTGTCCACGGTCAAGGACAGTTGGGTAACCGCTCTTGGGCTACATCCACTTGTTTACAAACCAAGTGTGTGTGATGATGAAATGACTTGGGTCAAGTCAAGGGACTTGACATGATTGAGATGGGTTGGTGCCCACTCTGTTTATGTTAGATGGGTTGGTGCCCACTCTATTTATGTTGATATCTGTAACCAGTCCTCATGGTTGCTCGAATTCTCTTGATGCATGCTTACAAGATGTTGAACATGTCACTGCACACAAAACTAGCTTTCTGCAAAATTTACCTATATCAAGCATTGTTGTATCTTGAACCAAAACATGGGTTTCTTGCGAGTACATTCAAACGTACTCACTGGCTTGTCCCTGGCTATTTACTTGGCGGGCTTGAAAAAACGAGGATATGATGAAGAATACTTGGCGACGAGCATGCGAGCTAGGGCGCTTCGGTCGAGAATGCCTATAGGGTTAAGGCGGATGGCATGGGTCCAAGTTATCGGCTTAAGATTTCTGCTGCGATGATATACTCAAGACATGACCATAATGGTCCTACTCGTGTAAAACGGTATGTATGGATGTAAGACTCTTGTTATTCAGCTTCTGTGCGTTCAGTGAGCATTGGTCTCTGGGGTCACTGTACACGTGCATTCGGTGATCACGACTTATGAGTCGGGGTCCCCACAGGATACCAAGGACCGCAATGGCTGGTCATGTCGCAACAAGAAAAAACGCCACATTAACGGCGATATAATCGAGGATCTGGCGATCAGCGCGGATTTCGAGGCTCAAACCGGTCGTGGAAAAAGCCATTCAAAAGAACTACTCTGGGTCCGTCCAATTTGAACCGAATACTCGACCGCTCGTGCCAGATAGACGGCACCCCCGAAAAGCCAGCCAATCACACCAACAGGGATTGTTGGGTATTCAAACAGGCAGGCAAGTTAATCGCCGAAAACAATGACAAGGGGCTGCATAGCGATGACGAGGAAGAGACCCGGCTGCCGAACAATAGAGGACAAAAGGGTTTCCCCCTACAAGTGCGGACGGTGAACATGATATACGCAACCCACATACCCAAAAGGGAGCAGAAGCGTGCACTCAGGGACGTATACGCGATGGAGCCAGTCGCCCCAAAGTTCAACCCATGGTCCTCCTGCCCGATCACTTTTGATCGAAGGGACCACCCCACCAGCATCTGCCATGGCGGGTTCGCCGCATTGGTTCTAGACCCAATCATTGATGGGTTTCACCTCACTAGAGTCCGAATGGATGGTGGCAGTAGCCTAAACCTACTTCACGAGGATACAGTGCGCAAAATGGGCATAGACCTCTCAAGGATTAAACCCACAAAGACGACCTTCAAGGGCGTCATACCGAATGTAGAGGCCAATTATGCAGGCTCGATTACACTAGAAGTGGTCTTGGATCACGGATAACTTCGAAGCGAGAGTTAATCTTGACATAGTTCCGTTCATAGCGGCTACCATGCCTTTGCTTTCGGACGAACGCGTTTGCAAAGTTCAATGCGGTGCGCGCTCGCATACCTCAAGCTCAAGATGCGGGCCCTCGAGTCATCACGGTCAGCGGAAGCATGAGCGCTCCCTCGAATGGAGGAACACACAGCGGCTCTCGCGGCAGAAGTGCAGAGCAGCCTCTTAAGGCAATTCTTGAGTCCGGCCGTTAAGCGATCGGACACTGCTAAGCGCGCCCGGAGTAACCTACAACAAGACCACCTGGCACGTTCCAAGCACGCATAGCAATAAAAGGGGCTCCTAGAAATTGCAAAATTGCAAAATTGCAAAATTGCAAAACCAGTACCCCGCGTACATCACTACGCTCTGGAAATACCATGGGCAAAGGGGAAGGGGCACGACCACGGCAGGCCCAGAGTGCGGCTCAACCACACCAGGGGCTCCCAAGTGTGTCATCCTTTTTTCTTTCTTTTTTTTATTATCCTCAGGATTCCATTTACCAGAGGCCCTGTCCGGCAGCAGACCTGCCGAACTCACGATGCAACAGCCAGGGAAGGAGAAAAGCTACGATGAGTATCCAGGTGGTCTCCATTATGAGCATTATACCTGTTTTATACACCATTCTGCAGCCTACCCCTTGAGGGGGACATGCTAAATAGTTCCACCCCTTGCTTATCGCACTATTTGTATCGTTCTGCATTCACGGCAGTATTTTTTGAATAAACAATGCATCGCTTTTTGCCTATAATTGCATTCCTTTCTTATACATATGTTCATTTATGACATGTTGCTTCCGTACACTTTGGTACGGCTAAATACACCAGGGGCTTAAGTTCCTCACATCATGGTGTGATAAGTCCGAACACTTTCACACGTGCGGCACCCCGAACTTATAGCATTATATGCATCGGCTCCGAATTGTGTCTTGGGTCAATAGTTGGGTTTGCCAGGCTCCCATGTTTTGGTACCTTACGTTCCGTTATATCGGCTAAGGTAGCACTGGGAGAACCACTACGATTGTGCCCCAGTTGAGCTGGGCGAGCACCTCAGTGGAGAAAGCTAAAACTGACCGTCATGATGAGGCGAGCGATCGCTGTCGAGAGGTTTTGAGTCCCTAAAGACTTATGCGGTTAGAGCGAGTAACCGGCTTTGTCCGCCCAGCGTGGATAGCGCCTCGAATTGACCTTCGAACATTGGGGCTTCGCTGAAATTTAAAATTATAGAATTCTATGGCTAAGTGAGAGTGTTCAAGCACTATAAGTCCGGTTGCCTTGTTAGATTACATTGGCGCCTCCTAGATGGACCCAAAAATGGGAACAAGAGCGCTCAAGTTTATCCCAAACACCCCAGCACTCGTGGCATGGGGGCTGAAGCGGACGACTTGCCATCTCTCAGATTTGATAACCGGCCGCACAGAAGGTAATATTTTAAATTAACAAGCGTTGCTTAGTGCATATGAACAAAGTTTTCAGCGGACAGGATAACAAAATGCGAGTCTACTCAAATATTACATCTTTGGAGCACTCACCCGCAATAATGTGGGCACCCTTCAGGACACCCTTATAATACATCTCGGGTGTGCGATACTCCTTGCCCGGCGGTGGCGCGTCCGTCACAAGCTTCTCAGCATCCATCCTTGTCGGATTTCGGGTTCCGACAGACCCTTGAGGTTTGAACACTGGGGTGCACATGGAGATTCAACCCTCTACCGGCTCGTTCCTTACCGAATCGCTAGGACCTAAACTACCAAACTGAACTTCACAAGAGACACGAGATTTATACTGGTTCAGGCCACCATTGTGGTGTAATACCCTACTCCAGTGTGTGGTGTGGTGGATTGCCTTTTGGGCTTGATGATGAACAATACAAGGAAGAACAGCCTCACGAGGGTCTGTTCTTGGCTGGTGCGATGAACTGCTGGGACGAGTTCAATCGCTCAATCTACTGGTTTCTTGGTGAGGATCCCGATTGCTAGGTCAGGTCCAGATGCCTCTACCCTGGGGGTGGCTAGTCCTATTTATAGGCAAAGGCCCTGGGCCTCTCCCCAAATATTGGCGGAAGGGCGCCAACAATTGGCCATTTGAAGGGGAACAACGGGTACACTTATCCTGACTAAAGTTGGTCCTCGCCTGTCAAAGGCTCTGGTGGTGACGCCGTCTTGGGCTCCACAACGACTTCCTCCCAGCCGTTGGGCTGGTCTTGGTCTTGTTGCACAGAAATGGACGCCTTTGCTTGATGCTCTCGCCTGCGCTTGCTCCCTTTGCACCAAAGAGGAAAGGAGGACACTGCTCGGGCTGGCGCCCGACTGGCGCCCTCGGTCGTCATGGCTTGCGTCATGGGCACCTCGCGAGGTACCCTGCCTTGAACTCTCCGCCTCCTCATGAGTCAGCCTGACGAGGCAGTGCCTGAGGAAGCTCCTTGTCGTCCGCCCCATGAGGCTTGGCCCCTCACGAGGGTCTTGAGCCTGCGTTGATGAAGATGGGTTGTGCTGGGCCTCCTTTGAGCCACGCCGCAGGCCGCAGGCAGGCAAGTCTGGGGACCCCCATTCCCAGAACGCCGACAGTAGCCCCTTGGGCGCCGCGTGGCGGCTGATTGGACGTGGGCGGCACCACTTCCCCATGACGCCTTGGTAACCGCTCGGATTCGACAAGTCCCTGCATGCAAAGCGGGTCATGATTACCTGTGATCTTGGAGGCTGACGGTTGGCCTTCGCAGGCTATAAGTATGGAATGGCGCGCGCCCTTCCAGTCTATCCTTCTGCTTCTCCTCCTTCCCGGGCCTTGCTCCGCCTTGCTGCAATGGCTCCGATCCGCCGGTTCTCCGCGGAAGAGAAGGGAAAGGTTCCCCCCGCTTCCCCCGAAGAAGCGGCTTGCCCTCTGGTGTCAGGGCGAGGGCGCTCGCCAGGAGGTGTCAAGACCCTGGTGCGAGCGGCCGCCACCAGGGTTCCCTCTTCCCTTGTACGCGCATATTGGTGACTCTGAAGGAGTCGACGCCGAACGCCACGAGCGGGCCGCCGCCAACGCCGGCGGGTCACGAAGGTGTGTGTCTTCCCCCCCGGAGTCCATGCCGAGGGCTCCTGCCGAGAGTTCGTGCTTCACGCCGCCACGCCTCCTAAGTCTTGGATTCATCTCCCTTCTTTCTTCGCCTCCGTCGTCCGGTAGGGGAACCCCTGGGGCTTTAGCTGCAGCACGCCGGCTGTGGCACACTCGCGACCGGGCCAGAGGTCGCGGTTGTTGCCCCGGGCGAGGTCTTCATGACTTGAGGCTGGGGCGAGGTCGCCCGGGTCTGCAGGACGAGGGGCGCCCTCGCGATCCATCTGGAGTATGACGGTGCTTCGGTGATGTCCTTCAAGGTCTTCGATGCGGAGGGTCATCGGCTGGAGTGCTGCCCCGGGAAGGGCGGTCGGGACCCTGCTACGGCGAGACAGAGGCCGGCCGTCCACTCCCTTGGCCGCTCCTCAGGCCACGAAGGCGCCGGAGGATCCAGTGACTCCGCCGAGCTCTTCGTGACGCCGGAGACGAGCGACGACAGCTACGAGCCCTCGAGCCTGCGCCGTTCCCGGGGCAGGGAAGGCTCGTCAGGTCGTCGCTGCCCCTGATCTGGATCGGGTTGGCGTCGGTGCTGGGTGGCCCACTGCTGATGATGGCATCTGCCACGAGGCCCCCTGTAGTTAGGACTCCTTAGGATTCGCGCCTTTTGTCCCTGCGAGGGGCCAAGAATATACCCCACGGGGGCTTGTAAGATGTTTGTAGCTCCGTCTGTCAATATAATCCCTATTGTGGAGCGGTGCGAGATGCTTATTCCATTTTAGCTTAGTTTCTTCCTTTCAGACCTCATGAGGGCTTGATGCTCTGCGCCGACAGGTCCCAGTCCCAAGGCGGCTTCACCGTCATTGGTATGCTGGTCGCGATGTCGTGGTCAAGGCCAGGAGGTGAGCGGCCCGAGGTCCGGTAAGAGCCCCTGAGTCGCGATGCTCCGGAGGTCCCCCTTGGCGCTCAAGCAGCCATCATTCGGTGAGAAAGGAGAGCAACGTTGCTAACACAGGATTGCACTGGGTGCGGGGATGGTGCTGTGGTAACTAGTGTGTCCGGAGGGTGACTTATCTCGAGGGTCAGGAAACGTTTCATGGAGCGGCGCTAGGTCTGTGCCTTGGCCGGCGAGGGATTGCTTGGCGAGCTCCTTGCGTCCTCCTCCCCTCTCGCCTCCACTCCCCTTTCTGCTCTACATCCTCGGGTCCCATCCCTCGAGCGTGTCTCAGCTGTCGCTGGTATGCCAGGTCGCGATGCCGTGGTCAAGGCCAGAGGGTGAGGGCTGGAGGGCCAGTAGGGGCCCTGAGTCGCGATGCTCAGGCGCCCCCCCTTTAACGTGCAAGCGGGTCGCGCGGACAAGAGCGAAGAAGGCACATGAGGGCCGCTGGCGGTGCTCCTTGGAGGGACCCTGCAGGCTCATCACAAAAGGAACGAGAGCTCGTCGTGGCGATCGACAGTTAGCCGTTAGTTGCTTGGGAGAGGCGTGAGAGGCCTGGCGAGGTGCATCTGGGCACCCGCGAGCCAGCGAGGAACTCACGAGGCCCTACCTCAAGGCGGGTTGCGCCTGGCTCTAGGCCTTATCTTGGACTGTGTTCCTGCAAATTTGGCTAGATGCCGGTGCCCTACGTCTTCGGGTCTCAGCTCTCAGGCTGGTCTCAGCCGTTGCTGGCATGCCAGGTCGCGATGCCATGGACAAGACCAGAGGGTGAGGGCGGAGGCGGTAGGAGCCACGAGTCGCGATGCTCAGCACCCCCTTTTACGCTGCAAGCTGAGTTAGATGATGAAACTCTACGTCCTCGGGTCCCGGCTCTCGGGCTGGTCTCAGCCGTTGCTGGCATGGCAGGTCGCGATGCCATGGACAAGACCAGAGGGTGAGGGCTGGAGAGCCGGTAGGAGCCCTGAGTCGCGATGCTCAGGCGCCCCCCCTTTTACGCGCAAGCTGGGTTAGATGACGAAACTCTACGTCCTTGGGTCCCCGCTCTCGGGCTGGTCTCAGCCGTCGCTGGCATGCCAGGTCACGATGCCATGGACAAGACTAGAGGGTGATGGTCGGAGAGCTGGTAGGAGCCCTGAGTCGCGATGCTCAGGCACCCCCCTTTAACGCCCAAGATTCCGACACCCAGGAGAAAAAGGCACCAACTAACAAGCATGGTGGATCGAAAGCATAGCCCTAAGATAAATGCAAGAGGGATACATGCCACTGGGACAGGCCCGAGCGGCTCGGGGATGATGCAGCCCGAGGGGCGCCCCCAATAAGGTAAGCCAGGAACATGAAATAAAAGGGATACATGCCGCAGGGACGGACCCACACGGCCTGGGAATAATGCGGCCCTGAAGACGCTCCCAGTCAGAAATGCAACTTAAAATATGTCACCTGATGATGTTGGGGACGAAGGGGTGTTGGTGTAGCAGACTCAGTGGGCTGCGGGAGCCGATCCTCACGAGCCCCCAGGCCCAGGGGCCTCAGGAGGCTCCGGAGGCACTGGCAGCTCCTCGCGGGCCATCTCCAGCTCCGCCAGGGCTGCAGCACGCCTGACCTCCTAAGCCTCCAAGATGGCTCTCATGAGACGCTGGTGCGCAGCAGCCGCGCTCGTCAAGCCGTAAGGCATGCGCACGTAGCTGTGAGGCGGACCTTCACAACGTCCCACTCGCGAGGGCCAGAGGCACTCTTGAGACGCGGCTCGGTTGAGCCCCGATATGTCGATGCAGACCCGCAGCCCACCATCCTCGCCTGGATGGGGGGCCACAACGGGTAGGCGGCGGCTGCCTCTCATGACCCTTGACTCCTGTAACTCCTGAATGGCCTTGCTGACGAACTCCTGAGGGTTTGGCCCTCCTTGCCTTGCTCCTTCTTGAGGGAAGCGTGTCAAGCACGCCCACGTGGTGCCCAAGTGCCTCCCTCGTGACCTTGGCGAGGTCGGCGGCCCTCCAGGGGAGAGCCCCCGAGACCTGCCTGAGGAGGGTGCCGGGTGCGTTCCCCTATGTGATGGAAGGAGGCTCCTCCTGGCCAGGCGGGCCCTGAGGGGCCTGCCTCCTGAGGGGCCGGTCCGGTTGATGTCTTCTTCTTCTTGGGGGCGGCTTGGGGAAGCCTCCTGCCTCCGCGGTCTGGGTCTTCCAGTGATGCGGCCTGAAAGGCTCGCTCCAGGGAACACACTGCGTCTCTCTCTTCGCAGGGCACCGTGATGACCCCGCCGCTTCCTGGCATCTTGAGGATGTTGTAGCCGTGGTGGGCTACGACCATGAACTTGCCCAGCGCAGGGTACCCGAGGATGGCATTTTACGGCAAGCGAATGTGGGCGACGTCGAAGTCGATGAGCTCAGTGCGGTAGTTGTCGTGTGCCCCGAAGGTGACAGGAAGGCGGACCTGCCCGATCAGGACCGTGGAGCCATCGGTGACTCCGGAGAAGGGCTTGGTTGGCTGAAGCTGATTGTAGGGCACTTGGAGGTTGTTGAACATTTCCACGGACAGGACATTGAGCCCCGCCCCGACATCGATGAGGGTCCTGGTGACCAGTACGTTGATGATGATTGGGGAACAAAGCATCAGGAGGACTCCGGCTGTGGCCGCGCACTTGAGCTGATCCGCTGAGCTGAATGTGATGGCGCATGCCGACCACCTGAGAGGGCGCGTGGCCTCGAGCTCCGGGAGGACTGCATTCACTTCGTGGGCGAACTGCTTGAAGATGCGCTGAGAGGCTGGGGCTTGAGCTCCGCCCAGGATGCAGGCGATTGCGCGTGGTTCCTGGAAGCCCCAGCCCCTAAATCCGATGACGGTCTTCATTTCTCCTTGGCTGCGGCGGCAGCGGAGGGAGGCCTGCATTCCCTTGCGGGCGGTCCTCGCGAGGCTGATCCCTCCAGCCTCCCTCGCGAGGCGGGTCCTGCCAGCGATCCTCGCGAGGTTGGTCGCGCCACCCTTGGCGCGGGCCGCGGTCTTCCCAGCGTCCTGCATTCCTTCCTCCTCCTCGGCCGTAGCCCTGGTCGCTGTGGTCGGGACGTCTGCCGACCCTTACCTCGCGCATGGCCCGGAGCTCTTGGCATTCATTGGTGTTGTGAGTGTGGAGGTCATGGTACACGCAGTACCGACTGCCCTTTGAGGATTCGGGCTGATCTCTGCCCCACTTGGTGTCTGGCTCGGCCGCGAGCACGGCAGCCCCCTTGCGCTTAACGTCCTTGGCCTTGGGCTTCATCTCTTCGGGGTATGTGGCAGGCAGCTCGAGGAGGGAGAGGCGCCCCTCCTCAGCCCTGGCGCAGTTGGTCGCCAAGTTGAACAGCTCCAAGGAGGTGCATAGGTCTTCATGCATCGCCAGCTCCTCCTCCATCTTGACGTCGCGCACACCGTCGGAGAAGGCGGAGATGATGGCCTCCTCCATTACCTTGGGGATCTTGAGGCGCGCGTTGTTGAAGCGCTGGATGTACTTCTGCAGGGTTTCCCCTGGCTGCTGCTTGATGCGGCGCATGTCACTCACGGCGGGTGGCCGGTCGCGAGTACCTTGGAAGTTGGCGATGAAGCGGGTGCGCATCTCATCCCAGGAGGAGATCATGCCTGGGGCCAGATTCAGGAGCCAGGTGCGGGCTCCGTCCTTGAGCGCCATGGGAAACCAGTTCGCCATGACCTTTTCGTCTCCGTTGGCAGCCTCGATGCCCAACTCGTAGAGTTGGAGGAACTCCGCAGGGTCAGCCGTGCCGTCGTAGCGAGGTGGCAGGTCTGGCTTGAACTTGCCGGGCCACGCGACGCTGCGCAGCTCGGAGGTGAAGGCGCGGCAGCCCGCCGTGGCCATGGGGGGCCTTGGGCGGCGGAGAGCTTGGTCCGGCGGGTCCCCATGCGCTGCAGCTGGGGGCAGCGCAGGGTCTTGACGTGCTGGAGCAGGGAGCGCTCGGGCAGCTTCTCGAGGGCAAGGGACTTCTTGGCAGCTCTGCTCTTGCCGCGCTGGCGCCTGACGGAGCGGGTTCCGCCCAGGGGCCACGCGCCTTGGGGCCAGGGAGCCTTCTTGAGGAGGAGGCGGCTGAGGCGCCCCAGGAGCTTCATTGCCCGCGTAGGGCGGGGTGCGGTGCAGCGAGAAGGACGGTGCGGGGGCGCCTCCAGCGGCACAGACGAGCTCGGCGACTCGATCGAGCCATTCTTCATAGACGTCATCGATGGGGCGGTAGTGCAGGAGCTCGTTTGCCGCGATGAGCGCAGCTCGGGCATCCATGGCCGCGCGGGGCGCGCGTGACGAAGAACCAGCGGGGGTGAGCGAGGTCGTGGCGGTGCGGCCGTCCCCCCTCAGGGACGGATGCTGGGACGACGCTTGCTGCTCGTTCCCCACCGGGCCGGTGGCGGCTTTGACGGCAGGTGACGGGGAACGAAGAGGGCGCCTACCGACGGGAGCCGTCTGGACGACATGGAAGGCGAGGGCGGCTCGGCGCTCGGCGCGAACCCGACGAGCGTCAGACATGGTTGCGGTGGTCGGGGAAGAACGAGACGACGGAAGGCAGATTCCGGCGCACCCCTACCTGGCGCGCCAAATGTCGGATTTCGGGTTCCAGTAGACCCTTGAGGTTCGAACACTAGGGTGCGCACAGAGATTCAACCCTCTACCGGCTCGTTCCTTACCGAATCGCTAGGACCTAAACTACCAAACTGAACTGCACAACATACACGAGATTTATACTGGTTCAGGCCACCATTGTGGTGTAATACCCTACTCCAGTGTGTGGTGTGGTGGATTGCCTCTTGGGCTTGATGATGAACAATACAAGGCAGAACAGCCTCGCGAGGGTCTGTTCTTGGCTGGTGTGACGAACTGCTGGGACGAGTTCAATCGCTCTATCTACTGGTTTCTTGGTGAGGATCCCGATTGCTAGGTCAGGTCCAGATGCCTCTACCGTGGGGTGGCTAGTCCTATTTATAGGAAAGGCCCTGGGCCTCTCCCCAAATATTGAGCGGGAAGGGCGCCAACAATTGGCCATTTTGAAGGGGAACAGCGGGTACATTGATTCTGACTAAAGTTGGTCCTCGCCTGTCAAAGGCTCTGGTGGTGACGCCGGCTTGGGCTCCACAACGACTTCCTCCCGGCCGTTGGGCTGGTCTTGGTCTTGTTGCACCGAAATGGATGCCTTTGCATGATGCTCTTGCCTACGCTTGCTCCCTTTGCACCAAAGAGGAAAAGAGGACACTGCACGGGCTGGCGCCTGACTGGCACCCTCGGTTGTCATGGCTTGCATCATGGGCACCTCGCGAGGTACCCTGCCTTGAACTCTTGGCCTCCTCATGAGTCAGCCTGACGAGGCCGTGCCTGAGGAAGCTCCTTGTCTTCCGCCCCGTGAGGCTTGGCCCCTCGCGAGGGTCTTGAGCCTGCGTTGATGAAGATGGGCTGTGCTGGGCCACCTTTGAGCCACGCCGCAGGCCGCAGGCAGGCAAGTCTGGGGACCCCCATTCCCAGAACGCCGACAATCCTGCCCGAGTGCACTTTAGCACGGGCAAGGGCCCGACGGGCACCTTCAATACAGGTGGAGTGCTTGATGACTTCAACCCAGGGACACGCATCCACCAGCCGCCGCACGAGGCTGAAGTAGCTCCCAGGCATGGCCTCTTTGGGCCATAGCCGAACTATAAGGCCCTTCATGGCCTATTCGGCCACCTTGTGGAGCTCGACCAGCTACTTCAGCTGGTCGCTAAGGGGCACCGGATGTCTGGCCTCAGCATACTAAGACCAAAACACCTTCTCCGTCGAGCTCCCCTCCTCGGCTCTGTAGAAAGCGGCAGCATCGAACACGCCATGGGCAGATCTGCAACGCTCCTAGAGAGCTCCGATCGGGTAAGTGTGGGTAATTCACTTTTACATGCTTGCTTTGCATGAAGAATGCCTTACCCGCCGCTATCTTCTTCAATGCCTCGATTTCCTGGAGGGCCTTGTGGGCTTCGGCCTTAGCGGCTTTGGCACTCTCAAGAGCCGACGCAAGCTCGGACTCTCGAGTCTTCGAGTCACGCTCCAAATTCTCGTGTTTTTCCACGAGAGCCTAGAGCTCTTGCTATACGTCTGCCACCCGCGCCTCCTGCTTCTCTCGCCCGGCATGTTCCATGGCCGCATTGCGTTCGGCAGCGGACACCGCCTCCATCAGGGTCGCCACCTCGTTCGTAGCCCTGGAGTACCCACGTTATCCTTTTACATTTCTCTTGCAACCAAATCCTTTTCTGTAAGGTACAACTTTAATACGGTGTTACTCACCTTCCTTGTCCTCGAGCTGCTTCTTGGCACAGCCGAGCTCGCTCTCGGACGCTCGAGGATCTGCTTCAAGGTATTGACCTTCGCGATCGGTCTTGGCAGAGGTCAAGAACAGCGATCCTGCATTCCCATATTGAAATATTTTTAAGACTCTTGCGTATATCTTTTAGATCCTCGGTCCGCTTTTCTTTTGAACACCGAACCGAGCATTAGGGGCTCTTGTCTATGCGGTATTATATTACATATCTTAAAATTCTTACCTCAAAGCTTGTTAGAAGGCTGCTGCGAGCTTCAGTCAGCCCGCTTTTGGCGAAGCTGAACCTTTTGAATCACCGCACTCATGACAAAGGCGGTGTTCTTCTTCGATGGAAGCGCCGTGAGCGCCCAAAGCAAGTTATTCGGCACCTCGGTTGGGACGGAGGCGCCGGCGTCATGGTCTTGCCCTTCTTACGAAGGGCCGCCACGGACTCGGAACCACCGCAGTTCGGTGCGAGTCCGTCCAAAGTCCGGGAGGTTGCCCGGCGGCACCTCCGGGGTCTCCTCCTCCTGGTGGCTCCCTTTCTGGGATACCACCTCGGCGTCGTTGGCGTCACAGGGGGAGGAGGCAGCCGGAAGTGAAGTGCTATTCACATCCGACGTACCCAAGGACCCGCTTGACGAAACGGGAAGATCGTCCTTGGGCAGACTAAAGGGTTGTATGCGGCTTTAGAAAGACACCATGCGGCGAAAAGAAAAATTATGAGTCATTTAGGAGTCCGGATACTTACGATCTCGCAAGGGGCTTGGCCCTTGAGGGCCATTCCTCGTCGCCGTCGTCGACGTTTGTGGAACTGTCCGGGGGAAGGGTCCTTCCCTTCTTGGACCCTTCGGCCTCCCTCGTTGGGGAGGCCTTCCTCTTCTTCTCTCCCCCCGCTGGGGGAGAGGCCTCTTTCTTCTCCTCCTCGTCCTCATGGGAGGAGTCCACCTCGGAGTCATCGGACGATGAATCCGATAACACCTGACACCGGGAACTCCTCCGAGTTGCCGTGGCCTTCTTCTTGGCCTTCTTCTCCGGCACCACGTAAGGCGCCGGGACCAGCAGCCCTGTTAAATGGGCGTCCGCTGGGTCTTCTGGAAGGGGGGCCGGATAGTTAACCTGTCCGGACGTCTCCTGCCAGGCCTGTTAAAGGTATTGGGAGTTTAGATCCCACATAGAGTCAAACTATGAAAAGCAAGTGTCCCATAATGTATAACATGGCTTACCTCGCCAGCCGGACACTGCGAGCTGAATCCGCGATCTTCGATAGTCGATGCGGGAGCCTCGGCACCCTTGAACAGCACCCTGCAGGCCTCTTCGTACGTAGTGTCGAAGAGCCCGCTCAAGGTCTGGTGCTGTGCCGGATTGAACTACCACAAGTTGAAGTCCCGCTGTTGGCAGGGGAGAATCGGGCGGATGAGCATGACCTGGATTACGTTAACAAGCTTGAGCTTCTTGTTCACTTGGGTTTGGAGACAGGATTGAAGTCCGGTCAGCTCTTCCGAATTACCCCACAGCAGGCCCTTCTCTTTCCAGGAAGTGAGCCGCATGGGGATGCTAGATCTGAATTCGGGGGCCGCTGCCCATTTAGGGTCACGCGGCTCAGTGATGTAGAACCACCCCGATTGCCACCCTTTGACGGTTTCCACAAAGGCGCCCTCAAGCCAAGTGACATTGGGCATCTTGCCCACCATAGCGCCTCCGCACTCCTCTTGGCTGCCCTTCACAACCTTCGGCTTGACATTGAAGGTCTTTAGCCACAAGCCGAAGTGGGGCTGGATGTAGAGGAAGGCCTCGCACACGATGATAAACGCCGAGATATTGAGGATGAAATTCGGGGCCAGATAGTGGAAATCCAGGCCATAGTAGAACGTGAGCCCCCGGACAAAGGGGTGGAGTGGAAAGCCCAGTCCGCGGAGGAAATGGGGAAGGAATACCACGCTCTCATGGGGCCCGGGGGTGGGGATGAGCTGCCCCTCATCGGGAAGCCAGTGCGCGATGTCGCTGGACAAATATCCGGCGCTGCGCAGCTTCTTGATGTGCCCCTCCGTGACGCAGGAGGCCATCCACTTGCCTCCCGCTCCGGACATGGTCGGAGAAGGTTGAGGTAAGATGTGCGGATTTGGTATTTGGAGCTCGAAAGCGGAGATGGATAAGCAAAGGAGGAAGAAGGCGTAGGTAAAAAGGTGGATCCTTATCCCCTTATATATGGGCGGATGAAACTATGCGTCCCCACCAGCCTTGTAAAACTCGCTTATCTCCCAAGCGCCACAATCAATGGCGCAGTTGGGTTACCCACGACCGTATTGATGAGAATCCCGGAATAAGGGGACATGAACTGTGAACTTGTGTAAATATTATTCTCTCTACGGTGGTATGTGGAATTTTTTTGCAGAGCCGGACACTATCCTGGTGAGGGAGTCCTGGACTAGGGGGTGTCCGGACAGCTGGACTATCAATATCCGCCGGACTCCCATACTACGAAGATAGAAGATTGAAGACTCCGGCTCATGTCCGGAAGGTACTTTCCTTGGCGTGGAAGGCAAGCTTGGCAATACGGATATGTAGATCTCCTACCGTTGTAACTGACTCTGTGTAACCCTAGCCTCTCCGGTGTCTATATAAACCGGAGGGCCTTAGTCCGTAGGACGAACATACATCTCAACAATCATACCATAGGCTAGCTTCTAGGGTTTAGCCTCCTTGATCTCGTGGTAGATCTACTCTTGTACTACCCATATCATCAATATTAATCAAGCAGGACGTAGGGTTTTACCTCCATCGAGAGGGCCCAACACAGGTAAAAACATTGTGTCCCTCGTCTCTTGTTACCATCCGCCTAGACGCACAGTTCGGGACCCCCTACCCGAGATCCGCCGGTTTTGACACCGACATTGGTGCTTTCATTGAGAGTTCCTCTGTGTCGTCACCGATAGGCTCGATGGCATCTTCAACCATCAACGCTGTCCAGGGTGAGACTTTTCTCCCTGGACAGATCTTCGTATTCGGCGGCTTTGTACTGCGGGCCAATTCTCTTGGCCATCTGGAGCAGATCGAAAGCTACGCCCCTGGCTGTCAGGTCAGATTCGGAAGCTTAAACTTCACGGCCGATGACCACGGAGACTTGATCTTCGACGGACTCGAGCCACAGCCAAGCGCGCCGCACTATGACAATGGGCATGATCTAGCTCTGCCGCCGGACAGTGCTTTGGTGTCCGCAATCGGATCCGCTTCGGTCACTAGCCCGGAGCCGATTGCCCATATCGAGGGCCGGTGGATAGACGCCGCCCTGGGGGCTTCAACATCCACGACGATGGAGCCGAATACCAATCTTGTCCCCTGCGAAACTCGTGATCCCGAGGCGCCGGACTCCTCGCCAGACTCCGAGCCTCCCGTGCCCCTACCAATTAATCCGGATTGGGCCCCGGTTATGGAATTCACCGCCGCAGACATCTTCCAGCACTCGCCTTTTGGCGATATCCTGAATTCACTGAAGCATCTCTCGCTATCAGAAGAGTCCTGGCCGGATTGCGGCCAGGATGGTTGGAGTTCGGACGACGAAGAAATTCAGAGCCCACCCACCACCCACTTTGTAGCCACTGTCGAGGATTTAACCGACATGCTAGACTACGACTCCGATGACATCGATGCCATGGGCGGCGATGCCGAGATTTAACAGAACCAGCGCCTACAGGGCACTGGAAGGCCACCTCGTCATATGACGTATACATGGTGGATACCCCGAAAGAAGGGGAGGGCGAAGAAGCAGCGGAGGCAGACTCTTTAAAGAAGCAGCCCAAACGCCGGCGTCAGCGGCGCCGCTCTAAATCCCGCCACAACAAGAATGGAGATTCCGGCACAGGAGACAACAACACTCCAGAGAGCGCCGAAGACAATCCCCTCCTGCACGACTCAGCGCAGGAGGATGCGGAAGCAAGCCCCCACGAGAGGGCAGCAAACGAAGGGGTTGAGGATGATAACTACATGCCTCCCTCTGAAGACGAAGCAAGCCTCAACGATGACGAATTCGTCGTACCTGAGGATCCCGTCGAACAAGAGCGCTTCAAGCGCAGGCTTATCGCCACGGCAAACAACCTAAAGAAAAAGCAGCTACAGCTTCAAGCTGATCAGGACCTGCTGGCCGATCGATGGACAGAGGTCCTCGCGGCCGAAGAGTATAAACTCGAACGTCCCTCCAAAAGTTACCCAAGACGCAAGCTGCTCCCCCGATTAGAGGAGGAAGCATGCATACCCTCATCACCAGCGCATGACATGGCTGACCGACCACCCCGTGGTCGCGACAGAGAGGCACTCAGGCCCCCAGCCAAGACCGTACCCCGGCATCGCTCCAAGAGTACGAAGCCAAAAGGGAATGAGCCGGACTTGCAAGACATATTGGAGGACAAAGCAAGACAATCTAGATCCATCTATGGATCACGGGCGCCCTCGACCCATTTATTTAATACCGTCGTGCCGGACATAACGCCGCCGGGCCGAACATAGCGTACAGCGCCTCGACCTGCGTCGCGATATCGCTCAATACTGGGCGCCAGACACCCGTTATGCTTCATCGACGAAGTAATGGATCATCGATCCCGAAGGGTTTAAACACGAATATCGAATCTTACGATGGCACAACAGACCCAGCGGTGTGGATCAAGATTACCTTCTCCACATCCATATGGCCCGCGCGACGCATCTCCACGCCATCAAATATCTCCCACTCAAGCTTAAAGGACCAGCTCGGCCGCTTAACAGCCTGCCCGCAGAGTCAATTGGGTGTTGGGAAGACTCGAGGCGCGTTCTCGATAACTTCCAAGGCACATATGTGCGACCACCGACGCCGATGACCTAAGCCACATTATTCAACAGCCTGCATTTAATCGCCGGACAACCTCGACACGGTTCTTGACGAAGAAAAATCAAATCGTCGACTGTCCGGATGCGGAGGAACTTGCAGCCTTCAAACATAACATCCGGGACGAATGGCTAGCCCGGCACCTGGGGCAGGAGAAGCCGAAATCCATGGCAGCCCTCACATCATTAATGACCCGCTTTTGTGCGGGAGAGGACAGCTGGCTAGCTCGTAGCAATAACCTCCGCAAAAATTCTAGCAGTCCGGACACTAAGGACAACAACGGCAGGTCACGTCGAATCAAAAACAAGCGCCGCATTAACGGCGACGACAAGGAGGATACGGCAGTCAATGCCGGATTCCGAGGCTCCAAACCCGGTCAACGGAAGAAGCCATTTAAAAGAACCCCGGGTCCGTCCAATCTGGACCGAATACTCGACCGCTCATGCCAGATACATGGCACCCCCGAAAAACCAGCTAATCACACCAATAGAGATTGTTGGGTGTTCAAGCAGGCTGGCAAGTTAATTGCCGAACACAATGACAAGGGGCTAAATAGCGATTACGAGGAAGAGACCCGGCCGCCGAACAATAGAGGACAGAAGGGTTTCCCCCCACAAGTGCGGACGGTGAATATGATTTACGCGACCCATATACCCAAGAGGGAGAGGAAGCGCGACCACGGACGCGTCTATGCGATGGAGCCACGCCCCAAAGTTCAATCCATGGTCCTCTGTCCGATCACTTTTGATCAAGAGACCATCCGACCAGCATACGCCATGGAGGATTCGCCGCATTGGTCTTAGACCCAATCGTCGATGGATTTCACCTCACAAGAGTCCTGATGGACGGCGGCAGCAGCCTGAACCTGCTTTATCAGGATATGGTGCGCAAAATGGGCATTGACCCATCCAGGATCAAACCTACAAAGACAACCTTTAAAGGTGTCATCCCGAGTGGAAGCCAATCATGCAGGCTCAGTCACACCGAAGTGGTCTTCGGATCCCCGGATAATTTCCGAAGCGAAGAGTTAATCTTCGATATAGTCCCGTTCCGTAGCGGCTAGCATGCCCTGCTCGGACGATACGCGTTTGCAAAATTCAACGCGGTGCCACATTATGCATACCTAAAGCTCAAGATGCCAGGCCCTCGCGGAGTCATTACGGTCAATGGGAATACGGAACGCTCCCTCTGAATGGAGGAACATACAGCGGCTCTCGCGGCAGAAGTACAGGGCAGCCTTCTCAGGCAATTCTCAAGTCCGGCAATTAAAAAGCCAGATACAGCAAAACGCGCCCGGAGCAATGCCAACCAAGACCACCCGGCGCGATCAGAGCACGTGTAGCAATGCGGCCCCAACCCTCACCCGCGCATGATCGCAAGAATAACACTCCGCGTACATCATTACGCTTTGGAGATACCATGGGCGCAGGGAAAGGGGCACAAGGAACCAAGAGTGTGGCTCGACCACACCAGGGGCTCACACTAACGCCCCCCTTGTTTTTATTTTTATCTTTTCTTCTTTTGCGTATACAGGACTCCATTAACTAGAAGCCCTGTCCGATGGCGAACTCGCCGAATTCACGATGCAACAATCAGGGATTCAAAAAGGTCGCGATGAATACTCAGGTGGTCTCAATTACGAGCATTAAATTCAATTACATACACCAAGTCGGCAGCTCTTCCCTGGAGGGGGACATGTTAATTTAGTCCAAATCCCTTGCTTACCGCACTATTTGTATCAGTCCGCTTTATTAGCAGACCTTCTTTCATAAATAACGCAGCACTTCTTTTTTTGCAAGTACCTTACCTTTTCATTGCAATTGCGTTATCTTTTATATATGTTCATAATATGACATCTTGCACCCATATACTTTGGTACGGCCGAATATGCCAGGGGCTTATGTTCCCCAGATTATGGCATGATTAAGTCCGAACACTTTCACAAGTGCGGCACCCCGAACTTATAGCATTATATGAATCGGCTCCGAATCATGTCTTGGGTCAATAGTTGGGTTTGCCCGGCTCTCATGTTTTGGTGCCTTACATTCCGTTCCGTCGGCTAAGGTAGCACTAGGAGAACCACTGCGATTGCACCCCGGTTGAGCCGGGTTAACGCCTCAGTGGAGAAAGCTAAAACTGACTGGCATGATGTGGCGAGAGACTGGTCGCTGTTCGCGAGGTTTTTTCGGGTCATTAAAGACTCATGCCGCTTCGAGCGAAGTTCCGGATGATGTCCGATGAAGGCGTGGATAGCGCCCCGGATTCGGTCTTCCGAATACCAGGGGCTTCGCCGAAATTTAAAATTATAGAATTCTATGGCTAAGTGAGAGTGTTCAAGCATTATAAGTCTGGTTGCCTTGTTCGTCGTGTTGAGCACCTACCTAGACGGACCCAAAAATGGGAACAAGAGTGCTCAAGTTTATCACCGAACACCCCAGCACTCGTGGCTTGGGGGCTGAAGCCAACGACTTGGCATCTCTCAGATTTAACAAACGGCCGCACATAAGGTAATATTTTAAATTATACAAGCGTTGCGCATGGCGCCTATGAACGAAGTTTTCAGCGCCCAGGATAAAAATACAGCGAGTTCACTCAAAGATTACATTTCGGGGGCACTCATTTGCAATATCGCAGGCTCCCTTCAGGACAACTTTATAATATCGCTCCGGCGTGCGATGCTCCTTGCCCGGCGGCGGTGGATCCGTGAGAAGCTTCTCCGCATCCAGTTTGTCCCATTGCACCTTTATGCGGGCAAGGGCCCGACGAGCGCCTTCAATACAGGTCGAGCGCTTGATGACGTCCAGCCTGGGGCATGCATCCAACAGCCGCCGCACAAGGCCAAAGCTTCTGGCATGGCCTGTCCAGCCATGGCCGGACTATGAGACCCTTCATGGCCTCCTCGGCTACCTTGTAGGAGTTCGACCATTTGCTTCACTGGTCGCTTGGGGGCACGGATGGCCGGCCTCAAAGATCTCGAGACCGAAGACCATCTCCGCCGAGCTCCCTCCTCGCCACGATAGAATGCGGCGGCATCGATGCGCTACGCAGCAGATCCGCAAACGCCTCGAGAGCTCAATTTGGGTAAGTATCCGTAATTTACATTAACATGCTTGCTCGCATGAAAACGCCTTACCCGCAGCTATCTTCTTTATATCCTCTACCTCTGAAGGGCCTTGGGCCCCGCCTTGGCGGACTTGGCACTTTCGAGAGCCAAGGCAAGCTCGACTCTCGAGTCTTGAGTCACGCCCAAACTCTCATGCTTTTCCATGAGAGCACGGAGCTCTTGCCGAACTTCCGCCACCAGTGCCGCTTGCTTTTCTCGCCAGCCCGTTCTATGGTCAAGATTATGCTCGCCACGGACGCTGCATCCTTCGTGGCTGCCACCTCATTAGTGGCCCCTGCAATACACATATTATCCTTATTAATTTTGTTTGCAACCAAAACCCTTTTATGTAAGGTACTTATTTAAAGTGGTGTTATTCACCTTCTTTTTCCTCGAGCTGCCTCTAGGCATGGCCGAGCTCTTGCTCCGACCGCTCAAGGTCCTTCTTCAGCGCCTCGACCTCCGCCAAGCACGCGGCAGAGGTCGGCAGCGCAAGCCTGCAAACCCATATTGACATATTTTTAGAAACCTCACAGATATCTTGTTAGATCCTTAGTCCGCTTTTCTTTCCAACACGAACTAAGCATCGAGGCTCTTGTCTATGCGGTATTACATTACATAATTTTAAACTTCTTACCTCAAAGCCCGTTAGAAGGCTGTTGAAGCTTCGGTCAGCCCGCCCTTGGCGAGCTGGACCTTTCAATCACCGCACTCATAAGAGTGCGGTGTTCTTCCTCGATGGAAGCGCTTTAAGCGCCCAAAGAGTTATCCGGCGCCCGGTTGGGACGGAGGCCGCCGGCGTCACGCAATCCTGCCCTTCTTTGAAGGGCCGCTTGCCGGACTCGAACCGCCACGGGTTCCGAGGTAGAGTCCGGCACGAAGTCCGGGAGGCTGCCTGACGGCACCTCCGGAGCCTCCTCCTGGCGGGTCCCTCTGTGGGATTCCGCCTCGTCGTCCTCATCGGCGTTCCCCATGGCGCCTTAGTAACCGCTTTCCGGATTCGACAAGTCCTGCATGCAAAGCGGGTCATGATTACTGTGATCTTGGAGGTGACGGTTGGCCTTGCGAGCTATAAGTATGGAATGGCGCGCGCCCTTCGATCTATCCTACGCTTCTCCTCCTTCCGGGCCTTGCTCGCCTTGCTGCAATGGCTCGATCCGCCGATTCTCGCGGAAGAAAGAAGTTCCCCGCTTCCCAGAAGGCGGCTTGCCCTCAGTGTCGGCGCTTCGCCGAAGGTGTCAAGACCACAGTGCGGCGGCCACCGGAGTTCCCTCTTCCTTGTCGCGCATATTGGTGACTCTGAAGGTCGGCGTAACATACCGCAATGGGGCCGCCAGCGCCGGTGTCCGCAGTGTGTGTCTTCCCCGGAGTCCATGCGAGGCTCTGCCGAGGTTCGTGCTTCCGCCGCCACGCCTCCTAAGTCTTGGATTCATCTCCTTCTTTCTTCGCCTCCGTCGTCCGGTAGGGAACCTGAGACTTTAGCTGCGGACCTTGGCTGTAGCACTTCGCGACCGGGCGAGTCGCGCTTGTTCTTGGCGAGTCTTCATGACTTGAAAGGCTGGGGCGAGTCGCCGGTCTGCGGGGCGAAGCGCCCTCGCGATCCATCTGAGAATATGGCGGTGCCGGTGATGTCCTTCAGGTCTTGATGCGGAGGTCATCGGCTGGAGTGCTGCCGGGAAGGCGGTCGGGACCTGCTACGGCGAGGCAAGGGCCGTCCTCCTGTAGCTCCTCAGGCCCGGAAAGCGAGAGGATCGGTGACTCGCCGAGCTCTTCGTGGCCTTGGGAGGCAGCGGCAGCGACTCGAGCCTCGAGCCTCGCGCGTTCAGGCGAGGAGGCTCGTCGGTCGTCGCTACCCTGATCTGGATCGGGTTGGCGTCGGTGCTGGGTATTGCTGGCGATGATGGCATCGCCGAGGCCCCCGTAGTTAGGACTCCTTAGGATTCGCGCCTTTTGTCCTGCGAGGGCCAGAATATACCCACGGGGGCTAGTAAGATGTTTGTAGCTCCGTCTGTCAATATAATCCCTATTGTGGAGCGGTGCGAATCTTATTCCATTTTAGCTTAGTTTCTTCCTTCGAGACCTCATGAGGGCTTGATGCTCCTGTAAGCGGTCCAGTCCCAAAGCGGCTTGCCGTCATTGGTATGCTGGTCGCGATGTCGTGGTCAAGGCGAGTGAAGCGGCCAGGTCGGTAGAGCCTGATCGCGATGCTCGGAGGTCCCCCTTGGCGCTCAAGCAGCCATCGACCGGTGAAAAGGAGAAGCGGCGTTGCTAACGAGATACCTTGGGTGCGAGGATGGTCTTGTGGTAACTAGTGTGTCCGGAGGTGACTTATCTCGAGGTCGAGAAGCGTTTCATGGGCGGCGCTGCATGCCTTGGCGGCGAGGATTGCTTGGCGAGCTCCTGCGTCCTCCTCCTCTACGCCTCCTCTCCTTCTGCTCTACATCCTCGGGTCCCATCCTCGGCGTGTCTCGTTGTCGCTGGTATGCCAGTCGCGATGCCGTGGTCAAGGCAGGAGGTGAGGCTGGAGAGGCGATGGGGCCACGAGTCGCGATGCTCGGCGCCCCCTTTAACGATGCTGGTCGTCGCGGACAAGAGCGAAGAAGGCACCGAGGAACCGCTGGCGGTGCTCCTTGGAGGACCTGGAGGCTCATCACAAGCGAGGCTTCGTCGTGGCGATCGGCAGTTAGCCGTTAGTTGCTTGGGAGGCGTGAGGAGGCTGGCGAGGTGCATCCCAGGCACCCTTGAGCCAGCGAGAACTCACGAGCCCTACCTCAAAGCGGGTTGCGCTGGCTCTAGACCTTATCTTGGGCTGTTCTGCAAATTTGGCTGAATGCGGTGCCCTCCGTCTTGGTCTCAGCTCTCGGGCTGGTCTCGGCCGTTCTTTGGCATGTCAGTCGCGATGCCATGGACAAGACCCGGAGGGTGAGGGCGGAGGCGGTGGGAGCCACGAGTCGCGATGCTCGGGCACCCCCCTTCTTAGCATAAGCTGAGTTAGATGGTGAAACTCTCGTCCTCGGGTCGGCTCTCGGGCTGGTCTCGACCGTTCTGGCATGGCGGTCAGCGATGCCATGGACAAGACCGGAGGTGAGGCTGGAGGCGGTGGAGCCACGGTCGCGATGCTCGAGGCGCCCCCCTTTAGCGCAAGGCTGAATTTAGATATTGAAACTCTCGTCCTTGGGTCCCGCTCTCGGGCTGGTCTCGGCCGTCGGCATGCGGTCACGATGCCATGGACAAGACTAGAGGTGATGGTCGGAGAGCTGGTAGGAGCCACGGTCGCGATGCTCAGGCACCCCCTTTTAAGATTCGACACCCGGAGAAAAACAACTAACAAGCATGGTGGATCGAAAGCATAGCCCTAAGATAAATGCAAGAGGATACATGCCCTTGGGGACGAGCGGCGGCTCGGGGATGATCGCCAGGCGCCCCAATAAAATAAGCCGGGAACATGAAATAAAAGGATACATGCGCGAGGCCGGACCCACCGACAGGGAATAATCGTGACTGAAAGGCGCTCGATCAATGCAACTTAAAATGTCACGATGATGTTGGGGCGAAGGGTGTTAGTGTAGCAGACTCGGTGGGCTGCGGGAGCGATCCTCCACGAGCCCGGGCCCGGGGCCTCGGGGAGGCTCGGAGGCGCCTTGCAGCTCCTCGCGGGCCATCTCGGCTCACTTGAGGCTGCGGCCGCTGACCTCCTAAGCCTCAAGATGGCTCTCATGAGGCGACAGTGCGCGGCAGCAGCTCGTCAGCCGTAAGGCATCGCCTGCGTAGCGTGAGCGGACCTTCTGCGTCCCACCTCGGGGCAGAGGCACTCTTGAGGCCGGCCTCGGTTGAGCCCGATATGTCGATGCAGACCCGCAGCCCACCATCCTCGCTGGATGGGGGGCTATGCAAGTGGCGGCTGCCTCTCATGACCCTTGACTCCTGTAACTCTGAATGGCCTGGCAGCGAACTCACGAGGTTTGGCCCTCCTTGCCTTGCTCCTTCTTGAGGAAGCGTGTGAAGCACGCCTCACGTGGTGCCCAAGTGCCTCCCTCGTGACCTTGAGGTGGCGGCCCTCAGGGGAGAGCCCCGAGACACACTGAGAGAGTCTTGGTCGTTCCTATGTGATGGAAGGAGGGCTCCTCTGGCGGCCGGGCCACGAGGGCTGCCTCTGAGCAGTCCGGTTGATGTCTTCTTCTTCTTGGGGGCGGCAGGGAAGCCTCCTGCCTCCATGATCTGGTCTTCGGTGATGCGGCTGAAAGGCTCGCTCGAGGAACCTGCGTCTCTCTCTTCCGAGCGCGTGATGCCCGCCGCTTCGGCATCTTGGGATGTTGTAGCGTGGTGGGCTCGACCATGAACTTGGTATGAGGTGCAGGATGGCATTTCTGATAGCGAATGTGGGCGGCGTCGAAGTCGATGAGCTCAGTCACGTGTAGTTATCGTGTGCCCGAAAGGTGGAGGAAGGCGGACCTGCCCGATCAGGACCGTGGAGCCATCGGTGACTCGGAGAACTTGGTTGGCTGAAATGAGATTGTAGGAGCACTTGGAGGTTGTTGAACATTTCCCGCAGACGGGACATTGAGCCCGCCCGACATCGATGAGTCTCTGTGACGATCGTTGATGATGATTGGGGAACAAAGCATCGAGGACTCGGTGTGGCGCGCCCGAAGCTGATCGGCGGCTGAATGTGATGGCGCATGCCGACCACTGAGAGGCGGCGTGGCCTCGGCTCAGAGGACTGCATTCGCCGTGGGCGAAGCTGCTTGAAGATCTTGTTGAGAGGCTGGGGCAAGCTCCGCCCGGGATCACGGCGATTGCGCGTGGTTCTGAAGCCCCGGCCCCTAGATCACGATGTGATCTTCATTTCTCCTTGGCTGCGGCGGAAGGCTACGCATTCCCTTAAGGCGGTCCTCATGGTGATCCCTCGGCCTCCCTCATGGCCAGATCTGCCCGGCGATCCTCGCGGGTTGGTGCGCCACCCTTAGCGCTGGAACATGATCTTCCAGCGTCACATTCCTTCCTCCTCTCGGCCGTATACGATTTGTGGTCGGGACGTCGCGACCCTTACCTCGCGCATGGCCGGAGCTCTTGGCATTCATTGGTGTTGTGAGTGTGGAGGTCATGGTACCTTGATGCCGGCGCCCCTTTGAGATTGGGCTGATCTACGCCCCCGCGGTATGCAGCTCGGCCGTGACGCAGCAGCCCCTTAAACAACGTCCTTGGCCTTGGGCTTCATCTCTTGGGGTATGTGGCGAGCAGCTCGAGGAGGGCGCCCCTCCTCAGCCTGGCGCGTGTTGCGCCAAGTTGAACAGCTCAAGGAGGTGCATAGGTCTTCATGCGCGCATGCTCCTCTCCATCTTGGCGTCGCGCACGTCGGAGAAAGCGGAGATGATGGCCTCCTCCATTACTTGGGATCTTGAGGCGGCGTTGTTGAGCGGATGTACTTCTGCGGGGTTTCCCACAGCTTTTGATCTTCAGGCGCATGTCACTCCTGACGGGTGGCGGTCGATGATACCTTGAAGTTAGCGATAAGCGGTCGCATCTCATCGAGGAGAGATCATGCAGGGCGGTCGAGGAGCAGTGCGGGCTCCGTCCTTGGCGCCATGAGAAACCAGTTCGCCATGACCTTTTCGTCTCCGTTGGCAGCCTCGATGCCCAACTCGTAGAGTTGGAGGAACTCCATGGTCGGCCGTGCCGTCGTAGCGAGTGGCAGGTGGCTTGAACTTGCCGACCCACGCGGCGCTCTTGGCTTCGGAGAGTGTGAAAGCGGCGGCAGCCGCCGTGGCCATGGGGGCACCGGCGTGAGCTTGGTCGGCGGAGTCCCCATGCGCTGGTGGGGGCGGAGGTCTTGGCGTCTTTGGGCGAGGCGCTCGGGCAGCTTCTCGAGGCAGGGACTTCTTGGCAGCTCTGCTCTTGCATGTTGGCGCTGACGGGCGGGTTCAGGGGCCCGGCCTTAGAAACGAGGCCTTCTTGAGGAGGAGGCGGTGGGCGCCCAGGGGCTTCATTGCCGCGTGGGGCGAGGTGCAGTCAGGCGAGAGACGGTCTTGAGGCGCCTCAGTAAGCCGAGCGATCGGCGACTTCGATCGAGCCATTCTTCATAAACGTCATCGATGGGGGCGGTAGTCAGGAGCTTCGTTTGCGCGATGGCAGCTCGGGCATCCATGGCCGCCTTGGTAGCAGCGTCATGAACCGGGTGGCGAGGTCGTGGCGGTGCGGCCGTCCCCCCCGAGGCGGATCTTTGGGGCGGCGCTTGCTGCTCGTTCCCCGGCGGGCGTGGCGGCTTTGGCGGCAGGTGAAACGAAGAAGCGCCTACGGAACCGTCGGGCGACATAGGCGGTAGGCGGCGCTGGTAGCGAACCCGGCAAGCGTCGAGACATGGTTCGCGGTGGTCGGGAAAAACGAGGCAGCGGAGGCAGATTCGGCGCACCCCTACCGCGGCCAAATGTCGGTTCGGGTTCGATAGACCCTTGAGGTTGAACACTAGGGTGCATACGGAAATTCAACCCTCTGGGCTCGTTCCTTACCGAATCGCTAGGACCTAAACTACCAAACTGAAGCGCACAACATACGAGATTTATCTTTGGTTCAGGCCACCATTGTGGTGTAATACCCTACTCGGTGTGTGGTGTGGTGGATTGCCTCTTAGGCTTGATGATGAAATACAAAGCGGAACAGCCTCGCGATGTTCTTGGCTGGTGTGAACGAACTATTTGGGGCGAGTTCAATCGCTCTATCTCTTTGGTTTCTTGGTGAGGATCGATTGCTAGGTCGGTCAAGATGCCTCTACCGTGGGTGGCTAGTCCTATTTATAGGAAAGGCCACAGCCTCTCCCCAAATGTGGGAAGGCGCGACAATTGGCCATTTGAAGAGGCAGCGGTACATTGATTACGACTAAAGTTGGTCCTCGCTTTGTCAAAGGCTCACGGTGGTGGCCTTGGCTTGGGCTCCTAGCGACTTCCTCGGCCGTTGGGCTGGTCTTGGTCTTGTTGCACGAAATGGATGCCTTTGCATGATGCTCTTGCCTCGCTTGCTCCCTTTGCCAAAGGAAAAGACCTTTGCTGCAGTGGCGCTGGCAGCACCCTCGGTTGTCATGGCTTGCATCATGGGCACCTCGCGAGTACCCTGCCTTGAACTCTTGGCCTCCTCATGAGTCGGCTGGCCGAGGCCGTGCACGAAAGCTCCTTGTCTTCCGCCCGTGAGGCTCCTCGCGAGGTCTTGAGCTGCGTTGATGAAGATGGGCTGTCTTGGGCCACCTTTGAGCCACGCCCTTGAGGCATGAGCGAGCAGTCTGGGGACCCCATTGAGCAGCGACAATCCTGCCAGTGCACTAGCAGGGCAAGGGCCCGCAGGCACCTTAATCTGGTGGAGTGCTTGATGACGCTTCAACCCGAGACACGCATCCACCAGTAGCCGCCTGGTGAAGTAGCTCCAGGCATGGCCTCTTTGGGCCATAGCAGAATTCTAAAACCCTTCATGGCCTATTCGGCCTGTGGAGCTCGACCAGCTACTTGTTTGTCGCTAGGGGCACGGATGTCGGCCTCGGCATACTAAGACCAAAACACCTTCTCCGTCGAGCTCCCTCCTCGGCTCTGTAAGCGGCTGACATCGAGACACGCTGCAGGCGGATCTGCAACGCTCCTAGAAGCTCGGGTGAGGTAAATAACAGGTAATTCACTTTTACATGCTTGCTTTGCATGAAGAATGCCTTACCGCCGCTATCTTCTTCAATGCCTCGATTTCTGGAGGCCTTGTGGGCTTCGGCCTTAAGCTTTAGCACTCTCAAGGCGAATAAGCTCGGACTCGAGTCTTGATCACGCTCAAATTCTCGTGTTTTTCCACGAGCCTAGAAAACTCTTGCTATCATACGCCACCGCGCCTCTGCTTCTCGCCCGGCATGTTCCATAGCACGCGTGCGTTCGACAGCGGACACCGCCTCCATCGAAATTCGCCACCTCGTTCGTAGCCACAGGTACCCACGTTATCCTTTTACATTTCTCTTGCAACCAAATCCTTTTACGTAAGGTACAACTTTATCGGTGTTACTCACCTTCCTTGTCCTCGAGCTGCTTCTTGCTGCTTGAGCACGCTCTCGGACGCTCGAGGATCTGCTTCAAGGTATTGACCTTCGTGTCGGTCTTGGCGAGTCGGCCGGCGCATCTGCATTCCCATATTGAAATATTTTTAAGACTCTTGCGTATATCTTTTTAGATCCTCGGTCAGCTTTTCTTTTGAACACCGAACCGAGCATTAGGGAGCTCTTGTCTATCGCGGTATTATATTACATATCTTAAAATTCTTACCTCAAAGCTCTGTTAGAAGGCTGCTGTGCGACCAGTCGGCCTTTTAGCGAGCTGAACCTTTTGAATCACCGCACTCGCAGCGGTCGCGGTGTTCTTCGATAGAGCGCCGTTGGCGCCTCCGGCAAGTTATTCGGCACCTCGGTTGGGCCGGAGGCGGCGTCATGGTCTTGCCCTTCTTACGAAGGGGCCGCCCGCCCGGACTCGAACACTGCGGGTTCCGGTGCGGAATCCGGTCAAAAGTCGGGAGAGGTTGCGGCGGCACCTCGGGTCTCCTCCTCTGGTGGCTCCCTTTACGGGATACCACCTCGGCGTCGTTGGCGTCCGCGGGGGGGAGAGGCGGCGGAAAAGTGGTGCTATTCATCCGGCGTACCCAGGACCGCTGCGAAGCGGGAAGATCGTCCTTAGGCAGACTAAAGGGTTGTATCTCGGCTTTAGAAAGACACCATCGGCGAAAAAGAAAAATTATGAGTCATTTAGGAGTCCGGATACTTACGATCTCGCAAGGGGCTTGGCCCTTGAGGCCATTCTCGTCGCCGTCGTCGGCGTTTGTGGACTTGTCAGGGAAGGTCCTTCCTTCTTGGACCCTTGGCCTCCCTCGTTGGGGAGGCCTTCCTCTTCTTCTCTCCGGCGAGAGGCCTCTTCTTCTCCTCCTCGTCCTCATGGGAGAGTCCACCTCGAGTCATCGGACGATGAATCCGATAACACTGACGGGAACTCCTCAGGTTGCGTGGCCTTCTTCTTAGCCTTCTTCTCCGGCACCACGTAAAGTAGCGGGACCAATTCTGTTAAATGGGCGTCCGGTCTTCTGGAAGGGGCGGGATAGTTAACTGTCGGGACGTCTCTGCGAGAGCATTAAAAGGTATTGGGAGTTTAGATCCCACATAGAGTCAAACTATGAAAAGCAAGTGTCCCATAATGTATAACATGGCTTACCTGCCCGCGGAGACAACTGCGAGCTGAATCCGCGATCTTCGATAGTCGATCAGGGAGCCTCGGCACCCTTGAACAGCACCACCTGCGAGCCTCTTTTCACGTCGTAGTGTCGAAGAGCCGCTCAAGTCAGTGTTTGTGCGGATTGAACTACCACAAGTTGAAGTCATTGTTGGCGGGGAGAATCGAGCGGATGAGCATGACCGGATTACGTTAACAAGCTTGAGCTTCTTGTTCGCAGGTTTGGAGGCGGGATTGAAGTCGGTCGGCTCTTCGAATTACCCCAGCCAGGCCCTTCTCTTTCGAAGTGAGCCGCATGGGGATGCTAGATCTGGTCGAGGCAGCTGCCCATTAAGGTCCGCGGCTCGGTGATGTAGAACCACGATTGCCACCCTTTGGCGGTTTCCACAAAAGCGCCCTCAAGCCAAGTGACATTGGGCATCTTGCCCACCATAAGCGCCTCCGCACTCCTCTTGGCTGCCCTTCACAACCTTGACGACATTGAAGGTCTTTAGCCACAAGCGAAGTGGGGCTGGATGTAGAGAAGGCCTCGCACGCGATGATAGCGAGATATTGAGGATGAAATTGGGGCGGATAGGAAATCCGAGGCCATAGTAGACGTGAGCCCCGGACAAAGGGTGGAGTGGAAACCCGATCCTTGGAGGAAATGGGAAGAATACCCACGCTCTCATGGGGCCGGGGTGGGGATGTTGCCCCTCATCGGGGAAGCGGTCTTGCGATGTCATTGGACAAATATCGGCCTTGCAGCTTCTTGATGTGCCCCTCGGTGGCGCGAGGCCATCCACTTGCCTCCCGCTCCGGACATAGTGTCGGAAGGTTGAGGTAAGATGTCTTGGTTAGTATTTGGGCTCGAGTCTTGTGAGATGGATAAGCAAAGGAGGAAGAAGGCGTGGGTAAAAGGTGGATCCTTATCCCTTATATATGGGCGGATGAAACTATCGTCCCCACCGGCCTTGTAAAACTAAACTTATCTCCCAAAGCGCCACAATCAATGGCGCGGTTAGGTTACCCGACCGTATTGATGAGAATCCGGAATAAGGGGACATAACTGTGAACTTGTGTAAATATTATTCTCTCACGGTGGTATGTGGAATTTTTTTGCGGTAGGACACTATCTGGTGAGGAGTCTGGACTAGGGGTGTCGGGACAGCTGGACTATCAATATCCAGGGACTCCCATACTACGAAGATAGAAGATTGAAGACTCGGCTCATGTCCGGAAGGTACTTTCCTTGGCGTGGAAGGCAAGCAGCATCTGGATATGTAGATCTCCTACCGTTATAGCGACTCTGTGTAACCCTAGCCTCTCGGTGTCTATATAAGCCGGAGGGCCTTATCCGTGGGGGAACGAACATACATCTCAACAATCATACCATAGGCTAGCTTGAGGTTTAGCCTCCTTGATCTCGTGGTAGATCTACTCTTGTACTACCCATATCATCAATATTAATCAAGCGGGGCGTGGGTTTTACCTCCATCGAGAGGGCCGAACACAGGTAAACATTGTGTCCCTCGTCTCTTGTTACCATCTGCCTAGGCCTGATTGGGACCCTACCGAGATCCGCGGTTTGACACCGACATTGGTGCTTTCATTGAGAGTTCCTACAATGTCGTCACGATAGGCTCGATGGCATCTTCAACCATCAGCGCTGTCGAGGTGAGACTTTTCTCCTGGGCCAGATCTTCTGTCGGCGGCTTTGTACTGCGGGCCAATTCTCTTGGCCATGGAGGCGAATCAGCTTCGCCCCTGGCTGTCGGTCAGTCGGAAGCTTAAACTTCACGGCCGATGACCGGAGACTTGATCTTCGACGGACTCGAGCCCAGCCAAAGCGCGCTATGACAATGGGCGCAGATCTAGCGCGGCCGGGCGGTGCTTTGGTGTCATAATCGGATCCTTCGGTCACTAGCCGGAGCGATTGCCCATATCGAGGCGGTGGATGAGCGCGCATACAGGGGCTTCAACATCCGCGGCGATGGGGCGAATACCAATCTTGTCCCTGCGAAACTTCGTGATCGGCGCGGACTCTCGCCGGACTCCGGCCTCCGTGCCTACCAATTAATCGGATTGGGCGGTTATGGAATTCACGCCGCAGACATCTTCGGCCTCGCCTTTTGGCGATATCACGAATCGCTGAAGCATCTCTCGCTATCGGAAGAGTCTGGCGGATGCGGCGAGATGGATGAAGTTAGAGCGGCGAAAATTGACCCACCCACCACCCACTTTGTAGCCAGCCGAGATTTAACGACATGCTGACTCGACTCCGATGACATCGATGCCATGGGCAGCGATGCGGAGCGAGCGAGAACCAGCGCCTACGGGGCGCTGGAAGGCCACCTCGTCATATAGCGTATACATAGTGGATACCCCAAAAGGAGAGGCGAAAAAAGCGGCGGAACTCTTTAAAAGACCAAAAGCGCCCGGCGTCAGCGGCGCCGCTCTAAATCCGCCACAACAAGAATGGAATTCGGCACAGGAGACAACAACACTCGAGGCGAAAGACAATCCCTCTCGCGACTCAGGGCGGGAGGATCACGAGCAAGCCCCCACGAGGCGACAAGCGAAGGGTTGAGGATGATAACTACATGCCTCCCTCACGAAGACGAAGCAAGCCTCAGCGATAGCCAATTGTCGTACACGAGATCCCGTCGAACAAGGCGCTTCAAAGCGCGGGCTTATCGCCCGCGACAAACAACCTAAAGAAAAAAGCAGCTCTGACTTCAAGCTGATCGGGACCTGTGGCGATCGATGGGCCGAGGTCTCGCGGCGAGAAGTATAAACTCGAGCGTCCCTCAAAAGTTACCCAAGGCATAAGCTGCTCCCCGATTAGAGGAGGAAGCATGCATACCCTCATCACCGGCGCATGACATGGTGACCGACCACCCAGTGGCGGCGAAAAATTTTCGGGCGGGCCAAGACCGTACCAGCATCGCTCCGTCTGAAGCCAAAGGAGAATAGGCGGACTTGCAAGACATATTGGAGGACAAAGCAAGACAATCTAGATCCATCTATGGATCCGTACGTCGACCCGGCGAATACCGTCGTGCGGACATCGCCCGGCGGGCGAACATAGCGAACAGCGCTCCTCGACCTGCGTCGCGATAAGCTCAATCTGGCGCGCCGTTATCTTCAGCGAAGTAATGGATCATCGGATCCCGAAGGGTTAAACCGTAAATGAATCTTACGATGGCACAGAGACCCAGCGGTGTGGATCGAAGATTACCTTCTCCACATCCATATGGCCCTGGCGGCAATCTCACGCCATCAAATATCTCCCTCAAGCTTAAGGACCAGCTCGGCGCTGGCAACGACTTGCCCTTGAGTCAATTGGGTGTTAGGAAGACACGGAGGCGCGTTCTCGATAACTTCCAAGGCACATATGTGCGACCACGACGCCGATGACCTAAGCCACATTATTCAACAGCCAGACGAATCGGCGGAACAATTACGACACGGTTCTTGGCGAAGAAAAAATCAAATCGTCATTGTCCGGGATCGCGGAACTTGCAGCCTTCAAACATAACATCAAGGACGAATGGCTGGCCGGCACAGGGCGGGAGAAGCGAAATCCATGGCAGCCCTCACATCATTAATGACCGCTTTGTGCGGGAGAGGACAATGGCTGGCTTCGTAGCAATAACCTCCATAAAAATTCTAGCGATCCGGACACTAAGGACAACAACGGATCGTCGAATCAAAACAAAGCGCGCGTGCTTGGCGGCGACAAGGAAGGATCTGGCGGTCAATGCGGATTAGAACTCAAACCGGTCAGCGGAAGAAGCCATTTAAAGAACCCGGGTCCGTCAATGCGGACCGAATACTCGACCGCTCATGCGGATACATGGCACCCCAGAAAACCAGCTAATCACACAATAGAGATTGTTGGGTGTTCAAGCGGTAGCAAGTTAATTGCGAACACAATGACAAGGGGCTAAATAGCGATTACGAGGAAGAGACCGGCAGCCGAACAATAGAGGACGAAAGGTTTCCCCCACAAGTCACGGACGGTGAATATGATTCTGCGACCCATATACCCAAGAGAGGAAAGCGCGCGCTCTTCGGACGTCTATGCGATGGAGCGGTCGCCCCAAAGTTCAATCCATGGTCCTCTGTCCGATCACTTTTGATCGAAGAGACCATCCGACCAGCATCGCCATGGAGGATTCGCGCGTGGTCTTAGACCCAATGCGTCGATGGATTTCACCTCACAAGAGTCTGATGGGCGGCGGCGGCTTTGAACCTCTTTATCGGGATATGTGCATAAAATGGGCATTGACCCATCGAGGATCAAACCTACAAAGACAACCTTTAAAGGTGTCATCGAGGGAAACCAGCTATGCGGCTCGGTCGCTGCGAAGTGGTCTTGGATCCCGGATAATTTCGAAGCGAAGAGTTAATCTTGATATAGTCCCGTTCCGTGGCGGCTAGCATGCCTGCTTTCGGACGATCTGGCGTTACAAAATTCAGCGCGTGCCACATTATGCATACCTAAAGCTCAAGATGCCAGGCCCTCGCGAGTCATTACGGTCAATGGGAATCTGAACGCTCCCTCGAATGGAGGAACATACAGCTCTCATGGCGAAATGAGGCAGCCTTCTCGGGCAATTCTCAAGTCCGGCAATTAAAAAGCGGATCTGACAAAGCGGCGCCGAAGCAATGCCAACCAAGACCACCGGTGATCGAGCCGCGTGTAATCTGCCTAACCCTCACGCGCATGATCGCCAAGAATAACACTCGCGTACATCATTCGCTTTGGAGATACCATGGTAGCGAGAAAGGGCACAGGAACCAAGTGTGGCTCGACCACACGGGGGCTCCTAACGCCCCCTTTTTATCTTTTCTTCTTTTTCGCGTATCTGAGGACTCCATTAACTAGAAGCCTGTCCGATGGCGAACTTCGAATTCACGATGCAACAATCAGGATTCAAAAATGTCACGCGAATACTCGAGTGGTCTCAATTCTGAGCATTAAATTCAATTACATACACCAAGTCGGCAGCTCTTCCACGGAGGACATGTTAATTTAGTCCAAATCCCTTGCTTACCGCACTATTTATGTCGATCCGCTGATAGCAGACCTTCTTTCATAAATAACGCGCACTTCTTTTTTTGCAAGTACCTTACCTTTTCATTGCAATTCGTTATCTTTTATATATGTTCATAATATGACATCTTGCACCCATATACTTTAGTGCGGCGAATATGCGGGGCTTATGTTCCCCAGTTATGGCATGATTAAGTCCGAACACTTTCACAAGTCGGCACGAACTTATAGCAGAATCGGCTCGAATCATGTCTTGGGTCAATAGTTGGGTTTGCGGCTCTCATGTTTTGGTGCCTTACATTCCGTTCCGTCGGCTAAGGTAGCACTAGGAGAACCACTGCGATTGCACCCGGTTGAGCAGTTCGCCTCGATGGAAAGCTAAAATGGCGGCATGATGTGGCGAGAGGTAATTCGTGACGAGTTTTGGTCATTAAAGACTCATGCGCTTGACGAAGTTCGGATGATGTCCGATGAAGGCGTGGATAGCGCCCGGATTGGTCTTCGAATACCGGGGGACCGCCGAAATTTAAAATTATAGAATTCTATGGCTAAGTGAGAGTGTTCAAGCATTATAAGTCTGGTTGCCTTGTTAGTCGTGTTGAGCACCTACCTAGACGGACCCAAAAATGGGAACAAGAGTGCTCAAGTTTATCACCGAACACCCGGCCTCGTGGCTTGGGGCTGAAGCCAACGACTTGGCATCTCGGTTTAACAAGCGGCCGCACATAAGGTAATATTTTAAATTATACAAGCGTTGCGCGCCCTATGACGAAGTTTTCAGCGCCGGGATAAAAATCTGTGAGTTCACTCAAAGATTACATTTGGGGCACTCATTTGCAATATCGCGAGCTCGCCGGGACAACTTTATAATATCGCTCCGTGTGCGATGCTCCTTGCCGGCGGTGGATCCGTGAGCTTCTCCGCATCCGGTTTGTCCCATTGCACCTTTATGCGGGCAAGGGCCCGGCGCCTTAATCTGGTCGGCGCTTGATGGCGTCGACTGGGGCATGCATCCAACAGCCGCCGCTGAGGCCAAAGCTTCTGGCATGGCTGTCGACCCTGGCCGGACTATGAGACCCTTCATGGCCTCCTCGGCTACCTTGTGGAGTTCGACCATTTGCTTAATTTGGTGGCAAGCAGCCGGATGGCGGCCTCGGCATCTGAGACGACCATCTCCGTCGAGCTCCTCCTGTCGAGAAGGGCACGGGGTGCCGGTGGTCATTGTGGCGGGGAAGGAGATTCCGCAGGATTCTTATTATTTCTTCTGCGTCTATTTCATCTGCAGTCTTTGCCCTCCTTTCTCTGGATTCTTTGAGGCGATCATGAACACCTATGGGTTCCACCTCCTTGATTTCACGCCAAATGCAATGGCGACCGTGGATATCTTTGCCCATTTTGCGAGAATTTTATCGGAGTTAAGCCCAATGTGGATCTGTTCCGGCATTACTTTGTCCCGCAGGTGGAAAGCAAAGCCTACTGCTCCGGGCTTATTAGCTAGATGCCACACGTGGCAAGGAAGATCTGTGATTACCTACCTGGGTATCAGCATGAAAGCTGGGATGAGTGGAGGGGCGATTGGTGCTGGATCCAGGACAAGGAGGCCCCTGATTTCTGTGAGGCCCAGAAGGAAAGTGTCGAGCGCGTCAGGGATTGGAGCGCCAAGGGCCTCAGTGAAGATAGGCTACGCCCGGCAATCAACAGGATCGTCGTTTGAGGGCTGCCGGCTAACCATCCAGCATGTGGGGGTGGATTTTCTCCTCCGCCGAATCTCGCCATTGCAGGAAAGGGATAGATGTGCGTGGTTGTATGGCGATGCGGCAGACATGACGAGGTTTCTCCCTGGGTTGGCCAACAACCTGTCGGTGTATGCTCATGCCTGGTTGTGCGATCAACTGTGGGAAAATTTTGTTTTTGCCACTCTATATTTTGCCAATTTTCCTTATGCCACTCTAGATTTTGACATTTCACTTTTGCCACTCTTTGTTTTTGACAATTATCACAATTGCCATTTTATGGCAAAAGCAAAATAATTTCATTTCATTTTTGACACTCTTAGCTTTTGATAATTATCACAATTGCCACTCTGAAAATTTTGCTTTTGCCAGGGGAATGGCAATTGTGATAATTGTCAAAAACTAAGAGTGGCAAAAGTGAAATGTCAAAATCTAGAGTGGCATAAGGAAAATTGGCAAAATCTGGAGTGGCAAAAACAAAGTTTTCCCATCAATTGTTCGGCCACTTCGACATGTTCAAGCTCACGACAATCATTATCCCCTTGAACGTCAATTCTGCCTGTGACCATATATTGATGTCGGACTGCAATGCTGAAGGGGTGGCGAGCACTTGGCAGATGCCCACTCTGGATAAAGATCTCGAGTGGTTGAGCACCCTGGTGGAGGTGGCCACCAGGGTTGAAACTAGGATGTATAAGACCACTTCTTCTACGGAGGTGGCATATATCCTGAGGAAGGTCGAGGAGGCCAAGGCGGCCTATCTCGTGGAGATGGCAAAGCTCGCGAAGGCCGTGAAGAGTAAGGGGAAAACTGGGGACGGGAGTTCTTCCCAAGGCGGCGACGAGGCTCAAGCCACGGAAGGAGCTGCCGGGGAAGAGCTTGCTGGAGGTAACTTTGCCAGGCTAGATGCCCTGGTCACGGCAGCAAAGGAGCTCCAAAAGGAGGAGGAGGTTGGCGAGGTGGCGGATCCTGAGGAGTGGCTTGCAGCCGGGCCACAAGCCCCCAAGCCGGACCTTGAGCAGCGTACCCATAAGTGCGCCGCAGCCGGCCTAGCCGTCTGGAAGGTGAAGAACACGACTACCAAAGCTTACAAGGCTGAGGCGGCGTGCCGTCAACCTCATCATCTTGCCAAGATCAAGGCCCCTTCTGCCCGGCGGGCGGCGATTGAGGACGACCCTGATACCAACTCGAGCTCGAGTTCTTCGCAGGACTCGTCTTCGTCTGATCCTTCGGCACCGCGCCGGGCGCCGCTGTTGCCGGAGAGCTCTGCTCCCGCGCCCCGAAGAGGAGAAGGGAGCCTTCGCCTCCCATGGAGTTCGACTTGGAGTCCATGCTCATCGCAGAAGAGTAAGGAGGATTTTATTTTGTGAATAGCTTGCACATATCCAGGTAATTCTGCTGACTGGCCTCTTGCGTTTTATTGTCGTCGGCTCGGGGGTCCAGGAGGAGACCGAGACCCTCATTCATCGCTCCCGAAGGAAGCTCCGGCGTCTCAGGTCGTTAGAGGGCACAGAGAGCCCGGCCTTGGCGGGGAGCGAGGCTGAGGATCCCATGTCAAGCCCCCAGCCAAGCCCCCAGTCTGGGAGCGAGGACTCGGCTCCACCTGCCGGAGGAAACGGAGATGGCCTGCTGCCCCTCCAGGTGGCGGGGGCGAGGTGACGCAGGGCGAGCCCCTCCCCGAGGGGCACACCTCCCCCGCCACTCGAGATGAAGATAGTCCTGTGGAACCCTTGGTGGATGAAGCCACATTGGAGGCTGCTGGGGTTGTCATAGCAGAGGGTGAAGCTCGAGGCCCGGCAACAGCTGTTGTCGGAGAGACTGAGGTTCTTGTCCGGCAAACTTCTTCAGGCACCATACTTGCTCTTTCCTTGCTTCTTTCTTCTCTCTTCTTTCTTTTTTTTTCTTTTTTAACATCTGCGTCCTCGTTGTCTCCTATCCCCCTTTTCCCGCAGACTGCCAAGCCGCAGAGCAAGAGCCATTGGAGGTGGCGGTTGACATAGGCAAGGCTTCCACGGAGGAGGTCGTGGACATTGCGGCCGCGGAGGGGCGGGATCTTGTTGCCGGGGACATGCAGGGGTCCCTGACGGTGATGGAGCGTCCTCCGGAGATCGTCCCAGCAGAGGGAGTGGCCGTAGAGGTGGAGATTCCTCTCCAGACAATGGGCCCGCTCCCTGTCGCTAGGTCCGTCATCGAAGTCCCGCCGTCCTCCTCGAGCACGCTGGCCATGGTGCTGTCGCCGCCCGGAGCGGGAGCCCCCAGCCTGCCTTTGACGACGGACGCCGAGCTTGTTGAAGAGCTTCAACGCATCCTAGCTCTGCTTTATCAAGAAGCCAGGGAGGCCGACGACTCGATCGCTATTGCCATGGACTTGTCCTTCATGGAATCCATGGCAGCAGGCATAAAGGAGATGCAGGCATGACATAATCAGAAGTGGTGGGAGCTCAAGGAGCGGCATGAATCTTTCAACAAGATGAGCCAGAAGCTGAAGGATAAGGGTTTGGAGCTGCGCGAGTGGCACGACAAGCACTTCAAGGTGGTCCTGCGGCAGCAAGAGACGCTGCAGGTGACGTGGGAGGATGTCATGGCCCGCGAGGTGCATCTGGTGGACCAAAAAGCTTCCCTGGATGCCAGAGAGCGGGAGATTTCTGTCCAGGAGGAGAAGCTTGAGGCCACTCTACACGCCAAGGATGATGAATTGGAGGCCCTAGTGTGTCAGTGCACCAAGGATTTGGAGGATAAGCATGAAGCTGCTCTGAATGATGTTGCCATTGATTTTGTTGCTCGACTGAAGAAGCTCACTAATGATCTGGCTGCCTCGTCCGCCACCAAGACTGATCTTCACCGGTAGATGTCTGAGAGGGCGGAAGATCTCTCCAAGGGCGTCAAGGAGTTGGACGCCCTCAAGGAGGAAGCACGGAAGGCGGAGACCCTCTTAACTGATGTGCAATCAAAGCTTTCTTCCAAGACTCAGAGCCTTGAAGCCGCTACCGGCAAAATCGCAGATCTGAAGGCGAGGATTGGCACATTGGAGAGCTCGCTGGAGTCACTTGAGTCCCTCCAACACTTGCTGGCCAGGGATTTGGACAAGGCCAATCGTCTCCGGCAGGATGCTTAGGACAAGCTGAAGAACCGGGTCAACCTCTGTAACCTCTGGATCAAGAGCCTGATCGGCAGCTGAACGCTCAGTTTCTCGCTCAGCCAACACAAGGTTCCAAGCGTCAAATTGGGGGTCTTCTTCAATGAGCTGATCAAGAAGCTGGGGGCGCATGAAGTAGGGAGGGCCCAGCGCTTCGCGATCGAGTCCCGGAAGCTGGCTTGCAAGACCCTCTTCATGGTCCTAAGCAACATCGCCTACCACCACCCAGATCTTGACCTCGACAACGGATTTAAGAAACCCTCGACAGGCACCGACGTCGCAGCTGCCAAGGAGAAGGCAGCATCACAGGCCGATAGGGTCCTCCGGGTTTGAATCGCTTCGCCTGGTCACCAAGCCAAGTATTGGGTCGTTTTTGCCCTGTAATGAAACATGTCGCATATTTTGTGTTTAGTCACCCTATCTCTGACATTTGTGTGAAACTGATATTCTGGGTCGAATCTTAGTTGCGCGTTTATCCCTTTAAGCCATGTATGCTTGCGTTCGTATGATCTGTTTCCATGTATGTTTTGGATGCTTGCCGGTATCATATTGCCGCGATTGTCGCAAGAGTCCGGCCCTTAACAATCATATTGGCGTGGATGCGTCCCGCCAGGTTTTTCCCAGGTAGTTCTTGGTGCAGCCTCTCGTTCTAAGAGCATGGCTCTGGGCAGGACGATGGAGCAACCAAAGAAGCTGACCAAGGTTCCATCACATGAGGATTTTCACGATATGAATGCTCACTAGGGTTATGGGATAAACGATTGCAAAGAACTCTAAAGTATCAATCAAGAAATGATAACATCAACTCAGCTTTTGTTCCGAGCTTCCTTCTCCTCTGCCGGGTCGTGCGTGCTAAGCGTGCTCACGGCACGCGGTAGAGCAAGAGCCAATCAGGCGGTTTCTTCGTACCCGGCAAGGGTCGATATGCACTTCGCGTGGTTGGCGGACACCGGGGCATAATGTCGAGCTTCTCTGGCCCCTCTCCCTCTTTCCCTTTTCCTTTCGGGCCAGTCCAGCGGTCGCCAGTGCGCGGGCTGTGCCGATGCAGGCAACCTTGCCGAAATGCACTTGCCGGGGCGCCGATCAGCGAACTCATACAAACGTTTCACTCAGGATTCCCCTAGGCAGGGCGAATTCTGAACCGAGCGTCGCGTGGTAGTCGTCAACACCGACATTGCCGGGGCTAAAGAGATTCGAACTGCTGACGAAGGGAAGGGACGGGGAGGAGGAAGCTCATGCCCGTAGGTTCTGTGTCCTCTCTCTGAGCAGCGCCCGAACGATGGATGCACCATGCAGGCTGCCTGGACGAGTCTCCTGCCTCCAGCGGGGACCATCACCGCAGTCGAGACTGCGGCGAGGCGTGGAGACCAACGATGTGGTGCGGGAATGCACTACTAGGGAAAACGTTATATACAGAACTTTAGCAGTAGCGCGTGTCAAAAAACCACACTAGTGCTAAGTAGCAGTAGTGCGTTGGCGTAAACCGTGCTACAGATACAATTATAGCAGTAGCGCGCCTGAAGATAAAGGGCACTACTAAATTCCCACTGCTTAGCCGATAGGCTACACATAGTAGTAAAGATCTACAGCGAACAACGCTACTGCTACTTGCTTTGTAGCAGCGGGTTTACGCAGAATGGCGCTACTGATAAAGGAAATTAAATTAAATGGAAAACAAATAGAAAAGTAAATGAAAATGAAAGAAATTGTAAAGGAGAAAGGAAAAAAATAAAATATAAAGAAAAATAGATGAAAAAGGGAAAAGAGAAAGGAGTAGCAGTAGCGCGTATCCAGGAACGCGCTATAGCTAACTTAGCAGTAGCGCACTTCCTGGAAAGCGCTACTGATACTTTTGACTTCACCACACGGCTCGTTCTTCCCCACGGCCGCTTCCCCCAAATCCCAACTCCTCCATTGTCGCCATTGTCGCCGCCGTCGTCGGCCAAGACTCTCCTGTCGCTCTCCAAGACACCTCGATGTCGCCCCGACCTCGACGCCGACCCCGACCTCGACACCGCTCTCGACCCCAACCTCGACGCCGCTTTTTCACAAGACGCCTCGAAGCTCGACCCGACCTCGACGCTGCTCAAGACCTCCTCGCCAGCAGGCACCGAGGTGAGCACGCCTGCTCCTCCCCTTCCCCTACCTCTGCCTAGGGCTCTTCAAATTTTAATTGCATCAAATTAGTTAGGGTTCATCTATTGCATCAAATTTCGGATTATCCGCTACCACTTTCCACCCCTAGGTTCCTCAAATTAGATGGTAATTAGGGCAGTAGTTCCTAGGTACTAATTAGTTAGTAAGAACTAGGTACTAATTATGTACTAGTTTATTTTTATTTATAGTAAGTTTATTTTTAGTAAGAACTAGTTGAATTAATAGAACTAGTTGAACATGTCACATTTGTTGTTATTTTTTTAGTTAAAGGTATTTTCGCCGCATCGACACCGATGATGCCTATCCCACTTCCCCGTCGTCCACTCGGCGGAGGACACCTGCTTGACCAGATGGGCAATGTCCGGGACTGGGCTCCGCCGGGCTGGTACTGGGAGGCGCTACCTACCGGGGGGGCGCAACTTGGTGAGGAGTCAGCCCGTCGTTGACCCGCTTCTTTGGTGGCGGTCGCGTGGGCCAGTGACGGTCGAGAGGCTTGATGACCCCCCGGAGGTGGTACGACACCGTGTCAGCAAGGAGGACACGCACGTCCATCGCTACTTGGCTGCGCTGGAGCACCGGTTCTCCAATACCTGGCAGGTTCTCCAGGGATCTCACTGGAGCTATGATCCTGTGATGGTTCCTTCTCTTTGGGTGTCCACCGCCCATGCCAATACCCATCGTTCGCTAGGGTTTTAGTTGTATTAGTGATGTTATATGTATGATTCTATTCGGGATGTATTAGTGATAATATTCAACGATGTACGGACTCAAGATATGATTTACTTTTGCTTATTGAATGCATGCTAATTTGAATACTTATTTATTTTACAATTTGGTTTTTCTTATTGAATGCTCATGTCAATATAAGTCATATAAGATATTTTGAAATGTATATCTTGTGTTGCTCAAATAGAATATGTGCTTGCCCAAGTGGCCGGTCATGTTTGCAGGTTACACCTCTGAGTGGCCTATGTTTTGCCAGAGTGTTGATTCATTTCCATTCCAGCAAATTTCAGGCGCTCGATATGTCCTATTTTAGCAAAGGTCATACCAGATTTTTCCGTGAATTTTGGCATGACTTGTGCCAGAATATGTAGGAAATATCGAGTGCCCCGGATTTGTGTGTTGAGTATCCTGGTAGTTATCTTTGATCGATTTTCAATTAATGTTTCAACTATGAACATAGGAAATTTATGACGACGAAAACGATTTCGGTATTTGCAAATACTGCAAAGACGAGCGTGGCATGTGCGACATAATCTTCCTAGATGATGATAGGCGCTTCAGCATCAAGCTGGACGAGAACTTCAAAGTGGATACAATAAGTCACAACGACAAGTCTTTTTTCGTAATTAAGCATGACATCTGCTTCATTTGCCTCAACTTATAATTTTTTTTTACTATTCTACTAGCGTATCCCCTTCCATGCAAGAGTTTTTGTCTTGGATAAGATAGGTTTCAGTCCTATGAAAACTACTATGGAGGTTAAGAGAGTTTACTTGAAGACCGAGCATGGTTATACTTTCCACACAAAATTATACAGCGCAGACACCTACACCTATTTTGAATGCAAAACTTGGCAAGCACTATGCAAGACTTATGCATTTTATCCTGATATGGTTATCACCTTTGATATTCGTCCGGAAGATGATATTGAAGGTAATATCGACATCTGGGTCGATGTGCAGACGCCTCCAGTTATACCACTATGTGAGTTCCTCAACCATATTTATGTCTTTGATATTGTTCAGTCAAAAATAGTTGACAACTAATTTCTATTGACAACTTATTTCCATTCAAGCAAACATGTCCAGCGCTTGGTAGACAAGACCTACTACTGTCCCGGGGCTGAACTAAACTGCGAGGAGATAAGTCATTATGTTTCATGGCTTGAGGATCTTCATACTGTCCAGACAAATTATTTTTCTGGACTTAAAAATCTTAGTACTCAAAACGTGCGACCAATAGTGTTCGTACTAAACTACGGTCACGTCTATTTAGGAAATATGGTAAGATTTTTACTATTTGTCCTCAATGCATCTTTTGCATACATTATTTTTTAAGCTAAACTTCATTGCTAAGTATGTTACTATACGATGTTCTTCAACAGGGACTCCCGATGAATGTTGTGCCTCATTGGATCGAGACTAAAGGTCGCATGAGAATGGTTAGCTTACGGCCAAGACATCCTACAATGCACTTTAGTGCATTCAGGATTTCAAAGCGAGGAATGCTTAATAGTGAAAAACTGGAGCAAAATTGTGAACAATCGCAGAGAAGTACTAGGGGCAGCAATCAGAAGCGCATCCCACGATTAAGAGACAGGTTCATCTGCATGCTCCAACATGATGAAGCAGGAGTGCTACACATGTTTTATGCTATTTTACCTGAGAGAGAGCAGCAGGAGTGATTAGCTAGCTTGAAATGAGTTTGAAGATGATGATGTGCTACACTATGACTATGATGATTAAATAGCAAGTGTTGGTGGTAATGACTATGATATTATTAGCTAGTGTTGGTGGTGATTAGATAGCTACCGGAGCTAGTGTTGGTGGTGATTAGCTAGCTAGAACGAGTTTGAAGATGATGTTGTGCTACACTATGACTATGATGATTAAATAGCTACTGTTGGTGGTAATGACTATGATGATGATTAAATTGCTTGTGCTGGCGGATTAGATTCAAGTGGAGGCAACATGTGGTGCACATCGAAAGTACTACTAGTCCAAACTAGATCAATTTTGGATTAGTAGTATACTTTTGGCATGCACCACATGTTGCCTCCACTTGAACCTAATCCATCATCATTTGACACACTGTTATGGACATAATGATATAAACCTCAGAATTGGTATTGTACCAAAAATTGTATAATGGCGTATAAATACACTAAAAATAAAAAAATGAAAAAAAGAATACTAGTATCGATGGATAATAAACACGCTGCTACTAGCTAGATTAGCAGTAGCGCGGGAGTTAACACACGCTGCGGCTATATGTCTTAGTAGTAGCGCGTGTCGCACGCGCTACTGCTAAGTAATAGCTGTAGCGCCTTACTAGTAGCGCGGTTTCCCGCCCTACTAGTGGGCATTAAACCCACGCTACTACTAGGGTTTTCCCTAGTACTGACGGCCACACTCCGCTTCTGTGTCTTCGCAAGCGCCATGGCCGATGGTGTCACCGAGGATGCAGATGGCGATGAAGAAGACGTGCGGCTTACACCTTTAGGTTCGTGCAAGCGCTCCACCTACCTGGCACGCCAAAGATGTCCCTGGAAACCACGGCCACCTATGGGACCAGGACGGCCCCTTGCTGGTTCGTTAGGGGGGAGTCGCATTAAACAAAGAGCAGACCAACGCGGGGCAGCGCGGCAGCGCGACAGAGATCACACAGACAGTTTTACCCAGGTTCGGTCCGCCGTGAGGCGTAAAACCCTACTCCTACTTTGGTGGATTGATGGTGGAAAGGTGGTGGCAGAGCGCACTACACTTGCCTGGTAGGGCTTTGCCTCAGGGCGGCGGCGACTATGCTCGTATGGAGGTGCGAGTGGTCTAGCTTTCCAACCTTGTGAAGCCTTTCTACGGTTGCCATGGGCCTCCTTTTATAGGTTAAGGGGTCACCATAGTGGCAGTTTAGTCATTAGACACTGATATGATAGCAAATAGTGCTATCATACCTAACTCTGCTGGCTGACAGTGCGCATTTAATGCGCCGCTTAGTGTCACGTCATTGGTTGACCGGCAGGGCCTGCCGGGCTATCTTGCCAGCTTCACGCCTGCTTGCTTGACACGTCATTGGACGGGTGTCATCTGTAGATTTCCTTGGTAAGAAGTGGCCTCCATGTGGCCAATTTTTGCCACTTAATCACTCCGCGGCTTGACACCACACTAATCAACGACGCGGGTAATGGTGGAGTAATCAGTGAGGTAATCTAGTCTTCGTCAGTCCTGGCAGGGCCTGCCGGGACGCCTTGTCCATCTCCTTCCGGGGGTAGCCTCACCCCTTGCCGGGCTCGCCTGCCCGGTAAGGGAGGCTTCTCTCTTGATAATATCTGGCTCCTCTAACTTGGCCTTGAATCCTTCTGATCTGTTTGTTGGTTCTTTCGAGTCTCTGGGTCTCCTGCTCTTCTTGTTCTGATGCCTTAATCTTGGTTCATCTGTGCACGAGTCAGGGGAAAACATGTGCCCTTGTATATTTTCCCCGACACACCCGGTTACTGTGATCACTCCGCGTCACTCTTGCGAATTCTGCACATCTCATACTTGTTCCTTGCACCGACATCTCAACGAGTTGTCGGAACCGATATGTTGCCGTGGCACCATTTTCGGATTCGTCGTCATGGCACCCTCTCTTTCCACCACGGTGACAAATGCTTCATAACATGCTCATGTCAACATTTTCATAAAATTGCATATACCTTGCATATGTCATCCGCATCATGATAACAACATTTAAAATGTTTAAAATTGTTGTTTGCATTAAATGGGATTTACCGGAATTGTTGTTTGTTGTTTGTTGTCTCATTTAAACTTGCCTAGATAGGTAGTTTAATTATGCTTCACTTCTTGCCATGTAAACCAACATTTAACATTGTTGACTACCCAAACGAGAGCGACCTAAATACTTGGATGTGGTGTTTCATCGATATGCAAACTCATTGCATATTGAGCACCACTTAATTTGTAATATTGTTAGTTGCACTTTGTCATGCCATGTATATTTAAATCGAACATGCATCATACTTGATTGTGCATCATGCCATGTTTATGTGATGGTTGTTTACTATGTTGTATGCTTCTTTCCGGTTGTTCCTCTTCTTGATAGTTGCCGGTAACATTGCGATTGTGAGGATTCGTTCGACCACGCTTGGTTCGTCTATGCGTGTTTGTCTTCTTCATGGGCTTAGTCTTCTTCCTAGAGGGATTTCAGGCAAGATTACCATAACCTTGGATCTCACTAGTATCTTTGCTATGCTAGTTGTCTCGATGCTATCGCTATGTTGCGCTACCCAACACTTGTTTACCAAGCCTCCCAATATGTCATGAAACAACCTCTAACCTTTTCACCATCCCAGCAAACCGTTGTTTGGCTATGTTACCGCTTTGCTCAACCCCTCTTATAGCATTGCTAGTTGCAGGTGCAGGTGCAGGTTGTTCCATGTTGGGACATGGATGTCTTGGATATCTTGGGATATCACAATATCTCTTATTTAATTAATGCACATATATACTTGGTAATTGGTGTAAGGCTTGGCCTGGTGTTTTGTTCCACTCATGTCGCCATAGTTTCCGTCATACCGGTCTTATGGTCCTTGATTTTGCGTTCCTAACACGGTCGGGGTTAATGGCCCCCCCTTGACAGTTCGCTTTGGATAAAACTCCTCCAGGAAGGCCCAACATTGGTTTTAGCATTTGCCCAACATAGTAATAAACATGATAATAAAATTTGACGCATAGGGAGTTAGTGCTACCCGAGGTTCATTATTCTACTTACAGGTGGGGCCAGTGCTGATTGTACTGGTCCAAACTGGGTGATGTCTAGCGCCCCCTGGGCAACCAGGGTCTCAGCCAACCTGACGTCTTGCCCATCTGGTGTACCTGAGAATGAGTTACGTGCGACTCCTACCAGGCTAGGTCGGTGCATCGAGCGGTCTTGCTGGACTTGTTTTACCATTGTCGAAATGTCTTGTGAACCGGGATTTCGAGCTTGATCGGGTTGTCCCGTGAGGAGGATTTTCCTCCGTTGATCGTGAGAGCTTGTCGTGGGCTAAGTTGGGGCATCCCTGCAGGGTTTAATCTCTCGAAAGCCGTGCCCGCGGTTATGTGGCACATGGGAGTTTTTAATATCCGGTTGTAGAGAACTTGACACTAGATCCAAATTAAAATATATCAACCATGTGTGTAACTGTGACCGTTTCTTTTCGAGTGAGTTCGAGAAGAGACCACTGTGGGGTTATGTTTGAACGTAAGTAGTTCAAGATCACTTCTTGATCATTACTAGTTTGCGACAATTGCGTAGCTTCTCATCTTATTCTTGTACTCCTAAGTTAGCCACCATACAATGCTTAGTTGCTTGCTGCAACCTCACCACTTATCCATTCCATACCCTTTAAGCTTTGCTACTCTTGATACCCATGGTAATGGGATTGCTGAGTCCTCGTGGCTCACAGGTTACTACAACAATAGTTGCAGGTACAGGTAAAGCGATGCTTTGGCGTGAGAGAGATGCTTGCTTGTTTGGAGTTCTTCTGCTTGTTCTTCTTCAATCAAGGGATAGGTTCTGGGTCGGGAGCCTGGGATTAGTAGGGTGGATGTTGTTCTTCTTTTTCATTTGATTTCATCCATAGTCGGATCCTGCTCTTCTATATGATGATTGCTATGTATTGATGAACTGTTGTATTGATGTTGTAGTTTGTGGCGAGTGTAAGCCTATATCTTGTATTCTCATCTATTCAGTACATGGTATGTTGTAATTATATCCACCTTGCTATGCGCTCGAAATGCGATTGTGCCCCAATCATGAATTCATCACGTGATTTGGATATAATCGCATCTTGGGCGCTACACCCCCCTGGGGCAGCATTCCAGGCGTCGGTCGTCCTCTCCGAAGACCTTGAGGAGGAGCGTCAAAGCCCCATCGTACCCGAAGTGGATGGCGTGCCCTACAAGTTACAGGCACGGGCGATAGCGCCCCATCCCCGGGTCATGAAGACATCATCGGAGTCGATGACCTTGTCCTCTGCCTCTAATGCTTGGATGCAGCACCCGTTGTGTTGCAGCCAAAGCTCAACGGCCCCCCATGGCGATATCTCCCTCGCCAGAGACCGCGGGAGCAGGATCCATGTGTGTGTCGGCATTGCCGCTGCTACGTCTTGAGTTTGTGTTGGTTTTCCTCAAAGAGGAGAGGGTGATGCAGCAAAGTGTAGCGTAAGTATTTCCCTCAGTTTTGAGAACCAAGGTATCAATCCAGTAGGAGGCTCCTCAAAAGTCCCACGCACCTACACAAACAAACTGAGAACTCATAACCAACGCAGTAAAGGGGTTGTCAATCCCTTCACGACCACTTGCGAAAGTGAGATCTAATAAAGATAGTATGATAAGATAAATATATTTTTGGTATTTTATGATATAGATGCAAAAAGTAAAGATGCAAATAAAGGTATATTGAAAGCAAATATGATAAGAGATAGACCCGGGGGCCATAGGTTTCACTAGAGGCTTCTCTCAAGATAGCATAAGTATTACGGTGGGTGAACAAATTACTGTTGAGCAATTGATAGAAAAGCACGTAGTTATGAGATTATCTAGGCATGATCATGTATATAGGCATCACGTCCATAACAAGTAGACCGACTCCTGCCTGCATCTACTACTATTACTCCACACATCGACCGACTCCTGCCTGCAGCTAGCGTATTAAGTTCATAAGAACAGAGTAACGCATTAAGCAAGATGACATGATGTAGAGGGATAAACAGATGCAATATGATATAAACCCCATCTTGTTAGCCTCGATGGCAACAATACAATACGTGTCTTGCAACCCTTTCTGTCACTAGGTAAGAACACCGCAAGATTGAACCCAAAGCTAAGCACTTCTCCCATGGCAAGAAAGACCAATCTAGTAGGACAAACCAAACTGATAAACCAATCTAGTAGGCCCACGAGATAGGGGGCGCGCCCTACAGGGGGGGCGGCCCCCTATCTCGTGGGGCCCTCGGGAGCTTCTTGACTTGCAATCCAAGCTCTCCGGATCATGTTTGTTCCAAAAATCATGCTCCCGAAGGTTTCATTCCGTTTGGACTTCGTTTGATATTCCTTTTCTTCGAAATACTGAAATAGGAAAAAAACAGCAATATGGGCTGGGCCTCCGGTTAGTAGGTTAGTCCCAAAAATGATATAAATGTGTAAAATAAAGCCCATAAACATCCAAAAGGGGAAATATAATAGCATGGAACAATCAAAAATTATAGATACGTTGGAGACGTATCAGCCGCCCACACCACAAACTCACGGGCCGGGTGGCCCTATAGCCAGCGTTTGTTCTCCTCCACGTCTTTGCTCCTCGTGACGTCTGCTGTCGCTCCCGTGGACGGGGCTCTGCACGCGAGCATACGCGCGGACCGGGAAGACCGGCGGAGCGCATTCGTGCCAAGGCCGCGTCGCCATGGGCGCCGCAATGGCATCATGATAGCAATCATGCCTCTTCTTCGGCGTGAGCAGCCTAGGTTCCACCTAGGGGGCCTTTCCCTTCTCCACGCTCATTGGCGCCATGGACACTCCGGCAAGATGGCAGAACAAAGATGAAGGAGAAGCAGGGGCGAGAGGATGAAGATGGGCTGGGCGCTCTGCCCCCTTCCCCATTTATAGACGGAGGAAGGCTAACCATCGACCACTCTCGGGCAATAATGGCCTCTCTGCATGATACAGTCAGTTGTCAAGTCAGGCAGTTGCCGAGGTAGCGTGGGGAAGTGGAGACGCCCACGTCCCATCAAGCACCACGCATCGACTCAGTCCGCGAGCGATTGGGGCCCGCGGCGCTCCGCCCTTACCCTTTGGCTTTGCCTTGAAGCCATGTCCGAGCGTACTTGGGCCCAGGGCTACTGTCGGCGTTCTGAGAACCAGGGTACCCAGACTTGCCTGCCTACGGCCCATGGTCTGGCTTCACCAACGGCCTGGTATGGCCCATCTACGACACCAACAATTCAAGACCCTTGCGAGGGGCGAAGCCTCATGAGGCGGACAACGCCAAGACCTCTGGAGGAAGTGGCCTCCCTAGGCTCCCTCCTGAGGAGCGGAGATTTCTATGCTGGTGCTCAACCTCATGAAGTTTTGGAGATGCAAGCCATGACGACCAAGGCCAGGTGGGCGCCAGCAGGCGCAGAGGAGCAGGTTTCCTCTTTGGTGCTAAGGAGGCAAGCACAGGCGCGGAGTCCCAAGAAATCAGCCAAAGGTTTCCATTCCCATGCAACAAAACCAAGACCGCCAGAATGGCAACATGGATGTCATCCCGAGCCCACCACAGCGTCACGACCAGGAGCTTTGCAGGAGAAGACCATCTTTTGTCAGCATAAGATGTACTATTTGTCCCCGTTCAAATTGGCCACTGTGGGATCCCTTCCCGCCTACGTTTTGGGGGAAGAGGACCAAGGCCACTATAAGTATAGGCTAGCCACCACCATTGAGGGAGATCCGATTCATCCTCAACTCATACCCTCACCAGAGCAGACCTCGCGAGGTTGTTCTTCCCTTGTACTAGTTCTTCCTCAGCCTCTGGTGAGGCAAATCCACCACAAATCAGGAGTAGGGTTTTACACCGCAAGGTGGGCCAAACTTGAGTAATCTACCATGTCCATCTTCCTCCTTGTTCATTGAGCTAGGTTGTGGGGGCGACAAACTGGTTGGCCGAAGGGGTTGAGTTCTTCGTAGACGCCCTAGAGTATGAACCTTTTCTTGGGTCTGCGGAGCCCTAAATCTGACACCCTCCATCCAGGTGCTTTAATTAATTGCGTGTTAAACAGCGGCTTGTCCACCATAAATGGAGAAGTTGTGAGCAAGGCGAGGGGCTGGTGGATGGAGGTCAAAGAGCTCTCTTCCCAATGAGCATGCGTGGCTTTGGCTGCTCGCACGTGTCCCGTCAAGCCTGCGAGGTGGACGGGTTGCACGCGTCCCGTCGAGCCTGCACGGCAGACTACTTGCACGTGTCCCGTAGAGCCTGCACGGCGGACTTCTCGCGCTCATCCCGTCTAATCAAATAGCTGCACACGCACCACCGAGTATGGTTAAATTTTGGCACAAAATACCAAGATGGCCAATGAATGAGGACTGAGGTAGTACTATCCCATAAGAAAAGAGGGATGCATGGCCGCACTTAAAAGGTTACGGGAACACACATGGTTCATATAATCCAATTGTTTGCAATATTAACATGTCAGCTATTTTTTCAAAAGGACTTAGTTGGCTATTAATGTGTATGCCTTGTCTCAAACTAGACGTTTTTTTTACCACGACATATATGTGCCATTTCATGAAACCATGCCAAGTTTCATGTTTTTTGGGTGAGTTTTTGATTTACTGGGATTTAAAAATCAAGATTCTCAACGTTTCAGGATGACAAGACATTTGTAATTCATTCCCATTCCTTCAATGAGATCTTAACATGCACCAAATGACACATGTATGATTTTCCACCCATTTTGCTTCACTAGAGCATGTGCTTGTAGTTCAAATTTGAGTTATGGACTACATTAAATGCCTAGAAAACTCAATTAATATATAAAATGGCCAAACAAACCCTGGACAGTTTCAAATTTCAGCACGACACTCCTGTTATTCTATGTTGTATGTAGAAAAAAAACAAGGCGAGAAGAGGGAGTGATTATCATTTCGCCCACAAGAGGGGCATGTTTCCCTTCCGGAACCACGAGGGTTGCGAGAAGCTTCAGTTTGTAAGAGGCTTGTAATATAGCTTGGCCCAAATTGGACAACTTTTTTACCACGACATATATGTGCCATGTCGTGACACCATGCCAAGTTTCATGATTTTCTGGTGAGTTTTGGATTTCAGAGATTTAAAAACCGGGATTCGCAATGTTTGAGGCCGAGCCAGGATGCCAAGACGGTTGAATTCATTCCCATTCCTTCCATGGGAGATAAATATGCACCCCAAGGACACATGTACGATTTTCCTAGACATTTTGGTGCACAAGAGCATGTGTTTGTAGTTCGGATTTGAATTGTGGACATTAAATGACTAGAAAACTCAATTAATGTATAAAGAGGGTGAAGCGAACCCTGAATAATTTCAAAGTTCAGCGTGAATCTCCTGTTGTTCCATGTTGTGTGTAGAAGAAAATATAAGGCGAGAAGAGGGAACGGTTATCATTTCGCCCACTAGAGGACATGTTTCCTTATCGAAACCACGAGGGATCTTGCGAGAGGCTCCGGATTGTAAGAGGTTTGTAATAAAGCTTGGCCAAAATTGGATAATTTTTTTACCACGACATATATGTGACATCACGTGACACCATGCCAACTTTCTTGATTTTCTGGTGAGTTTTGGATTTACGTGGTTTTAAACTGAGATTCCAAATGTCTGAGGATGAGCCAGGACACCGATATAGTTGTAATTCATTCTCATTCCTTGCACGGGACCTAAACATGTACCCAAGGACACATGTATGATTTTTCCAGCCGTTTTGGTGAACTAGAGCATGTATTTGTAGTTTGAATTTGAATTATGGACATTAAATGCCTAGGAAACTCAATTAATGTATAAAAAGGCCAAATGAATCCTCAACTATTTTAAATTTCAGCACGGATATCCTGTCGTTCCATGTTGCCTGTAGAAAAAAAATACAAGGCGAAAAGAGGCTGAGATTATTGTTTCCCACGAGGGGGATACATTTCCCTAATGGAACCACAAGGCTTCTTGAGAGAAGCTCCGATTTGTAAGAGGCTTGTAATAAAATTTGCCCCAAAATGGACAATTTTTTCCCTTGACATATATGTGCCATGTCATGACACCATGCCAAGTTTCACGATTTTTGGGTGAGTTTTGGATTTAGGGGGATTAAAAACCGAGATTCTAAATGTCTGAGGCTGAGCCAGACGCCGAGATAGTTGTAATTCAATCCCATTCCTTGCATGGGACCTAAACATGCATCCAAGGACACATGTATGATTTTTGTAGCCATTCTGGTGCACTAATTTGAATTATTCACATTAAATAAATGCTTATAAAACTTAATTATAATGTATAAAAAAGGTCGAATGAATCGTGAATATTTAAAGCAGTTTTGGTCAACCGTCTGTCACCCGTGGGTAAGCACTGTGCGCATGCATCGTGCTAGCTCACGCTTCCTTCTTTGCTAAGTTTTCCATATTAATGTTGTTATATATCCAAACACGCTACAATTTCCCGGCACTCCTCCCATCGGTTTCCCGCCTCTTCTCCCATCGGTTTCCCGCTGCCAGTTTCAGTGCTCATAGAACGCTAGGTAGCGACACACCGGCCATGTAAATATTGCACAGAGTTTCTAAAAGCACAAACGTGTGTGATGGTAGGGAGTAGGTCCCATATGGTGACTGGCATGAAACACCTTAAAGGCAAGGAGGCAATTCTTATCAGAAAGGTGTGGCTTCCAATCCGCTAACGTAGTCAAATCGAACACAGAAGTTAAGCGTGCTGGGGTTGGAGTAGTCTAAAGATGGATGTCCCGGTGGGAAGTTGCATATCACAAGCTTCATTAAAGCGCCATGATACGGTCATTATAGACATTTATCATCTAAATCTATTTGTACTGACCTGTCATGATGATTATATAAATCTTGGGATCTTGTTTTGGTAATTTGTAGAATATGTTTTTTTGGTTATTTTTTGTTCTCAAAAATCGAAGAATGATCGACATCTGTAGGCCCACACAAACTATCCCTTTGACCCAACACACGAGAAGGGTTTCCTATTTGCTCTGTGTGCTATGTTAGAGCAAATCACGTTTCAGCACCATAAACTAGAATTAAGATAAATCTAACCATAGAATAAAACATGTGGATCCAAATCAGTCCCTTACGAAGCAACACATAAACTAAGGTTTTGCTTCTGTCACTCTAGCAACCCATCATCTACTTATTACTTCCCAATGCCTTCCCCTAGGCCCAAACAATGGTGAAGTCTCATGTAATCACCATTCACATAACACCACTAGAGGAAAGAGAACATACATGTCATCAAAATATCGAACGAATACCAAATTCACTTGACTAATTATAACAAGGCTTCTCCCATGTCCTTAGGAACAAACATAACTACTCACAAAGTATATTCATGTTCATAATCAGAGGAGTAGTAATTATCATTAAGGATCTAAACATATGATCTTCCACCGAATAAACCAACTAGCATCAACTTCAAGGAGTAATCAACACTACTAGCAACCCACAGGTACCAATCTAAGGTTTTGAGACAAAGATCGGATACAAGAGATGAACTAGGGTTTGGAGAGGAGATGGTGTTGGTGAATATGTTCATGGAGATTGAGACCCTCTCGATGAGAGGATCGTTCGTGATAACGATGGCTTTGATTTCCCCCTTCGGGAGGGAAGTTTCCCCGGCAGAACAGCTCCACTGGAGCCCTAAATTGCTTCTGCCTAGGTTCCGCGTCAAGACTCCGGCGCTTCGTCCTAAAAGCTTCTGTATGATTTTTTCCAGCTCAAAACACATCATATGGCAGAAGATGGGAACCGGAGGCCTGCCAGAGTGCCCACAAGATAGGGGGTAGGGCACGCCCCCCACCCTTGTAGCTACCTGGTGGGTCCCCTCTGGTACTTTGTTCGCACAATATTTTTTATATATGCTGAAATAATTCTCCATAGATTTTCAGGACTTTTGGAGTTGTGCAAAATATGTCTCTTAGATTTGCTCCTTTTCTAGTCCATAATTCTAGCTGTCGGCATTCTCCCTCTTCATGTAAACCTTGTGAAATAAGAGAAAAAAGACATAAGTATTGTACCAAAATATGTAATAACAGCCCATAATGCAATAAATATGAATATAAAAGCATGATGCAAGATGGACGTATCAACTCCCCCAAGCTTAGACCTCGCTTGTCCTCAAGCAATAGCCGAAATTGATAATCATGTCCACATGTTTAGAGATAGAAGTGTCGATAAAATAAAATACAGACATGAAGGCATCATGATCATCTTTAGAACAACAATTCGCTCACAAGGTAAAGTATGAAACAAGAACTTTATTGAAAACTAACGAACTATGATCTCAGTCATTGAAGCAATTGCAATTTATCATAACATAAGAAAGAGCCAGTATAAGAGCTTTTCAGCATGTTCACATACTCAACTATTATTTAGTCTTTCACAATTGCTAACACTCACGTGATACTTATGAGATCAAAGTTTCAATCGGACACAAAGAAAGATAGGGTCTTATGGTATCACCTCCCAACCATTTTACCTCAAGGGTAATGTTAATAATAATAGCTTATGAATATCTACATCTGAGTGGATATATATATTTGGATCTCCCCCAACATAAGGTGCTTGCCAAAAAGAAAAAGTGTAAAAAGGAATAGGTGGTGATCACCATGACTCTTGTATGATGGTAGAAAGTAAAAGTAAAATATACGCCCTTCGCAGAGGGAAGTAGAGGTTGTCATGCCTTTTACGGTTTGTCATGGGGAACCACGGCCACCTATGGGGATACGTGCCCCTTTTGGTTTGGCGGGGGGGGGGGGGGGTTGGGCACGTTGCACAAAGAGCGGAGAAGCGTAGCACAACGCGCCAGAGATCTCACGGGCAGTTTTACCCAGGTTCGGACTGCCGTGAGGCGTAAGACCCTACTCCTGCTTTGGTGGATTGATGGTGGAGAAGGTGGTGGTGAGCGTAGTGCACTTGCCTGGCAGGGTTGCCTCAGGGTGGAAGTGGCTACGCATGTATGGATATGTGAGGGTCCGAACTCGCTAACCCTTTCTGCGGTTGCCATGGGCCTCCTTTCATAGATTAATGGGTCACCATAGTGTCAAATCAGTCGTTATGTACTATTTAGATAGCAAATAGTGCTATGATACCTAACTCTGCAAGCTAACAGGGCGCACTAAATGCGTTGTCGAGTGTCACATCACAGCGTGCCCGGCAACCCTTGCTGGGCTGTTTTGCCAGCTTTGCGCCTGCTTGCTTGACACATCTCAGGACGGGTGTCATATGGAGGTGTTTGCTATAGGAAGTGGCTGCCATGTGGCAAAAAGCAGCCACTTAGTCACCTTGGGGCTTGACACTGCACTGATCTTTGACTTGCTTCGCTTGTGAGGTGGAGTGATGGAGTGGCCTGCCTCCGCAAGCCCCGGCAGGCCTGCCAGGACGATCTGGAAGTTTTCTTTCAGGGCAAACCCAACCTTTCCAGGCTCGCCTGCCCGGCAAGGGAGGTCCTTTCCTTAGTGATATCTTGCTTCTCTGGCTCATCTTGTTCTTCTTTGATCTGCCCTTGGATCCTTCAAAGAACTAATCCCTCTTGCTTGGTCTGACCTTGGCGCTGTAATATTATCTTTGCGCCTGTGCACAGTCTGGGCAACGGACCCAGGGTTTGTTGCACCGACAAGAGCCCCTGGGCCTGGCACGAACGCACCGCTGGGCGTCATCGTGTAGGCCCTAACCAGTGCATAGGCATGAGCGCAAGAGTGGCTCTGTCCTTTGAGGTCTTCTTTTCTTCTTCCTTAACCCGAGCTTAGGTCAGTTTCCGATTTTCCCACGCGACATGTAACGTCAATTGAAGTGGGGCCATTCTTGTAGTGGCCGTGAATGACTTTAACGCACGGGCGGGTAACTGCCAATTCACTCTTCCCTCCACGCCCTTATCCTTAGCCACGTATGCTGCATGCAGTGAGTGGGGTAGGTAATCGAGGCGCGTGGTGCGGTAGAACGTCAAGGCAGGGGCCCGGTCTTCTTGGATTGGTGGAGGAGGACGGAGATTACCCGTCGGGGAATCAGCCCCTAGCCCTAGCTTGCCTATAAAAGGAGGGGCAAGGGAGGAGCAGAGGCATTCATCCACATTCCTCTCTTCCTCCATCCTCTGCTTTCTCCTGGGTATGCTGAAAGGAAGAGCCCGGGGCCGGACCCCGGGCCCTAGCTTAGAGCTGGCGATGTCAAATGCTCGCGCTGACGCTTGTGGAGTGAAAGAATGAAATGTTCATGCCTTCGTCGGGGTGGGATCCCTTTATTGCCTTCGCGCGAGCCTAAAGGGGGTGAACGGGTGGCGCGACGGTAGCACTGGAGGTGGCGACTCTAGTGTGCTCGTCACTGGGTCGCCCGTAGCTTCAATTATAGTGAGGGGCGATGCAAATGACACCTCGTCGAGGCCCATAATGGGTAGGGCGTATGGCAGTCGATCGTGGCCTAACCCCCCTCTTCTTGAGATGTTGGAGGGATGTCGCAGAGGTGGTTCGTCATTGGAGAGGGTGACCCTGCGCACCGCCTGTCTGGCACATGGGAGGGATCCCGATCCCCATGCAGATTTCCTTAACAGGCGGTGGCTTCATATCGCCGGGCCATCAGGGATGACCATGCTATTTATGGGATTACCCGGAGTGCATGGCGTTCACATCAGCACGCATGGCTGGAGCTTCAGGCGACGGTGGTGTGGAAGGTGGCGGCAACCCACAACATGTCAAGAACGGGGGTGACAGTTTTGACGAGTCATGTTTGCTGGTGACCCCGTCATCTCCGTTTGGGCTTCCGGCAGCGCCACCATGCCTGTCCTCTGGTTTCTTCCTCCTAGCCCGGGAACGGCGCCAGTTTGATCCTGGGGAGGCGCCAAATCCCAGCTAGGCCTTCCCTCTGCCTTCTCCGTCCCTTCCCATAGTTTCGAAGAAGGAGAGGAAAAAGTGAAGGCATAGCGGGCACTTTACCTTTTTTTAATCTTAAATCTGTAGGCACTTGCCAAATTTCGGTTCAAATAATGTAATCTCTTGAATCCATGTTTGTGCCATGTAAGGTTTGCACTTGTTTGATCTGCATATTAATGAAAAAGATGAATCTTGCCTGGGACTCGTGCATGTATATGTCCATGCAGAGGTGGGATGCCTCTATACTTTTAAATAAACGAGTTTCCCCCGGCAGGCTATCCTGCCGGTACCCTCTATTTTATTGCTGGGAAGTAGGCCTACATACCAGGCACAAACCATAAAGAAGGGCCAGCCCCTCGCCAGTCCTTATCCATCAAAGGCCACTGCATATTAAAGTTGAAGGGGGGAGCACCTAAGTTTCAAAGGGTAGTAGGGTTTTCTTATGCACAAGATTTCACTTACAGAACGCATATGGATAAGAGAAAGAACTTATCTGTTTAGCTTGCCGAAGACCGCTGTACTGGCTTGTCTTCTCATCTCCTCTTGGAGACTAAGCCCATGGCAGGAGCCTGCAACTTATGCAGATGAAAATGATGCCAGATGCAACCTTATGTACATGAACATGTGATGCTCATGATATGCTTATGCATGCATGCAACTTGTCGGGGCCCCCCAGCACTTCATTTATTTCTCTGTTGCTTAAGGCCTACGCCTGGCTTTGTACAAGGGGTTACATGCAACTGAGACAATGCCTGTACAAATGGGTGGCTGCTGGGCAGGGCCCGACAGCCGCGGCTTACGGGTAGAACTTCTAAAGATGCTCAATATTCCATTTGTTTTGCAATTGAATGCCATCTCCGGTATCCAAACGAACTGCGCTAGGTCTGGTGACTTGTACTATGCGCTAAGGGCCTTCCCACTTCGGCGACAACTTGTTTGTACCCTTGGCAGACTGAACGCACCAAAGGACAAGGTCACCTTCCTCAAAACACCAGGCATGAACCCTGCGGCTATGATAGCAACGTAGGGATTGCTGGTAGCATGCAGCACGCGTAGCAGCCCGGAGACGGTTCTCCTCAAGAAGCACAACGTCATCATGCTAGTGTCGTTCCTGCGATACTTCATCATAGGCAAGTACTCGAGGTGACCCTAAATGAGTTCCGTGGGGATAACTGCTTCTGCCCCATAGACTAGGGAGAAGGGAGTCTGCCCGGTAGCCCGATTTGGTGTCGTTCTAAGGGACCAAAGAACCACCGGAAGCTCATTGATGCATCGCCTGTCGCACTTTGGCAGCTTATCAAATGTTCTTGTCTTGAGGCCCCGCAGCACTTCAGTGTTTGCCCTCTCAGCTTGTCCATTGCTTCTGGGATGTGCAATAGAGGAAAATGAGATCTTGCTTCCAAGGGCACGAACATATTGCATGAAGGCGCGGCTCGTTAATTGGGTGTCATTGTTAGTGATGATCCGGGTAGGGACCCCGAAGCGGCACACCTAATCTTTCAAGAACTTGATAGCTGACTGAGCAGTCACCTTTCTCATGGCAGCTACTTTTGGCCACTTTGTAAACTTGTCGATTGCAACAAACAAGAATTCAAAGCCCCGACAGCTTGGGGGAAAGGGCCGAGGATATCGAGCCCCTAGACCAAAAACAACCATGACAAAGGGATTGTCTAAAGTGCTTGGGCAGGCAGATGGATATTCTTAGAATGGAACTGGTAGGCTTCACACTTAGTGACTAGCTCGACCGCATCTTGGAGGGCTGTGGGCCAATAGAATCCTTGCCGGAAAGCTTTCCCAACTAAAGCCCTTGATCCAATGTGGGAGCCGCACATGCCTTTGTATATTTTTGCCAGCAGTTCCTTTCCTTCTTCTCGGCAAATGCACTTCAATTGCACACCGTTGCACTACTAGGGAAAAGGCTAGCAGCAGCGCGGGTTTTACATGTATCAGTAGCGCGGGTACCCGCGCTACTAATACGGGCGCTCTAGACTAACTCATAGCAGATGGCTGCGTGCCCCCATCGCCATCGCTATACAAGTGTAACAAAGAGCTGTTGTTGGAAGCTCGCTATCGCTATTAGCGCTTAGCGCTCTTTGGCGGGACGCCATCGCTATAACGCGCTGCTGCTAACTTTTGTACACTCGCCATCGCTAATTTAAGTAGTTTTTTGGCATATTTGTTTTGTATTTGCACCGCTTTGTAGAAGAATCTTTAGCACATAGAAATTTCATCATTATACACATACAAATGCTGCGAGACCACAAATGTAATCATAGCATGTACATACAAATAGTCTCTTCATAATCATCATCCAACACAAAGTGATATCTTGTTATCATCTCGAAAATAGCAATACATGCAAGTCTCGAATACTTGCAACTACAACAATGTCATCCATCTAAACAAAGGCATACGCAAAAGTGCTATCACTATGAGTGAGAGCGAACCATGCAAGACATGAGGTGGCGGTTACGAGTCCTCTCTCGCTAGCGTGAACCTCAAGTAACTAGCTTCTCCTTCTTGTTCCTTTTGAAGTTTTTATGGCTGGCGCCGTGAACCCATTCACTTGCGCCGACACTCATGCCACTCGTTGTACACCCCGAACCTTCCCTTTGTACACTATATAGCATTTCCATCTCGCCATCAAGAAACTAGGTACCGTTAGAGATGCATGTTCATGAAGAGGATGTACAATCATATATATGCAAAAAATATACTAGAGCAACACCAAAAAGAAAGGTTAGCAACTAGATGCAACATATACAAGACGCAAATTAATTAACTAGAGGTACGCAGGTCATCGTACGCCAACTAACAAAGTAGCGTTACGCAAGTTCGGCATGGACCGTGGACATCACAAAGTTTCATCGCTACAAAAAGTATACAAGTTCAACCGACACATATCATCATCATCGGCATCATAACTCACTAGAAGTTCCATCCTTCCATATCATCGAGGACTAACCCTAGCTGCTTGAACGGCGTGAGGTCTAGACGTTGCATGCCTATGCGAGTTCGGACGTCACCGCGATATAGGGCCGTGGTGGAACATCCCTTCTCATCGGCGACTTCTTTCATGATGATCGCCGCAATGTCGCTTTGGATGCGAAAGAAGTCATCTCTAAGTTTATAATTCGCTTCTCCATGAGATTCTAGCCACTTGTGGATATGATCATCATTTCGCTGTTAATGCTGAAGCTTTTGGTGATCCGTGTTGAACTGAATCATGAGATGGACGATGTAGAATCCATCCTTCTTGCTTGGTTTTGGGACATGGATGCAGGAGAAGTTAGTTTTATGCGTGAAACCCATCTTCTTGTTCCTTTGTTTCGATATGCACGTGGCTACCTCTATAGCTGAAGCCTTGGAGAGCATCATCTAGAATATTCATTATGTGGGTGTAGTCCTTTTCTCGTAGTCTCGAAGGGTCAAAATACACGGCGTGGGAGACTTGCGGGTAAAGAACGATAAGAACGGGCGCCCGTTGCTGAGGGAAAAGACACCTCAAATTATTCCCCATATGAGAGAGAAGGAATGATTGAAATGTACGAAAGGGTTGTCCGAACTGACTTACTTTGGATGATAAGGCACGAGGACAATTTCCGGTCCTTATTCTGTACCATGAAGTTTTGGAGGTACTCCCTAGCAGTTTCACGCCAAAGTCGCCGAGACTCAAGAAAGACTCGTGCATGTAGTACGGATCCGCCACACGATTTGCGAGACTTCTTCACTCTTCACGACGGAGCTCATATGTAGCGCAAAAGGCGGACGATAGTAAAATCAAGCCGCCTTTGTTAGAAACATCTCAAAGATATGGTCAAACCGCAGGAAGAACACCTCCAAGGGCCGTGTGTCGACGTAGCACTTCCCCTCGTGCACACGAGCCGCAGATGTCGGATATCCCGGATCCTTTGAGGCTAGTAGGCTTTTCTCACCAACAAAGACATGGTCGCAGTCTCTCGAGATCCTCGATAGTGCCTCCAGCGGTTTTGGCGGTAGCATCGGCTCGCCCGTGAGATGGAACATGACCGCACCTTTCACGGGTACACGCCTTCGTAATGCATCGTCTGCTGCTGTGTGCTCGCTTGTTTGGAGGCGATTACCTTCCCGATCTCTTCCTCTCCTTTTTCTTGGGCACACCTTCCGCACCCTTCCTTAACCCCTGCCCAAGTGTTCCCGGGCTAAAGCATCAGACGACCTCGCGCCCGGCTAGTTGAGCCTGTGTTGAGGCGGCATCTTCAAAGCGTGTCTGTGAGGATTTCATGAAGAGAGACTTTTGCATTCCATGGTACGGCCCTGCCCCGCATATCATCCATATCCTCATTAGCAAGTTGATATCCCGATTCATCATATGGTTGACTCATCATATCTATGTCACACCATACTGCTGCTTGTATTGAGGTAATCCATAGGGTCGACCTCCGCCTCATCATCCATTCTCATTCTCTGTGTACATCAGCCAAGATTATTGCACCCCTTCATCATGTCGTCCGCCGCCTCACCCGCACTACTACAGGAGCTGGTAATTGCGAGGTGGGGTGGTGGTCTCCGCACATGCTTGTTGATGTGTGGTAGTTATTGGTGTGCTCTCGGCCGGCTCTGCATTTAATAAGATTCTTCGCCATAGCAGCACCCAACCCTTGCATCGTCTAATCATGGCGGGGTCTCGCCGTCCGCTCCCACATGCTATATCGAGGAGGCAAATCCTCGTGCCCTGATTTCACACCTGGTCAAGCTAACCTCAAGTGCCCAGTGGGATCGGGTGGTTGTGGAATGTGCGCTGAGAGGGGTCCATTATCATCCCCTTTCCCACGCCCACCTTCCGCCTTTGATCAAGTAGAGTATGGTGCATGGGGTTTTTTTCACCGCAAACACATATGTTTGTGGTGTAAAACAACCGAAAGGCAACAAAATGGAATATTATCTATATATATATGTTGGTGCGACATGTAATTACCGTGACGGCGCCAAGCTCAGCTAAAGACGAAGGCCCACCTAGCGCTCGAGACCGAGGACGGCTGCTATGAGCGGAGCGGCTGAGAGGAGGCCCGGTTGCTTGAGCAAGTGATGGTGCGATGGTGTTGTTGTTCATGGAGTTGCTGCGACGAAACGGGCATCGGGAAATCATGTACCGCCTTGTCTCGATTTTCCTTCGCCCAGCTTGATGATAATCGAACCAAGTTAGTAGCGAAATCATTTCTGCAGGCATAAACTGCATTGATCGCTCGCTGTAGCAACTCATATTTGTCCTCGGCTGCTTTTTTCGCGTCCTCACTGCTTTTTCTCGACCGCAAGCTTCACCTTTGCGCCGATGTCCGCCTCGACTAAACTTTTTTTCGCTTCTTGGCCTCCGGGCCGTCGTTGTAAAACACCTTCCACGTGGCGCCGTCTCCAGCGCCGTGCACACGACCATATTGCGGCCGCTGGTCCAATGGGAGTCCCTTAAGTTCGTTCAAGGCCCGGTTGAGAGGGGTGTCCCACTTGGGCCTCATCGAGAAGTAGGGCTTTCGGCTGCAAGCGGTGTTGCTTCTCCAAGAGTCTAATCAATTTCCTCGTGATCTTGTCCGTAAAAACCTTTTTCTCCTTGTCCCACTTGTAGCGGGCCCCGATGAAGTCATGCTCCAAGGGGTTGGTGAACTTCGCGAAGGGGTCTGGGAGACCGCGGCTTCACGCTCCGCGCCCTCCTTATCCCATATGGGCCTTTTACCGAGGTAGCCACGGCTTCGAGGCGATGCTTCCCGTGTTCGGAGCTGAAGGCTTTTGAATTTCGCAGCCTTAGCCTTGGCTGCCTCGGTAGCGCAAGTGTCCTTGAACTTTTGAACTCCTCTTCCGTAAGTGTCGGATTTTCCTCCGTAATCTTGGACAGGGGTTCATCAGCCTCAATAGCTCGTTTCACCCTCCCTTTCCGGAGGCCAAATCATTGCTGAACATGCCCATGGCGTGATTGTTAATCTTTTTCATCTTCGGATCATCCCACGGTTGTTCTATGTTATCATCCCGGTCGGGAACTTGAATCTCTTGTGCAACTTCGTTAGGAGCAATCTGCGTCAAATGTTCTTTACTCCTTAAGTCATAAATCGCTGATGCTCACAAGATTCCGTGAGGATGCATCCTACTTGGTTCCCATAGCACTTGCGAGGTTCTTCCGCTCTAACGGCTCAAACTTGCCTGTGCCATCTTTGTGATCACAAGTCGTCCAATCCCTAGTTTGTTAGGTTTTCGTATCCTCTGCTTCTTATGCTTCCTCTTTTCGGTATCGGCATCGAGGCGGTACCTTCCCGCCGTACCTTCCCCATCGGTCTCGGCGCCGCTTATCGGTGCCGGGCGCCCGGTGCCGGCGCCGTCGGTGTCGATGTCGGCGCCAAGACCATCATCGAGGCCGACCGCAAACCTTGCTTAGCATCAAATAGTCGAGGTACTCTTGTTCACCATCATAATCCATCTCGCTCGCATCTTGGTCAAGGCCCGCTTTCTTCGTTGTTCGACATGTTTCCTATGATTAAGTGGCCTCATTTATTTCTAAAAGTATGAATAAATGAGAAATGACGAAAAGAAATCTATGTGCCAAGACTCGATATGCCAACTATGTAGCACAAATCATGCCTTTATTCACGGAAATTTCGCATGACCTTTGCTAAAAATGGACATATCGCGCTGAAATTCACCAAACGGAAATGAATCAACATTTCGGCGTAATATAGGCCACTCGGATCATTTTCCAAACATGACATGTCCAAAACATGACATATGCACATATCACATGTCCAGTTCAAATTTCCATATAAATTCAGCTAATTTTGAAACCTAGCTAAATTCATAACTAAATAGATAACCTAATTAATTAACATGAACCTAGAAAGAGGGGGGGAGTTTACAGAGAGTGCAGGGCGAGGAGGGAGGCGAGGGCCGACGGTCGGGGCGAGCGCGCTGGGTCGGGGCGAAGCGCGGCCGGGGTCGAGCGAAGCCGGAGTCGGGGCGAAGCGCCAAGCGCCGCGCGCAAGGAGTCGGGGTGAGCGCTGGTCGGGTCGGGCGCAAGGAGCGACGGGGCGCGGGCGGAGCGACGGGAGAGAGTGGGGATTTGGGGGAAATGTGGCGGGATGAAGCTGCGCGAGTGAAAATTTTGGGTTAAGTGGACGAGCAGAGAGCGTTATGCGTAAACGCGCTACTACTATGATCTGTAGCTGCAGCGCTTGATGGTAAACACGCTGCTACTATCGTGCGAAGCGGCAGCGGTTTATAAGAAACGCGCTGCTACTATGGTATGTAGCGGCAGCGGTTTATAAGAACGCGCGCTACTATGTTATGTAGCAGCAGCGGTTTTGTGGAAGCGCGCCACATCGCCGCCGCCATCGCCAGTTTTCATTTTTCTTTTCCTTTATTTTATCCCACTTTTATTTCCCGAGGGCAGTGAACGAAGGGAGGCGATATATATTGCATCATTTGACGGTTAAATATGTATGCAAAATAGGAACATATATATTACACATCATATGGCTAAGTGTGTATACAAAATAGGAACATATATCTATTACACATCATTGGACCCATAACATACGCTTCCTCGGTCGACGCTGCTTTTTGAGTCAGCTTCTTTCCCTTCTTGTTCGTCAAGAATAATTGAGCCCCTCATTGTGACTTTGCCTTTTCCATGGAGTGCGATTTTTCTTAGGTAACGTAGTATTGATTCTTCTTTGACGATACTTCATCATCGTCGTCATCTTCCCTCATTGGGTTGCCGATCGATCATAGTCTTCCTCGCTGGCGACTCCATCCATTCCAATGATGTTCCTTTTGCCTCTCCTCACGACAACACGGCTGGGATTTGCTGGTCGGCTTATGAAGAAGCATTGTGTCACGTGCTTAGCGTGTACCCATGGCTCGCTTTTTTGCGATAGCGCTGACGGTAGCGCTCTTGGCGCCGGGTATAGTCATGGTAGTGAACATCCGCTTTCTTTCGACATTCTTAGCCCATCCGACACGGAACATCGTCGTGTTGTGCAGTCCGAGTAGTCAAGCTCCCGATCTCCTCGACCCTTCCATAAAATCGCTCGCCAGCCGTTGTCGCCGCCGGTCATGCATTCCATCGTCACCCCGAGTTCGATCATCACTGTCCATATCTTTTGCCTCCATGTAGAACGTGTATCCGCTGATATCATATGCCCGATAGGTTACGAGGTTGGGCGAGGGCCATGTGCTAAGGCGATATGAGCAATCCGTCCTTAGAGCCCTCCTCCGGGATTAGCAATAATATGCTCTTTGAACCAATGCAGAAAGTGGAGTTGTGCTCTCTAGTAACTTCGGCGTCCGTCCCCGCATACCCCCGTCACGATATTTCTTTGCGATAATTTCTTTGTGCAAGGCCACGAAAGGATCTACCTCGCCTAGGTGTTGTAGCACTACCAAGTTTGCTCACAAAATCGCTGCGCCGATCTGAGTATGCCACGTGCAGTTCCTGCGATCGCATAAATGACCATCTCCTTCAAGCCTCCCATCGTGCTTGTTAACGGGCAAACCAACACTAACACCAAAGCGGCTGGTCTGCACCATATAGAAAATTCTCACGTAAAGAGATGCACTCTTGTGCCAAATAGCCCTGGACGATGCTTCCATCCGGACGGGACATGTTACTTAATGAATCCTTTGATGATCCCATTCATCCTCTCAAACGGCATCATGTTATGCAGGAATGACGGCCCCAGTCTATTATGTCATCCACAATATGGACACACAGATGCACCATCACGTCAAGAACGCGGGCGGAAGTACATCTCAAGCTCATTCAAGATCACAACGATCTCTTCCTCGTAGCCTTTGAGCTGCTTCACACCGATCGACTTTCGAGATAACGCCAAAAAGTTGCAGAGACCAATAAGCGCTTCACGGACGTGCTTGTCCATTATCCCTCTAAGGGCAACAGTAGTATCTGCGTCATCATCACATGACAGTCATGAGACTTCATCCCGCTGAACCTTTTCTTGTCCGTGTCAGATATCTTCTTATCTTGCCACAAGAATCGAACTAACTTTCACTCCCGTAAGGCACTTAAAGAATTGATTGATCTCAGCCTGACTTAAGGTGAAGCAAGAGGGGGGGCAATAATCTTCATTCTTTAATTTCTTGCCCTTCTTCTCCCGTGCCTCTGTCTCCGCCTCTGTCTCATCTGACATTTTACGGGGCGGCATGTGCAGATCTTCCCTGATTTTCAAATCTTGCAAGTCTTTTCTTGCCTTCGGCCCATCCTTGGTCTTATCCGCATGTTCATCGTTGTTGCGAGCAAACTCTCAAGGACATTCTTACAGATATGCATTTGATCTAGGCAATGAGGTGTATCGAGTTTGTGCAAGACTCAAGTCCCGCAACACGACCTCGCCTTCCATACCTTCAGCAGCGGCTCGCGCCTTTCTCATCGTCTTTCGGCTGGGCACTCATTCCAGTTTTTCAACAGCTCATCGATTTCGCACCGCTCCGCTTACGTGGAGGTCCTCGATGCTCAGCGTGACCATTGAATAGATCTCCATGGTTTCTCCACGGTCGTCTGTTCAAGCCATCTTCGATGCCCCATGTACACGATTTTCCTGCACCGCCATCTTTCCTTGACGTTAGCTGCCGAGACGTTGTATCATCCATGCACCGCGTGCATCCGCAATATCCATGGCACACCTGGCCCGCCACATATCCGTGAATCGAGATAGTCTGCCAGATCGCCGTGATCAGCGCTCTCATGTTGAAATACTCACCTTTGTCAAGGCCCCATGTCTTGGCCGGTGTTTTCCATAACGTGTCTAACTCCTCTTGAAGTAGCCCCGGATACAAATTAATATTATTTCCTGGTTGTTTGGGCCCTTGAATAAGCATGCTCATGTGAATGTATTTCGATTTCATGCACAACCGTGGGGAGGTTGTACATCCATACAAACACGGGCCATGTACTATGGTTGGTGTTCGTTGCCAAACGGATTCATGCCATCGGTACACGCCGAGCACGATGTTCCTTGCATCACATTCAAAATACCGATAGAAGCTGTTCAACGCTCTCCACCGGCTTCCATCCTTCACGTGTCTCAGCTTCGGATCATCTCCATCGTCGGGCTTCTTCCTCTCCGCGTGCCAGCGATTAGCTTTGCTTCCTTGGGATCTACAAAATACCGAGACGGGAGTGATCGGTAAGTACCATACAATTTTCGGGGACATTTCTTCCGGCCTTCTTGTATCGAGAAGCATTGCACACCGGACAGCTTGTTTTTTCCGCGTGCTTCTTCCGATAAATTATGCAATCGTTGATGCATGCATGGTATCTAACGTGTGGCGATCAAGAGGGCACACGATCTTCTTGGCCTCATCAACACTAGTAGGACATAGATTACCCCGGGAAGAACATCCTTTAGGTACTTGAGATGCTCATCGAGGCTAGTGTCGGTCCATTTGTTTTAGCCTTCGCCTTCGTGGAGTTGGAGCGTGAAACTCAACCGGTCACCTCAGATTGCAACCATCATACAATGGAGTGTTCGAGTCTACCACCGCTTGCTCCAGCTTAGCCTCCTCTCTAGAAGCAGCTCTCTCAAGATTGCCTCCTTGCGAAGCAATGCTTGAACATGAGGGTCCCGACAATTGAACTTAGTACCGAGCGAACTCTGCTGCGTGGAGTCCATGTCGCTCTCTCCGCCGCCATGTCCGCCCTTCTCCTCCGCCATGTCCGCCCCTTCTCCGCCGCCATGTCCGCCTCTTCCCCGCCGCCATTATCGATCATCTCTTCGCCTTGCCCGTGTCATCATTTCCTGCCCGTCGGCATCCTCAACATCGTCATCCTCATCTTCAATTATCCACCTAGTATAGCCATCCATGAAACCAATCATGAGCAGGTGCGCTCGACACAACCATCGCCATGGGGGTCGAGCCAAACTATTCCTTTGCATTTTCGACACGGACATAAAACCTCTGTCCGGTTATTTTCTTTCATGTCTTGCACCGCCGATCGCAACCACTGTCCACCATCGCTCCAATCGACCATCGCCAACTCGCACGGTAATAATAAAAAATTGATTGTAAAAATGCATGCATGCATCAAAGTCATAAAAATTTGGCATGACCTTCCCTAAAAATAGGACATATATGGATCTAGAGTTTGCTCGAATTAGCCAAACGGAAATAAATCGACATTTCGCAAAACATAGGCAACTCAAAAGCACAATTTACAAGGCCAACTCATGCCACACACACAATTTCCACAAACATATCACACACACATAAACACATTTCCATTTTGCAAAAGCATGAAAGTTTCATCACCTCTATCTTGATGGTCAAGATGATGTTGTAGGGAGATCAAAAGTGCACAAATTAAGCTCTTCTTGACAAAGATAGATCTAGTTAGGGGCAAATAGGTCACTTAACTAAATCCTACATCTACCTAGCTACCTAATTTGGAAGGAGACAACTTCAACTAGTGGAGGGGAAGGAAAAGAGAAAGGAGATGCATTAATGGAGGTGGTGTAGTTATGTAGGAGTAATGAAGAGAGAGAAGGTGGATAGAGAAGAGAGGGAGTAATGGGGAGAAGTATTGAGAAGAAGAAGAGTGAGAGTGGGAGCATGTGGTGGAGGGAAGAGAGGAGAGGGGAGGTAGGGGAAGGGAAAAAAGCAAGGGGAGGGAGGGACGGTTTGGGGTTGTTGGGGTTAGCAAGATGGCTGGTGAGAAACCGCTGCTGCTGCTAAAACGTAGAGCAGCAACGCTTCGCTGTAAGGCGCCATCGCTAATCGGGACAAAAATGGCGGCAATTTGAAACTTACCAGCAGCGATCTCGAGGAAACCGTTACTACTATGCACTTAGCAATGGCGCTGTTTTCTCGACCGCCATCGCTACTTAGAGGTGGGGAACACCGCGGTCGATATTTGTAGCAGCGAGTTTACGGCGAAAGCGCCATCGCTAAATATTTAGCAAGCAGCGAAGTTTACGAAAGCGCTACAACTACTTACCAGCAGCGCTCTATTTTGAACCGCGCTGCTGCTAAGATTCTGTGTATAGGCTTTTCCCTAGTAGTGTTGGCCTTCTTTTGTATAGTGTGTCATCGACAAACTAATACATACTGGCCCTCCGGGCTATCATTTTCGCTTTTTCTTGCTCTTCGGGAAGTTCTCCGGTTTGGAGGAAATGGACTATGTGCCTTGCCCAAGTTGGAGCCCGAGGCTCGACAACAAGGACTAGCGGCACCTCCTCATTCGTGGGGGCACATCCCTCAACCGCGGGGACCAATGGCTTGACAGGAGGGTTTGGCCCGACAATTGAAGGGAGTTGTTTCCGGCAGGGTCCCTGCCAGGAACCCTAAGGGGTTCTACCAGAAGGCGCTTACCAGAATCCAATTTCATCCTCTTTCTAGCCATTGTTGTCAGGGATACATAGGGCTGAGTAAGATGGAGAACAAAAGTTCCTGGTTCCACAGGAAGCTTCTGCACAGCGCACTTTGATAGATGATCAGCAATGCTGTTTTCCGCATGGGGCATGTGCTCTGTTTGCAATCCGTCAAAGCGCTCCTCCAATCTTCTCACTTCCTTGATGTATGCCTCAATCAATGGACTTTGGTAATCCTTGTTGACTTGTCTCAACACAAGTTGTGAATCTCCTCGAAGGATCAGCTTCTAGATTCCCAATTCTCTAGCAATCCTAAGCCTGACAAGGAGCCCTTCATACTCTGTTGTATTGTTGGTCGCCTCCTCCCAGGGAAAATGCATCTGTATAACGTACTTCAGGTGCTCTCCAGTGGGAGCAACAAGAAGCACGCCAGCCCCTGCCCCTTGTAGGGAGAAGGCACCATCAAAATACATGATTCATTCTTGGGGCTATTCCTTGTCAGAGATAACTATTTCTAGCACTTCCTCATTAGGGGTTGGCGTCCATTCTGCAATAAACTCTGCCAATGCCCTGCTATGAATCATTGATGTGCTTTCAAACTTCAGGCTAAAGCTGGATAACTCCAATGCCCATTCCACTATTCTTTCGGTAGCCTCTGGGTTTCGTAGTATCATTTGCAACAGGAAGCTTGTCGCAACCGTAATATCATGGGCTTGGAAGTAGTGGCGCAGTTTCCTTGAGTCCATGATGAGGCCAGAAATCAATTTTTCCATGCCAGAATACCTGGATCTAGCCCCCTGCAATAGGGAGCTGACGAATTATACTGGGCGTTGCACCACTTTCTTCCTTGCCGCGTCGTTGGGGTTGACTTTGTTGACGTGCTTCTCTTTGTCATGATCCACATCTGACCTTGCCGGGATGTTCTCTCTTTCTTCGCATGGTGGGACATCTACTGAGGCTGCTTTCTCCTCCAGTTCCTGATGTGCCACTAATGCTGCGCTAACCACTTGATTAGTTGCTGCTAGATATGGCAACAACGACTCCTATGGTTTGGGTGCAACCAAAGTGGGCACAGAAGAAAAGTAGGTCTTCAAATCTTGCAATGTTGCATCTGCTTCTGGGGTCCACTTCAAAGATCCTGCTTTCTTCAAAATTTTGAAGAACGACAAGGCGCACTCGGCAGACTTGGAGATGAATCTGCTAAGCGCGGCAACGCATCCTGTCAAACGCCTCACATCCTTAACTGTCTTGGGTGCCTGAATATGCTCGATGGCCTTGATCTTATCTGGGTTGGCCTCGATCCCGCGGTGGGACACAAAGAAACCAAGTAGCTTACCGGAGGGAACGCCAAACACACACTTCTCCGGGTTCAGCTTCAAGTTGATCTTGCGCAGATTAGCAAATGTCTCTTCCAAATCTTGGATGAGGGTTGATCTGTCCTTGGTCTTGACTATCATCCATATAAGCTTCAATGTTCCTATGCAACTGTGCCTCGAAACCAATTTGGAATGCTCTTGCAAAAGTGGACACGACACTCTTCAACCCAAAAGGCATGCGCACAAAGCAATATGTGCCACATGGGATGATGAATGAGGTCTTTTCTTCATCTTCCTTGGACATAAATATCTAATGGTACCCAGAGTATGCATCAGAAAGGAGAGAAGATCACACCCAAAAGTGGAATCCACAATCTGGTCGATGCGCGACAAGGGGAATGGGTCCTTCGGGCATGCCTTGTTCAAATCCGTGAAACCTATGCAAAGCCTCCATTTCCCATTAGCCTCGCGCACAACCACTGGGTTTGCTAACCATGTTGGATGTAGTACTCCTCTAACCAAACCAGCTACCTCAAGTTTCTTGATCTCCTCTACAGTGAACTGCTGCTGTTCCTAGGCCTACTTTCGCACCTTCTGCTTGAGGGTCCGAGCATGTGGGCAGACAACAAGGTGGTACTCAATTACCTCCCTGGGAACACCGGGGATATTAGATGGTTGCCAGACAATCACATCAATATTCGCCCACAGGAAGGCAACAAGTGTGCTTTTCTATTTTTCATCGAGGGTGGCACTGATAGTGGAAGTACCATTAGCGCCATCCAGCCCTGCCGGGACCTTTTTTACATGGGGTGCTGCAGCCTTGGTCCTCTTGCTATTGGAACTTTCTGGCACGCCATCAACAGGTGTGGCACACTCCGTAGAGGTACGCTTCCCGGATTCCTTATCGGTGTCCCTACTATCCTTCTTCTTTCCTTTACTTTCCTTGGCGGGTACTATGGCTTCAGCGGCCTCTGTCGCGACTATGTCTCGATACATCTTATCCATGCAAATCATCGCGTCTTTCTTGTCTGACGGAATGGAAATGATGCCCATTGGCCCTGGTATCTTCAAGGTGTTGTAGGCATAGTGGGATGCCGCCATGAATTTGGCCAGGGCTGGGCAACCAAGGATTCTGTTATATGGCAGAGGGAGGTCGACCAGATCAAACACAATCTTCTCAGTCTGGTAGTTTCGCTCTGCCCCAAATGTCACTGGCAACGTCAATACAAAAAAAATACACTTCCTTGATGATACGTGTTTGTCATAGTAGGTCGCGTTTTCTGTCATGCATGTACATCCATGCTGATTTTATGACAGAATCAAGATAGTCATACCTGTGCTGTCGTAGAAGTGTTCCATGACATTACCAAAATTATCATCACGGAAGTGTCCACTTCCATGACGATAAATCGCACGTCAGAGAAGTGCTTTCGTCAAGGGTGACCGGCACGTGGCATCCACCATAACGGAACGTTGTTAAGCTATTGGGTCAGGTTTTGGATCCGATAACCCGTCAACAGCCCGGACCAATGGGGATTTTCCACGTGTAAAATCATCATTGGCTGGAGGAAACACGTGTCGGCTCATTGTTGGGACAGATGTCATCCACTCATTAGACAGAAGGCGCCTATGATACGTCGACACGTGGCACGGCCCAACAGAGGCCCATTCCTGTGAAAAGGCCACCCGTTTGACTTGGTAAAAAGGTGGCGGGCCGGCCCATGGAGAGCCTGTTAACGGCCTGTTCGCATATAACCCATTTACAGCCCGCTAACCCAAGGCCCGTTACGCCCTATCCGAATTAGGCCCAATAGCATCATTTGGGCCATCCAATATGATTCCAGCCCGTTTTCACTTCTGGCCCATGTATGGCCCATGACGTCTTTCGGCCCATATGAGGCCATTTGTAACTCTTGGCACATTAATACCCATTAATAGCCCGTTATTCCGTTGTGCCGTTTCCAGCCCATGTTATCTTTCGGCCTTCTCAGAGCCCATTTATTCTTGGGCTCATTTCCAGCATTCGTTTACTTACGGCCCATTACTATCATTTTCTGCTTGTGGGCTAAAATTCAGCCTGAGGTTACAGTCGGCCCGTTTGTGGCCCGTTAATACGTTGGGCCGTTTTCATAGCGTCATCAAATATGGCCGATTAACGACAGCCCATTATGGTCGGCCCATGAACAGACGATTCCAACTCTAGCCCGTTTACGGCCATAACGCGGTCTGTTATTGGCCCATGTTTGGCCAACCGGTCATACGGCCCATACAAGGCCCATTAATGATACGGCCCGTAGAAGGCCCATTGTGTCTACGACCCGTATAAGGCCCATTGTTTCTACAACAAGTAGAAGGCCCATTGTTTCTACGGCCCGTAGGAGGGAAATGGTAACTACAGTAAATATGTAGCCCATGGTTATTGTGGCCTAGTTTTAAAAAATAGGTTATTGCGGCCACTACCAAACCGCGGAAAAAGAACTGCACTGACTACACCAGTAGAAAAGGGGGCAATGGTCCAGGCCGGTCAAGCCCATTAGTCCCGGTTCAATCCGAACCGGGACCAATGGGGCATCGGACCGGTTCGTGAGCCCGGGGCCGGCCGGGCCACGTGGGCCATTGGTCCCGGTTCGTCTCGACCTTTGGTCCCGGTTGGTAGGATGAACCGGGACCAATGATCCCCGCTCCTGGCCAACAACCATTCGTCCCGGTTCTTGGCACGAACCGGGACCAAAGGAACCCATTAGTCCCGGTTCAGACGACCAACCGGGACCAATGGTGGTGCCTATATATACCCCTCAGCGCAAGAGCAGAGCACACGCTTCTGCTTTTTTTGGCCGAGGGGAGAGGGCTTGGTGGTGCTCTAGCTCACCTCATATGCACACAAGGTGTTCGATGGAATGCCCGAGCCACACTACTTAAGGTTTCTCCTCTCCAAGCTCGACCGCCAAGCTTCATTTTCCTCCATATTTGTCTAGGTTTAGCGGTCCGTCACGCCCCATCCCGCCTTCAACGTCGCCGATCACCCGCACCGATCTCATCGGCGGCACCACCGTGGTGAGCCTCTTGTTCTTATCTTCTTTCCAAAGGAAAAATATTCTTATTTGTATGTTTAGATAGATATATACTTGTATAATTTTCTTACTTTTATTATTGCATCTTATATAGTGCGATGGTTTTGGTATCCGCCCGTCGGCCCTCGTCCCTGCCTATGATTCGGATGTGGTATATATTATCTTTTCATAACTATTGGTTCATTTATTGTTTATGACAATTATGCCGACCAACGTGACATAGATTTTATTCATCTAGGAGGTTGTTGAACCGAAATTCCAACCGACCCTATTGTCGAGAGGTTAAATTTAGTTGAAGAAGAAAACAATTTGTTGAAGGAAAAATTAGAAAAATTGAGGAGGAGAAGATGATATTGGAGTTGCATGTTGCGGATGTCGCCGATGATCACAAGATCAAGATGGATGCAATGCGCTTGAAGATTAGAAAGATTAGAAAATATGCCATTCATACCGAGGCTTGGTATCATTATGTCGTTGGATCGGTTGTTACATTGGTTGCGATTATGATCGCATTTGTTTTCGCATTGAAATGTTTTACATAGTTTCAGGTGTATGGTTTAATTAATTTAGATGCTCTGCAGAGCTTTATGTTGTTAGATGAGAACTATGTATGTACTTTGGTTTTAATGTGATGATGAACTTCTATTAATTTGGTCACTTAATTAATTATCTATTCATGATCTCTCTAATGATTTTTGACACACTTAATTATATATAATGCACACAGATGAACCGCAATGGATGTACGGTTCAAGACACACCTCCGAGTACATTAAGGCGTGCATAATTTTCTCAAGTGGCTGAGGCAAACAAGCAGAATGGTTTTATGTGTTGTCCATGCCCTATATGTGGAATACGAAGTCTTACTCGACCGGAAAATCCTGCACACCCACCGCTTTACAAGGGTTTCATGCCACACTATAATGTTTGGACGAGGCACGGAGAAATAGGGGTTATGATGGAAGACGGCGAAGAAGAAGAGTACGATGACAACTATGTGCCCCCTGAATACGGTGATGCTCCAGAAGATCAAGAGGAACCAGACGATGTGCACGATGATGCTGCAACGGAGAAGCTGCTGAAGATCAAGAGGAACCAGATGATGTGCCCGATGATGATGATCTCCGCCGGGTCATTGTCGATGCAAGGACGCAATGCGAAAGTCAAAAAGAGAAGATGAAGTTCGATCGCATGCTAGAGGACCACAAAAAAGGGTTGTACCCCAATTGCGAAGATGGCAACACAAAGCTAGGTACCGTACTGGAATTGCTGCAGTGGAAGGCAGAGAATCAGTGCTCGATAAAGGATTTGAGAAGCTACTTAAAATATTGAAGAAGAAGCTTCCAAAGGATAACGAATTGCCTGACAAGACATACACAGCAAAGAAGGTCGATGCCCTCTAGGATTGGAGGTGCGAAGATACATGCATGCCCTAATGATCTGATCCTCTACATGGGTGCGCATAAGGATCTGAACGCGATGCCCGGTATGCGGTGCATTACAGATAAGATCGCACGAGATGACCTCGGTGATGTTGACGGCGAGCCCCCAGAAGAGGGTTCTGCGAAGATGATGTGGTATGCTCCTATAATACCACGGTTGAAACGTCTGTTGAAACGGAGAGCATGCCAAGTTGATGCGATGGCACAGTGAGGACCGTAAGAAAGACGGAAGTTGAGAGCACCCACGACGGGTCGCATGGAGAAAAATCGAGAGAAAGTATCGGGATGAGTTTGCAAGTGAGCCAAGGAACGTATGGTTTGCTTTAAGCGCGGATGGCATTAATCCTTTCGGGAGCAGAGCAGCAATCACAGCGCTACCGCCCGTGACTCTATGTATGTATAACCTTCCTCCTTGGATGTGCATGAAGCGGAAGTTCATTATGATGCCGTTCTCATCCAAGGCCCTAAGCAACCCGGCAATGACATTGATGTGTACCTAAGGCCATTAGTTGAAGAACTTTTACAGCTGTGGAATGGAAACGGTGTACGACGTGGGATGAGCACAAACAGGAGGAATTTAACCTAAAGGCGTTGCTGTTCGTGACCATCAACGATTGGCCCGCTCTCGGAACCTTTCGAGATGACATAAACAAGGGATACCACGCATGCACGCACTGCTTACTTGACATCGATAGTATATACCGGCAAGCTGCGGGAAGAATGTGTACATGGGCTATCGCCGATTTCTTCCGACCAACCATCAATGTCGAAAGAAAGGCAAGCATTTCAAAGGCGAGGCAGATCACCGGAAGAAGCCCGCCATGCGCATCGGTGATCACGTGCTTGCTATGGTCAATGATTTACACGTAATCTTTGGAAAGGGTCCGGCGGACTAGCTGTTCCGAGTGACGCTGAGGGACACGCACCCATGTGGAAGAAGAAATCTATATTTTGGGACCTACCCTACTGGAAAGACCTAGAGGTCCGCTCTTCGATCGACGTGATGCACGTGACGAAGAACCTTATTACTCGAGCGAGGTTAATGTAATTGATGAGTTATGCTTGCGTGTAGGTACCACTATATTCTTCTGGAGATTAAGCTTGAGCGTGGACTAGTAACCGTCTTAGACTCCAGACGGAAAGATCCCAGCACCTATGCGGACATGACTGACATGCTCAGCAAGTAAGTTCAATCGATCATTATCGCACCATATCGGCAACTTTTTATTCATTTCCAAGTAATAACAAATATTTTCTTTGTCTTGCAGGGTTTGGAAACAGTTCACCGCACAAGCTCCGGGACTGCCGAAGGAGCTGCGATATACATACCCGAAAGTAAGTACTACTGGCGCGCATCTCCCGTTGATTCTATAGCTATACTTTCATCAATGCCATTTATATAATGCTTCATTATCAGTTTGATTGACCTCTATTTCTCGTAAAGTGCTTGTGGCAGGAGGAAGGAATGATTTACGTGGATACTACGTGTGCGAGTTCATCCACAACGCGACATTGAAAAACAAGCGGGCTACTCTAGAAGACAATATGAAGTGCGTAAGCAATAATATTCGCAATTTCATTTTATTACACCATCATTTCTGTTGAGTTTCATTCATATATATGTATTAATTAACCCCTTCTTCAAATTAGACGTGGCGGATGCGGGATGAACTCCTAGAACCAGATCGCATGAAAGCAATTCAAGAGGAATTGGCGGGATTCTTTCTTGATCACGCCATCAAGAAAGCCGAGAATACCATGTGGAACTTGAATTCAAATCCTAGTGGTTTGTAATTAAGAGATCTTATATAGATTGTACATGTATGTAGCCAGTAAAACTTGTTGTTCGACCAATCTCTAGAAGGAGAGGTCGATCGATCACTTCTCTCGGTATGCATGACGAACTTCAGATCAATGGTTCTCTCGATCACTTATGTATATTTACTACGTGGCGTCGAGCAAGCACGGACATAATTAAGAGAGGACACTTCTCTCTATTAATTAGCTAGCTAACGTAAACACCTAAATTAACCCCCCAAAACCCCCAACCCCCTCCTTTCAAAAAAACAAAAACCAGGCCATCGAATGCAGACACGTGGACGCCTTTTGGTCCCGGTTGGAGCCACCAACCGGGACCAAAGGCCCTCGACCGGGCTCGGCGCGCACAGGCAACGTGGAGGCTCATTGGTCCGGTTCGTGCTGAACAGGACTAATGGGTTAAGGTATTAGTAACGACCCATTAGTCCCGGTTCCCGAACCGGGACTAAAGGCCCTTACGAACCGGGACTGATTGGTGGTTTTCTACTAGTGCTACAAGAAAAGAACTGCACTTACGCTAGGCTATCTCGGCTATTACACATATTACATCAACTGGGCATCAAAGTTCGCCACCAGTGCAAATATAGGGAACACAGCAGCATATAAACGCCGCAGCAAAACAAGTCTAGAACTGAAACCACTTCAGAAGAGCTCAAGAAATAATATCCTGGGTACGCATAATGTTGGCAAGATGCTTAGCAAGCTTATTAACTTTCTCCTGTTTTGCGTTTAAGTCCTGTTGCACCAGAAAGTATGCATGTGAATTCTGCAGGGACTTCCTCAGTCCTTCGGCTTCCTGTCTCATAACATCTGATCGATGTCTTTCAACTTGAAGTTGAGACTCAAGAAGCCGAACTGATTCAGGCAACGAGTTTGAAGAGCTGGTGCCAGCAGTAGTAGCCAGTAACTCGAACACTACATCAAGACATGACTTTGGGGTTATCTTAGTGTCTTCAATATAGTTTATATCAACTTTCTTGGAGACCAATAGGGTTGTCTCACTATCTTTAACCTTATCTGCATTACTTCCTTTACCATTGCATAATGGGGTACTCTTCTCCAATATTTTATGTGGGTTCTAAAAGAGAAACAAACAAACACATCACAGGTTTACAATTTAGTATATGAAACTCATTTTGGTAAACCAGTTCAGTACTAAGGTGGACAGAATAACAACATGAAACAAACATATATCTATGTAGTATGGTCACTATATGGTCTATATCATTCTAGTTTATTTTGCCAAATCAAGATAGATACAGTTTGAATCATATCTATTTAAAACAAAGCAGCATAGACATAATATAAGTGTGGGAAACTACACAGCAATAACAACACTTGTAATGTGCATGGCATGAGAACATAACTGTTTATTCAATTGAAACTGAAATCAACATAGAGCAAGTTACAACAGCAAACAACCAAACACGTTAAAGAAATAGGTTTAAAACATACCTGTTGCGCCATTGGAGTTTCAGTTGCATCCTTCAGATTTGAAATTAGTTGGTATGAGTAAATACAGTGATGCAAGAGCAAAGTAGTATAAACCATAGCTACTGAACCTGACCTGAGAACAATTCTTCTTCTGCTTTAAGCATTGACTTGGGGTTCGGAGTGGTGGTCCTCGTGCTTTGGGCACTGCAGTTGCCTTACTAACTGCTTGTGTTTGGGTGCTCTGTGGTGGAGACAGTGATGTGTCAATGGGAACTGGGTTACTATCTGCTGGGGTTGGGGTTAGAAGGGGTGTAGCTGGTTCTCTGTCCAACTGGGTAGGGGTACAATCTGCATGAGTCTGGGTTATGTGTGGTGGGGATGGTTTTTGGGCAAGTACAACCATGGTTCTATCTGCATCGATAGGTAACACGATCTTTTCCGAAGACCGAGTTTTTACTCCCACAGATACTGCCATCACTCCCTACAATTGAAATGGCTAATAAATAAGAAAAGTAATTGAATGTATAGACATTGTAAGATAGACAGGTGCAATGGATAGTAGGGAAGAAAACAGGGCATGAAATAATTCACATTTATGTTGTCTAACCAAACAGATTAGCAGGACATAATTTCACATATATGATGGCTAACTAAACAGGATAGCATGACACAATTTCACATGTATGATGGCTAAATAAACAGGATAGAATGACATACTTCAAAATATGATGACTATGTAAACATGATGACATGATATAACTATAGGATGTGTCTATTAAAGTGGTTGGCATGCCATAAATCACAAACATGCCGTCGATGGAAACATGATGGCATAATATAATTCACGGATAGAATGACATTTACGATGACTATGTAAACAGGATGAGATGATATAACTATATTATGTCTTTAGAAAATGGGTTGGCATGCCATACTTCAGATACATGCTGTCTATGTAAACATCATGGCATGACATAATTCAAATATATGATTTATATACTAAGGAAGTGAGCAGAGGGCAATCGCATATATGATGTGTCAACTAAGGAGATGGCATTCAATATTGTGTATATGATGTAAAAACTAAGAATTGCAATACAACATATGCATGATATGAGTAATATAACCCTGCCAAGTTTGAGCATACACCTCAAGGGGATAATAGGACTGGTCATCTGCCTCTGAATCCTCCTCTCAAGAGCTATCGCAACCAAAGAAGATATCTGCTTCAAGCAGTAGCATTGTCTCTCTCAAGACCTTGTTTTCACTCCAGATTTCTCCATCACCAATTCAAATGGCTAATGCACAAGAAGAGCAGTTGAATATACAAACATTGTCGATAAAAGCAATGAGAAATACAAAAAAGGACGGCATGATATAATTCACATATATGACGCTTGCCTAAACAGCATGGCATTGCATAATTCACATACATAATGCCTTGCAACAAGATAAAATTGCATAATTCACATATATAATGTCTTGCAACAAGATGGCATTGCATAATTCACATATATGGTAATTAGACACTAAACAGGTGGCATTCACACAAAGCATCTCTAAACTAAGCAAATGACATAGCAATGCAAGATACCATACGCACGATATGATCAACATAACCCTGCCAAGTTAGAGCATGCTCCTCGGGGGGGGGGGGAATATGACTGGTCATCTGTCTCTAAATCCTCCTCTGAGGAGCTATCGGTAACCAGCAAGACATGCGCTTTGTCAGATAGCGTTGTCTGCTATGAAGACCTTGTTTCCACTCCAGATTTTTCCATGACTGTGCTGAATGGCTGATGCATATGAAGAGTAATCAAGTGTACTAAAATTGTTGACAAATTTAGCACGTATTAAAAAAATGATGACATGATATAATTCAGATATAAGATGACTGGCTAACCAGGGTGGCATTGCAAAATTCACATATATGATGCCTGGCTAAACAAGATGGCATTGCATGATTCACATATACGATAAAGAAACTAAACAGATGGCATTGACACAAAGCATGTCTAAACTAAGCAAATGACATCATTAATGTATACAGTAAGCAATGCAAGGCACCATATGCATGATATTACCAACATCAGCATGCCAAGTTAGAGCGAAGACCTCATGGGGTAAATAGGAGTGGTCTTCTCCTTCTGAATCCCCCTCAGAACAGTTATCTTCCTCTTGATTACAATCCGAAATGGGTAGAGGGGGGGCTGCCTTTGCGCCCACCATGGAGCGACGTCTACATGAAATTTTATTGCCACGCAAGGCTCGTCTCTTTTGCTCTACATGATCAGTTCCATTGTGTATAATAACTGGCATGCGTAGGAATAAAACATAGTGAGATTATGTAAGGACTGCATGCACAAATCCAGAGTGATGGTAGTAAACTGTGGATAGACCCAAAACCAATGATATCAGGCAGATAATAGCTTTAGTTAAAAAATACAGATAATGGCTCCTTTAATGTTTATTTGCACCCAACATGAAACTCATACTAGACACCCGAGATTAACCAGATAGTGGACAGATAGTACTGATTGCTGCCCCAATATGTACCCACAACCATTTAAAAACTCAAGTTTCAGCATTAGTTTGGACCTGACTCGGAGTCTAACAGGTGAACACGACGATAATGTAGCATGTCATCATATTAAGCGATGCATAACGTAAGTAGACACGGAAGAGTGCGACCTCTCTTGCGGACCCGTTTAGTCCTCAAGGTCATCTGCTCAGTTGATGATGGTAATGCAGTTGTCGTGGCTGTCGGCGGTGGGGATGAAGATCTGTGGCAGCGAAAGACAGTCTGGAGAGCTGATCCCTGCTGTGGTGAACCCTTCCGTTGTTGGAGCAGCTAAGCTGGGGTGGAACATAGCGCCACAGGAGCAGGACAAACCACACAAGGTTTTCTTTTACACATATCTGTAACAGAAGTAATTGAGTAAAGGCTTGTTTGAATTTGAGGATTCTAACAATGCAGGGATAGGAAATAGACAGGAATAGGATAGGAATGCACGCGCAAAACAGATAATTTAAAAGCATAGGATTTCTGCCAATCTGGGTGTTTGATTCACAACAATTGGAAGATCACAGGATGTAAAAAAGCATGGTGATAGTAAGTCAAACCACAAGAAAATGTACGGTTATAATGCTATTATGCTACTATCTCTTAGTCTTGTGCTTGATGAATAGGAATATGAAAAGGAGGACAAGTGGAAATTAGAATTCCTACGGGTTTTCTTTAAGGAGACACTAAAGGAACAAATCCTACAGTTTTACTTTGCTCCATTCCTTTGCACCAAATTCATGAAAAGTAGTACCATAGGAAACTTTCCAATTCATATGTTTTTCATTCACTTTTCCTTTCAAGCACTGGCGATTCTAGTAGGCAGGCTTGAGCAAGGAAAATCCTACACTAAAAAAATGTTTTTGTGCTACTTCTATTACTTTGGACCCAGGCCACTGCCATACTAGCTCAACTCCCAGGCCCATCGACAAATGCACAGCTCAAATGCGCAGAGATAAATAATGATGGCGTTCAACAGAGTCCATCACGAATAGCTAAGTTGCCAGGTACCTCACTGCTTGTCATATAGTAGGATAAAATAATTGTATTTCCCGTTACTACGTGTGCTCAGTGGACAATATATGAGTAAAAAAGAGATGCAACAAGTGTACAACCTCTTTGGTGAAGCCATGTCGATCTCAGCGTGATTGGGTTGGCCGATGAGGATGCTCCGGCTGACTTGGCTGTCGGAGGAGGGGAAGAAGGTCTTAGGCGTCTGGAGATGGAGCCCGAGGTACTGCTTCGCTGTGATGGAGGGTTTCGTCATTGGAGCAGTTCCCGTGAGTTGTACGATGCCGAGGCTGAAGCAGGACAAGACAGACAATGTTAACCTGAGTGGAATTCTAATAGCATCTCCAATACATGACGTAAAATACATAACCACAAAGTCCTAGATGTAAAATACATCAGCCGCTCATCTTTGAACTTAACTATCGAAACTGAATTTAACTGTCGAAACTGAACTTAACTGTCAAAACTGAATTTTGCTGTCCAAACTGAATTTTACTGTCGAAACTGAACGCACTAGTAAGGTGAGGCTACACGTCAGTCGACTGACTTTTTCATCTCTGGTCAGTCGATTTTGTAGCCGTTGGATACGAAATCAAGGGCCTGCAATTCATCTTCAACCTCCGCCCCTAAGTCGCCAACCACCATCGGCCAAACATCTTCCCCCCGCCGCCCGCAGCTGGCGGTGCACCGCCCCGCCCGCCCCGAAAACACTCCCCACCACCGGCCCGCCGCCGCCCCGGCCATCCCTTGAGGCCCCCCCATGCCGAGCTTTTTCTCTGGAGATCCCCACGCCACCGCCCCACCACTGCCGGCGACCACCGCCCCCACCCTGAACCCTAAGATAGATAGTTGGGTACCTCTCCGGCGAGCCCCCTCCCCGCTGCGGCTGGTTCTTCCTTCACTCCGGCGAGCGCCCCCACTCCCCGAAAATCGACTGACCCAAAAGTCGATTCAGTCAACTAAAGTGTAGCTAAATCGGAGCAGCATCGAAAGCAAGAGCAAGAGCGAGAGCAGCAGTGCGAGCAAGAGCAATAGCAAGAGCAGACCAGGCAGGGGACCGAGAGCAAGAGCAGAGCAGCAGCACGGGCAAGAGCTAAAGCAGCAGCAACTCCTACTAATGTGGACGTCGCCGCCGAGGGAGCGACGCCGTGGAGGAAGTGGCCGGCGACGCCTCCGTGGATGGAGCCGTGCCATGTCGGCTCGGGACCGAGCGCCGGCAGCACCGTGAGATCGAATCAAGAAGAAAATGCGGTGATTAGTGTACAACCTCTTTGGTGGCGCCGATTAGGCCGCAGCTTCATCCGAGGAAACAGTGATGATGATGTTCTTCCGGTGGTGCAGGTGAAGATGGCGGTGTGGGAATGGAGGTGGCGCGAAAGACAAGGGGAACATCGGGGCAGCTCCTTGGAGGTGGAGGATGGGGTGGCTGAACCGGCGGGACGACGAGATCGACGACGGATCCTCATCCGGTATGGTGGATGAGGGACGTCGAGGTGTTGCTGTGGACGACGTCGTCGGGGAAGAGGCTCTGGATGGGTGGCGGACGAAGGAGGGTGTGGGGCTTCATCGCGTGTTTTCCCGGCCTCGGTGTACAAATGGGTGGGTGGATGGGATGGGAGTGGGGAATCATGGCTTAGGGACGCGCTTGTGCAAAATGTGGGATAATTTATGAAAGTACCCCCACCGATTTGAGGCGGTTCTTTTGGTTCAGGGGTACCACAGGCATTTCGCATGTCGGGATTTCACAGGAGGTGGGAGTTTTCGCACGCGTTGTAATTTCAGAATAGCAAGGCGCGGGTTGAGATGGAGGGAGTTGGGAGCACAACGAGACAAAGATATATCTTAAATATTTCGGGCTAACAAGGCACGGGTTGAAGAGGTGGGAGTTTTGCAGCACGATAGACAGAGACGCTAGCTTGAATGTTCTGCATAACATGGCGCGGCTTGAAATTTCGGGAGAACAAGCTTAACGTGTACCAAAAAAGATACAATTTGCACCTCAACACGCACAACACACACACAAATACCATTTAGACTAGAGTAAGGTACACATGCATTGCACGCATGAGATTTGGCAACCAAATTATGAATAAATACCACATTATAGCATGTAAGCTTTGAGTCATATATGCATGATGTAGATGTTCGTTTAATTCTTATAGTTCATTTCATTCAAAATCATCTAGTTTTTATAAGAAAGCTAATCTATTTTAAGATTCATGAAATTGTGCGTTGTAAGACAAAGTAAAAACAAATAATGGCAAATCATGTAGAAAAACATTTGGGCAATTCTGATACTGAAGATTCTAGAACAAAGAAGAAGTGCCTGCGTTTTGATGTTTGTGCATTATGCTTAAGTTCAACCATGGAGCCTTCTAGATTATACATGTGGCGAAATCTGGTGGAATCTAGATGATATCCAACGACCAGTAGTGCTCAAATTTGGCATATTTGGACCATCGGATTCGCCTCATCCAACGACCATCTTTCAAAGTTAAAGTTACCCGCGCACAATATAAATAAATATAATATATATATATATATATATATATACATATATAGGGGTATAGATATAGATATGTGATGCAAAAGCCACCCATCATCTCCAATTAGAATAGTGTGTCCATGCACGGATGCGACGTGGTCAAATGATGTCTGCCATCAGTATCTTAAATTCAAATCAGTCTGACCTTGTTCAATGTGTATACATTACAACATGCTCATTTCCAAACCACACCGCCCAGATCTCCGTTATATTCATGCATGCATGGGTTTCAAACATCAGGATCTCTTATTCAAATATTCGAATTCAACTTTACATTAATTATGACCTCACCTAGTCTTTTACACCCACACAATCGTCTTCTCTTTATAATTGTACCACTAACTTTCTCTCATGCATGCATGCACACACACTACCAGTCGGCATTATCCATCTCACACATGCTATCTTTTTCTTCAGGTCGGTCTCCCATGAAATCACACACCCACACACATCCCCCTCTCCATCATATCAGGCATTCATTATCTCTCACGCGTGCATGCGCAACGATCGATGTTCCTCTATGTATGTGTGTATATAGCTAGGTCTTTCATAATTTTCCACACAAACCGATCAATCGATATATCCAGTGAGGTCTCACCCTCTTTCCCACATCCACATCGATCAATCTATACCTCTCTATATAGCTAGGATTGACATATATAGCTAATACACCCACTTTAATTATATATCCAACGTCCCCCTCTCATCCTCCATGCCTTCCGCTTCATCTCTCAAACGCACGCACAATGGCGAAGACAGGGAGCAACAAGGGCCCTGCCCCCCCTAACATCACTATATATCAAGGCTAATATGAATGTGATCATTAGACAATTGCTGCTAAAATGGTTTAAGTTCATGAATTGACCCTCCTCGTAAAGGATTAGCAATGCTTGGCCCCCTAGCTCATTTATTTTTCACGGCTCCACCACTGCGTGCAACAGTGTATGTTCTCGCCCCCTCTCTCTAAATATCCATCTCGCACTTGTGCACTCCTTCATAGTCTCCCTCCACTCGGCCCCTCGCACCATCTTCTAGCCCCCCACCGGATTTTGCCACATGTACAATCTAGCAGACTCCATGTGTTGAGGATATAACTACTAAGTGTAAACCGCCCAGGAGGGGCCAGGTCACGCTCAACTATACTGAAGCCCATGAAGACAAAGAAGATGGCGCTTTACTGATCAGGCTTAGAGGCCCAGAGCCTAGAGGCGGATTAGGGCACATAGTGGTAAACCGCCATAATTTCATAACTTGTATTGTAAGTTAGGGAAAGGGAGAGACCGAGCCGGAAATTTGTATGAGTCGGCCTCGGGACTCTATAAACCGGCCGGGCGTCAACCTGTGGATATAAAGGGGCGACCCGGCGGCGGTTCAGGGACAAGAAACAACAACTTGAGACCCAGGAAAAGCGTATTTTCTCCCTGGTCATCGAAACCCCAATAATCCCATCACAACTAGACGTAGGCTTTTACCTTCATCGTAAGGGGCCGAACTAGTATAAAACTCTCGTGTCCCTTGTCCGGTTTAACCCCTTCAGGCTAATCTCGTTGCGATGGCTCCACGACTAAGTCCTTCTGCTAGGACATCTGACGTGATATTTCCACGACAGTTGGCGCCCACCGTGAGTTCTTGAAGGGTAGCTTTGAAGGACTCAAGGGGTACGCGGTTGGCCGGATGACCAAGAGTCGTCGCGGCAAGCTCTACATCAACAATGCAGGATGGGGCCCCGAGACCGGCTCAATCGAGTACGGATACCGGGTCCCCTTTGGCGGAATTCACATTTTCATCGGCAAGATCGGCGAACCGGGCCCTGAGCCGGACATCTCCACCGACCTCGTCGAAACGGCTCAGCGTGCGAGTCCTGCCCGGGTTCAGCCTGCCATAAAGCATGCGTTCGTAGGATTCATCCATGGTGCAGAATATGAACCGGTGTCCGATGGTGAGACGGCCATCTACTCAGATTGCGAGTCATCCACTGGTGAAACCGAGTCGGTGTACCAATTGGAAGATGGCCGGATTGGGGGCTATTCCGATGGCAATAGTATTCCGGACCCCTTTGAACCGCCGACCGGTTTGCAGTCTTCATGGCTGGAACACAACCCACCTTGCAATCTTCATCTACAGCAGCAATGACGTCTAGATCAGCAGCCGCGGTAGGAGGCCCGGTGCGCCAACCGGCTCAAGTTCTCTCCGGTTTGTTGGATGCTTGGGCGACCTTGTTAACTACGGCAGTTACCCCAGAGATGCAGGATTAGCATAATGCGGAGGTTACCAAGCTAAAGGACCAGATAACACAGGCTAAGGAAGACATGGCAGCCGAGGAAGTTAGGATGGCTGAAGAACGGACTGCTTTAGATGCCCAGTCACAGTAGATCCAGGCGCAAAATTACCGGCTTATGTTGGATCAGAACGTGTCAAACGAAGTACTGCGAAGGAAGTACCGGTCTCGTCTGCCGCCGGTCTATGAAGGACTGAACCTCTTCAATACGCCGGGGGCTGGGCCGAGTAATCTGGCAGTAGCAAACCAGACCATGGCACCTGGGGTAGCTTCGGATCAACCACGAATAACGGACCCGCCTCGACGAACGGACAACCCGCCGCAATACGTATCAGCACCACCAGATCATTTTTCTAGCCCTTTGGATAACATGATTGCTACGGCATCTCGCCTGGCAGCTATACCAATAGAGGGCGATTCACTGGCGGCGGTTGAGACGCGATGGGCCAGGGATCTTCTTCAAACTGCTGTCGTGCAGCAGCAGGCTTATTCCTATAGCCGAGACAGAATTCATTCAACCCCCCGTCCGAGCAAAAGTTATAGCAGACACATAGATGAACCAGAGGTGTCCAGCAGTGCGCAACGCCGTAATGCTCCTCAAAGGCCCAATCCGGCGCGCGGTGGGACGAATGCTCAGGATGTGGTGGATAATGGCAGAGCATGAAGGGAGGCCGCATTAGCAACACAACACGCGGGTCATCATCAACCCGCCCCGGCTCAGCCAGCGGCGTCAGTAGAACGAGGGACCGGGCTTGCCTTCAGCTCCTGGGGAGTGTCGTGTCCCATCCCGGCTCTTCGTAATGTGCGATTGCCCAAGGATTTCAAGGGTCCGCGTAAGTTGCCTAACTATACCGCCGATCAACCTCCTGAGGCGTGGGTTGAAAGTTATGATATGGCAATGGAGATGCTAGATGTGGATGAAGCGGCATGTGCAAAATACTTCACCATGATGTTGGAAGGAATAGCCCGCACTAGGTTAAAAAGCTTGCCTGCCAACTCCATCGGATCGTAGGACCAGTTGAAGGCCCGGTTTATAGCAAACTTCAAGGACACATGCAAACAACCCATGTCCATTGTAGATCTAGATGCATGTGTCCAAGGAGAGAACGAGTCAACAACCCATTGGGTACGCCGGGTTTCAGAAGTCTTACATTCGTCGGACCGCATTACGGCTGGCACGGAGATCCTAACATTAGAGCGTAATTGCCGGTTTAAGTCACTGAATATGAAGTTGGGACGGCTTAAGCGCCACTACAATGACATGGGAACACTCATGGCAGCCTTGGTTAAATATGCCGATTCTTATAATACCAAGGATCCCAATTCTGATGAGGAGAAAATGGAGAAGGGAAAGAAGAACGACGGTGCGAAGGGACAGCAGCACAACCAAGGGAGCCATGGGAACGATGGTAAGTGCAAAACAGATAATCCGGATTTTGTGGCTAACACCAATGTGCAGGGCAATATGCAACGTCGTAAGGGTAAACCGCCCCAGCGCGGTGGAAGTATGAATCTGGAGCGACTGTTAAACCAACCCTGTCCAAAGCACGGGACCAAGGAGGTTCCAGCAACACATCTCTGGAAGGATTGTTTTATTATGAAAGAGTTCAAAAACTCTGATCTCTTCCGGTATGATCAGGGTCCGTCGGGCGGTTCAGGTCCAGGTTTTCACGGTGCCGGTAGTTCAAACTCTGGATTTCAGAATAATCTGGGCAACAACCAAGGTTGTAACAACCAACAGAATAATCAGGGGAATCAGTAGCAATCAGGTTTTCAGAGTCACTCAAAGCAGTTGAATGGCGGGCAGTATCATGTTTTTACCACTAGCTTGTGTAAGCGTGACCAGAAGCTTCACAAGAGGGTAGTTAATGTTGTTGAACCGGTAGTACCCCATTACTTACGTTGGTCCGAGCAGCCCATTGTGTGGAGCTGGGAGGATCATCCGCCCCGGGTTGACAATCCGAGTCATCTGGCTCTAGTGGTGGCACCTCGAGTGGGAGGTTATAAATTCACCAAGGTTCTTATGGATGGAGGAAGCAGTATCAATATCCTGTATTATGAAACCTTTTGCCGCATGGGGTTGACGGATAAGAATCTTAAACCGTCGAACACTGTTTTCGATGGTGTAGTACCAGGTAAATCGGCATATCCTGTTGGCAAGATAGCTTTGGAGGTTGTGTTTGGTGATGAGCATGATTCCAGGTCTGAAACATTGACCTTTGAAGTGGTGAAAATCCAGAGCCCATATCACGCCTTGTTTGGATGGCCGGCTTATGCAAAGTTCATGGCAAGACCCTGTTATGTTTACTTACAGCTCAAGATTCTAGGTCATAAAGGGACTATCACGGTGCACGGGAGTCGTAAGATCGCTTTGGAATGTGAAGAGGGTGATGCGGCTTATGTTGAGTCAGTTTGTGCAACAGAAGAGTTGAAGTTCTACAAGGACAATGTTGATCCGGCGGATATGACTCCTCTAAAGAAGCCCACCACAGAGCACGACCCGACCCTGAAGGTCAAACCGGCTGATGAGACTAAACTTGTTGATTTCGTTCCTGGCGATTCATCCAAACAGTTTAGTATCAGCACAAATCTGGATCCGAAATAGGAAAGCGCGCTCCTCGAGTTCATCCGTCAGAACCGAGACATTTTTGCATGGAAGCCTTCTGACATGCCAGGTGTACCGAGGGAACTCGCCGAGCACACTCTCAATATTGATCCCAAGTTTAAACCATTCAAGCAGTTTCTTCACCGCTTCAACGAGGAACGTCGCAAGGCCATTGGAGAAGAAGTAGCCCGGCTGTTGGTTGCTGGGTTTATCATTGAAGTTTTTCATCCGGAGTGGCTGGCCAATCCGGTGCTAGTGCTTAAGAAGAATGGCACTTGGCGTATGTGTGTTGTCGTGGGTGGACTGGGAGCACAAGCACCTATGGGGCAAAGGGGGCCCCTTCTAGTCCGGCAAGGGAGCGGAGGGCGCACGCAGAGCAGATCGAGGCGACGGCACGCGGGGGGTTTTTACCCAGCTTCGGAGCTCTCCGGAGAGATAAAACTCCTACTGCTGCTTTGTGTTTGTATTCATTCTTGCTCGAGAGCGTGAGCGTGTAGTGGTGTTGGATGAGTCGAATGAACCCGAACCCTTTCTACGTGCGCATGGGCCTCCCTTTTATAGTCTAAGGGGGTCACCGACAGGTGGCAACGTAGAAAGAGGGGGTAAAAGAGTAAAAACGCAGGTTGGTACAACAGTGTCCAACAGTGTCCCCTACCTAACTCTGACGGCAGGGGACAAGGGCATTTAATGCTCGTCCGACGCTTCCAACAAAGGCAAGGAAACGACCGTTAGGGCGCCACCAATCGCCACGATGGCCTCCTTTTCAGCTTAAACGCCACCCGCACCGCATGGCTGCCTGGCGCCTACCGCCACGCGTGCTCCGGATGGCCCAGGGTGACATGTCGCTTAATGCTTGTTTGGAGCTTGGGCGCAGAGTGGCAGCCTTGCTGCGGCAAGCGCCTCGCCACGGCCCTTCTCTTGTCGCACCAGCAAGCTTGCCGGTCCCGGGCCTTGCCGGGACGCGTGGGGCGTCGCGGCAAGTTTTCTGGAAGTGCCTTGGTTGGCCTTCCCGGCAAGCTCCTCTTGCCCGGGCCTTGTCCTTCCCGGCAAGCTCTTCTTGCCGGGGCCTTGTACTTCCCGGTAGGCTCCTCTTGCCAGGACTTTGTCTACTTGGTTGACAATTTGTTCTTGAATGGCAGTAAATGTGAATGACGGAGGGTCTTGGCGGACGCCCAGCAAGCCTGGCCGCTGGTGCTACGATCGCCTGCAGACAAGTTCGGGTACTAAGGTACCCTACTTTAGTACACCGACAGAGCCCCGGCCTGGGCCACACACGGTGTCGAAGCGCTGTTGGGCCCGGCCCAAAACAAAGGCTGCGGCACACGCGATCCGGGTCCGCACAAAATCGACCCGTACTCCGCCAAGGCCTCAGAACGACACGCGTCAATAGCGGCGTCGTGGGAGATGTGGGTGGCGTGCACGATTTTCAAGGCGCCCATCCCCGTGATCACGGGGTGGGGTGAGGTCACCTCAACCGTCGCCTCAGTTCTGCATCCTCGCCACGTGTCTCCCATGTACTCGGGGTCGCGGACGGTGGAGGTGAGAGACCGAGCCGTCACGAGCGGAGGCAGCGGGTCGGTCCCGACCCCCTGCTCTTCACGTGCTCTGATTCGCCGAGCGGGGCGGCCGAGCCCCCACCCCGTTCCTTTAAGAAGGGCGAGAGGGGAGCGCAGGAAACCGCACTTCCTCATCTTCTCCTTTCTTCTGCTTTCGTTCCCCTTTCTCTCGTCCTCCATGGAGAAAGGGAATCCTGGCCCTTCTTCGGTGGCGGCGAGGGTCGCCGCCAGACAGCGCATCCCTCCTTACCCCGTGCCCGTGGTGGCGGAGCCGGCCACAAGGGGAAGAGGGAGGGGGCGAGGCCGTGGGCGAGGTCGAGGGCGAGGTCGAGGCGCTCGAGGAAGAGGCGGACGGGGCGGCGCAGATCTCCGCCGCCGGGCTCCTCCTCTCGGGCGGTCTATATGGGACGACCCTTGGGAGTTCTTCGCCAAGTTGCGCTGGCACTCGCTGTTGCCTCCGGCTTCCGGCCCGCTTATGGCGCGATGGAGCCGACCCCCGAGATGCTGAGATTGCGCATGAGGGCTGTGGGATCAGCGCACGCGAGTCGTTGTTGTATCCCCAGCCGGGCGTGATGTATCTTGATCGAGGGTGGAAGACGTTCACCAAGATCCACAGCTTGACGGCGGGGTTTACCCTCCATTTTAAGTTGATGGAGGCGACCTCCTCCGCAAGGTCTTCGGGACTCCGCACCGGGCGAGATGCTGCGTGGACAGCTCCTCCGATAGCGAAGACTCCCCCTCGAGCGAGAGTGATGAGGAGGAGAGCGACAGCGACAACGAGAGCGACGGGCCCGACTAGGCGTCGGGCGTCGCCTCGTGCGCCACCGGCGACCCCATCATCCGGGTCGCCGGCCCCTTGAACTCCCCGGGGTCGTCTCCTTGGGCGGCTGGCGTAGGGAGGCTGCGGAAGAGGAAGAGGGGTGGCGGCAAGGCCGTCAAGTCGGAGTACGAGGGCGTGGTGCCTCGACACAGGCCGACGCCCCGCCGCCTGCCTTCGAAGCTCGCTTCCGGCGCCGCCATCTCCGCCAAGCCCCCGGGTGGCCCCCGGGATGTTCTCTTGGTGTCTTCTGGCACCCGTAGCTCACCTAGGTGCCCCTTTTACCCTCTTCGGCTCCTTGACCTACCTCCTGAAAAGGGGGACAGGAAAAGGGATTACAGGCATCTTATCTTTTCGAGTTGTAAGCCTTCGGGCCTTAGCTGCATTTAGAACTTGTAATCCTCTCTTTCATGTTTTTCATCCTCTATGGACTGTACCCGAATGGGATGTTTTTTAATGAAAAAGGGGAAGCTTGCTATGTCATATCCTTTACTTGACTCTATGCCTTGTATGTTTTTACCCTACGCTTTTGAGGGAACTTGCCAAGCAAGCACACTTGTCGAAAAGCGGAACATCGCAAGAGTCTGGCGTGTGCTGCCTCCGGCAAGAAACCTTGTCGGGGCTAGTTGCAGCTCACTTGTATTTTTGAGCGGACTCGAAAACAAATCAAGGGCGCAACTCATCCACGAGTCGATTCCTCCGCGCATAGGTTTTTCATACAAGGCACGGCCGTTCAAGGACGTGGCTTCGCGTTTCCCAGTCCATAAGAGGATGCATGATGAGGGACGAAAAGCTTATCTGATATCGCAGCCCCCGGCGACTCTGGCTTGCCGGGGGTGAATCTTGGCATTCGCAGCCCCCAAAGAACGGCTTGTCGATCCAGTGCGGCGCACCTTTCTTCTCTTTCCTTGTTCTTGCCGCTGCTAGATGTGTCATAGGAACAATCTCTTAGAGTGCGGCAAGTTATTTACTGTAATATATAACTTTATTCTAAGCAAAGCTTGCTATGTCATGCCCTTTACTTGATTCGGTGCCTTGTATGTTTCTACCCTACGCTTTGAGGGAACTTGCCGCGCGAAAGCACGCTTGTCGAAAAGGGACATCAGCAGCTTCTTGGCGGTGTTGCTTTCCGCAAGAAACCTTGTCGGGCTAGTTGCAGCTCACTTGTATTGTTGAGAGGACTCAAAACAAATCAAGGGCTTAACTTAGCCACTTAGTCGGTTCCTCCGCACACGTGTTTCTCATACAAGGCACGGCCGTTCAAGGAACATAACTTTAAAAATTTGAAACTGACTGCGCTCTATGGCAGTGATTGCTATGTTATATCCTTTATTCTGTCGCTTTCCTTGTATGTTTCTACCCCACGCTTTTAGGGAACTTGCCGACGCAAGCACACTTGCCGAAAAGCGGAACATCGCAGTCATTGGGCGGTGCTGCCTCCGCAAGAAACCTTGTCGGGCTAGTTGCAGCAAGACTTTCACTTGTTGAGTGGACTCAAACAAAGTAAGGGCGAAACTCAGCCACGAGCCGGTTCGTCCGCGCACAGGTTTTCCATACAAAGCGCGGCAGTTCAAGGAATATAACATAAGAATTTGAAACTGGCTGGGCTTTGTGCTCAGACTTGGGCAACTTAGCTTTTCTGTCATCTGTGTCCCGGCAAGGTTGCGCTTCTTTGAACGGCGCCAAATGCTATGTTGTCTCCTTTACTTGATTCCATCCCTTGTATGTTTTTACCCTTATGCTTTTTAGGGAACTTGCCGGTGCAAGCACACTTGCTGAGTGCGGAACATCAGCAGCCCGCTGGCGGTGCTACCTCCGGCAAGAAACCTTGTCGGGGCTAGTTGCAACACGCTTTCATTTGTTGAGCGGACTCGAAACAAAGTAAGGGCGCAACTCAGCCATGAGCCGGTCCCTCCGCACACAGGTTTTCCATACAAGGCACGGCCGTTCAAGGAACATAACGTAAGAATTTTAGAACGACTGTCCTCTAGCTCGATGGTGCGTCCTCGACGGCGAAGCAAAGATCAAGAGGCGCGCCACGGAGTGGGCATCAGAGCTACGCTTGCCGGACTTAGTCTCTTGTGAAGCTATCTTTGCTTTCTTGCACTTGCCGGTGGAGCTCGATGGTGCGTCCTCAACGGTAGCGCAGCACTCCGAAGAGGTGCGCTTGCCGGAGTGGGCATCAGAGCTACTCTTGCCGGACTTGGTCTTCTTCTCCCCCCCGGGAGTTTCAGTGGCAAGTGCTTTGTGTGCTGCTACGGCTGCTGCTTCTCGGTAGATCTTGTCGGCACAGATAAGTGCATCTTTCTTGTCGCCATGGACAAAAATAACACTTATCGGACCAGGCATCTTGAGCACATTGTAGGCGTAGTGAGAGGCTGCCATGAACTTGGCGAGTGCTGGACGGCCAAGTATCCCATTGTAAGGCAATGGGAAATCAGCAACATCGAACATGACTCTCTCTGTTCTGAAATTCAGCTCGCTGCCAAAAGTCACTGGCAGTGTGATCTTCCCCTTCGGATTGCTCCTTCCCGGGTTTATTCCTTGAAAGGTACCAGTCTCTTCGAGCTTGCTGTCGGGGATCTGGAGCTTGTGGAGCACCACTGAAGAGATCAGATTCAGGCCGGCCCCACCGTCAACCAACATCTTCGTGACCTTGAGGTTGCGGATTGTTGGCGAAACCAACATCGGCAAGGACCCGACCGCAGTGATGCGATCAGGGTGATCCTCAACGTCGAAGATGATGGGCGTGCTGGACCACTTCAGGGGCTTGCGCGCTTGAACGGACGGTTCTGCTGCGGTCACTTCTCGTGCCCACTGCTTGAGTTGGCGGTGTGAGGTGTGCAAAAAAGCACCGCCGTGGACGCACAACACCTCCGTTGCCTTCTGAAACTCTTGGTCGTCGGTCTCATCTTCCACCATTTCATCATCCTCATCGTCGTCTTCATCCTTGTCGCGGCCACGGGGTGGTTTGTCCCCTTGCCGCGGCGCCCTCCCCGGGCGGGACCCTTGTTGCCGGATCCTCTGCCACCTTCCCGGGCCTTCTCCTTGTCGCGCGCCAGATTCAGCTTTCTCAGAGTTCGCCATCTGCTCAACTTTCTTGCAGGTCTGGAGATCATGGCCCTTGGTGCGGTGGATCTTGCAATACTGCTTGCCGGAGCCATCCTGCTTGTTGGCGGCCACCACAGCCTCGCTGGAGTCTCCGGCTTTGGCTTTGTCGGAGCCGCCTCCGCTGCTGGAATGCTCGACAACTAGCACATCCTTCGCCTTTCTCTTTCTGTTATTCCGCCTCCGGTTTTTCTTCGCCGGAGGGGCATCTTCCTCACTGTCAGATCCTTCTGCTCCTGTGTTTTCTCCGGGGAGTCTCCTTCCCTCCTCAGCCCATGCACACTTGTCGGCCAGAGCATAGAGCTCGCTGACATCCCTGATCTTGCACATCGCCATCTCTCCTCATCCCGCGGTTACGCATGTTCGATGGAACGACCGATAACTACGGCAGGTGGACGCGGGATGTTGCGCCGCACTGGCCGGATCTCTCAGATGTACTTTGCGCAGGGTTCTCCTTCCTTCCGGGCGCAGCAGATGAAGGTCGCCTCCGCCATGGGGCTTGTGGCGCCCGTGAAGGCGCCGACAAACCGATGGCACAGTCCGCCCACGAAGAAATGGAGTTGTCCGCAAGTGCATGAGCCAAGATCCGACGTTGGGCTTGAGCACCGCGGAAGTAGTTGGCGAGGATCTTCTCGTCGCGCCTCCCGCGCCTGCACCGCGATGGTGTAGATGCCGAGGAACTCCAACGGATGTATCCCGCCATCGCACTTCTCGCACGCCTCGCTTGAAGTTCTTGGTATCGCCATCGGACTTGCCGCAGCTCACGGTGAATGCAGGGCAACCCGCCGCGACGGCAAGTCACCGTTCTTCGGGCGCATGCATGTCGACATGGGCCCAGACGCTGGTCGATTGACGCCGCGCTTCTTCGTGCTCGGCGCGAGTACGAAGCGTCTTCGTGTCGCCGTTTGGAGAACGTGGCATTGATCGCGCGAAGCTCGCGGGTCCGACGACGCGGTGGAGTCGGCGTCGAGGTTGGCCCGGCGAGTCGGCGATCTTGGCCTTCGGGGCGGGGAGTGCTCGGTGGTGGCACCCCCGCCGGTCTTGTCGCCACCGGCTTCCGCCTGAGCACCTTGCCGCGGCTTCGACGTGCTCGTTTGCCGGGGCTTGTCGGCGTTGGCGAAGCCAATGAGGCTATAGATAGCGGCCCTCCAGTCTTCGATCTTGTCTGGCACTGGAGGGTAATCTAGAAGTAGCTGGGCTCGGGCCAGCGCTTCCTCTGGAGTCTTGGGTGGCGGTGGTGAGCGACGCGAGGTGCGAGACATTCTCAGACTTCTAACAGTGTTAGAAGGAGCAGCATCTCGTCCAGGTGACCGCACCGCGCTCGTGCCAGCGTGCTGGCGCGCATGCTGGCCTTGAACTTCCCGCGACCCACCAGCCTGGCCTTGCTCCAACGCGAGCATGGAACCAAGAGCGCCGTGGCGTTGTCGATCTTGCACCTCCTGGGAGGGGTGCGGCGGATGTGCAGACGCTGAACCTTGCGGGGCCTTGTCCTTGGAGCGGTGACGGCGTGAGTCCCCACCGGGCGCCCGCTCCTCCGCCGGCGTCCACCCCACTGCCTGTTTCCTCCGGTGGCGGTAGGACAGTCGCAGACGGAGCGGCTACCTCCGAAGTTTTCTTCTTCGGTGCCATGTCAATGAAGATGTTGGTGTAGCGCGCGTAGACGCCGGATCAGATGCGCATGACCTTGACGATCCCCTACCTGGCGTGCCAAAGATGTCGTGGGTGGACTGGGAGCACAAGCACCTATGGGGCAAAGGGGGCCCCTTCTAGTCCGGCAAGGGAGCGGAGGGCGCACGCAGAGCAGATCGAGGCGACGGCACGCGGGGGTTTTTTACCCAGCTCCGGAGCTCTCCGGAGAGATAAAACTCCTACTGCTGCTTTGTGTTTGTATTCGTTCTTGCTCGAGAGCGTGAGCGTGTAGTGGTGTTGGATGAGTCGAATGAACCCGAACCCTTTCTACGTGCGCATGGGCCTCCCTTTTATAGTCTAAGGGGGTCACCGACAGGTGGCAACGTAGAAAGAGGGGGTAAAAGAGTAAAAACGCAGGTTGGTACAACAAGAACCAACAAAGGTCCCCTACCTAACTCGACGGCAGGGGACAAGGGCATTTAATGCCCGTCCGGCCGCCCCTAACAAAGGCAAGGAAACGACCGTTAGGGCGCCACCGATCGCCACGATGGCCTCCTTGTCGCCTTCGCTACACCGCGACCGCATGGCTGCACAAATACCGCCACGTGCTCTCGGATGGCCCCGGGTGACACGTCGTTGATGCTCTAGGGCTTGGGCGCAGAGTGGCAGCCTTGCCGCTGCAAGCGCCCGCCATGACCTTCTTCTCTTGTCGCTACCGCAAGCTTGTTCGCCGGGCTTGCCGGACGAGCGGGCGTCGCAGCAAGTTTTCTCGAAGTGCCTTGAGTTATCTTTCCGCAAGCTCCTCTTGTCGGGTTTGTCCTTCCCAAAGAAGCTCTTCTTGTCGACCTTGTACTTCCCGCAGGCTCCTCTTGCCGGGCTTTGTCTACTTGGTTGACACTTTGTTCTTGAATGGCAGTAAATGTGAATGACTTGAGGGTCTTATGACGCCCGCAAGCCTCGCCTGGGTGTCTGCGATGCCCGTGCACAAGTTCGGGGTACTAAGGTACCACTACTTTAGTACACCGACATGTGTGGATTACACCGACTTGAACAAAGCTTGTCCAGCAGATCCTTTTGCTCTCCCGCGTATTGATCAGATCATTGATGCTACGGCGGGTTGTGAGCGTTTGAGTTTTTTAGATGCTTATTCCGGTTAACATCAGATCAAAATGGCAGTTAAGGACCAGGAGAAAACAGCCATTTATCACTCCCTTTAGAGCCTTCTGCTATGTGTCTATGCCCTTTGGGCTCAAGAGTGCCCATGCAACTTATCAGCGCTGTGTGCAGAATTGTCTTCATACTCAGATTGGGCGCAACGTTCATGCTTATGTGGATGACATTGTGGTAAAGTCCAGGAATAAGGAGACATTTATAGATGACCTCAAGGAGAACTTTAACAATCTTCAGGTTTATAAAATGATGCTCAATCCGGACAAGTGCGTTTTTGGTGTTCCGGTAGGCAAGCTCTTAGGCTTTCTGGTGTCTAACAGAGGCATTGAGGCTAATCCGAAAAAGATCAAAGCGATTACATCTTTGGATAAACCGGCGTGTATCAATGATGTTCAGCGACTGGCGGGTCGAATTGCAGCCCTAAGCCGGTTTATCAGCCGCTTGGGGGAGAAGGCGATCCCGCTGTATCAGATGTTGAAGAAAACAGACAATTTTGTCTAGAGTGATGCGGCTAATGCGGCGTTTGAGGACTTAAAGAGACAACTAGTTGAACCGCTAGTTCTTGCTGCTCCGGTTGATAAGGAACACCTGTTATTATACGTAGCTGCTAATGCTCGGGCTGTCAGCGTAGCCATTGTGGTCGAACGCAAGGAGGCTGGGAAGGAATATCCGGTTCAAAGGCCGGTTTCTTATATCAGCGAGGTGTTAATTGAGTCAAAGCAAAGATATCCGCATTGGCAGAAGCTAGTGTATGGGGTTTTCATGGCAAGTAGGAATCTTAAACAGTACTTTCAGGGCCATCCCATCACAGTGGTCAGTTCTGCTCCTTTGGGGGATATAATCTAGAACAGGGAGGCAACTGGCCGAGTTGCTAAGTGGGCTATTGAACTTGGACCACACGGTTTGAAATACATGCCTCGTACAGCCATCAAGTCCCAGGCTCTTGTGGATTTCATCAACGACTGGACTGAGTTGCAGGCACCAGAAGACAAACCGGACAGCACATACTAAACTATCCACTTTGATGGGTCCATACAGTTGGAGGGCTCGGGCTTGGAGTCGCCCCATTTCCCCGAGGTGATAAAATTTGTTATGTTCTCCGTTTAATGTTTCCTTGTACTAACAATGCAGCTGAGTATGAGGCCTTACTCCATGGTCTCCATGTGGCCAAGGAAATGAACTTAAGCCGGGTTCGCTGCATTGGAGATTTTGATCTGGTCGCTCAACAAGTTTCTGGCACTTGGGACTCTACGGATCCCCTCATGGCGGCTTACAGGCGAGAGGTGGATGTTGTGGTTGGTCACTTCAAAGGTTATCAGGTTGAGCACATGATCGGCGCAAAAACGAAGCATCAGATGCTTTAAGCCGTCTGGTGCAACGTAAACCGGTGTCGCCCAATACCTTTCTGGATATCCTGCATAACCCGTCTGTAAAGTTTCCCACAGAGGAGGATTTGGCTATTCCTGATCCGGAGGCACAGTTAGTTGCCACTTTACACATAATTCTGGATTGGACTGTTCTATATCTGGCGTATATGAACCAGGGCGAGTTACCAGAAGATGAAGTTTTGGCCAGACAGATAGTCCGGCGATCCAAGTCCATGGTTATTCACAATGGCGAGTTACATCGCTGCAGTGTTTCAGGCGTATTCCAACGTTGTGTTTCTCCTGAGGAGGGCCAAGACATCTTGCGTGAAATCCATGAAGAAGATTGTGGTCACCATGCCGGTTCAAAATCCCTGGTGGCTAAAGCTTTTCGTCATGGTTTTTACTGGTTGACGGCTCATGCCGATGCTGAGGACCTGGTAAAGAGGTGTGACGCTTGTCAGAAGTTTTCACGCCGAGCTCATGTTCTGGCTCAAGAGCTACAGATGATTCCAATAACTTGGCCGTTTGCTACTTGGGGGCTTGATATGGTGGGTCCTTTTAAGCGGTCCAAGGATAAGAAGACCCACCTCTTGGTGGCAGTTGACAAATTTACTAAGTGGGTTGAAGCAGAGCCAACAAGCAAATGTGACGCAGCCACGGTGGTTCAATTCATCAAGAAGGTGATCTTCCGTTTTGGTTTTCCACATAGCATCATCACAAATAATGGCACGAACCTTTCCAAAGGTGAGATGGAGGAATTTTGTCAACGAGAGCACATCCGGCTTGATGTAGCGTCCGTGGCTCACCCCCAGTCTAATGGTCAAGCTAAGAGAGCTAATCAAGAAATCTTGAGGGGTATCAAGCCCCGGCTTATGATTCCTTTGAAGCGGACCTCAGGTTGTTGGGTGGAAGAATTACCATCTGTGTTATGGAGCATAAATACCACCCCAAACCGATCTATGGGTTATACACCTTTCTTCATGGTTTACGGGGCAGAGGCAGTCCTCCCAAGTGATATTCGTCATGATTCGCCCCGGGTTGCTAATTATGTTGAAGCGGACAATGAGCAGGCACGCCAGGAGGCAATGGACCTGTTAGATGAGAAGCTGGACATGGCTTTGGCTCATTCGGCAGTTTATCAGCAAGACCTGGGGCGTTATCACATCCACCGGGTTAAAATAAGAACCTTTCAAGAAGGCGATTTAGTGCTCCGGTCATCCAGGATCACACCGATATGCACAAGTTATCCCCACCTTGGGAAGGGCCCTTTGTGGTCAGCAAGAATATGCACAACGGATCATACTACCTCATTGACGTTCCAGAAGACTCACGCAGTTCTGAGGAGGAGACCCGGCGGCCGTGGAACATAGCTCTGCTTCGGCCTTACTACACCTGAGCTATAGTACATATTTCGACAATGTATATATTATGATCAATATAATAAACCGGCATCCTTGCTATAAGCAGGGCCTCTGCCGTTTTTTCCAATATCTTTTGATTACATGGGGGCTTCAGCTGACAAAGCGGAGTTCTACCTGTTAAACCGGCTATCACGCCACAATACAGCTTGGGAGCTTCACACCCAAGGGGCCAAAGAGAGTCTGGATGCTATGCCCAGCTCAAACATAGGCACCCATTGAGCACAGCTCACAAAGTTACTTGGGGGCTCTTTGTGCACTGCAACAAAGAGTTTGAAAGGACCCTTGTAATATGCTATCAAGCAAGGCTTGGAAGCCTGGTGTATTCACCTAAAACCCCGAGTTAACCTGCCTTCATCAAGTAAGCCACTCCTATCCAGGTAATCCTGGCACGACCTGCCAAACATTTGACAAGTCAATCTTATACAGACCCTGAACTTGTCAAAGTTAAAACGACGATTGGTTAGTTGGAGGTCCATCTTAAAAGGCTTTGTCAAATGGTTTAACTCAGCGGCCTGGCAGCCCATGCAAAGCCTCGAATGTGGGCCTGGCAGCCCTTGAAAAGCCTCGACTACACGATTTTATTTGCCTTTGTCAAGATTTTTCTTCTTTAATAATATTTTATGTTCAATCGGTGTTTATTGACCCCGTATGACTATAATCATTCTAAATAGCCCGGTGTTTGTTAACCCGGCTTGGCTGTCAACTACAAGTTGTCAGATCATATTCATTATTAAACCGATATTTCATAACCCGGTCTGGCTTTGACTACATGTCGCCAGTATGATCATCCGGTGTTCATCGCAACCCGGTGTGACTTAGTACACACCAGCACTGCATGGTGGGAGTTATGAACACTAAAAGAGTTGGGTGTTCACCCTTACTGCAATCAAGTTGGTAAACCAATAGCATAATTTCATATCACAGGTATGATCTATTTTTGCTATTTTTGCGACCTTGGTTATCTACCAGGTTTTGTATTGGGCATTATGACCCGTTCGGCAGTAAACCGCCCGGACAGATCTTTTTTATGCAGACACAAGGATTGCATAATATTATGAAGATATATAAGCCAGCGCCACAAATATCATGGCGGATCAAACAAAGTCATATATCAGTGCACGATGGCAGCAGATCAAAGTATGCAAACTAGCCTATTACAAGGCGCTTTAAAGCCCAGAATAAGTGATTGTTCGTTACACGTAACACAATCGGAAAATCAACCCGGTTGTCGGATTAAGACTCATCGCCGGGTCGACGGAGGTTGATGGATCTTCCGCGCCGTTTCAACCCTCCTCCCCACCCAAAGGGCTAGAAGTCAATGGTGGTCCACTAACTGGGTTAAAGCTTGAAAGAAGCCTCTTCACTTATAAGATTGGACGGTTCAACGTCAGGGGCATAAGTGTGCTTACGGATTGGTGGGATAAGATTTTGCACTTCTTTCACAGCAGTGTCAATCCGTTGGTTGTTTGCATCATAGAAGGACCGATGAACAGACAAGTTAGCCTCTTCCGCCAATTGGCTTGACAGCAGTCGCATCTCCTTTGTCAGGGCTTTGAGGGCTTCATTATCAAATGCTGACCCGTTTTCTTATTCACCGGGATAGCCTTTGGCGATATCAACTTGATCCAGGTCAGCTATCCACGCTTTGGCCCGAGTCACTGCTAACAAACCGCCAGCCCTGGCAGCAGATCGTTTCATTTCTTCTATCTGCGCCGGCGTCATCGACAATTCGGCTAGTGTATCTTTGATCAACATTGGTGCCAGTTTTGTTGTATGAGACTACGCAGATAACTCATTGGGACTGGTATACAGTTGCTCTATCAACGTATATGCTGCCTTCAGTTTCATCCCCATGTCAGAGCCCAGATGAGCAACACGGCTACCTGTAACGGTTTAAGAATTCGATGTTAAACCGGATATTTTAGTGATGGTTAATCAAGATCTGTACACAAGTTACTTACCAAATATCGCAGACGTCATAGCATTTACTTGATGTTCAACCCGGTCAGCTCTTCTGCCACCGGTTTAAGAGCTGCCTCGGTGTCTTCAGCCCGCTTCAACAAAGCAGCCTTTTCAATTTCCCAGTTGGCACGTTCAGTCTTGAAACCGCCTTTCAGTTGATCCATGGCTGTCAAAGCACCTTTTAGTTCATCTTTGGCCTTGGAGGTCTCTGCTTGCTGGGACTTGATATTCTCTTGAAGATCGGAAATTTGGGAACCTTTGTTGTTTATATCAGCCTGCAATAGTCAGATGATGAAGATGTTAATATTTTTCTCAAAGTTCCAAGCATATAACCAGTTATACACTTGGCACTTGGGGGCTAATGCGGATTGCTTCTTTCCTGCTAATTATTTAAAGTCCCAAGGCTCAATACAAGTATTAATCTTGGCACTTGGGGGCTAATGTGTATTTGATCAAAAAATAAACAGACAAGGGAATTGACAAAATGTAGTATGGAACATAAAGTCCCGGTTCATCTTGATAAGATAAACCGGCCCTTGGGGGCTACTCAGTTGAAGTGTTCTTTATCCTAAAAGTCCCGGTTTATCTTCAAGAGACAAACCGGCCCTTGGGGGCTACAATGAAGTGGATATACAGAACAAGAAAGATTAAAGTGTTAGGAAGATTACTTCATAGCGCTCCTTCATCATGTTCACCAAACCGGCCTCATAATCTCAGCTTTTGTATAGGCGGTTTAGAAATCCGGAATGGAACTCCTGGGCAGTAAGATTAACATAGCTAGATAAATCTGTCTTCTCTTTCCCCTTGCCCATAGCAACAAATTCTTCCTTGGCAGTATGCTTTGATGAGGCAACCGGATTGCCTGGGTCGGTGTGACTAGTATCGGTGATAATAACATCATCATCGCCACCTTTCGACGGGCTCGGCGGATTGACAATATCCCTAGCTGGGCTCGATGGATCAGAAGCTAGACTTGGAGGAGTAGCATGCGGGCTTGATGGATCAACATGAGTAGCCGGGTCAGCTTCCGGCGGATCAGCATCAGTGTTTGGACCTTGTGGGGCAGAATCATCCATGACAATATCAGTGTCTCTACCAACACCTTTTGGGGTCCTCCCTGGTTCAACTTCATTAGTGGGGGTACTGGTTTTTGCTTTCTTGCTCAGTCGAGCTTTGGCACTACAATATCAAACAAAGGTTAGTATGGTAAACCGACGCATGAAGGAAAAATCTGAAGGACATTATACTTACCCAGCAACGGTCTTGAGGGGAGGCAATTGAGTGGTTGATGAGTCACCAGATGAAGAATTAGAAGTCACGTGAGATTTCTAATCAGACGGATTAAGTGGGTATCGGAGGCAACCTGCCAAGGGATAAGGTTTATTAAAAGAGTAAGAGACCTCTGGACGACGTTTCCGGTTTGGAGTGTCTGGTAAACCGGAGGAAGTGACTTGCTGGCCACTGTGCCGGGTTGTGCGATGACCTTCATGTTGCTGTGTCTTCAAAGAAAATTGTGGATCCAAATGAGCAAGAGGATGAGAGTATTTTACTTTCCGAACTGCACGACGAAGTTTTTGAACCGGCACATGATCTGAATCGGAGGAAAGGGAGATTACCTGTACATGGTCGGCACGACTGGCTTCCGCATCATCATGGTAATAGTTGTTGTCAATAAGGTGTACGAAAAATAAGCCAAGGGAGTCAAGTTCTACCTCTTGTTTTGATTCCTCGATATCTTCGGGCGGATCAGAGGACTCGGCGGTTTTCTTCTTGGCTGGTTTCTTTGTGACTTTGCTTTTGGCAGGAGGAGCCCTCGCCGGTTTATCTTGAGCTTTCCTCTTCCAGAAGGTATCTTTGGCCTGTAAAATTAAACAAAGGATTATTATAGCAGTGTTAAAATGGAGACAGATCAAAAATCACAAGGTTAAAAAATTTACCGCTGGCGGTTTGTTGGAAGCATAAAAAGGGTGCAACCCAGTTTTGCTGCATTCAACAATCGGTTCATCCAGCATCTTCTTCACAGATTCTATGACTTCATCATCAGTCATTTCTATTTCATGATACCGTTGAGGATCCTTGATGTTGCCGGTATACTCATGCATCAACCTGGAGCGGCGGCTTAAAGGTAGGATACCCCATGAAACCCAGCAACGAACGAGGTCAACGCTGGTTAAGCCGTTTGCTAGGAAGGCCCGGAGCTTGGCAAGTTGAGGTGCATAAGTCTGTCGTTCTTTGGCAGTGAGCCGTTGAGGCAGTGGATGGCCATTGCTCAGCCGGTGAGCACGGTAACCCGGTAAGGGGTTTTCTTCAGCAGGAGCAGTGTTCTGACAATAAAACCATGTTTGGTTCCAGTCTTTGGGGTGGCTGTGATGTTTGGCATGAGGGAAATCAACTTCTTTCCTCTTCTGGATCGACCCTCCACCAAGTTCAGTGTTGGGACTGTCAGAAAATTTAGTTTGGCAGTTTAGATGGAAAAATTCCCGGAAGAGCTCAACAGATGGTTCTTCTTGAAGGTAAACTTCACATAATACTTGGAAATTACATATGTTGGACACAAAATTCGGTCTAATATCTTGTGGATGGAGTTGGAAGCTAGCAAGTACATCCTGGAAAAACTTTGATCCGGGAGGGCTAAATCCCAGTCTAGATGCTACATGAACACAATCACTTCTCCATCTTGAGGTTCAGGAGGGCATTCAGGGCCAGGGACTCGCCAATGAAGGACATTTTTCAGGGCCAAAGTGCCGGTCAGAACATATCCATTGAGTTGCGTTTCTGTGATCCGGGAAGGAACCCAGTTGCAAGCGGCAAATTGCTTGGTCATTTTGGAAAACAAACTATAAAAGAAATATGAAGGCCGGTTTACGATTCAAGGCTGATGTGGACTAACCGGAGTTAAACCGGGGAATTTAATCAGGGCGTATATGTAAGGTAAACTGGAAACTACTACTCAAGTCAAGATGGCGGTTTAAGTGAGGGCTAATGGTATCTGGCGGATTATCAACTACTAAAGATTAAACCGCCTTTAATGGAAGAAGCAGATCTGAAATTTACTAAGTGTTGTAGAAACAAGTTTCACAAGATGGTGATATAATTTTGGATCTACCATGGTTCAGTAAAGAAATTTTTCTGAGCCCTACAATGGCGTCAAGCGGAACAAAGAAGGTTCAGATGAGGATCTATCCAGGAGCAGGAAGATGTTGTAGTATGGCAGATTAAAACTACGGATCCAACCGCAAAAGGAGACTGTTAGGCCTAGCTAGATTCAGTAAGATGCCAAAGGAAAAGCAGATAAGCGCTGATGGACACCGACGAACACTGAAGAAACTTCGAAACCCTAATGCAGATTTAATGAGTGAAGGAAGGGAATACTTACCAGGGCCACGCAGCGGCGGAGGAGTGTCGAAGATCTCTAGTACAAACAGGTTGATGCAGTGGCCCAGTTGGTGCAGGGTGAGGGGTCGACGGTGGCGGCGATTCTTGAGTGCTTCGGGATAGCGAGGAAGAAGACGATGTGAAGAGGCAAGGGGGAAAATGGAAGGACCCCCGGTCTTATTTATAAAGGAAAGGGGATAAGCAGTAGGCGCGATAATCGACGGGCCTGAAGCGGCAAAAGCGGGCGCAGCTGTCGCCTCGATCTTTGGAAATTAATTAAGTGAAGAGAATCTTTATTATCTTTTTATACAGAGATGACGTCATGACGATTCACTGCAGCGTTTAGAAGATGACGCCATGGCGGTTTACCAGGGTTTACAGGAAGATGACGTCATGGTGGTTTACCAAAGTTTACAGGGAGAAGACAACATGGCGGTTTACGAGAATCATTAGAAGATGTTCACGGAATTTTTCTAAGTATCGAAGATTGACATGAACAGGTTCAAATCAATCTGGGGCCTAATGTTGAGGATATAACTACTGAGTGTAAACCGCCCAGGAGGGGCCGGTTCACGCTCAACTATACTGAAGCCCATGAAGACAAAGAAGATGGCGCTTTACTGATCAGGCTTAGAGGCCCAGAGCCCAGAGGCGGATTAGGGCCCATAGTGGTAAACCGCCATAATTGCATAACTTGTATTGTAAGTTAGGGAAAGGGAGAGACCGAGCCGGACACTTGTATGAGCCGGCCTCGGGACTCTATAAACTGGCCGAGCGTCAACCTATGGATATAAAGGACGACCCGTCAGCGGTTCGGGGACAAGAAACAACAACTAGAGACCCAGGCAAAGCGTATTTGCTCCCTAGTCATCGAAACCCCAATAATCCCATCACAACTAGACGTAGGCTTTTACCTTCATCGTAAGGGGCCGAACTAGTATAAAATTCTCGTGTCCCTTGTCCGGTTTAACCCCTTCAGGCTAATCTCGTTGCGATGGCTCCACGACTAAGTCCTTCTGCTAGGACATCTGACGTGATATTTCCACGACACCATGGTTGAACTTAAGCATAATGCACAAACCTCAAAACAAAAGTGGTTCTCTTTTGTTCTAGATTCTTCCGTATCATAACTGCCAAAACTTTTTTCTAGTTGAATTGCTATTATTTGTTTTTACTTCATGCTTTACAACACACAATTCCATGAATCATAAAATAGCTTAAGGGCTTCTTTGATTCAAAGGATTCTCAAAGGAATTTTGGAGGATTCTAATCCTTAGGAATTTTTCCTATCTTGGTTGTTTGATTCGTAGGATTGTAAACCATAGGAATTTTTTCATATTATTCATTTGCACTAGATTTCATAGGAAACATCCCATCCACTCAAACCTCTTTGAAAGAATTTTGCATTTTTTCTTTGCACAATCAAACACTCGTACAATCCTGTAGTTTTCAAGACGACATTCCACTATAATCCCATGTTTTTCCTATTCCCGCCTTTTGGAAATCCTACGAATCCAAGAGGCCCTAGCTTTTTTATAAAAACTAATTTATTTTGAAGGAGATGAACTATATGAAATAAATGAAGTTCTACATCAGGCATATATGACTCAGAGCTTACATGCTATAGTGTGGTATTTATTCATAACTTGGTTGCAAAATCTGATGCGTGCAATGCACGTGTACCTTACTATTACTTCGAGTATATGCAAAACACGTAAATTAGAATTCCAATGGCACGCTACATTCATGAAGCCATGTGGCAGATGTGGAGGCGTTGTCGCGACCTCCTTGTGCGGATTGATCACAGTGACGTGCTGCTGGTTCTAGAAGAATGTACTCGTCCTCCCTGAGCCATACTGTTGGTACATGCATGAAGCGAATATGTGCACGCATGCCACGCACGCACTCATTCCCTTGCATGCACACGCGAGTACACGGGCGGACACAATTTTATACCAAGACCCACCCCATGTGATAATTTGACGCCTGTAAAGTCGTTCACTTCATTGATGGTCAATTAATACAGCGCATGCAAATTGAGTGGACGTGAGGGCGGAAGAAAGACATTACTACTCCACTGCGCGCATGTGAGTAGTTAAATCATGGGTTGCTAGTAGTACTTCCATTGGTCACCTTCGTATTTTGTGCCAATTTTGGACAGTAACATAATATTTACGCATTTGGGCAGTGCAGTTTACTTGAAATTTATGTTCCACTAAACTTATCGGGCGCCGTTTCGGGCCTCGAAACCAAAACCATCAATTAATCTTTACCATGTTCCCATCCCATTCGAAAGCCTGCTCACACCTACTAGTACATACCAAACCTGAATGTGTTCCCACTATGCAGGTATTAGTACTAGTGCTAGTACTTGGGTTATAAAAAGGGGAACTACCTAACCGAAAATAACTCTACCTTTCCTCCTCATAAGTGTTTATTCTTTGTCCGTCCTTGCCATGGCCGGTGGGCAGAGCTCTAGGTCCAGAACTACTCGTAACAAGGTAGCGGAAACCAAGGCTGCGGAAAAAAAGAGAGGGCTCGACGCCACGTAGAGACCTCGAAAGATCTCTCACAGGCAGGCGATGGCTCCCAGGAGCGCCCTAGCCGCGGAGGCAAACATGCCGAGCCGGGGGCGCTGGAGTCGTTATCCCTCGAGGGCATGCCCGATCAGCTCAATAAGCACCTCAATAAGCAGAAGGAGTTCATCCAAGGCTTGGTGGAGCTGCTGAAGGAGAGCCTCGACGACATGCCCGCCGAGCTCAATAACCAAGGGGAGTTGACCGCCAGCTTGGTGATGCTTGATACGTCTCCAACATATCTATAATTTTTGATTCCTCCATGCTACTTTATCTACTGTTTTGGGCAATATTGGGCTTTATTATCCACTTTTATATTATTTTTGGGACTAACCTATTAACCGGAGGCCCAGCCCAGATTTGCCGTTGTATGCCTATTTCAGTGTTTCGGGGAAAAGGAATATCAGCCGGAGTCAAAACGGAAAGAAATCAACTGGAGAAGTTATTTTTGGAAGGGAAACCACCCGATGGGCTTCGAGTGCACGTCAGGAGATACGGGAGGTGCTCACGAGGGTGGGGGGCGCGCCCACCCCCCTGGGCGCGCCCCCTGCCTCGTGGGGCCCTTGTAGCTCCTCCGACGTACCCCTTGCACCCATATATACTCCGTACCCTAAAACTTCCAGAACAGAGATTAGATCAGAAGTTCCGCTGCCGCAAGCCTCTGTAGCCACGAAAAACCAATCGGCGCCCTCTCCGGCACCCTGCCGGAGGGGGCCATCATCACCGGTGGCCATGGAGGAGTATCTCGGAGGGGTCCTCATCACCATGAAGACTGAAGACCAGACGGTGGAGGCCATGGAGGAAGAAGCACAAGGGGAGAACCTCTCCTCCTCTCTTCCGGTGGCACCGGAGTGCAATCGGGAGGGGAATCATCACCACGGTGATCGTCTTCATCAACATCACCATCATCATTACCATCCTCATCTCTTTTACGCTGTCCACTCTCTTGCACCCCGCTGTAATCCCCTACTTGAACATGGTGCTTTATGCCACATATTATGATCCAATGATGTGTTGCCATCCTATGATGTTTAGAGTAGATATCTTTTGTCTTTGGGTTGATTGATGATCTAGATTGGTACGAGTTTTATGTTTTATTTTGGTGTTGTCCTATGGTGCCCTCCGTGTCGCGCAAGCGTGAGGGATTCCCGCTGTAGGGTGTTGCAATAGGTTCATGATTCCCTTATAGTGGGTTGGTGAGTGAACAGAAGCACAAACCCGAGTAAGAGGGATTGTTGCGTATGGGAATAAAGAGGACTTGGTGCTTTAATGCTATGGTTGGGTTTTACCTTAATGATCTTTAGTAGTTGTGGATGCTTGCTAGAGTTCCAATCATAAGTGCATATGATCCAAGTAGAGAAAGTATGTTAGCTTATGCCTCTCCCTCATATGAAATTGCAATGACGACTATCGGTCTTGTTAACAATTGCCTAGGACAATTCCGCACACCGATCCATCATTATTCCACACTCGCTATTTATATTATTTAGTAATATATTCTAACTTTTATGATAACAGCACCTACGTTTATATTTTAGCTCTCCGATATCATACAAAGTTATCCTCTTCATGCCCACAACGAAGTTTTATTTCTTGTTGCTAGTTGGAAGCAAACGTCCGGTGCACGTAGAGTCGTATCGGTGGCATATAGGGCTTGAGAGAATATTGATCTTACCTTTAGCTCCTTGTGGGTTCGACACTCCATACTTATCACTTCCACCTTTGGAAAGTGCTACGATGATTCCTTGCACTTGGGGATTATCAAGCTCTTTTCTGGCACCGTTGCCGGGGAGCAATAGTGTGGGGTTGATATTCTCGTGTGTGCTTGTTTGCTTCCTTCACTAAGTAGATTTAGTTTTTCCTTTTTGTTTATGTTTAGTTGTGGGTGAAACATACAAAAAAAAATTAAAAATGAAAATACAAAAAATTATTACTTGCCTTTCATGCCTAAAAAGTTTTTCAAGAAGAGAAGTGATTGGAAGGTTTTGCATTGAAGAAGTGAGGGTCGACCTTGAGCACTTGTGCTCATGCTCACGGAAACAATGTAGAATTTTTCATGGAAGTTTCTCTGTAAATAATTATCCCCTTGTATATATTCATTGTATTATAAAAATAAATATGCCAAGCTTGGTTTTAGGATGATTAGATTGCTTGTTTGCTATGTGCAGAACAAAAACAGAAACTTTGGTTGTAGTGCATGAATTTACATTTTTAACTGGAAGGTCAAATGGTTCTGATTCTTTTTGCACATTACTTATGTACAAATTGTTCAAATTGTAATTTAGTTTATAATTTTAGGAGTTACAGAAGTTTGGCAAACTTCCATATTACTACAGACTGTTCTGTTTTTAACAGATTCTGTTTTGCGTGTGTTGTTTGCTTATTTCAATGAATCTATGAGTAGTATCGAAGGGTATGAACCGTAGAGAAGTTGGAATACAGTAGATTTAACATCAATACAAATAAAGAATGAGTTCATTACAGTACCTAAAGGTAGTGATTTGCTTTATTACACTAACGGATCTCACAAGTTTTTGTTAAAGTTTTGTGTGGATGAAGTGTCTGAAGGTCGAGGAGATATCAATATGAGAAGAATAAAGAGAGGCAAGAGTTAAAGCTTGGGGATGCCCAAGGCACCCCAAGTAAATATTACCAGGGATACTCAAGCATCTGAGCTTGGCGATGCCCCGGTTGGCATCCCATCTTTCTTCTTCAACAATTATCGGTATACCTCGGGTTTCGTTTTGTTCGCATGATTTTTGTCCTTTGTGTTTTTCTTTTTTCCTTCTAGAACCATGCTAGCATGAGATAGCCCTTCATTGATTTATAGAATACTTCATGTGCTTCACTTAAATCTTTTAAGTATGATCTTATAGAATTGCTCTTTGTGATTCACTTAAATCTTTTGAGTATGGTTTTATAGAATGCTTCATGTGCTTCACTTATACATTTTGAGCTTGGATATTGGTCAGTTGTAGAAAGCTCCATGAACTTCACTTATACCTTTTGGAGTATGAATAATACTATCATTTAAAGTGGGTTTGGAAGAGTGTCAACTTTAGGAATTAGTGATCCCACTATTTTGGAGGATGTTGAATCATTAGTGTGATATTTATGAAAGTTGATTCGAAAGAGTGTCAACTTTAGCTAGTAATGATTCCACTATTTCGGAAGAGGTTCCAATTGAGTATGAGAACAAAGTTGCTATCCATGATACTACTGAAAATTATTATAAGGGAGGAATACATGCTTGTAGGAGTTGCAATAATATTAAGTTTCCTCTCTATGTGCTTAAAGTTTCGAAGTTATACTTATTTCGTGTCACACCCAATATGCGACCCTATCCAAAAGGAACTCTAAGGTCCCACCAAGGATAGACCCGCATATTGAAACGCTTTTGCAAGGTGGATATCATTACATCAACATTACATAATAGATGGGGATACATACATAAGGCATACAATGCCACACGAATACAACATCATCATACATAAGAGCACCATCCGACTACGGATGAAACACAACCGTAAACTCAAACAACATCCACCTCGCTAGCCCATGCCGCCGACCAGAACCTATCCCCGATCAAGAAGAAGCGTAAGAAGAACTCCAAACAAGCAAACATTGCTCTCGCGTCATGATCATCGCGTAAACCTGTACCTGCAACTGTTGTTGTAGTAATCTGTGAGCCACGAGGACTCAGCAATCCCATTACCATGGGTATCAAGACTAGCAAAGCTTAATGGGAAAGGAAGGGGGTAAATGGTGAGGTTGCAGCAGCGACTAAGCATATATGGTGGCTAACATACGCAAATAAGAGCGAGAAGAGAGCAAAAGGAACGGTCGTGAAGCTAGCAATGATCAAGAGGTGATCCTAAACTCCTACTTACGTCAAACATAACACAGAAACCGTGTTCACTTCCCGGACTCCGCCGAGAAGAGACCATCACGGCTACACACGTGGTTGATGCGTTTTAATTCGGATCTGGTGTCAAGTTATCTACAACCGGACATTAACAAATTCCCATCTGCCACATAACTGCGGGCACGGCTCTCGTGTCACACCCCAGCTAGTTCATGCATTAGAGTGTTGCATCATGTCTATTTCATTCAACAGAAACCTGAAATGGGAATGACAGAACTCCCAGCCCCCTCTGAATCAACTAGGGTTTACTAAAAATATTTTCGATGAACCTGAAATGCCCTTCTAAAATGTCCATCATTTTTGTCTTGGTTCAGAACCTCTGCCAAAAGTGATGCACAATTTCCTAGGTCATCCTAAGGTCTTTGAATTAAATCATAAGTATTTGAATTTGGGCATTTAAAATTATATAAAATATTTCAAATGTCCAAATATTCCCAATCTAAATGTTTCATGTTGGAAATATTCCAACAATGGACCAGGAGTAGTTTGGTGAATTTTAGAACCTTTAGGTATTTTTAATAATTCAACAAAGTTGCAGAAGAATAAAATAAAGAAAACAGTAAAAGGAAACTTACTCGGCGCCAGAATCTGCCCACCGCTGCCCAGCCCAGGCCAAGGCCAATGAGCTGCTTGTCGACTGTGCAGGCAGGCAGGTGCTCGACGGCGAAAGCACCGCATGGGTGCCACGCACCTGCTCACCGCCGCCGCTTCCCTCTTCACGCCACGACGGGATCACTCCCCTCTCTCCCGAACCCCCAGATGCCCCTCTCCTTTCCAGCTTCTCCCCTCGCGCTCCCCAGCCATGGCCGACGCCACCGCCGCCTCCGTCAGAATTCACGCCCCGCCGCCCGCGTCGTCTCGTCGGTCCAGAGCTCCGCCGCGTCCACTTTATCGAGCTAGCTGAGCCCGTGTGCTCGCAAGGCCCGAGTCCACCGCACCAACCTCGCCCGAGTCCGCTGTCGCCGGAGATCCCTTCAACGCCGCCGCCGCTCGGCTCGCCCCCGACCTCGCCGGTGGTTTCTACGAAGCGCTCCGTGAGCCTAGCAACCCTCCTACCTTTTTCTTCGCCCCGAGCCGTGTAGCCACCGCACGAAGATCACCCGCACGCACCGCCGCGGATCTCGTCGCCGACGTGCTCCCGGCCATCCTCCGGCCAACTCACGGTGTCCAACACATTCACCACACTGCGTTGGGTCCAACCGTGCACTCCCCGCACCTCACCACCCACTCTACCTCGAGTTCGCCTCCACCCGAACTCCGGTGGCCGCCAAGGTCGTCGCCGGCGCCAACTCCGGCCACCCCGACCCCAACGGACTCCACCAAGAGCCGCGGCTCGTCCTCAGCTCCACTCTGATGGCCTCCGCGACCCATTTGGTGGCCGGAACGGCCAAAACCACTTCCGCCACCGCGTCGGGCTCGCCGGCGGCTAAACTCCGGCACCGCTGGCTTTGACTTTGACCACGGGTGGGCCCAGGTTGACTCCGTTGAGTCACTGACAAGTGGGGCCCAGCCCTGTTAATTAACCTAGTTTAGTTTTAATTAAATTCTAACTAAACTAATCGTGATCGACACCTCGACCCACGCGTCAGTTTGACTCGACCGGGTCATTGACCTCCGAGGTCGGCGTGATGCAATGTCGACGCAGATAATTATTTCTGGATTTATTTTTATTCAGGAAATTCCAGAAATTGTTGCAAACTTCAAAAATTCATAGAAATTAATATGTAGCTCCAAATGAAACAAATTATATATGAAAAGTGATCAGAAAAATCCAACCTATCCATCTGTACTGGTTTCATGCATGTTTAAGCAAGCTAACCTACTGTTTATGGCAGAACAAGTTAAAGCACCCTAAATGATCATATATGAGTTTGGAAATTGCATCTTTGGTTCAAAATGCTTCAAACCCATCTGGTCTTAGTTGCATTAGCCCAACACACTCATATATGCCATGTCTCATGCATGCATCATATTGTTGCATATTGTTTGGTAATGTTTGTGTATCGGTGCTCTCTGCGCAGAGTCTCGCCTCGAGGAGTACCGTGATAACCCCGACGAAGAGCAATACCAAGCACCGACCGTCAGCAAGCAACCAACCATTTGATCATACCGATAAAATCCCATGTTCTTGCTCCTGCTCTCTTTTACTGCATTAAGACAACGCGATTCAAATTCTTTGTGTGCTGCGGTAGTTGAACCCATTTCCTCTGCATGACTCGTCATTGCCACAAGAATTAGATGAAACCCACTAGCATGTGTAGGAGTTGATTGAGCCATATGATTGTGTTGTTCCTACCTTGCTATGCCCGCTATGCTTAGAGTCGTGTCAGTCGGGTTCATCCGGGTGATGGCTAGAGTGAAATGATCGAGTCAAGATGAGAGTAAGGTGTTGAACACGATTTGGTAAAGGTATCGATGAGAGGCCATGTAGGAGTACATGGTGGGTTGTTCCATTGAGGCCGCCCTAAGCTAATCGAGATCTGTATGTGTGATTTAAGAATCAGCTACTACCATACATTGGGCCTCAAATATGACCCCGCCGACTTCTTATGCACCCTAGTCCTCCGTCCGGGAGTTGCAAGTAGTTTCGTGTTTGTAGCTCATCGAGGCCGTGGACAGCGCTGACCGTAGGGGTGGGCTGTGATGCGGTAGGTACGTGGCACGGTGTACCGGATGCCCGCTTGGTATCTCGGGAACCCTGCTCACATCGCTTGGGGCTGTGAGCTAAACTTCGCCGAACTCCTCATAGATTGAACCCAAATAGGCGATAAACTGGACTAGAGACTTAGGTGTCTAGGTAGGTCGTGGCCGACACCCACGCTGGGCTTCCGCTTGAAGGTTGCCGAGTACATGTCATGTAAACGGCGGTAAGTGGTGAGAGCGTATGAAGAAGTACACCCCGCAGGTTAACATCATCTATTCGAATAGCGGCGTCATGTAAAGGACTACTTGGTTGCCTATACAGTTCATAGACAAGTAAATGGAAACTACTAAAAGCCTCAAGATAAGCGTGAGTGCCGAGGATGGCTCTTCCGTAGGAAGACGGAGGTGGATCCTCGGTGGTGTATTGAAGTGATGAGTAGTGGACTCGAGTGCGCAAAACTATTTCAAGTTGGTGTCTCGTAGGATAGCTTAGCCATGAGTCAAAGCTGGCTTGCTGCAATAACCCCACCAACCCTTCTTGATACTATGCATGTATGTAGGGTCTGATGTAAGTCTTGCTGAGTACCTTTGTACTCATGTTGCTTTAATTTATATTTTTCAAAAGATGCCACAAACCCTTCCGACGGGTTCTTCGTAGACGTTGACATCGATGAGTAGACTAAGTCCCAGGTGGTGATCCTGAGCAAGTGAAGGACCATGTAGTATAGCTAGGCTTACCCAAGCCTCTTTTATTTTACTAGTTGTCTGTACTCAGACAAAACACTTCCGCTGTTGGCTTGTATGCTTGTATGACTTGTATGTGGGTCGTGTGACCCGTGACTTGTGTGTATGCTATGTATGGCTCTCTGAGCCCTTAAATAAAGTACTTGTGTCGAGAGTCATGTTGTGATGCCTTGTTGTATTTGCACATATCGAGCATATTGTGTGTATGATTGAAATGCTTGGTATGTGTGGGATCGACTATCTAGTTGTTTATCTTTAGTAGCCTCTCTTACGGAAATGTCTCCTAGTGTCTCCACCGAGCCATGGTAGCTTGCTACCGCTCCGAACACTTAGGCTGGCCGCATGTGTCCTTCGCTCGTGGTCCGTCCTTCGGGAAATGTCACGCATTGAGTACCGGAGTCCGTTAGCCCGCTACAGCCCGGTTTATCGAGTCCTGCTAGCCCAAAGTGCTACAGCCCGAACTTACTTGTCGATGACCGACACGCTCGATGCTTTGGGTCATGGATGCTCGTCCTCGTAAGTCTGTGCCACTTTGGGTTTACGACTAGCCATGTCAGCCCGGGCTCCTTTTCATATGGATGCTAGCGACACTATCATATACGTGTGCCAAAAGGCGCAAACGGTCCCGGGCCAAGGTAAGGCGACACCCGTGGGGATGCCGTGCGTGAGGCCGCAAAGTGATATGATGTGTTACAGGCTAGATCGATGTGACATTGAGTCGGGGTCCTGACATCTCGAAAGTTAATAACCCTGCAAGGGTGTCCCAACTTAGCCCATGATAAGCTCTCGCGATCAACGAAGGATATTCCTTCTCCCAGGAAGACCCGATCAGTCTCGGAATCCTGGTTTACAAGACATTTCAACAATGGTAAAACAAGACCAGCAAAGCCGCCCGATGCGCCGACATCCCGATAGGAGCTGCACATATCTCGTTCTCAGGGCAACACCGGATAGGTCAGCCTACGAGTAAAACCAGCCCTCGAGTTGCCCCGAGGTGGCCCCTCAGTCTGCCCGGTTCGGACCAACACTTAGACAAGCACTAGCCCGGGGGGGCTAAAATAAAGATGACCCTTGGGTTGGCCGACCCAAGGGAAGGGTATAGGTGGTGGTGAGGCAAATGGTAAGACCAAGGTTGGGCCTTGCTGGACAAGTTTTATTCAAAGCGAACTGTCAGGGGGTCCCATAAATCACCCGTCCGCGTTAGGAACGCAAAATCCGGGAACATAACACCGGTATGACAGAAACTAGGGCGGCATGAGTGGAACAAAACACCAGGCATAAGGCCGAGCCTTCCATCCTTTACCAAGTATATAGATGCATTAAAAATATAAGAGATATTGTGATATCCCAACCAAAATCATGTCCACCATGGAGAAATCTTCAACTTCACCTGGAACTAGCAACGCTATAAGAGGGCTGAACAAAGCGGTAACATAGCCAAGCAACGGTTTGCTAGGAAGGGTGTCAAAGGGTAGAGGTTCATGGCAATTTGGGAGGCTTGAAGAGCAAATGATAGGTAACGCAGCATAGTGATATAACGAAGCAACTAGCATGGCAATGATATTAGTGAGATCCAGGGTAACGGTCATCTTGCCTGAAATCCCGGAAGGAAGAAGAACGAGTCCATGAAGAAGATGAAGCCACGAAGACGAACCAAGCGTAGATGAACGAATCCTCACGATCGCAACGAAACAGGAACTATCGAGAAGAAGCACACAACATGGTAAACACACCACACATAGACAAGACATGATGCACAACAAGCATGATGCATGACAAAGCTACATGAAGCTACTCATGACAAGAGACGATGCAAACAAGAGCAACACATCAAAGCAAGTTTAAATGAGGCCGGAAACAACATATAACAAGTCCGGTAAGTCCTCATATGCATATTTCGAAATTGGTCCAGATCTGAATAAACCTTATGTTCAAGTTGTTAAACAACAAGTAAAGATGCACCAAGATGATCTACACGAAATTCTAGTCAAGTTACATATAAAGTTCATTAGATTTGGAGCTACGGCCTAGAAGATATGAGCAAAACAAGTTAAGCATGGCATTGATGCAAAATGCATACCAACATCAAGCAAACACCTCAAAACAAGGATGCAACATGATAATATGAAGATACATGCAAAGACAAGCAAGTTTCATATAGAGCACACTCAAAACGGAGCAACGGTTCAACACACACACACACACTCTATACAAGTTATAGCAACAATCTGTCCAAAACAGCAACTAGGCATCTTACAAGCATCAAAACAATAAGCTACAGCACCCCAACATAAGAACAAAAGGCATGAGCATGAAGTACAGGTAAAGCACAACAAAAATGAACACTGAGCTATCTCCAGAAACAACTAGAACATGCTCAAAAGGACATGGGAAGATTGCAAATAATAACAGTTTCAGGCTTAGCAGAAATAACATCAGGTTGCAATGTTTAGAGCTATCAAACAACATGTTACAGGAACTTAACATGGCAAACGAAAGCATGGCATGATACTACTAAATGCATAGAACAAAAGTCCCTTACTGACCATGAGCCAAAATGGCACAGAAAATATGATGGCACCCATGTAAACATGGCAAGTTATATTACAGATTCATACATGGCAGAAACAACGATAAGTAGGCATGTTGGTGAGCTTGAACCACTCACCACAGAGCAATACATGGCATGGCAAGGCAACCAACAGTAACAATACATGTTTTTGAAGCTAAGCATGGCAAGAGCAAGTTCATAGGGTACATGGATCACTAGAAAAGCACATGGCCAAAACTGAACTTAATGTTAACAGGCTGACAGCAACATTATTTAGCAAGTTTGGAGCAAGATTACAACAAGCTACAGTAGGCTATAAATGCAACCAGGGGCATGAATGTATAGAGCAAGACATGTATAACAAATCATCATTAGTGAACATCTCCAGAATAATGCACGAAATGACTTCTAGCAGCAGGTTTACATAGCAACGAAATATAACAGAATCTGTCAGGAAAACAGCAACAGCAAGTACCCCATTTAACAAGCTTGATGCACTCAGCACACAACTCACAAAAATACAAGGATTGCACCTCTATAAAGATGGCATAGCATAGACCAAAACACATGTAGACATCAACCTCATAGGATGCACACATCAAACATGGCAAAAATGACAAATGAGCATGTTATAACAGTTTCAGCAGATTAACATCAACATGCACTCTTCCAACAGCATTCCGTGCATCCAGATGAGCTCAAATGAACATTATGCAATGGAATGGAATGAAGTACCCGTCGAGACGAACAATTTGACATATTATACGCACGAAAAGGAGCAGTATGCACAGAGTTATGATGCGATGAACATGGCATGGCGAAGCTGAAAATCTGGGACTTGGAGAATTTCGGGGGAGAAGAAGTCAACCTTCTCAGATCTGGATCCGGCTCGGCGCGCGGATCGAGGCGGCGCCGGAGATGCTGGAGATGGGCTCTGTGGAGGCGCCGGGATGTCCGGCGGGCGAGGCGGCCGAGGTCGGCGCGGCGACGGCGGAGGCGGGGCGGGCGCGGGGCATGGCGGGGCTCGGGCAGGCGCGAGGAGGCGGCGGCGGGTGGGCGGGAAGCCCGAGGCGGCGAGGTCGGCGACGGGCGCCTCCGCGCCATGAGGCGGTGGCGGTGGCGGGCGGAGGGAGACAAGGCTGGTCGGGCAACCGCAAGGCGGTGGCGGCTGGGCCCATGGGGCCGGGAGCGGCTCTCGGGCGGGCGGCGGGCGCGGTGGAGTAGGGGCCACGTGGCGAGGCGCCAGTGGCTGCGGGGGTGGCGGCGATTTCGTCCGGTGGCGGCGGACGTGTCCGGTGGCGGCGGAGGGCGATTTTTAGGGTTTGGACCCGGGATTAGAGGAGGGGTGCACATATTTATAGGTAGAGGGAGGTAGGAGAGTCCAAAGGAGGTGCGTTTTTCGGCCACGCGATCATGATCGAACGGCCGAGAGCATGGAGGGGAGTTTTCTGGGTTTTGGGCCACTTTGGTAGGGGTGTTGGGCTGCAACAAAAGAGGGCTTTACGGTTACCCGGTTAGCCGTTGGAGTATCAAACGACCTCCAAATGGCACGAAACTTGACAGGCGGTCTACCGGTGGTATACCAAGGCCGCTTGGCAAACCTCGGGCCATTCCGAGAAAGTTTAACACCCACACACAAAATAGAGGCAAAAGGGGAACGCCGGGTGACATAGGAGTGCCGGATTGCAAAACGGACAACGGGGAAAATGCTCGGATGCATGAGACGAACATGTATGAAAAATGAAATGCAGATGATGACATGGCAATATGCAACACGCAAGCAAATGACATTGCAAAGATTGCGAATAACTGGCGGACACCTGGCGCAACGAATCCGGGGCGTTACAACACTCCTCCACTAACAAGAGATCTCGTCCCGAGATCATAGGACCGAGACGGAAGGGAAAAGGGATGAGGTGAACCAAGAACTCAAGAGAAGAAGCAAGGAATCGAGAGCATTCGAGAAGAAGAGATGAACGACGAGAGTGATGAGAATCGAAAGCTCACGGAATCAGATAGACTATGAAACCACTCCGGTTAGAATGAGATCAGAAACGAATAAGACTGAAAGGATTTAGGTAGCACTCCGGCTGAAGATGGAAGGAATAGAACACGAGCTTGAGAGGACGGAATGATACTTGATGAAGACATGACACAAAACCTCCAGAAAGAATTGAAAAAGTTGAATGAAAAGAATGGAGAAGAAAAAGACAACTTGTGCCACGAAAGAAATTGAAAACATCTTTAGAAGGAAGGTTTAAACGGAGTTGTTGAGAAAATCACCAACGAAAAGAATAAGTTTGTTGTGGTATTATGGATAACATCTCAAAATCATAAGGTGATAACCGGCCACAAACGGAAATGATTTGATAGCTTAGAAGAGCGAAGAAATGCCAAACTCCACTTCAAAAGAATACGGAGAATTAATTACACTTTGAGATGCAAAAAGAAAAGATACTTGAACTCCGCCGACATGAATCTTGATGAACTCTTGAAGAATGAATTAAATCATGAATTACCACCATGAAGAACTCTGGTAAACAAAAGACAATGAGATAGAATTGAAGGATGAAAGAATAAGATTAAAGCTTGCGGTGATTTAGATGGGGGTTCCGATGAAATGGCCGAGGAAATTTGAACTCCGGAAAAGAAAAGATGAAAACACTTGAAACTAGAATTTATTCCTCAAGAACAAACTCTAAAGGAAGGGATTACTCGCTTGGATGAAATAAGAATAAGATTTATTGTATGCTTATCCTTCATCAAATTAAATTGATGACAAACAATGGATTTTGCATACTACTTATTCTTCTTGAAAAAGGATTGAGAAGTGACATATCGCAAACTTGAGAAGGTCTTCATGAACCACCGGTAGGATTGAAAAGAACGAATGAAATAATATGATAACCAAAGAAAAAGAATTTTTGAACGAACCACTGTAAGAATTCGAAAATGACTGATGAAAGAGACTGAATCACCGGGAAGAATTAGAAGAACAATATGCTAGAGGGAATTTTAGATGCAAAAGAACGAAGAGATCACGAGTTGATTAAAGGACACTTGAACGAAGCACCGGGATAATATTGAGACGAACGAAAGGGCATGGATATAGAATAATTGGAGAATGAATCTGAAAACTTAGAATGAAGAAATCTTCTGAAAAGATGGCCTTCGGATGATCGAGAGAGAAAGCAACTCCTGAAATACTCCGGATGGATGAAAAGAATAACCGACAAATGGAATGATTCTAGAGGATAACATGAAGCTAGAACCACGAAACTTCGGGAGAACGGGCAAGATTGAGAGGTAAAACTATTCTTCAATCTTCAAATGATGACGAGAAACACCACCAAAATTACTGACATACTCCGGGAGAATGAAGCAAAGAGGTAGAGCCGACGATGAAAAGAATTTGAAAGCGATCTTGGAGAAGGCATGTGACTGATGGAATCCATTCTTACGTCACACTTGAAAAGAATTTGTGAATAACTCCGGGGGAGTTTAGAAGAGTCAGGTAAGATCCTGGAAAAAGACCTGTGGGTTAGGGCCCACTAAAGAGATAACACCGTTAGAAAGAGATGTTGAACAGATAGAAGAAGCACCGGAACAATTGAAATATTTGAATGAGGTGCAAATCTTGAATTAATTGGAACACAGATGAATCTCCTGAGATATCCTGAGCACTCCGGAAGGATAAACTGGCGAGGGCGAACGAGCAGATAGAACACTTGAGCTATGGAAAATAATATGATCAACCCGAAAAACTTGAATTGAGTCCACTGGAGAAGAAAAAGAGTTGAAAAATGACAAACGAGACGAGAAATCACCGGTTGAGATAATTGTTGGAAGACTGAAGAGGCTCCAGACGAATGAAATTGATGCTCGAAAGAGACTCAGGCTCCGGAAATAAGAGCGTGGGAGGGCGGGAAAACAAAGGCAACTTCAAAGGGGAAAACGACGAATAACTTGAAGAGAAAACACCGGTTGAAATCATTGAGGAAAGAAAGCAAAGACTTCGCACGAGTAGGATGCGTACTCGATTACGGACTCCGGATTCGAGAAGAAGAAGGGAGGGCGGGTGGAAAAAACAAGGACAACTTCGGACAAGGAAACAACATCGATTGAAAAGAGCTGAGGATTGATCTACCAAAGACAAAGAGATTCGAATCAGCTTGACGAGGAATGCACCGGACAAAAGAGGATGGACAACGAACAAAAACTAACCACGTGATCCTAAAGAAAAAATTTGAAGGGGAAGAGGAGTAGTTCAAAACACCTACGTCAAGAATCCTTACCAGAGCGACGAAGGGGCTAAGGAGAAAAAAGAATTCCTACTCTCCGATATAACTAGACTCCGAAAAACAGATTTCTTCTAGACTCAACAACAGCCAAACTACACGATCAATCAAGGGGCTCCTAAGGTCGGTCTAGGCTCTGATACCAACTTTTCACGCCTAATATGCAACCCTATCCAAAAGGAACTCGAAGGTCCCACCAAGGATAGACCCGCATATTGAAACGCTTTTGCAAGGTGGATATCATTACATCAACATTACATAATAGATGGGGATACATACATAAGGCATACAATGCCACACGAATACAACATCATCATACATAAGAGCACCATCCGACTACGGATGAAACACAACCAGAAACTCAAACAACATCCACCCTGCTAGCCCAGGCTGCCGACCTGGAACCTATCCCCTGATCGAAGAAGAAGCAGAAGAAGAACTCCAAACAAGCAAACATCGCTCTCGCGTCATGATCATCACGTAAACCTGTACCTGCAATTGTTGTTGTAGTAATCTGTGAGCCACGAGGACTCAGCAATCCCATTACCATGGGTATCAAGACTAGCAAAGCTTAATGGGAAAGGAAGGGGTGAAGTGGTGAGGTTGCAGCAGCGACTAAGCATATATGGTGGCTAACATACGCAAATAAGAGCGAGAAGAGAGCGAAAGGAATGGTCGTGAAGCTAGCAATGATCAAGAGGTGATCCTGAACTCCTACTTACGTCAAACATAACACAGAAACCGTGTTCACTTCCCGGACTCCGCCGAGAAGAGACCATCACGGCTACACACGCGTTGATGTGTTTTAATTCGGATCCGTGTCAAGTTATCTACAACCGACATTAACAAATTCCCATCTGCCACATAACCGCGGGCATGGCTCTCGAAAGTTTATAACCCTGCAGGGTGTCCCAACTTAGCCCATGATAAGCTCTCGCGATCAACGAAGGATATTCCTTCTCCCAGAAGACCCGATCGTCTCGAATCCGGTTTACAAGACATTTCGAAAATGGTAAAACAGGACCAGCAAAGCCGCCCGATGCGCCGACATCCCGATAGGAGTTGCACATATAGCGTTCTCAGGGCAACACAGGATAGGTCAGCCTACGAGTAAAACCAGCCCTCGAGTTGCCCCGAGGTGGCCCCTTGATCTGCCGGTTCGGACCAAGACTTAGACAAGCACCGCCCGGGGGCTAAAATAAAGATGACCCTTGGGTTGGCCGACCCAAGGGAAGGGTATAGGTGGTGGTCAGGAAAATGGTTAAACCAAGGTTGGGCCTTGCTGGACAAGTTTTACTCAAAGCGAACTGTCAGGGGGGTCCCATAAATCACCCGACCGCATTAGGAACGCAAAATCCGGGAACATTACACCGGTATGACGGAAACTAGGGCGGCAAGAGTGGAACAAAACACCAGGCATAAGGCCGAGCCTTCCACCCTTTACCAAGTATATAGATGCATTAAAAATATAAGAGATATTGTGATATCCCAACCAAAATCATGTCCACCAAGGAGAAATCTTCAACTTCACCTGGAACTAGCAACGCTATAAGAGGGCTAAACAAAGCGGTAAGATAGCCAAGCAACGGTTTGCTAGGAAAGGTTAGAGGTTCATGGCAATTTGGGAGGCTTGAAGAGCAAATTATAGGTAACGCAGCGTAGCGATAGAACGAAGCAACTAGCATGGCAATGATAGTAGTGAGATCCAGGGTAACTGTCATCTTGCCTGAAATCCCGCAAGGAAGAAGAACGAGTCCATGAAGAAGATGAAGCCACGAAGACGAACCAAGCGTAGACGAACAAATCATCACGATCGCAACGAAACAGGAACTATCGAGAAGAAGCACACAACATGGTAAACACACCACACATAGACAAGACATGATGCACAACAAGCATGATGCATGACAAAGCTACATGAAGCTACTCATGACAAGAGACGATGCAAACAAGAGCAACACATCAAAGCAAGTTTAAATGAGGCCGGAAACAACATATAACAATTCCGGTAAGTCCTCATATGCATATTTCGAAATTGGTCCAGATCTGAATAAACCTTATGTTCAAGTTGTTAAACAGCAAGTTAAGATGCACCAAGATGATCTACACGAAATTCTAGTCAAGTTACATATAAAGTTCATTAGATTTGGAGCTACGGCCTAGAAGATATGAGCAAAACAAGTTAAGCATGGCATTGATGCAAAATTCATACCAACATCAAGCAAACACATCAAAACAAGGATGCAACAAGATAATATGAAGCTACATGCAAAAACAAACAAGTTTCATATAGAGCACACTCAAAACGGAGCAACGGTTCAACACACACACTCTATACAAGTTATAGTAACAATCTGTCCAAAACAGCAACTAGGCATCTTACAAGCATCAAAACAATAAGCTACAGCACCCCAACATCAGAACAAAAGGCATGAGCATGAAGTACAGGTAAAGCACAACAAAACATGAATACTGAGCTATCTCCAAAAACAACTAGAACATGCTCAAAAGGACATGGGAAGATTGCAAATAATAACAGTTTCAGGCTTAGCAGAAATAACATCAGGTTGCAATGTTTAGAGCTATCAAACAACATGTTACAGGAACTTAAGATGGCAAACAAAAGCATGGCATGATACTACTAAATGCATAGAACAAAAGTCCCTTACTGACCATGAGCCAAAAGGGCACATAAAATATGATGGCAGCCATGTAAACATGGCAAGTTATATTACAGATTCATACATGGCAGAAACAACGATAAGTAGGCATGTTGGTGAGCTTGAACCACTCACCACAGAGCAATACATGGCATGGAAAGGCAACCAACAGTAAGAATACATGTTTATGAAGCTAAGAATGGCAAGAGCAAGTTAATAGGGTACATTGATCACTAGAAAAGCAAATGGCCAAAACTGAACTTAATGTTAACGGGCTGACAGCAACATTATTTAGCAAGTTTGGAGCAAGATTGAAACAAGCTACAGTAGGCTATAAATGCAACCAGGGGCATGAATGGATAGAGCAGGACATGTATAACAAATCATCCTTAGTGAACATCTCCAGAATAATGCACGAAATGACTTGTAGCAGCAGGTTTACATAGCAACAAAATATAACAGAATCTGTCAGGAAAACAGCAACAGCTAGTACCCCACTTAACAAGCTTGATGCACTCAGCACACAACTCACAAAAATACATGGATTGCACCTCTGGAAAGATGGCATAGCATAGATCAAAACACATGTAGACATCAACCTTATAGGAGGCACACATCAAACATGGAAAAAATGACAAATGAGCATGTTATAACAGTTTCAGCAGATTAACATCAACATGCACTCTTCCAACAGCATTTCGGGCATCAAGATGAGCTCAAATGAAAATGATGCAGTGGAATGAAATGAAGTACTCGTCGAGACGAACAATTTGACATATTATACGCACGAAAGGGAGCAGTATGCACAGTGTTATGATGCGATGAACATGGCATGGCGAAGCTGAAAATCTGGGACTTGGAGAATTTTGGGGGAGAAGTCAACCTTCTCATATCTGGATCCGGCTTGGCGCACGGATCGAGGCAGCACCGGAGATGCTGGAGATGGGCTCGGGGAGGCGCTCGGGGAAGTCCGGCGGGGCGAGGCTGGTGGAGGTCGGCGCGGCGACGGCGGAGGCGGGGCTGGGCGCGGGCGGCGCGAGGAGGCGGCGGCGGCATGGGCGGGCGGAGTTCGGCGGCGGCGAGGTCGGCGACAGGGCGCGCCCGGTGCCGGGCGGAGGCGGCGGCCGGCGGCCGGGCGGAGACGGCGGCGCTGGTCGGGCAATCGCGCGGCGGCGGCGACGGCTGGACCATGGGGCCGGAGCGGCTCGGCGGCCGGGCGGCGGGCGCGATGGAGAAGGGCCACGTGGCGAGGCGCCAGTGGCTGCGGGGGTAGGTGCGATTTTGTCCGGTGGCGGCGGACATGTCTGTTGGCGGCGAATGGCGACTTTTAGGGTTTGGACCCGGGATTAGAGGAGGGGCGCACATATTTATAGGTAGAGGGAGCTAGGAGAGTCCAAATGAGGTGCAGTTTTCAGCCACGCGATCGTGATCGAACGACGGAGAGCACGGATGGGAGTTTTCTGGGTTTTGGGCCACTTTGGCAGGGGTGTTGGGCTGCAACAAAAGAGGGCTTTACGGTTACCCGGTTAACCGTTGGAGTATCAAACGACCTCCAAATGGCATGAAACTTGACAGGTGGTCTACCGGTGGTATACCAAGGCCGCTAGGAAAACCTCGGGCCATTCCAAGAAAGTTTAACACCCGCACACAAAATAGAGGCAAAAGGGGAACGCCGGGTGACATAGGAGTGCCGGATTGCAAAACGGACAATGGGGAAAATGCTCGGATGCATGAGACGAACATGTATGCAAAATGAAATGCACATGATGACATGGCAATATGCAACACGCAAGCAAATGACATTGCAAAGATGGCGAATAACTGGCGGACACCTGGCGCAACGAATCCGGGGCGTTACATTTTGCCTTCCTATGCTAGTTGATTCTTGTTCCCGTAAGTTGTGTGCTCACAAAATCCCTCGGCATAGGAAGTGTGTTAGATTTAAATATGCTAGTCATATTCTTCAAGATGCTCTCTTTGTGTTTCAATTCCTATCTTTAAGTGAGCATCATTGAAATCATCATGCCTAGCTAAAAGGCATTAAAGAAAAGCGCTTGTTGGGAGACAACCCAATATTTATCCTTACTGTTTTTGTGTGTCCACATGATTAAACTACTGTAGTAATCATGTTTTATGCTTTTTGTTTCAATAAAGTGCCAAGTAAGACCTCTGGGAAGACTTGGGTCAAAGTTAATGTGATCTTGCTGTAAAAAAACAGAAACTTTGTGCTCACGAGAATAGATGTCATTTTTTACAGAAGAGTGCTTTCAAGTTGATTCTTTTTGCAGAAGATTAATAGACAAATTCCTCACGTCCACCAGTTTATTTCATAATTTTTGGAGTAACAGAAGTATGGTTATTTTTTAGATCATTACAGACTGTTCTGTTTCTGATAGATTCTGTTTTCATTGCATAGTTTGCTTGTTTTCTAGTTTCTGTGACTTATATTCTTCAACATAAATTGTAGAAATGATATTGTACAGTAGGCATTATGTGAGAACAATTATGAACCTTATCTTTGACAGTACCCAAGTGCATGGTTTACTCTTTATCATACTAACCTATCTCACGAAGTTTGGATGAGTTTTGTGTGATTGAAGTTTTCAAGTTTTGGGTGAGATACCGATATGAGGAGAATAAGGAGTGGAAGGACCCTAAGCTTGGGGATGCCCGAGGCACCCCAAGGTAGTATTCAAGGAAGACTCAAGCGCCTAAGCTTGGGGATGCCCCGGAAGGCATCCCCTCTTTCGTCTTCGAAACTATCGGTAAACCTTACTCGGAGCTATATTTTTATTCGTCACATGATATGTGTTTTACTTGGAGAGTCCTTTTATTTTGTTATTATTATCTAGATGCTATTTAGAATAGTGTTTTGCATATCTATTTTCAATAAAAATGTCAAGGATAACCTTTACCATGCTTATTTTGCTAGTATACATGTTGCTGTTTGAAAACAGAAAGTTTACTGCTGTTGCAAAACTTCCCTAGAAAAGTCAGAGAATGATATAATGTTGAAACTTTTTGCATAATGAGATCTGATAAATATACTGCAGTGGGAATTTTCTCTCATAATTTTTAGAGTTAGGGAAGTATTGATACTCTTGCATTCTTTACAGGATGTACTGTTTTGACAGATTGCTGTTATGTTTGCATTGTTTGCATATGTTTGCTTGTTTAATGATTCTATTTGAGGATAGGAGTATTAAATATGCAGAGGCATTTATTATGCAATGTTGACTAAAAAATTTAGTGATTTGTTATAGTAGAAAATGATAAGGTTTTGCATTGGTTTATACTAACCCATCTCACGAGTCCTTGTTGAGCTTGTTGTGAATGAAGCTTTTGATAAAAAGAGAAACCATGATATGAGATGAATTAAGGAGACATAAAAGTTCAAGCTTAAGGATGCCCATGGCACCCCAAGATAAATATTTCAAGAAGTCTCAAGCATTTAAGCATGGGGATGCCCTGTTAGGCATCCCACCTTTCTTCTTCGACAACTATCGGTTAGTATCGGTTGAGCCTAAGTTTTTGCTTCTTCACATGAGTTGTGCTATCCTTGCAATATCATTTCATTTTGTTTTACTTGCTATTTGAATAAAATCATTGGATCTGAAATTTTGATTAGAAAAGGAACCCTCCCATGGCTAATTATTTGCCTACTCAGTGTCCTTCACTCATATCTTTTGGAGTAGTTTGTCATTTGCTCACATGCTTCATGTCTATCTTATGAGTAAATGGTTGAATGAATTGAATGTCATAAATCTGAATTTTTATATGTTTCATATGCTTATAACATGGTTAGTGATGACTTCACACATAGAAAGTATGAGGCATAAAAGTTATTGAGAGTTGGCAAACGTAGTTTTGGTCATCGTTGCAATTAATTGGAAGTAATAAAGAAAGAGAGGTTCACATACGAATATATTATCTTGGACATCTTTTATGATTGTGAAGCACTCATTAAGTATGACATGCTAAAAGAGTTGACGTTGGACAAGGAAGACAATGTAATGGTTTATGTTTTCCGACATCTCAGTTAAAGTATATTGTCATTGACCTTTCAAACATGTTGAGCTTGCCTTTCCCCCTCATGCTAGCCAAAATTCTCAGCACCAAGTAGAGATACTACTTGTGCTTCCAAAATCCTTAAACCCAGTTTTGCCATGAGAGTCCACCATACCTACCTATGGATTGAGTAAGATCCTTCAAGTAAGTTGTCATCGGTGCAAGCAATAAAAATTGCTCTCTAAATATGCATGACTTATTAGTGTGGAGAAAATAAGCTTTGTACGAACTTGTTGTGGAAGTAATAAAAGCGAAGGACTGAACGCGCATGCAAGGGGCAATATAAAGTGACGTTCTTTTGCATTAAGATTTTGTGCATCAACCCTAAACGCGCATGACAACCTCTCCTTCCCTCTGCGAAGGGCCTATCTTTTACTTTATGTTTTTACTTTATGCCTGAGTCAAGGTGATCCTCACCAGTCCCTTTATATTTTATCCTTTGGCAAGCTCCTTGTGTTTGAAAGATAACGATATATATATCCAATTGGATGTAAGTTAGCATGGGCTATTATTGTTGACATCACCTAAAGGTGAATACGTTGGGAGGCAACACAATAAGCCCCTATCTTTCTCAGTGTCCGGCTGAAACTCCATAACCACAAGTATTGCGTGAGTGTTAGCAATTGTAGAAGACTATATGATAGTTGAGTATGTGGACTTGCTGAAAAGCTCTATTCTTGACACTTTCTGATGTTATGATAAATTGCAATTGCTTTAATGACTGAGATTATAGTTTGTTAGTTCTCAGTGAAGTTTCTGAACCATGCTTGACATTGTGAATAGATTGTTACTTGATCATGAAAAGTTTTATGAGATAGGCTGCTATATGACACTTATTGATGCTATAAAAAGTGATCGGAATTATCATAGATCAAACTTAAGCACTTACTAGCATTCCACATCAAAAATTATCTTTTTATCATTTACCTACTCGAGGACGAGCAGGAATTAAGCTTGGGGATGCCTGATACGTCTCCAATGTATATATAATGTTTGATTGCTCCATGCTACTTTATCTACTATTTTGGGCAATATTGGGCTTTATTATCCACTTTTATATTATTTTTGGGACTAACCTATTAACCGGAGGACCAGCCCAGATTTGCTGTTTTATGCCTATTTCAGTGTTTCGGGGAAAAGGAATATCAGACGGAGTCAAAACGGAACGAAATCAACTGGAGAAGTTATTTTTGGAAGGAAATTCACCCGATGGACTTGAGTGCACGTCAGGAGATACGGGAGGTGCTCACGAGGGTGGGGGGCGCGCCCACCCCCTGGGCGCGCCCCCTGCCTCGTGGGGCCCCTGTAGCTCCTCCGACGTACCTCCTGCACCCATATATACTCTCGTACCCTAAAAATCCAGAACAGAGATTAGATCAGAAGTTCCGCCGCCGCAAGCCTCTGTAGCCACGAAAAACCAATCGGGGCCCTCTCCGGTACCCTGCCGGAGGGGGCCATCATCACCGGTGGCCATGGAGGAGTATCCCGGAGGGGTCCTCATCACCATGAAGACCAAAGACCAGATGGTGGAGGCCGTGGAGGAAGAAGCACAAGGGGGAGAACCTCTCCTCCTCTCTTCCGGTGGCACCAGAGTGCCATCGGGAGGGGAATCATCGCCACAGTGATCGTCTTCATCAACATCACCATCATCATCACCATCCTCATCTCTTTTATGCTGTCCACTATCCCGCACCCCGCTGTAATCCCCTACTTGAACATGGTGCTTTATGCCACATATTATGATCCAATGATGTGTTGCCATCCTATGATGTTTTGAGTAGATATCTTTTGTCTTTGGGTTGATTGATGATCTAGATTGGTACAAGTTGTATGTTTTATTTTGGTGCTGTCCTATGGTGCCCTCCGTGTCACGCAAGCGTGAGGGATTCCCGCTGTAGGGTGTTGCAATACGTTCATGATTTGCTTATAGTGGGTTGGTGAGTGAACAGAAGCACAAACCCGAGTAAGAGGGATTGTTGCGTATGGGAATAAAGAGGACTTGATGCTTTAATGCTATGGTTGGGTTTTACCTTAATGATCTTTAGTAGTTGCGTATACTTGCTAGAGTTCCAATCATAAGTGCATATGATCCAAGTAGAGAATGTATGTTAGCTTATGCCTCTCCCTCACATGAAATTGCAATGACGACTATCGGTCTTGTTAACAATTGCCTAGGACAATTCCGCACACCGATCCATCATTATTCCACACTCGCTATTTATATTATTTAGTAATATATTCTAACTTTATGATAACAACACCTACGTTTATATTTTAGCTCTCCGATATCATACAAAGTTATCCTCTTCATGCCCACAACGATGTTTTATTTCTTGTTGCCAGTTGGAAGCAAACGTCCCGTGCACATAGAGTCGTATCGGTGGCAGATAGGGCTTGAGAGAATATTGATCTTAACTTTAGCTCCTTGTGGGTTCGACACTCAATACTTATCGCTTCCACCTTTGGAAAGTGGTAAGATGATTCCTTGCACTTGGGGATTATCAATGTTGCTGAAGAAGAGCATTGCCTCGGAGAAGAAGGCGACCGGGGAAATCATGCAACTTCAGGAGGACAAGGCGAAGCTCTGCCATGTGCTCGACCTGTTGAAGGAGAAGAACGCCGGCTGGAAGAAGCTACATGAGAATAGTAGTTCCTCGATGAAGATGCTTTAGGCCCTCATCATGGAATAGAAGGAGGAGTTGGCGAAGCTCCGCATCGAGCATCCGACTGTAGTCAAGGTACATAATGCGATCGTGGAACAGATGATGAAGGCCCGCGTCAAGAAATCCCGCGTCATGGACAAAATGAAGAAGATGGCAGAGGAGACACGCAAGGAGATGGAGGTCGTGGAGGCGATGAAGAAGCAGTTACAACTCCGTGGTGAATTAGATCATTTGGGGTGATAATCTTCCTTCTTCTTTCGCTCCTGTGTTTCATCTTTTGCTTCGGGTGTTTCGCCGCACGTGTCACGTTCTCTGCGAGGCATGAATAGAACAATGCTTTTTTTGAGGGAATGAATAGAACAATGCTAACAATGAGATGACTAGCAAATTAGATCATTTTTTATAGCCATATGGCACTGGGCTGCTGTGTTTCGTGCTCCTCCGTCGTAGTACTACTCCAGTGGAAAACTTGAGTATATTGCACGGTTCTTTGCACCTCCTCAGGTCGTCGGCGCATTTATACGAGCAGTCAAATCATATGGCCCCGCCTTGCAGCAGTAATGAGGCGTCAAATCACAAAGGCCCTCGCCTCTCGTGAAACCGACCAAGCTAGACTGCCCCGCCCTCTAGCCTTTTAAAAAATGTATACTTCTGTATAGTAGTAGTATCGATGGATTGTGCCGTGGAGCAAAACTTGAAATTAAAAAAAGGCGCACTCGTCACCAAATTATGCATATAGTACTATTAAAAAGGCTAGTCACAATAATGGTGTCAAGCACAACCCACCCCTCAAATAAAACTAAGCATCCTAGAATTCTTTGACAAAACTAAGCACCCTGAAATTCTTTGACAACTAAACTGCTGGCTATATGATGTTAGCCATATATATTGTACGTATATAATATGAAGAAACGAGTGGTAGTACTATACCAACTAAAAGATGAAATATAAGGAATACTAGTATGTACATACTGAAGAGTTAAAGTAACGAGAAGAAACATAACATAGTTCTCACTGGGGCTCAAAGACAACACACCCCTCAAATTAAACTAAGCACACCTGAAATTAAACTATGCAACTAATCCGTAGACCTTTGCATTAGAACCACCATGAGCAACGACACTGCCACCTTACTCGGAGTCCTCATCCACGTCCTCGACTTCGTCCTTGTCCCTCTTCCTCTTGGCCAATACTTCTTTGCTTGAACCGCACACTTGGCTCTTGCTCTTCATCCAACCCTTGTAGATATTGAAAACAAAGGTAGCCATCCATTGCAGCATAGTGGATGTGGTCTATATCTAGTACTTTCCGCTACCATGCATAATGATGAAACGTGTATTGAGGTTTCTCCAGTTTACCGTATGAAGGATGAACCATGGCTCCTGCCAGGGTCAGCATTGAAAGCTGGCCACCGGAGGGCAGCAGCCGATTCTTCTGGAGGTCGAAGGGGTTGCCTACAATGAGGCCTATCTGACCCAGGACTTCTTTGTCATTCGTAAAGTCTACAGTAACGAATTTCACTAGGATGCTCTCGAGGAAGTTCTTAAAATCCAGGCATTCAATGTCGGCATGGCATATGTGGTAGATCAAGCATAATTCATGAACGCAAACTGGATCACGGCGGGCTTCTTCCTCTCTTCATCCTTTAGATCCTTCTCTCGTCCAAGGACTGTGGTGTACTCAACATCTAGCCCTGCGACCCACTCATCATCTGAGTTTTCGAACATGCGTCTGAAGCGAGAAAGGCATCCTTTCACCGTCACGGAAGAACGGGTGTAGATGACGTTGAACTCATTGCCGGTGATGGTTCTAACCTTGTACTCACCGGCGATCATGGATATTTGGGACGCCATGGATTTCGGAGGAGGGTTAGGATTAGTGGAACTGCCGTAATGTGAAAGGACGAGACAACTAGGAGCGAACCGCTGTAATGTTAAAGAACGTGCGGGGACGAGTAGGAGCGAACTGCCGGCGTGCGAATAGCAGGGTAGTGGCTTTCCATTCTCCCATGATACGGGCTTCCGAGACCCCTTGGATCTGAGATCGAAATGTTGCATCGCGTGATTCTAGACCTATGGGTGAATATCCTATCCTGGAGGGTTATTCTGCAAATTTTCAGCAACTTAGCATGCGACCGTTTGATCCCAGATCCAAGGGCTGCCAGCAGCCTGTATCATGGTCGCGCCTACCACAACCGTCGCGTCACTCGCGCGGTCACGCCCTTGAATATTTAACACGGTGCGTTAGGCTATCTGATGATGGCATGTCATACATAGTCATCACTTAGTCACTCATACTACAACAAGGTTAGCTATAGGGTTGGCTATAAGTGTGTTTTTTTACTTCTCTCTATCTCTTTCTTCGTACTCCCTCCGTCCCATAATATAAGAACGTTTTTGACACTAGTGTACTGCCAAAAACATTCCTATATTATGGGACAGATGGAGTAGTATCTATTGCATTTGCCAAGGAGTGACCTCTTCCAATGAAATGTTGTGCTTATTATTTTTATTTGCTAAGTTTATTTCATTTAATTAGCTATAGACTCAAAATTGTCTTTTCACCTAGGTACACGCGCTTAGTACCGTTTCTTCCTTGGGTCACCAAACTAGTCTCTCTCTTGTTGATTAACTTGCCGCATCATACTTTATGCCTATGTGGCAAGCTTAGCACCTGTAGGAGCAAGTAAGTACAATAGTGCGCTTTACATGGCATTTTTGCATATGTGGAGGAAAGAGAGGCAAGGAAAAAGTGGATAAGTGGGCTCTCATGCAAGAGCCAGCCTCTAGTACATGGTGGAGCATCGGGAGAGGCACCTGTATGGAGGTGGTCAGGAATCGGGAGACTCACGCCGGTCGTAGTGCCGCAGTTAAAATGATAATGGCAAGTCAAATCATGGGGCCCCACCTGTCCAGCCGTAACTCATTGTCAAATCATACATCCCTACGTTTGCAGTAGCCTACTCCGTCATCTTCTCGCGTCTCTGTCAAACCGACTAGGCAGAACTGCCCCGCCTACCGCACAGGAAAAGCCCCGCCCTCAACTTTTAAATAGTACAACATACTAATTTGGTATCCATGGATTGCACCATGGAGCAAAGCCTCTAGAAAACGGTGGTACACATGTATGGAGTATACAACACGCCGGTCACGTTCGCGTCGCACCCCAGACGGTCGGTCGGTCTGGCACGCTGCTCTCCGAATGGAACGCGCGTCAGATTGCGTTTGCACACACATGTGGGACCACAATTGAGAACCGACCATAGGCACACTCCCCGGCCCCGCAAGTCGTGTGACTTAATAGAAGAGGGAGACAAGCGATAGTACTAGAGAAGTGTTGTACTACGTTGGTGCCTGGATGATCCCTGCAAGACACGCAAGATCAGTTCATCCATGCATGTGACCAAACTCCAGCAGACACGCCTGGATTGGCTATCATCTATGTATCGTGCAGGCTGTGTTGTACATGGCTGTAGTTGTGGTGAGAAATATAAAAAAAGGTTTCTTGTCATCTCGCAAAATTAGGTGTCATGTGCTTCGGATCACTGCGAGGGTTAAACAGCGACAACTGAGTTGGGCTAGTCATTGGGGGCACATGCACGAAGACTACTCGGCTGCCATCTAGGTCAAGCCGGCTATGTTAATTAGCACATCTATCGACGGACCCCTTTTCTACGAGTTTATCTTTAATTTGAGCTTTGTTCCTCGTCTAGTTTGTCCGTCGGGATTCATGTTGTCTCCTTTGGGCAGTGAGGTTATGATTTCTTGTCATGTGGCATTTTTTCGTGTTATATGTTATAATCCGGTGCTTCAGATCAAAATGACGACAACTGCGCCTCCGGGCCACGTGCATGAAGACTTCTCGACAGTCATTGATGAGGTCAAGCCGGCTCCGGTAGACAAAAGAAAACTAGAACTCCACTATATAGGCAGGAGCCTCCGCGCTTGCTTGCTAATGTTGCTCTCTTCACACTGTCTCGTCCTCTCCAGATCTAAACACGACAACGGTGGCAACACTCTCTCTCTCTACTCACCACTGGTCAAAGATCCAGACGGATCCTCTCTGCTGTGGAAGGTGAGAAGGTGCAATGTTCACGCGGTCGTCCTCGGTGACGACTCTTACCCACTGCTGGCGCGTCCTGATCAGCTTGCATTGCCGTTCTCTCCCAAGCACCGCTAGCGAGGGAGGGCCTCTGACCCCTTCTTCCTTGCTGCCGTAGTGTGGGCAGATTCGGCCTCCCGCCGCCCACCTAGTGACATCCCGGCGACCATCAGGTATAACTTCCTTCGAAACCGGCCTTGCTCTACTTCCCGAGCTCCTGACGTTGCTGCATTTGTATCATTATTATTTCTCGTGCCCCTCAGAGATAGGATCGATCGGCTGCTCGAAAACCACCTAATTTTTTTACGTTTAAGAGGTAAAACTAGTTCATGCACTCAAATCTAGTACTACTTGGTTCAAACAAGGAAGAAAGGGGTGGGGGTGGGGGAGGATTTGTTACCTGAATCTAGGCCTTGGTTGATAGAGGAAGTAATGGGGGCGAAAAGTAGTAGAGTCTGGCTATCCAACTGGTCTCTAGGTCTAATAGGGAAATAAAGGGAAACACAGTACAAACTCAATATAAACCCGATCTATTGGTTGAAAAAGGAAAGAAAGTGAGGACCAGGGGACAAGTCAACAGAGTAAGTCCAGCACTAGATTTGCTAGCCTCACACAGTATAAGGTGGCTATACCGAACAAATGGGACCAACCCAGATATCCTGTTCTGATGTTTGTTGCCCCGAGACACTCTTATGTAATGCCACTGGTAGAATGTAGCAGTCGCACTGTTAAAAGTAAGGACACGTTAAACCAATGTTGTTTGCAATGTAATGCCTCCAGTAATATGAATCAATGGCACTTTTTTACATGTCGTGCTAAATTTTCCATTAAGATAAGTTGGTTCTTTTCGTTAGAAATGCAACTGTCTTGGTCCGCCTACTCTCTCGTGCCCAAAGTAATGTCGTATTTAACGGTTGTCATAGTTAATCCTAATGCCCACACTAATATCTAGCAATGCCCCTGCTTTAGAAATTGCTACTGTCCTTGTAGGATTGCCATTCAGTAAGTAACATGCTTCTTTTCATTTGATGCATGTTTCATCACTTGTTAGTCACCCTCCTTTCCACCTTTTTTGTGCAAACAGAGATATACATTTCACGCCTGATCTTAGTTGAACTGCACAAATGATATCCAAATTATAGTTGAACATTCCAGGAGCTTCACAACCAACCTTGATGTTGCTCAATTTTATTGCAACTAATGAAGAAGAAGCTATGTGGGTTTCGTTTTCTGATGGAAATGGAACCATGGCTAGAGCCCTTTTCTTAAAAAAATGAAAAAGAAGCTGCTAGCTTACGGGACATTGCTTCATTTCAGGTTTCACCAAAAGGTCCCATGAATTGAATCATCCATGTTGGTGACTGAAAGAGCCAGCTTCAGCATCCCAGTATAAGCACCCCGGCCTCCATCCTTGCCATGCACGGTACATCTCGTTTGCCACCTGCTAGACCCTAGTGTCACTAATAAAATGAAGGAATAATACAGTTAGAATAGAGCTAGTGTACTCTCTATCATTTCATTTCCAATGTTGATAAAGAAAGTGCTTCTCTTTGTTAATGTATGTTTCATCAACTAGTCCCATTATTAATGTTTAAGCGTTTCTGCAAACTGGGGTGCTTAACTTTAGTTGATCTGTACAAAAATAGAGATTTGAATGTCTCAAGGCGCCTCCTTGTACTACCGCTATACACTGATGTTCATCACTAGCAGAAGGTGTATCTAGGAGACTTGGGACGACTTCTAGTATGAGGCGTACCGTATGAGGCGTCGCAGGGCCCATCTCGCCCTCGCAGCATGGCATACTATGATAATATTGAAATATTTTCTTCTATTTATTTTGTGTGTTTCATCAACTAGTGACACTATAATGTAATCATGCTTTTTCATTATCTGTGCAAACAGGGTTATTCAGCTGCATTTTGGTGGAACTGCACAAATGTACTTATGGAACCGGCATATATGCAGAGTGCGAGGTGTGCCAAGTAAAAATTACCGACACCAACCATGCTGCATGCATGCATTGGCATCCACCACCACTAGTGGGATGTGTGGCGCTCTCTGTGGACGGATCTTTCTCGGCAACAAATCCTCTAACCAAATACTAGTAGCTTATATTGGCAGTTTTCTAGGGAGTACTCTTTTCTGAAAGAAGCACCAATCTATTTTTATTTATTTGTACACTGTGTCACAACTTTGACCCAAAGGTCCAGAGATATTTTAGGTTGATTGGCATATTACTCGGAGACTGATTGTAAGCATGATTTTCATTAGCTGTCACACTGATTGTAAGCATGAGCAGGTGGAAGATTAGGTTAGTGCGAAGCTTACCTTAAACCCTACCGCTATTGTTGAAACAAGGAGAGTGTCGAGGGAACTGTGGAGAATGGCGGGGAAACGATGTCGCGCCATACGGCCTCCTCTTGTGGTGGGAGAACAAATACACCTGTGGCTCCGGCTGGCTCTACACCCTCATGAATGGCACACCATACTCGATCGATTCGTTATCCTCTGGGTGCTCGACATTCGACCTGTACACCCACCACCTCCGCTTGACTCTCGCCTCAGGCGAATCTGTCTGCTCCATCGCCCAGAGGAGATACTCGATGAACTCGGAGGACTGCGGCCTGACTGCCGCCGAGGATTACATGTACATCGCCGCCCTCATCGCCGCCATCTCGCTCTTTCGCATACATTGCCACATGGCCTGCACCGTCCTCGAAATCTCCCACTCATTGTCAAACCAAGTAAGGATCTCATTCAACCTGGCTAACTTTGCCTGGTCACTACCGGCGATCTGCCTGATTCGCTGCTGCATCCTCTCCATAGATGACCTTCTGAGTGGTCCGGTGATAGCTTTGGAAGATGGGAGGAGAGACGGTGGTCTTGCAGTAGAGAAGAGGGAAAGGCGAGATGGTGGTTTTGGAAAGGAGATGATGGCGAGGATAGGAGGTGGTTTTGCAATGGAGAAGATCAGAAGAGGGAGAGGCGAGACAGTGGTTTTGGAATGGAGATGATGGAGAGGAGATGAGGTGGTTTTGCAATGGAGAAGAGGGAGAGGAGCGTGCGGCAGCGATTTAGGATTGGACGGAGGGTCAGGGCTACAGGATCGGATCAATATCAAAATCAATTTACCCTTCAATTAAGAAAGCGACCCCACATTAACTAGTCTCCCTTTTATTCTGGGTCATAATTGACCATGATTTTCGCACATAAAATATATGTTATCGTTGCAAAAATAATATAATTTGAAAGTACATTCAGAATCTGAACCAAACGATACAATTTTTGGTGACATGCATTCACATTTTACTTGTAAAATACAGTACGTGGTCAAACTTTGACCCAAAATACACAAAACAACAAAAAAATACTTCCAAGACCAGCGCCGCTCTTCCGCTCTTCTCCTCTTAAACCACCGCCGCTACTCTCTGCTCCAATCTAAATCCAAAGGCCGCTCCTCTCCTCTTCCATTTCAAAACCACCGCCTCCTCTCTCTGCTCGGTCCAAAACCAAAGGTCGCTCCTCTCCCATTCTAATCCAAAACTAGCACTGCTCCTCTCCTCTTCCATTCAAAAACCACCACCGGTGAGTGAAGGTGCTATGGAGAAGTAGATCGATGGAGGAGTACAACCGATACATGAGGATCGCAGACGGCCACCCTGTGAAGCTAGCTAGGATGTTGGAGATATAGTCTTGGTTTGACAACAAGGACCAACTAGCGGCAACGGCGACATCCGTGGCCAAATATCTGCAACAGAGCGAAAAGTCGGCGATACTCCCGGAGGGAGTCGCGCGGGATTACATAGAGCTGCTCCTCTAGGCCATGGAGCAAATAGATTCACCGAATCTGATCGTGAGGGAGCGGTGGTGGGAGTATCGATCCCAGACGGAGCATCCACTAGAGATTGAAGGATCGAGCATCTACAGGGTGCCGTTTGTGAGGGTGTCCTGCCAGAGCGAGCCGGTGGAGTCTTCATCGACCGAACCCAATTGCAAGAGGAGAAAAGAAGTTGGCCTGAAGACGCTTCCCCGCCATCCTCTCCCTCGCCGTTCACATCATCTCACGGGGCGGTTGTCTACCACCGAGGAATAGGAGGGGACTGCCCCCCCAACCCAATAGCCGGGCAGGTTGTGAATTGTCAGGAGGAGCTTAGGGTTGTCAGTATTTGCAGGTTGTGAATTGTGTTTTGTGTTGTGCATTTTGAGAGTACTTTCAGATATGAATGTCTTCTGAATTTCAGATTTGCAGTATTGAGCATATGAAGTATTTTATGAATTCTAGAGATCTATTCTTAGCACTTAAAAAATGTAGTTTCATAGGAGTATAAAAGTGCATAATGTGATTCTCAGAGAAGAAAGCGCAATTTCTCCAGATAAGAAAAGCGCAACTTTCAGAGGCGAGCATTTATATTAACACGGCCTTTTCAAACAGGGTTAACATCATGTTGGAAGTTTTATTCATGGTCGAAAATGGAACTACCAGCCTGTTAACATCATGCTGATCAACATTCATGCATAACACATCTTCTTATGATGCGCAGTTAAAATGCCCACACAATGTCGAGTGTGTGAAACACAGAGAAAATGAGGGACAAAGTTTTGGCAAGTGTTGGACGTGGTGTGAGTAGATGACAATGGGGACCCACATATCAATAAAGGCAGAGGCAAAAAATTTGGAGATATTTTCCCTGCACAGGTGGAATCGAACCCAGGTGGAACAACTGTCGGGTAGTGTCACTTGGCCACTAGGCTAGTTCAGTAGTTTCGTTAATAATAAGGCACTTCCTCAGGTGGTCGGATCCCCTCCTGCGCCTTTGTGCGCTCACCAGGACGCCACTATCTGCCATTGTGAACATGCTGAACAAACGAGAGGCATATGTAGAGGACTGTACGTGGAGAGGCGGACAGTCGGGACCCACCAGGTCTATGGCCGTACGCAAGCAAGTGCCTCCTCGAAAAAATACTTCCTCCTAATGCTATACTGACATTGGGGCCCACGGGTTTGTCAACATAGTTACATTTTTTTAGGTGTTTCAACGTAGTTACTATAGGAGATAAATTCATAACAAAGCCCGGGAGCTCGTAGGTATCATTTATTATCACTGGGGCAACAAGTATCAGCTGGGTTTTGGGCTGCCCCGTCTAGGCTTTCATTTTTAACATGCGCAGCCCACGACCTCGGATGGGAGGTCCATAGGCCTTTTTGTATTTTCTTGAGGGTCGTCATGTATCGACCGGCCTATGGACCTCCCATCCGAGGTTTTATTTTTTGTGAAACATCGGCAGCCCAATTTATGTATTTTTTTGAACAAAACGCAGACATCTGTTCTATTTTTCTATTTAAGAATAGGAATGCCAGGTCCAACTTATGTTTCCCTTATAACTATATTATATATATTTAAATTATTTCATATGTTATTATATATTCCTTTTATTGTCATCATATATTTAACAGATACTTACATATGTAAGAAACAATATCCCACATCTTATTAACTTATAAAAATAATTTCTTAACAATAAAATCCTGGATTGTTTTGGCATGAAAATCCTAGTGATTGTGTACAAAAGCTTGGTAAGATTTAAGGACGAATGTAATAATATCACTTATTATTTAAATATATTTATAACAAAATGCTCAACACCTTTTTATTTTTTGATAACATTGCTGGCCCAACCCAAGATTATAATTAGAATCAGCCCAGCAAAATCATGTATTTCGAGAAAGTGCAAATGGCTTGTAATTTTTTAGGAAATAACATAAATGGGCCGCATGGACGCTAAATTATTTGTTCACCCAGCCCAACTAATGGACTGTAATTCAAAAAAAGGTCAAACTGACTCTAAATTCTACCGTGCAAAAAAAAGACTGTAAATTCTGAAAAAATGGGTTGAATACGTGCCACATTTTTGGAGGCTAAAATGTGGGCCAATAGGTCGAAGCCAACACAAGTCATTGTCAATTTAGTCAACAAATGATTCTGACATGTTAGCCGTTGGATTTACATCCAACGACTGGCATCCATCTTCAATCTCTCGTCTTCTTCCTCCAGCGCCATCGGGACCACCTCCCGCTTCCTGCTGCTAGCAGCTCTACTTAGCACGCTTCGCTATGAAGCGCTACTCCACCGTTGGCCAGGCCATCCCTCCACCCCTCCACACCTCCTGTTCTTCTCCACCGACTGCCGAACCACACCGCACTAGAACCAGTTAACCCTCATACACCTCTCCGTCTGCGACTCTACTCCCTCGTGTTCCCATCTCTGGCTCGTTGCTTTCCGGGGCCTCGCCGTCGTCCACCACCTTGGATGCGCTCGGCGCGGCGTGGTCAATGAACGACACCATCGGAAGTAGATTGTGCGTGGAGAGGCTGACAGCTGGGTCCACGGCAGCACACAAGGAAATGCCTCCTTATTACGTGCAAAATAATGGTTCCTCCACCTGACATCTGGGACGCGCCGGAAGGGCCTTTGTATTTCGTGAAAAAAATGTGCCCCTCGCTGACAGATCGGACCCACCAGCTATCTTCGCATGCAAGGAAGTGCCTCCTTATTACGCACAAAAAAGGAATATTCCCCCTGCCAGCTGGAACCCAGCATAGTGGGAGGCTAACTTGTGGGCCTACCAAGTTGACGGGGATGGAGGGCTTTGTCAACTTAGTCAATATGAACGATTCTAGCTCCTGTTACCGTACGATGTTCATCCAACGGCCGTAGTGCTTCTTCAACATCTGGTCTTCTTGCTCCAGCCGTCCAAACCAGCGTGGGTCGTGCCGCGTGCTCCTGCCTCCCGTGGCTGGCTGTGATGCCACAGAGGCTTCACCGCCCACTACTACTCCCCGCTGCCCAGGCCATCCCTCTACTCACCCACAACCCCTGTTATTCTGCGGCGATGGCAGCCTCACACCGCAGCCAAACCAAAGTGAACCTCAGACTCTCTCTCGCTGGCTTCCATCGCCACAGATTCCCGGCCCGCGTCGTCCCCTTCCTAGGCCTTGCCATCGTCCACGGCCCTGGTGCTCTCTGCGCGACATGGTCAACGTGGTCAAGGAACGACTTCCATCGGAGTACTGTACGTGGAGAGGCTGATAACTGGATCCACGGCGGCCGCAAGGAAGTGCCTCCTTATTACGCGCAAAATAATTATTTCTCCACCTAATAGCAGGGACCCACCGGACAGGCCACCATATTTCGCGAAAAAAATGATTTGCCCCCTGACTGCTGGGACCCACCAGCTACATCTTCGCATGCAAGGAAGTGCGCCCGGGCAACAAAAAGAACGATTCGCCCCCTGACTGCTGGGACCCACCAGCTAAATCTTCGCATGCAAGGAAGTGCCTGATAGTTGGGACCCACCTGGTCGAAGCGTACGTAGCATTGTCATTTTGGTCACGAACGTGTACATACATACTGGTGGATGTAGAAGCGCGCACGTGTTGTAGTAGAGGCACGCACGTAGCATGTACACGTACGTATAGCGGCCAGTGTGCAAGAAAGAAAATACGGCCACGTACGTACATACGGGCGGGGTCTCGAACGCCTACTCGCGCATACGTTCGGCCAGGGCTCGTGTATATGGCTGGGTCGGAACGGAGAAACAGCATCGTCTTCGTGTTCATGAGGAGCCAACCAGCTGGGTTGGAACGAAATGCGTCGTCGTGTTCATCGGGAGGGCTTGTACGGAACAGGCGATGGAAACGAGGCCTGGCATACCGCAGAATGGAAGAAACGGCCTTGTGTTCGACTGGCCACGTTCGAAACGGGATCCTGTTCATCGGGAGGGGTCTGGCGTACCGCAAAACGGAGGAAATGGACTTGCGTTGGACCTCCTACGGTCGAAACGGGGTCCTGTTGATCGGGAGGGGTGTGGCGTACCGCAAAACAGAGGAAACGGACTTGTGTTGGAGCGCTACGGTCGAAACGGGGATCTTGTTCATCGGGAGGGGTGTGGCGTACCGCAAAACGGGACTCCACGAGATACTGTTCATCTCCACCGTTGACCTCCTCTAGCCTCCATGGGCTACTGTTCATCCACCGTCGACCTCCTCCAGCCTCCACCTACGATTGTTCATCCACGGCCTCCTGTTCATCCAGCCTCCACCGAGCGCTACTCCACCGGCTACTGTTAAACCACCCCTCTCCACGGGCTCCTGTTGAACCACCCCTCCACGGGCTACTGTTCATCCACCCTCCACCGCTCACTGCTCATCCAGCCATCCACGGGTCGCCCTGCTCATCCAGCCTCCACGGGTCCTGCTCATCCAGCCCCAACCGCTCGATCGATCGTGGTCCTGTTCATCCAGAGGCAACACCACGGAGTCCTCGCTCATCCACCCCACCACTCATCGCTCCTCCAAACCCCTCGCAACGCCATCGCTCATCCAAACCGCCCGCAACGCCATCGCTCATCCAAAGGCAGCATCGATCGGCTTCAGTTAGCAGCAGTAGCGAAGGAATCACTCGATCGCTCGGGTTCAGTAACGCATAGCCTGCAGTGCAATCGCCCGGGTTCAGTTAGGCGACGCCTTGCTCGGGTTCAGTTAGAGGCCAACGCCTCGCACACACGCGCGTACGTGTACGAGAGAAATGCGCATCGCTCAGCCCCCGACCACCCCCCATAACCGGGAACTCCCCAAAATTTTCCTCGCCCTCGCTTCTACCACGGTTTTTTCCGTCATGGACGGCCCAAAGAATGTAATGCAGCTCGTCTCCGGCCCGCCCAGGACGAAAAGCCCATTTTCTGTCATGATTTTTTGTCATAGAAGTAGGAGCCCACCACATCTATGATGATACTGGGTTTTGTCACAATTATCGTCATAGAAGTGTCATAAGTATGCCAAATTTTTTTCGTTCGGCCCAAAATGTCACAGATGTGTCTCTTTTTTGTAGTGCGTGACCTTTCGCTTAGGACGACTCCTGCCGGGATTGACTCCATGAAACATGCCCCTGGCCTTAAGCTCTTCCTCTGCTATCTGGAGTTTGCTGATAACTTGTGGGGAAATCAGATTCAACCCGGCCCCGCCATCAACCAACATCTTTGTGACTTTGAGGTTGCGGATCATTGGTGAGACCAACAACGGCAAGCACCCTACCACAGTGGTGCGGTTGGGGTGATCCTCTTCATCAAATATTGGGCACGCATGACCACTTGAGCGGCTTCCGAGACCCTACTATTGGCTCCATGGCATTGACCTCATGCGCCCACTATTTAAGTTGGCAGTGAGAGGAGTGCAACAATGCACCCCCATCAATGCACAAGGCATCAGTAGCCTTCTGGAATTCCTGCTCACTGGTTTCCTATTCATCCCCTCCATCACTTCCATCATTGCAATCCTCCTTCTCTCGGCCCCTGGCGCGTTTCCCTTGGTTTTGAGGAGCCTTGCCGGGGTGATTTGCTTCACCGCCCCGGCACTTTCCTCCAATACCGTTCTGACCTTTTTCCTTATCACGCTTCTCATACTCAGCCATCTACTTCTTGATGAGCTGCTAACCCTGATGACACTCCTAGAGATAGTCGCCCTTGGTCCGATGAATCTTGCAGTACGGTCCATCATTTTTCCCAGCTTTCTCGGTAGCCGCAGCCTCTCGGCAGTCAGCGCACATGGCAGCTTCCTTGCCGGGGGCTACGGCCTTAGCCTTCTTGCCGGTACTAGGCGTGCCCGATCTCTCAAAAGTCATCATTGCCTTATCCTTGCGCTTCTTGTTGTGCTTCTTGTTATTCTTCTTCTAACTGGTGGTCTCGTCGTCATCCTCTGAGTCAATGTCGACGCAATCTTCGTCTCTAGGGAGTTTCCTCTCCTCCTCCACTTGATGGACCATTGGATCGGAAGGCAGCTATCATAGCTGCTGGGTGGACAGCTCAGATATTTCTGTGGACTCGCTTGAATCTCTGCAAGTACTTTTGCAGAGTCTCTCCTTCTTTCTGCTAGAGAAGCTGCAAGTCGCTGGGCCGCCCTAGTGCTTCATGGCCGCCCGTGAAGCACCAATGAACTCATGGCACAGGTCAGCCCAGGTTGAAATGGAGTTCTCTGGCAGGTGCATCAGCCAAGACCTCACATTTGACTTGAGAGCCAAAGGGAAGTAGTTGGCGAACACCGTCTCATCTCTTCCCCCGGCAGCCTGAACAATGATAGTGTAGATGCTCAAGAACTCTAGCGGGTTCAGTCTCCCATCATAATTCTTGGGTATCTCTAGCTTGAACGTTGTCGTGGGAAAACCACGGCCACCTATGGGGCATCGAGCCACTTTCTGGGTCGGCGGGGAATGGCACGTTGCACAAAGAGCGGAGGAGCGTGAGACAGCATGGCAGAGATCCCAGGGGCAGCTTTTACCAAGGTTCGGGCCGCCGCGAGGCGTAAAACCCTACTCCTCCTTTGGCGGATTGATGGTGGATTGTGGTAGAAAGCGCAGCGCTCTTGCCCGGCAGGGTTGCCTTGGGACGAGAACGGCTACGCGCATATCAGTGTACAAGGGTCTGAATCATTTCTATGGTTGCCATGGGCCTCCTTTTATAGATCAAGGGGTCACCACAGTGGCAACTCAGCCATTACGCACTAATTAGATGGAAAATAGTGTTGTCATACCTAACTCTGCAGGCTGACAGAGCGCATTAAATGCGCCACTCGATGTCACGTCAGAGCTTCCCCGGCAGGATCTGCCGGGCTGTTTCGCCTGCTTGGTGCCCATTCGCTTGACACGTTGCAGGACGGGTGTCGCTTGTAGGTATTTCTGTAGGAGGTGGCTGCCATGTGTCATATGGCAACCACCTAGCCACCTTGGATCTTGACACCGCACTGATCGACAACGTACGTCATGGTGAGGTTGTGTGGTGAAGCAGCTTGCCTTCGCCATTCCCGGCAGGCCTGGTGGGATGATCCGGGGGGCTTGCTTCAGGGGATAACCTTGTCTTTGCCAGGCTCACCTCTCCGGCAAGGGAGGTTTTTCCCTTAATAGTATCTTGCCCCTCCGGCTACTCTTGGCCATCTTGATCTGTGCTTGGATCCTCCAAGGGAATCGATCCATCTTGCTTGAGTTGATCATGGTGTTGTGAACTTGTCCTCGTGGCTGATACCTCATCGTCCATGCACAAGTCAGGGGGAAACATGCACCCCTGTTTGTGTACCCCGACATAAGCCCCCGGGCCTGAGCCAAACATGTCACTGGGCACGTTGGGTTATGCCCCAAACCGTGCACGAACACATGTCAAGGACCCACCACGCATGTAGCGGTTTGCTGATGATGACCAGTAAATCCAACGTCCACTCTGCAATTACTGTGAGTCATGGGGGCGTGGGACTGTTGTTGTTAATGTAAAACGGTAACTACTGAAGCATCACGGCCCCACTCCACGCCTTTTTCCCTTTAAGATAGGAAAACACGGAGCGGCATGGTTTACTCCTCGCCCGTCCTGCCCCCCATCATATTCCTCAGCAAGCCAAACAACTCTCCTCCGCCCGCCGCCGATCCCCATCCAACCCATTCTCCCATTCACACTGGCGCTTGCGGGAATGGGGAAGAAAACCACAACAAAGGGGAAGCAGACGACTGCGGCGAAGGAAGTGGTCGCCAAGGGAAGCAAGAGGGCGATGGAACTGGACAACAAGCAGAAGGGAGACATCTTCTTCTTCCCGTCGAATCTGGACGGTCTAGTCTTGCTAGCTTGGTATGTGTACGTATGGGGGAGAGCGGTCCCTAAAGGGCATGGCGCTCCCAATGTCTTGGCAGAGGGAGAGGAAGATCCACCAAATTCTTACAAGTTCTTATGTGCATACTTCATCTGTATCCTCTACCCCCTTTCTCTGATTTCTTTGAGGCGATGATGATGATTTACGGATTCCACCTCCTTGACTTCACACCGAATGCAATGGCGACTATGGCTATTTTTGCTCATTTATGTGAGAACTTCATTGGGGTTGCCCCCAATGTCGATCTGTTCCAGCATTACTTCATCCCACGGGTGGAGAACAAATCTCACCACTCCGGGAACATCAGCTAGATGCCACGGGTGGCTAGGAAATCTTGGGATTATATCTCTGGTCTGCAGCGTGAGAGATGGGATGAATGAAGAGGGGATGGGCGTTGGATTCAAGATGAGGAAGCTCCAGAGTTCTGTTAAGCACTGACAGTTTGTGTTGAGCATAGCAAGGAATGGAGCGCATTTGGCCTCTCCGACGACAGGCTTCACCCGACAATAAATAGGATCACCCGCCTGAAGACTACGGGGCTAACTATTGAGCATGTGTGAAAGTGCAACTATCCCTGGGTGGTTTTGGTAATGATTAATGACATATTAGCTCATTGAACTAATGCCATTTCAAGATAAATATTTCAGGAAAGTTCAATGATTGGCATGGCATGGATTAGGACCATGGACCCCTCAAAATGCTAAGGACAAAAGATTGTCTCAAGCTCTTAAGTCCAAGACTCTACATTTTCTATTTTTAGTGATCCAAGATCACATTGAGTCTATAGGAAAGGCAATACTATTAAAAGGGGATGAGGTGTCGCTTAATGGCTTGCTTGCTCAAAATGCTTAGTGATATGCTCCAAAGCCCTCAACCACTTTCTCATATCCACATATGTCCCAAACCAAAAGTCAAACTCGGCCCCACCAATTTGATCCATCCGGCGCCACCGAGTTCATTTGACATAACCACTGCCAGAAACCCTAGTCACTTCGATCTCACCGATAGGGATATCGGTCTCACCGAGATGGGGTTGCAAACTCTCTGTTTCCCTTTGTAACGTTTCGATCTAACCGTGATGAGCAATCGGTCCCACCGAGTCTGCAATGCAAACTCCCTATTTCCTTTTCGTAACGCTTCAGTCCCACCGAGACGAGCGAATCGGTCCCACCGAGTTTCCCTGACCAACTCTCTGGTTAGCTTATTACCAAAGTCGGTCCAACCGAGTTTGTGTAATCAGTCAAACCGAGATTACGTTATGCCCTAACCCTAATGATATTGGTCCCACCGAGTTGACATGTCGGTCCCACCGAAATTGCCTAACGGTCACATTATGTAATGGATCGGTCCGGTCAAGTTTTCTGATTCGGTCCCATCGAGTTTGGTATATTGTGTGTAACGGTTAGATTTTGTGTGGAGGCTATATATACCCCTCCACCCTCTCCTCATTCGTGAGGGAAGCCATCAGAACGTGCCTACACTTCCACTACTCATTTCCTGAGAGAGAACCACCTACTCATGTGTTGAGGCCAATATATTCCAATCCAACGATATGAATCTTGATCTCTAGCCTTCCCCAGGTTGATTTCCACTCGAATCATCTTTCCACCAATTCCAATCCTATGAGAGTGAGTTGAGTGTTGGGGAGACTATCATTTGAAGCACAAGAGCAAGGAGTTCATCGTCAACACACCATCTATTACCTTTTGGAGAGTGGTGTGTCCTAGATTGGTTAGGTGTCACTTGGGAGCCTCCGACAAGATTGTGGAGTTGAACCAAGGAGTTTGAAAGGACAAGGACATCGCTTACTTCGAGAAGATCTACCCTAGTGAGGCAAGTCCTTCCTGGGCGATGGCCATGGTGAGATAGACAAGGTTGCTTCTTCGTCGACCCTTCGTGGGTGGAGCCCTCCGTGGACTCGCGCAGCCATTACCCTTCATGGGTTGAAGTCTCCATCAATGTGGATGTCTGATAGCACCACCTATCGGAACCACGCCAAAAACATCCGTGTCTCCAATTGCGTTTGTGCACTCCAATCCCATCCCTTTACATTCTTGAAAGTTGCATGCTTTACTTTCCGCTGCTCATATACTCTTCGCATGCTTGCATGAATTGTGTTAAGATTGCAAGACTTGTGCTAAGTTGATAAAATCTGCCAAGAACTAAAATTAGGAAAAGGTTAAGTTTTTATTTGGTCAAGTAGTCTAATCACCCCCCTCTAGACATACTTTCGATCCTACAATTGGTATCAGATCTTTGGTCTCCATTTGACTTGATTTCCATAGCTTTTGGTGATCATAGCCTTGGTTTCACAACTTAGGAGAGTATGACATCTAGCGAGGGAAATTACCACCATAAAGGTCCTTACTTTGATGGTACTAATTTTGCTTGTTGGAAGCATAAGATGAAAATGCATATTCTTGGACATAACCCCGCCGTTTGGGCTATTGTGTGTATTGGCTTGCAAGGTGAATTCTTCGATGGGAGTGAACCGAACCGTGAAGCTACTACAGAAGAATTGAAGATGCTGCAATACAACACTCAAGCTTGTGATATCCTCTTCAATGGATTGTGCCCTGAAGAATTTAACAAAATCAGCCGCCTTGAGAATGCAAAGGAAATTTGGGATACTTTGATTGATATGCACGAAGGTACCGACTCCGTCAAGGAATCCAAATTGGATGTGCGTCAAAGTCAACTTGACAAGTTCAAAATGAAGGATGGTGAAGGTGTCGCTGAAATGTACTCTAGGCTTGCTCTCATCACAAATGAGAATGCCGGCTTACGAAGTGAAGAGGTGAACGATAAATTCATCATCAAGAAGATCCTAGGAGCCTTGGATGAAAAATATGACACCGTGTGCACATTGATCCAAATGATGCCCAATTACAAAGATGTCAAGCCAACGAAAGTCATTGGAAGAACTGTTGCTCATGAGATGTCACTCAAGGATAAGGAAGAGCTTCACAACAAGTCAAGTGGTTGTTAAAAAGCCTCATGTGATGCTCCTACGTCGTCAAGTGAGAAACAAACCTTCAATAAGGAATTGAGATTAATGGTGAAAAACTTCAACAAGTTCTACAAGACTAGAAGCAAGGAAAGAAGCTCCAAGTCAAGGTCCTACAATGACAAAAGATCTTCGAGTCATGAACGTAATTGCTACAATTGTGGAAGACCCGGACACTACTCCAATGAGTGTATGACTCTTTACAAAAGGAGAGAAGATTCACCTAAAAGAAGTAGAAGAGAAGAATCACCACCAAGTGAGAGAAGGAGTAGAGATGATCATTATGAACGAAGAACCTCCCGAAGAAGCACAGATTCGGAAAGGAAGGAGAAATCATCAAAGAGCTACACAAAGCGAAGACATCAAGCTCATGTTGGTGAATGGGTAGCCGGCTCCGACTCCGACCATCACTCCGAGAGAAGTGATCACCCGACTCCGAATATACTTAAGATGAAGGTGTTGCCGGTCTAGCACTTGTGTCAACCAACTCATATTACATATTTGACTCACCAAATGAAGGAATTGGAAGATGCTTCATGGCTAAAGGCCCAAAGGTATCATTTCCCGAGTATGTTGATTTAAATAGTGATGAAGATGACTTGTTAGGTGATAATGATTTACTTGTTGACACTCTAGTGATGAATACCATGATGAAACGTCAATTAATCATGCTAATCAAGACAAAACGAATGACAATGATAAGGAGAAGATTGAGCGTCTAACTAAAGAACTAAACACTCTTAAGTTAGCTCATGAACTACCATGGAAGATCATCGAGAAGTTTTAAAGACTCATGAGAAGTTACGCTTTGAAAAGCTCAGGATTGAGCAAGAACATGATTTTGTAAAGGCAATCAATGATGATCTTCGCAAGAAAAGTTCTTCTTACATTGCCAAGCGTTTACTCTTATCAATTTACATGCCACAAGTAAAGTCTAGCAACAAGAGTAAGAAAGATTCTTCTTCTAGTAGTAACAATAATCATGTTAAATCCAATGTTGTTGCTTCTAGTAGTTCTCTTGATTCCACTAATGATTCTCTTAGCCAAGTCACACTTGAGCAAGAAAATAGCATATTGAAGGGAATTATAGAGAAAGGTGTCTACAAGAGCCTTGCCGGAAGTAAGCAATTTGAGGAAATTGTACGCAAGCAAGGAAGGCACCAGAAGAATCAAGGTGTTGGTTTTGAACGAAAGTTCAATGCTAATGGAGTTGAGTGGGAAGAAGATCAATACCCCAAGACGAAGTTTGTTCCCCAACAAGAGAAGTATGATCCTACTTCTTTCCAAGGAACACAAGCTCGAGATTATCTTCCACCAGAAGACCACAAGCAAAAAGGCAAGGACAAGCTTCAAGAGGAGATTGATGCATTTGAAGAAGCTCCCAAGGCCTTGGTCAAGTGGGTTCCCAAGACTACATCAAGTTCTACTTCATCAAGTTCCACTACAACCCCAAGGATTCCCATCAAGATGATGTGGATCCCAAAGAAGAAGGACTAGAGAGTTCTTGAGGGTGACTCCGCCAATATACTTCACTCATATCATTTTGGCAAGGACAAGTGCAATATACTTCCACATCTCGCACTAGTTCAAGGAGTCACAAACCCTCTTGTTGGTAAGACAAGGGACAAGGTAACTTAATGCTTTCATGGACATCATCTTGTGTGTGCATCGCTCTATGTCTATGGATATCCTTGTTTGTTCCTTGTGGGACTAACCCGTGTAGGTATTGAATGTGAAACTCACTCCAATGGATTGCTCCAAATGATCTACAACAACATTGAGCATCCACATCTTCAACACCTACATGAAGTAATCATCGACAAAACCCAAGGTTAGTTCATCCCTCTTAAAGGGGGATCTCACATCTTGGGGGAGCCTTACTCTAAAGAATTGAGCTAAAGCAACTCTAATGGTGTGAACACAATGATGCTTTATGTAAAAGTGGTAACCCCACTTGTGCTTAAACGATGAGTATGACCTATGGTCAAATGTTCTCATTTGACTCCTAAGTCAATATTCTCATATATAGATGACCTACTCATCGCCGATTGGTTGATAGATGCTAGAATTGGTTGTGCATGCTTTGTCACATATTTCATTTGCCATTTTATTGTGTGAGCATGTCGTTTGCATATTTTACTCATTCGAGGACATCCACTTGTTGTTTTGATTGTTTGGTTTATTTTTCTCTTTTGCCAAGTGGATGGACAAGAATGCCTAAGAACCTTCTCTAGCTATCCATGATTTTCTTGTCTCAAACTCTATTCATGCTACATCAGAAAGTTTGATCAAGTCAGATTCGAACCACTATGTGAGGATCATTTGGAGTCCCCGATTCGTCATAGACTTAAACTTCCAAAACCTCTTTGTGCATTTCGGTCTGACTGAGACATCCATTTCAGTCGCACCGAGTTCACTAAGTTGATCTAGGTTTTCATCTCGGTGCAACCGATTTGAACACTTCGGTCACACTGAGTTGCAACAACCGCTTGTGATTCTGCAATCCCGGTGGCACCGAGTTGTTCCACTCGGGCACACCGACAGGGTCGGGATATAAATATCCACGGGTGAGATTTTTGAAATTACTTCAAATCCCCTCAGTCCACGCGTGTCCTGCTCCGCCTCCTCGGGTCTCTGGATCGCCTCCTCGCTACCAACGACCTCCCGCCGTTGGATTCTGCCGCCGTCGACGGATTCGGCTCCATCATCGCCGTCGTAGCGAACACCCACCATTCTAGGGTATGGGTTGACCCTTTGTGTTGTCATTTTAACTCCGATTCCTAGCAAAAGGACAATGCCATGATTCTTGCCACGAATGAGATTGATCTATCCAGCTAAATCTTCCTTAGGCCTAGATTGATTCAAAAAATTTAGGTTTAGTTCTCCGCAGAACTCATCTCGGACCGACCTAATCGTAGAAGTCGGTCTCACCGATTCGGCTTATGCCATTGCACATGTGCTTTTTGGTCTGACCAAAAACTACAAATCGGTGTGACCGAGTTCAAGATTCTGTGAAACCCTAGCAATCTCGGTGCCATCAAACTGTGACTCGGTCTAATCGAGTTTACTAGTTTAGGTTCCAAGTGTTGCTTCGGTATCACTGAGTTAGTCAATTCGGTAGCTACGAGATCATTTCTGTAGAGAACTAAAACTAAGTTTTTGACTCAATTTGTTTTGCAAAACCTCTGTACTTTGTGATGCTCATCTACTCTACCTCATATATAATCTATTCACAGGGCTTGCTATCAGTTGTTTCCAAGATGTCTGACCAGAGTGACAGCCAGAACCGATCTGAACAACAACAGCAGTTAAGTGAGGGCACTAGTCCCTCCAGCAACTATGATGAGGGCAGAGGAGCACACCTAGTAACTTGCCCAAGGCAGCCGCTAGAGCAAGGAAGAAGAGAACTTCAGATTCTGAAGACGAAGATTATGTTGTAGCTGAAGATGAGGCCACCGTAAAGAAGAGAGTGGTGAAGAAGGATTTTGGCATTGCGGCATCCACTAAGCCAGGCATGAACAAGAAGGCACCTGCTAGGAGGATCCCAACATCCAAGCCAAGAAAGGTTGCCACAGGACAAACTATGAAGTTCATAATTGAATCTGATGAAGAGGCAACTATTGATGACAAGAAGAAGAAGAGGGAAAGAACCACTAAAGCTAAATTTCTTGGAAAGTCTACTATTGTGAGAGACCCATCTTCTGATGAAGAGGAAGAGGAAGAGGATGCTGCTCCAGCACCTAAGGCATAAAACTAATGGGAGATGCAATTAAGTCAGGGGCTGCTGCTAAGCCCAAACCTGCTCCCAAAGCTGTTGCTCCAGCCACCAAGACTGCACCCAAGAGTATTACAAGGAACATTCCTGCTGAGGAGAAGAACAAGGCCCAGGTGCCTGAAGTTGAAGAAGAAGAAGCTGAGGCCGAAGTGCTAAGGAAGCTCAAACCAAAGATTCGAGACCACAATGATACACATCCTGTGGCAGAGGACATGAGCATCAGGAAGGATGCAGGTCTAAGACTTTGGAGGAAAAATGACCCATATGCTTTAAGAAGGAGAACTACTGTGGATTACAGGTTCCACACTAAGGAACAGGAAGATTTCTATGAGACTATTCTGCTTGACAAGAAGCCAATAGTATGTGACATGAGATGGGTTGACTGGACATACATCAGGGAAAATGAAGATCACTTCCCAGGTGTCTATGATAGCTTCAAGGCTTGTGAAGTGGACAAGTTTGTTGGCCAGAAGCTCACTAAGTGGAATGATGAGCTGATCATGCAATTTTACTCCACTGCCCACTTCTATCCTGATGGCAGAATTGTATGGATGTTAGAAGGTACTAGTTACCAATCCACTATTGATGAATGGGCCAGGTTGATAAATGCCCCAGAAGCTCATGAGGATGACTTGGATGTGTATGCCAAGAAGAAGAAAGACCATAACTCTATGGCATCTATGTACAAGGAAATTCCTGATGCAGACCTGGAAACTCACAAGCTTGGTTCAGTGAAGCACTTATTGTCAGGCCTGCCTACAATCAATACCATCCCGAGGCATACTCTTATTCCCAAGTCTGGAGATCACCGAATGATAAGAGGAAATTCCATCAACTTGTTGCACATATTTGATGTTCCTTAGAAGTTCAAAGTGATGAGTCTAATTGTGGAAACAGTCAAGAGGACAGCTGCAGATCAGAAGAGGTCTTGGGGGTATGCTCCACAAATTGAGGTGCTCATCAACTCCAAGATGGGCACATGCACTTATTTGTTGGACAAGGAGCATTTACCTCTCAAGCCAGATTTTGAGGATAACACTGTTGTCATGGATGAGAAAGATCCTTCCTCAATGCAAGCACATGAGAAGAGAGAGAAGGCAAGGGCAGAGAAAGTTGCAAAGATTCCAAGTGCTGAAGAGGCATCTCAGGTGTCCTTAAAGAGTAAGCAAGATCAACTTGGATATTTGATCCAATCCACATTGAGGATTGAGAAGGACTTGGCCACCCTGACTCAAAATCAGGAGAGCTTGGAGAGGATCATTGAACAGAAATTCTATGATCTTGATGTCAAAGTAAATGAGATTCAGTCAGTAGTTGAGCAACTCCAGGAGGAAGCAGAGGAGAAGAAAGGCAAGTCTACTACAGATGCTTTCACAAGAGTGCCAAAAGGTCAGAGGTCTGCTGCAGTGCCTGTTCCTGATACTAGAGCCACTACATCTGCACCAGCAGCCATAGCTTCAGTGCCACCTCCAGCAGCCACTCCACCAGCTCCAGCTACATCAACAGAAGCTTTCATACTTGGATTCATCTCTACACCACCTCAAGAAGACCAAGCCTGATAGACGCGTAGCACTATGCATATTTTTAACGGATTCCACCTCCTTGACTTCACGCCGTGTCGTGCGCGATGGGGGGACGACACCTATGGGGCCGGGGACGGCCCCTTCGTGTGTTCGGTACGAGGGCGGAGGATGCGCGGAGAGCAGATCGAGGCGATGCGTGCGGCGAGATTTTACCCAGCCGGGCGCGATGGTCGCAGAAACCCTCTCGCTGCTTTGTGTTGTATTTGATCTTGCTTGAGAATGCGAAAGCGTGGTGGTGTATGGAACCGGCCAAATCAGCGCTAGAGTTGCTAAGGGTCTCGAGCATGAGAGTAGCTAATCCTCGAACCCCCCACGCTGTGCATGGGCCTCCTTTTATAGGGCAAGGGTCACCGACAGGTGTCAACGTAAGGTAGAGGGGTAAAATGTAAAAGAGGTGGTAGTTGGAACAGTCTTGGGAACAAAGGCAGCCACAAAGGCTTGAACAAAGGATTCTACCTACTTTTGACAGAGGGGACAAGAGCATTTAATGCCGTCGCCGTCGCCCCAAAAGCTCCGCCCTTGCGTCTCCGCTTGCCACGGCGATGAAGCCACCACCGTGGAGTGCCACCGCACCCTTCATGCAGCCTGACCATCCGCCACGCGCTCTCGGAGAGGGCTGAAGGCGACGCGTGCAAGGCAGATGACTGGAGTGCGGGTGCGCAGACGGCTCTCCCGGCAAGTACCTTGCGGGGTCTTGACCTTGCCGGCCCGGAGCTTGTCGGGCTCAGAACTTGCCGCCCCGGGCCCTCGCCGACGCGATAGCGCCGAGGCGTGTCTTACGTGATGTAGTCTTCTAGCCTCCCCGCGAGCTCCTCTCGCCAGGCCTTGTGTGGGTGATATGATCTTGAGCACTGAACGGCCTTCCCGGCAAGCTCCTCTTGCGGGGCCTTGATCTTCTGTCTTGTACACTTTGTTCTTGAATGGCTTGGTATGGAGCAGAATGGTCTCCGCAACCATTTGGTGGATCCACCACGGAAGCTGCGATCGCCCGTGCACAAGTTGGGGTACCGAGGTACCCCTACCTTAGTACACCGACAGAGCCCCGGCTCTGGGCTATACACGGTGCCGAGCGCTGTTGGGCCAGGCCCAAGAGGCTGCACAGGCACTTGAAGCCCATGGCGCGTCGAATCGCTCTGCGTCGCCACCCCCTCCCGTAACGGCACGCGTCGATTGCGGCGTCGTGGGAGACGTGGGCGGCGCATGCAGTCTTTAAGGCATCCACCCCGTGATCGTGGCGCAGAGCGGGGTCGCTTCACCCGTCGCTCCGGCTCCACTTTTTCGCCACGCGGCCCTCATGCACGGGGGTCGTGGGTGGCGAAGGTGGGAGACCGAGCCGTCACGGGCGGAGAAGACGAGTCGGCCCCGCTCCTCTGGCCTTCTCGCTTCCTAATTGGTCGAGCGGGGCGGTTGAGTCCCCACCTCGCCCCTTTAAAAGGGGCGGGAGGGGAGCACAATGGCCACACTCATCCTCTTCTCCCTTCGCCTTCGTCTTCAATTCTTCTTGCCGCCATGGAAGGAGGGAATCCCGGCTCTTCGACAGTGGCGGCGCGGGTCGCTTCTAGGCAGCGCACCACTCCCCATCCTGCTCCCGTGGCGGAGCCGCCCCGAGAGGGAGAGGGAGGGGCGTGGCTGTGGGCGAGGCCGAGGGCGTGGCCGAGGCGGTCGGGAGTGGCGTCGCCTCCCGTCTCCCGGCGCCTCTCGACCACGGTGCGGTCCATACCGAGATGACCCCAGGAGTTCTTCATCAAGCTTCGCCGGCGCCTCGTCGCCGCCTCCGGCTGCCGGCCCGCTTATGACGCAATGGGGCCGGATCCACCCGACGTGATGGAGTTGCGCATGAGGGGCTGCGGGATCAGCGGCACGGGTGAGTGTCGTGTCCCCAGCCCCCGGCGTGATGTTCTTCGACCGAGGGTGGAAGACGTTCGCCCGGATCCATAGCTTGACGGCGGGGTTCACCCTCCATTTCAAGTTAATGGATGGTGACCTCCTCGCCGTCAAGGTCTTCGGGGACTATGGAACCCGGGTGCGCTGCTGTGTGGACAGCTCCTCGGATAGCGAAGGCTCCTCCCCGAGCGAGAGTGACGAGGAGGAGAGCGACAGCGACGACGAGGGGGATGGCGGGCCCGACTAGGCGTCGGACACCGCTGCCTCGTGCGCCACCGGCGACCTCATCTTCTGGGTCGCCGGCCTTCTGAACTCCCCGGGGCCGTCTCCTTGGCGGCTGGCGTAGAGAGGCAGCAGAAGAGGAAGAGGGGGACGGCGGCAAGGCCGTTAAATCGGAGTACGAGGGCGAGGTGCCCTCGCCTGCCGATGTCCCATCACCCCGTCTTCAAGCTCTGCCTCCGACGCCTTCGTCTCCGCCAAACTCTGGCGGCCCCGGGTGTTCTCTTGGGGTCTTGGCGCTGCGGCTCTCCGGCATCGTTCCCCATGCCCGCCACCTATGCAGCTCTGGGCACGGCGGCGCCACCGCCACGCCTCCTAGGCGCTCCTTCGCCCTTCTTCGACAAGCTCCTCTTGGGGCCTCCTCCCCGCAAGCTTATCTTGCCGGGGGCTCCTTGACCTACCTCCTGAACTCCTGAACAGAGAAACAGGAGAGGGATCACGGGCACCTTACCTTTTTAAATCTGTAAGCCCTCGGGCATTAGCTGCATTTAAGAACTTGTAATCCTCTCTATCATGTTTTTCATCCTCTATGGACTTGTACTAAATTGGATGTTTTAATGAAAAGAGGGAAAGCTTGCGGACTGAGTCTTTTACTTGATGCGTGCCTTGTGTGTTCTTACGCTATCGGGAGCTTGCCGGGCGAACACGCTTGCCGATCGCGGGACAGCCCATTGGCGGTGTCGCTTCCGCAAGCAACCTTGCCGGGCGATTACGACGCTTAACTTGTCGAAAGCAGGCTCGAAGCAAGATAAGGGTGCAGCGGCACACTTGTGTTTGTTGAGCGGACTCGAAACAAACCAAGCACGCAACTAGGCCACGACTCGCCCTCCACGACGGGTTTTTACAAGACACGCCATTCAAAGACGCAGCCCCGCATCTCCCAAATCCATGAGAGGATGCATGACGAGGATGAAAAATTATCTGAAATTGCAGCCCCAAAGAAGTCTAGCTTGCGGAGGCGAATCTTGGTGCTTGCAGCCCCAGTGAGGCTGGCTCACGAGGAAGAACCTTGGCTCGCGAGCCCCGGCGACCTCGGGCTTGCCGGGCCCCAAGCGCTGGTGTGATCTTTGGTTCCTCCTTGTCGCTGCAATTTCAGTCATGAAAACAGCTGAGGTAGATATGCAACTGCTCCATGCATATGTATGTGTATATAAATCCTGACTATGCAACACGATGCCGAGCCTTGCCCTTCAGATGTTTGTACTCACGCCTTGGGGAGCTTGTCGGGCGAACACGCTTGTCAGCGGGACAGCCAGTGGCGGTGTTGCTTCCGCAAACAACCTTGCCGGGCGATTATGACGCTTAACTTGCTGAGCAGGCTCGAAAGCAAGATAAGGGTGCAGCAGCACACTTGTGTTTGTTGAGCGGACTCGAAAACAAAACAAGTACGCAACTGGACCACGACTTGGCTCCTCTCGCGCTCAAGTCTCTCATATGAAGGACACCTCACGGCAGGGCTTGCCACGTTACACCCTCTACTTTACGCCCTTTGTGCGCTTTCACCCTACGCTTCTAGGGAACTTGCCGGTGCTTAACGCGCTTGCTGAGTACGGGACATCAGCAGCCCGCTGGCTGGCGTCGCTTCCGGCAAGCAACCTTGCCGCGTCTAGTTCGCGACGCGCTTAACTTGCTGAACAGACTCAAACAAAACGAGGGCGCGGCTGGTCGCGCTCACTTTTAACTCGTTGAGTGTGTTCGAAGCAAGATAATGGTGCGGCTATTCACAGGCAGGCTCCTCTGCGCACAGGCTCCGCGTACAAAGGACGAGCGTACGAGGGATATAACATATAAAAGCATGGAATTAAGGAGTGCTCTGCACGAAGGCTCGAGCGACTTAGCTTTTCTTTTTCTTGTTTCTCTGCACTTGCTGACGGAGCTCAATGGCGCGTCCTCGATGACAGCGCAGCCTCCCGGGGAGGTGCGTTTGCCGGAACGGGCTCCAGAGCTGTCCTTGCCGGGCTTATAGCGTTCCGAGGAGCCGCGCTTGTCGGAGCGAGCGCCAGAGCCGTCCTCGCCGGACTTAGAGCTCGATGGCGCGTCCTCGACGACAGCGTAGTGCTCCAGGGAGATGCGCTTGCCGGAATGGGGGGGAACGGGAGCGAGCAGCGCGAGGAACAGGACATGCTCGGACTCCTAGTAGCGATAGGAGGAGCAAGGCCCTGCCCCGGCACTTTCGCTTTGCTCATGCCTGGACAGCAGTCCGGAGCATCCCGCGAGCCCCCAGTCTATCCTTGCCCCAGCAGGCGGATACCACCTCTCGCGGTATGGCGCTGCTGGGTCGCCGTGCGCTGAGATGGACGTGGATCTACGGAGGCCGAGGCGCGGTCATCCGTCCTGTCCCTGGATCTGGTGACGCCGCGAGTGCCCTCGCCGGTGTCCACCCTTCCGCTGGCGTCTCCTCCGCCCACCGTTGGCTCCGGTGGCGGCGGGTGAGACGCAGACGGATCTACAACCCTCGAGGCCCTCGTCTTCGGGGCCATGGCGCAGTTGTCGACGAAGTCGCAGACGAAATTTGGGGAGGTTGGTGAAGAACGCGGCCGCGCGAACGCCGGATCAGGTCCGCACAAACTCGACGCCCCCTACCTGGCGCGCCAGAGATGTCGTGCGCGATGGGGGGACGACACCTATGGGGCCGGGGACGGCCCCTTCGTGTGTTCGGTACGAGGGCGGAGGATGCGCGGAGAGCAGATCGAGGCGATGCGCGCGGGCGAGGATTTTTACCCAGCTTCGGGCCGCGATGGTCGCGTAAAACCCTACTGCTGCTTTGTGTTGTATTTGATCTTGCTTGAGAATGCGAGCGCGTGGTGGTGTATGGAACCAGCCGAATCCCAGGCGCTAGAGTTGCCAAGGGTCTGAAGCTTGAGAGTAGCTAATCCTCCAACCCCCTCGTTGTGCATGGGCCTCCTTTTATAGGGCAAGGGTCACCGACAGTGTCAACGTAAGGTAGAGGGGTAAAATGTAAAAGAGGTGGTAGTTGGAGCAGTCGGGAACAAGGCAGCTCTGATTGCTTGAACAATGGATTCTACCTACTTTTGACAGAGGGGACAAGAGCATTTAATGCCGTCGCCGCCGCCCCAAAAGCTCCCCGCCTTGCGTCTCCGCTTGCCACGGCGATGAAGCCACCACTGGGAGTGCCACCGCACCCTTCATAGCAGCTGACCATCCGCCACGCGTCTCTGGAGAGGGCTGAAGGCGACGCGTGGGCGATGACTGAGTGCTTGGTCAAAGAAGACGCAGCTCTCCCGGCAAGTACCTTGCCGGGTCTCGACCTTGCGGCCGGGAGCTTGTCGGGCTCAGTAACTTGCCGCCTCGGGCCCTCGCCGACGCGAGTATAAGCGCGAGGCGTGTCTTCGTGATGTAGTGTTCTAGCCTCCCGGCGAGCTCCTCTCGCCAGGGCCTTGTGTGGGTGATATGATCTTGAGCCTGGAACGGCCTTCCCGGCAAGCTCCTCTTGCCGGGGCCTCGATCTTCTGTCTTGTACACTTTGTTCTTGAATGGCTTGGTATGGAGCAGGAATGGTCTCCGGCAACCATTTGGTGGATCCAGCTACGGGAAGCTGCGACTGCCCGTGCACAAGTTGGGGTACTGAGGTACCCCTACCTTAGTACACCGACACGCCGTATGGAATGGCGACTATGGCCATTTTTGCTCCTTTATGTGAGAACTTCATTGGGGTTGCCCCCAATGTCGATCTTTTCCGGCATTACTTCGTCCCATAGGTGGAGAACAAATCTGACCGCTCCGGGAACATGAGCTAGATGCCACGAGTGGCAAGGAAATCTTGGGATTATATCTCTGGTCTACAGTGTGAGAGATGGGATGAATGAAGAGGGGACGGGTGTTGGATTCAGGATGAGGAAGCCCTAGAGTTTGTGAAGCGCTGACAGTTTATGTTGAGCATAACAAGGAATGGAGCGCATTTGGCCTCTCCGACGATAGGCTTCACCAGGCAATAAACAGGATCACCCGCCTGAAGACTGCGGGGCTAACCATTGAGCATGTGTGAAAGTGCAACTATCCCTGGGTGGTTTTGGTAATGATTAACAACATATAGCTCATTGAACTAATGTCATTTCAAGATAAATATTTCAGGAAAGTTCAATGATTGGCATGGCATGGATTAGGACTGTGGACCTCTCAAAATGCTAAGGACAAAAGATTGGCTCAAGCTCTAAAGTCCAAGACTCTACATCTTCTATTTTTAGTGATCCAAGATCATATTGAGTCTATAGGAAAGCCAATACTATTAAAAGGGAATGAGGTGTTGCCTAATGGCTTGCTTGCTCAAAATGCTTGGTGATATGCTCCAAAGCCCTCAACCACTTTCTCATATCCACATATGTCCCAAACTAAAAGTCAAACTCGGCCCCACAGATTTGATCCATCTGGCGCCACTGAGTTAATTTGACATAGCCACTCCCAGAAACCCTAGTCACTTCAGTCTCACCGAGATGGCATTGCAAACTGTCTGTTTCCCTTTGTAATGTTTTGGTCTAACCGAGATGAGCGATTGGTCCCACCGAGTCTACAACGCAAACTCTATGTTTCCTTTTCGTAATGCTTCGGTCCCACCGAGACGAGCGAATCGGTCCCATCGAGTTTTCCTGACCAACTCTCTGGTTAGCTTATTACCAAAGTCGGTCCAACCGAGTTTGTGTAATCAGTCAAACCGAGATTACGTTATGCCCTAACCCTAATGATATTGGTCCCACCGAGTTGACATGTCGGTCTCACAAAAATTTCCTAACGGTCACATGATGTACTGGATTGGTCCGACCGAGTTTTCTGATTCGGTCCCACCGAGTTTGGTATATTGTGTGTAACGGTTAGATTTTGTGTGGAGGCTATATATATACCCCTCCACCCTCACCTCATTCGTGAGGGAAGCCATCAGAACGTGCCTACACTTCCACTACTCATTTTCTGAGAGAGAACCACCTACTCATGTGTTGAGGCCAAGATATTCCATTCCATATGAATCTTGATCTCTAGCCTTCCCCAAGTTGCTTTCCACTCAAAACATCTTTTGACCAAATCCAATCCTATGAGAGTGAGTTGAGTGTTGGGGAGATTACCATTTGAAGCACAAGAGCAAGGAGTTCATCATCAACACACCATCTATTACCTTTTGGAGAGTGGTGTCTCCTAGATTGGTTAGTTGTCACTTGGAAGCCTCCGACATGATTGTGGAGTTTAACCAAGGAGTTTGTAAGGGCAAGGAGATCTCCTACTTCGTGAAGATCTACCCTAGTGAGGCAAGTCCTTCGCGGGCGATGGCCATGGTGGGATAGACAAGGTTGCTTCTTCGTGGACCCTTCAGGTGGAGCCTCCGTGAATCGGGCGAGCTGTTACCCTTCGTGGGTTGAAGTCGCCATCAACGTGGATGTACGATAGCACCACCTATCGGAACCATGCCAAAAACATCCGTGTCTCCAATTGCATTTGCACACTCCAATCCCATCCCTTTACATTCTTGCAAGTTGCATGCTTTACTTTCCGCTGCTCACATACTCTTTGCATGCTTGCATGAATTGTGTTAAGATTGCTTGACTTGTGCTAAGTTGATAAAATCTGCCAAGAACTAAAATTGGGAAAAGGTTAAGTTTTTATTTGGTCAAGTAGTCTAATCACCACCCTCTAGACATACTTTCGATCCTACAATGTGGGAGCGGATTTCTTGTGACAGCCTGGATTTGCCTTCTCTCTTTTTTTCGACTTTAGTTGCATTTGCTTTGGATTTGTAGTTTTGAACCAATTCAAATGGACATGAACACTTGGTCCTACCCTTGATTTTCACCCAAGTGACCCATCCACCTCTAACTCACCTTTCCTTCTCTGAAAAACTCCAACAAAAGCCCAAGGAATATTTTTCATAAAAGAAAAATTTTCATTTTCTTCCCTGAAAATTAGTTCAGAGAAGTATGCTCCAAAGCAACCCCTAGATTTCTTGCTCCAAAAATCCTTAATAAATTCACAAATATTCTTTGAAACCTAGGGCACCTTCCTGAGCAAAAATATTGCATAACTTTTTGTAATATTTTTGCTACAGAAAATGATTTCTGTTCTGGACAGAATGATCACTTTGCACAACAAGTATATTTCTGCTTGATCTTTTGGGGCTGATCTTTTCTGAGCTTGATTACCCTCCCAAGAGATTGCTAAACCCCAAAGCACAGCCCTTAGTTCTCACTAGATTTTTCTCAGTGAAGCTCACAAGTTTCTATCCAGAAACTTGGTAGGAAGATAGCCACTCCCACAGTGCACCTGTGATCCAGCCAACCTTGAAAAACAACCAAAACCACTAAGGACTAACTGCCAGAAATGGTGTTTGTGCTTAGCTCAGCCTGATACCAAATTTCACGCGGTGACCACGTTCGTCCAAGGTGGCTGGCATGCGGCTGACACGCTCTGCGGTGCGCCAGCTCTTCTGTTTCGTGCGTGCTTGCTGCCCAGGCTGCCGCACCTTGCCAAACCGCGCCACCATCTTCGTTTGAACCTCCATAACTCCACCCTGGCACTCATCGACGATGGAGCTCGCTGCAGCGAGCACGGGCACGGCGCGACCAAGGCAACCGTGCGCCCGTGCCCCTATGCTCATAGCGTACCGTGCTCCTGTGCTTGTCGTAGCTCGTGTATAGCCCATGCGTGATCTCCGGCATCTTCTCCCCCTCTCACTAACGCCATTCATCGCCGGGCGACCCTCTGGAGAGCCCCGGCGAGCTCTCGATCCCCGCCTCGGCCTCGCCAATTAATAGAGCTCCCCGGAGCTCGTTTCTTTCTGCACACACACTCAGCACACCTCCACACCCCCGTAGGAAGCCGCAGCCCGGCCGGGCAAGCCTCTGGCCGCCGCCCCCTCATGCTCGCCAGCGATCCCTGTCCTCTGCCCCCTCCCTCTCCAGAGACGCTCGAGCTCCACTGACCACTCCGGCATCTTCGTGGTGGTCCACTGGTGCTTGCTGGTGCCGTTGGAGCTGCTGGACTAGCCTTGCGTCGCCGGAACCACCATCTCCGACGACCTCTGCCTACTACCGCCTCTAGAGAGCTTCGTTCCGACCCCGTCCGGCCACCCCTAGCGACGATACGGGTATGGGCAGGTGCGACTCAATCTCCTCTACAACCCTATCCTCTCAGATCTCATCGACGGGCGCTCCTCGCTGGAGAAAGCGCTGTCGCCGCACCAACCGCCTTTGTTTCTCTCTCTCCCCCTTCGTTCTGACCACTGGGGCCCGCTGTCAGCCACTCAGGCCGCGGCCGAAGCGGTATGAGTGGTGGCGCCCAGGCGGTTTACGCCTTCGACGTCACCCCCTCTCTGATTTTCTTTTTATTCAAATTTAGTTCAAATTTTACTAGAACTTTGACTTGCTATAACATTCATTCTACAAGTCCAAATGAGTTGATTCTTTTTGCATTCTGTTCTTACTCGAAAATCCTAGCAGCACACCCAAGATGGGATTTTTCTTTACTGCCTAGAATTTCTGGTAATTTTCAGAAGTGTTCTTGATATTTTCTTTTTGACATTTGATTTATTTTTCAGAAGGTGAAGCTTGTCTTGAAGGCATCCAGGAGGAGTGTGAAGCTCCTCTGCACTAAGGCAAGCCACAACAACATTGTCATGGTGTCTTTGCAATATCCATGATTTTCTACTTGAATTTATATGATATTCATTGCATATAGTTTTAAAATAAATAATGCTTGTGTTATTTAGTTTGTCATGATCAAAATGCTTAGTCAACAGAAATGAATGCTTGAACTAGTGAGATATAGCTTGAGTAGTTGATCTAAGTAAATTTGTCATGGCTATGGTATTATGATCATCGGTATTGTTTTTCTGTATGGAAAAATGAGTGTTATTTGATAAATACCAACTAAAGTGATGATTAGAAATAACCAGTAAGAAAGGACCAGAAATGTTGAAAGTGAGTTTGTGCAAGTAGAACTTTGAATATGGTTGATCTATTATTTCTAAGTTATATGTGATGCATGATATATGGTTGCATAAGCATGGCATATGGTGACTCGAGCATTTTTATTTTCAAGTTAAACCTGATGATAATTGAACTTGAACATAAAGTTGGTCGGGTCATGGTGCCACTTAATCGCACTGACAAGTGCAACCACATTTTCCTTAGTATGGGGAGGCCGTTAGTCGTTTGTTTATCATGCCTTTTATCGGTGCCTCCAACAAGGGAAAGTTATGGGCGTGTGTTACCCTGGCCCGGTAAGCAGACATAACCTTGTGGACCTATTGTTGTTATGGTACCTCATCCCCGTTTGGGACTGTTTATTTGCCACGACGGCGGTTGTTTTGCCTTTGGTAGGCTCGGTCACCCATGACTAATCCCAGTGGGGAGTTGGTCGTAGTGGTCGTAAGAGTGTCATGGCAATGGGAGGGTTCTGTCGGAATGCCGTTGGTCCACCCGAATGGGAGTGTGAGGCCATGGGTTCCGTGGTGTGGGTAAAGTGCGCTACCTCTGTACAGTGTATTAATATATTGATAGCCGCGACCGCGAATAAGGACCTAGTTCGTAAGTAAGTCACACCATGGATCAACTTTCATAAATAAATCTTGCACACTAAGTTATTTGCATTGCACTGGTTGAATCATGATGATGTCAGTGAGACTGACTGTTGTGGTATCACTTGTGATCCGGGAGTGATCACTGTTTGGTTATGGGGTAATCCATTGAACCAAGTATGGTTCCGTTCGTGATCCGTCCTGATCACTGTTTGGTTGCGAGGCAACCTGTTGGTAAGAGAGAGTCCGAGTGACTCAATGCACAAGTTTGGTTTCACTGCATGAGTAGCATGTTGATGTTTGCATTTAACTTGATTAAATGTCATGATATTCTTTGTCATTATGGTTCTATTTGCTATGAGCTTGCAAGTACATTCAATGTTCTGACCTGGAGTGTTATGCCAGATTTCAGGAAAGTCTAACTGGATTGGAGTGCTGCCTTGTCTAGATCGTGTCCACATCGGTGTCCCTGTGCTATGGAGTCCCGCTACATCGTTGTTCCGCTGCCGTGTAGATGTCGTGCTCGAGGCCCTTTATGTTCACTAAATAATGTACATATTGTTCAGCCACACCGAGTGTGCCGCTTGGCCTTGCTACTTGATGTAATGTCACATTATGCTTCCACTAGTTTCAATAAAGCGGTGATTTCTGTACCAAGATGTTGTGTATTTCCAGAAGACATGATCTCTGGGTTGGCAATGGAACATAAACCGGTCACTCTGAGCCGGGGTGCCACATTTCTCTTCCACCGCATCTCACCACTGCAGAATAGGGATAGACCCGCCTGGTTGTATGGTGATTCTAGGGACATGATGAGATTGCTCCCAGGCCTAGCCGACAACCTGTCTGTTTATGGCCATGCTTGGTTGTGCGATCAACTGTTTGGCTGCTTTGAGCTATTCAAGCTGCCGGCAAACCTTATCCTTCTTAATTTCAATTCTTCCCGAGATCAGATCTTGAAGTGGATGCCGGATTTCAATTCTCATGGGGTGGTAGGCGATTGGCGGTTGCCTTCTCTTGATGAAAAACTTGATTGGTCCAGTGCCCTAACAGAGATGGTTATAAGGGTGGAGACCAAATGTGTACGAACGCACCTCCTCCGTAGAGGCAGCGTTTGTCAAGAGGAGCATTTAGGAGGACAAAGCGGCCCGAATGGCTACAATGTCAAGGGCCGCAAAGGCCAGGAAAGAAAAAGCTGAGGATGGGATTTCTTCCCACAGGGGCAGTGAGGTGCGGGCCACGGAAGAGGTTGCCGGGGGAGACCTTGCCGGGAATGCTCCTGCCTAGCACAATACTCCCGTGCTTGAGGCCTTGGCTACCATGGCAGAAGATCTCCAAGAGGAGGAGGAGATTGATGAGGTAGCAGAGCCTGAAGCAGAGTGGCTCGCGGCTGCTCCTCCAGCCCCCGAGCTAATTTTAGATCAGCGCCCCCGCTGGCGCGCTGCAAATCAAGAATCGGTGGCCCCAAATCCAGCGCCTGTCTCCAAGCGGGTGAAGAAGACGACCGCCAGAAGCACCAAGGCGGAGGTGGCGCGCTGCCAATCTCCTCACCTTGCCGAGATCATGGCTTCCCACGCCAAGCAATCGGCGGGCGTGGAGGCCGATTCCAGCCCTCTTTCCGGCTCGAGATCTTTGCAGAGCTGCCAGAGAGCTCCGCCCCTCCATCCTAGAAGAGAATAAGGGCACCCTCGCCGCCCATGGAATTTAAATTGAGCGCCATGCTCATTGACGAGGAGTAAGGAATACTCCCCTCTTGTAAATAGCTCTAATATACTTGATTATCTTTGTTGATTGACCTTTTGTTTTGCTGTTGTTGGCAGGGAGGTGGAGGAAGAAATGGAGAACCTCGTCCATCGGTCGAAGAGGCTCCGACATGTCGGGTCACTGAAGGCTGTGGACAGCCTAGACTTGGCGGGGAGTGAGGGAGTCCTAGACTAGGGGGTGTCTGGATAGCCGAAGTATCATCATCGGCCGGACTCCAAGACTATGAAGATACAAGATTGAAGACCTCGTCTCGTGTCCGGATGGGACTTTCCTTGGCGTGGAAGGCAAGCTTGGTGATACGGATATGTAGATCTCCTACCATTGTAACCGACTCTATGTAACCCTAGCCCTCTCCGGTGTCTATATAAACCAGAGGGTTTTAGTCCATAGGAAACAACAACAATCATACCATAGGCTAGCTTCTAGGGTTTAGCCTCCTTGATCTCGTGCTAGATCCAATCTTGTACTACCCATATCATCAATATCAATCAAGAAGGAGTAGGGTTTTACCTCCATCGAGAGGGCCCAAACCTGGGTAAAAACATCGTGTCCCTTGTCTCCTGTTACCATCCGCCTAGACGCACAGTTCGGGACCCCCTACCCGAGAGCCGCCGGTTTTGACACCGACATTGGTGCTTTCATTGAGAGTTCCTCTGCGCCGTCGCATATAGGCCCGATGGCTTCTTCGATTATCAACAACGACGTGGTCCAGGGTGAGACTTTTCTCCCCGGACAGTTCTTCATATTCGGCGGCTTTGCACTGCGGGCCAATTCGCTTGGCCATCTGGAGCAGATTGAAAGCTACGCCCCGCCATCGGTCGATTCGAAGTTTGAACTTCACGGCCGACATCCGCGGAGACTTGATCTTGACGGATTCGAGCCACACCGAGCGCCCAAGACTTTGTCTCGATGGGCATGATTTAGCTCTGCTGCCGGACAGTGCCCTGGAGGCCGCACACGAGTCTGCTCCGACCCTTAATTCAGAGCTGACTGCGCAGATCGAGGATGGGTGGCTAGACACCGCCTCGTGGGCTGCTACATCTACGGCGATGGAGCCAAATACCGACTTTGTCCCTTGTGAAGCTCGTGACTCCGAGGTGCCGGACTCCTCGCCGGACTCCGAACCTCCTGCGCCCCTACCGATCGAATCTAATTGGGCGCCGATCATCGAGTTCACTGCTGCGGACATCTTTCAGCACTCGCCTTTTGGCGACATCCTAAATTTGCTAAAGTATCTCTCGTTATCAGGAGAGCCCTGGCCGGATCATGGTCAGGATGGCTGGGATGCGGAAGACGAAGAAATTCAAAGCCCACCCACCACCCACTTCGTAGCCACTGTCGACGACCTAACAGACATGCTAGACTTCGAATCCGAAGACATCGACGGTATGGACGACGATGCTGGAGACGACCAAGAACCAACGCCTACTGGGCACTGGAAAGCCACCTCAACTCACGACGTATACATGGTGGATACACCAAAAGGAAGCGATAACGAGGAACAACGGGACGCGGCAAAGGATAATTCCCTGAAAAATAACCAAAACGGCGATGCAAGCGCCGCTCGAGGTCCCGCCTCGATAACAACAGCACCCATACTGACCCAGCCGTAGAGCAGGGCGAACCGGTGGATGACGAACATGCCACCAAGTAACCATCCGAACAGGATGAATTGGACGAGCAACCCATCCCCGGCGAAAACAATAGTCCGGACGATCTCACGCCGGACACACTACCGGAGCATAAGAACCTTCACAAAAGGCTCGTCGCCACTGCAAGAAGTTTGAAGAAGCAGAAGCGGAAGCTCAAAACAGTGGAAGACGTACTCAGAATGAGATGGAGCAAAGTACTCAAGACCGCAGATAAATATGGCAATAGTCACCAAGCAAAGAGCTACCCAAAGCGCAAGCTGTTGCCCGAATTCGACGAGGAGGCCGTAGAGCCCCCACAGTCAAAAAGCAAAGAGGCCGCCTGGCCGGATAGACGACCATATGATAGGCTAAGAGAGGCAAGCGGCGCCGCACACAAGCCGGCACACGATCCACATAAGGATTCTCGCAAAAAGGATGGCCCGGTCAGGTCCATCTATGGGTCAAAAAAGAAGGCTCCAGGAAGCAACACAACACGCCGAGTGTTTGAAGATAACGGCACACCTAAATACAGGGGCGCCGCACACCCACTATGTTTCACCGATGAGGTACTGGATTATGAATTTCCAGCGGGATTCAAGCCCATAAACATAGAGGCATACGACGGAACAACAGACCCCGGAGTCTGGATTGAGGATTACATCCTACACATACATATGGCTAGAGGAGACGATCTCCATGCCATAAAATACCTACCCCTCAAGCTCAAAGGGCCAGCTCGGCATTGGCTCAAAAGCCTCCCAGAAAATACCATTGGAAGTTGGGAAGAGCTCGAGGATGTGTTTTGAGCAAATTTTCAGGGGACTTATGTCCGCCCTCCGGATCTGCAGGCGATTTAAGTCACATAACTCAACAATGGAGAGTCGACAAGCAAATTCTGGAACAGGTTCCTCACCAAAAAGAACCAAATAGTCGACTGTTCGGACGCCGAAGCCTTAGCAGCCTTTAAACATAACGTCCGAGACGAATGGCTCGCCAGACACCTCGGCCAAGAAAAACCAAGAACAATGGCCGCGCTAACAAGCCTCATGACCCGCTTTTGCGCGGGGGAAGATAGCTGGCTGGCAAGATGCAGCACCAGCGACCCGAGTACATCCGAGGTCAGGGATGGAAATGGGAAATCACGACGCAGAAAAGATCAACGCCGGAATAAGGAAAATGGCCCAAATAGCACGGCGGTCAACAACGGGTTCAAAAGCTCTCGGCCAAATAACAAAACACCGCCCCTTAAGGACAACAGTGACGATCTATCCAACCTAAACAAAATCTTGGATAGGATATGTCAAATCCACAGTACCCCCGGGAAGCCTGCAAACCATACCCACATAGCTTGTTGGGTCTTCAAGCAGTCCGGCCGACTTAACGCCGAACACAAGGGGCTCGACACACCAAGCGAAGACGGTGACGAACCCCACAAGCAGCGCACTGGAAAACAGAAGACTTTCCCACTAGAAGTCAAAACAGTGAACTCACTTCATGCGATAACAAGGAAAAATAGTGCGTCACCTACCAAAGCACGCGCCGCACGGTCCACCCCAGCGGAGTAACGAAATTGGATGTCAAAACCAATTACTTTCGACCATCAGGATTACTCCAGAAGTATTCAAAACATAGGAGGGACTGCTTTGATATTGGATCCCATAATCGACGGACTACAATTCACACAAGTCCTAATGGAGGCGGCAGTGATATAAACCTGCTATACTAGGACACCATCCGCAGAATGGGGATAGACCCTACCAAAATTCGCCATAGCAGCACTTCCTTTAAAGGAGTGACGCTAGGCCCTTATGCCAATTGCACGGGCTCCTTACTACTAGAAGTTGTGTTCAGTTCATCCGACAACTTCCATCGCGAAAAGCTAATCTTTCATATCGCCCCATTTAAAAGTAGCCATCAAGCACTATTGGGACGCGAAGCTTTCGCCCGCTTTGACGCAATACCGCATTACGCGTCTCTAACACTTAAAATGCCCGGTCCACACGGTATCATCTCATTGAAGGGAAACTTCAAGTGTTCCCTGACCGCGGAAGAATGTGAGACTGCCTTGACAGCCACACACTAATCCGGCCTTGCGGATCAAAGCCCCTAAAACAGGTCATTCATACCCCAAACACGGTTAGGCGAGTTCGGTATCAATAAACAAGGGGCTTCCTAGCCGCGTACCCCTTTACAAGGGGCTACACGAACGAAGAATGAGAGCCAATAAAGCTCAATTTTATTCATTTCTTAAATCATACTCGGTTTTAAATACATTTTCTGCACGATCCTTTTTCCAACCAAGTTCTTCTCTTTTACAGATGAACAATGTGCTACACCCGTCCAGGATACGGCACAACAGAGACACAGGCGCAGACGTGCAGCAGAGACCCGTTGCAAGGATTCTTTTTAGATTAAGACCCTGCGTAAACCTTTTTTACTGTCTCTTGTTGATACACATCCCCCGTTTCTTACCATAACCGAGGAGGAGGCTCGCATTTTGGCATCGGACGCGTTAGAAGATTTCGCGCGTACCCGGACACTAGGGGCTTAGGGCATCGTTCTGCCCATTTTCACAAAGACCGAATTCCTTAGGGAGTGTTCGGCGTCTCGAGTTAGGCCTTATATGCATCAGCTCCGAATCATGTCTTTGGTCAAATGTTGGGTTTGCCCGGCTCCTGTGTTTTGCTGCCTTCCATTCCGTATCATCGGCTAACGCGGCACCAGGAGAACTACTACGATTGTGCCCCGGTTCGGCCTGGCGAGCACCTCAATAGAGAAAGCCGAAAACTGACTGTCATGATATAGAGAGAGACTGGTCAACCACTCGATCCACTACCGGAATGTCTAGAATTTCTCTGCTTTGACGAAGGACCGTTTCCCGGTCAGGCACATACGCGCCCCGAATTCAGAGAGCGCGGTGCCCCTAGGGGCTATATCGTAGCCCCACCTTCGAACTCCTATGGCTAAGTGAAAGTGATAAAGCATTATAGTCCGGTTGCTTAGTTTGCTACGCTACCACCTCCTTCACAGGACCAAGACGTTGGATTAAGTGTGAAAATGCGCCCTTTTGCAAACACCCCTGCACCATGTGCGTGGGGGCTGAAGCCGAAGACTTCCATCTTTCAGGTTATATACACATATACATTATCGGCCGCACAGGAGATATTTTAATACTTGAACGCACAAGTATAAAAAGCACTTATATTATAAATATGGTTTTACAAATCATACATGTCATTTGAACATAACGTTTTTCGAGCACTGCGACTCTATTAAACGAGAGCCCTGCAGGACTTCCTCAAAATAGTGCTCGGCGGGTAATCGGCTTCTGTCCGAATCCGGGATGCAACATCGGTGGCATCCATCTCTGCCCAGCATGTTTTGACACGGGCGAGAGCCATCCGTGCACCCTCTATGCATGCCGACCGCTTCATCGCCTTGATATGCGGCACCGCATCAAGGAATTGCTGCACTAAGCCAAAATAAAAATTCGGCTTGGGCCTTTCCGGCCACAGATGAGCCACGACATCCTTCATGGCAAGTCCGGACAACCTATTCAGCTCAGCCCACTCAGCCAACCGATCGGTTAACGGAAGTGGACACTCCGGACTATGGAATTGAGACCAAAAAAGCTCTTCCATTTCTTGATCCTTTTGGCTCCGGAAGTGCACGACCGCGTCCGCCGCACTCGCCGCCAAATTGAAATAAGGCTCCTCCGCACCCCACAACTGGCCTAACTGAGCATACTTCTGATCCGTGAACCTCCTACACAGCAGGAAGGGCTTTCCATCCGCAATGTCTCCGGCCTGACGCAGCTCCTCCTTTATAGCCCTCATTGCAGAATAGGCATCCTTAGCTTCGGCGGTGGCCTTCTTCAGGTCCTCTTGCCCCGCTCGGCATTCTCTTTCAAGAACCTCATAGCGGTCGGTAGCATCCTTCAGCTTTACTGCCATTCCGGCCATCTCCTCCTCGCCGCGTGAGCAGCCTTTTCGGCTTCTAGCTCTTCGGCCGCCTTCGAGGCAGCCGCATCACTCCTTCTGGCCTGCTCCTTGGCTCGAGCAAGCTCTGCCCGAAGGCCCTCCATTGCAGCGGCGCCATCTGCATCAAGCATACATGTTGTAAGGCATGGGCATCATCTCCCTTACCAGGTGACCGCGGAGAAACCACTCACCTTGTGACTCGTCAAGTCGCCTATTGACCAGCGCGATGTCCGCATCCGCAATGTCCAGTTGCCGCTTCAGTTCGGCAACTCTATCAGTCTGGCTGGCCACCGAACACTCCGCCCCTGAAAAGAAATGGAGACATATTAAAACTGAGATTATGATCCTTGGCACGCAGTCAATTCTAACAACGTACCGAGTCTCAGGGGCTACTATCTATACAGGGCGCACTCCATGTGCAAAACTGTCAAAAGGTATGTCATTTTTACGTACCTCAAACCCCGTCAGTAAACTTCTGATGGCCTCATGCAACCCGCTCTCAGTGGATGAAATCCTCTCAATCACCGTACTCATTAATGTAAGGTGATCTTCTGAGATAGACACCCTCTCGAGCAAATCCTTCGGCTCCCCCGGCCGCACACCAGTGGGTGCCGCACTCTCTGGCCCCGCCGGACTCGGGGAGACCCTCCGCGACGACACCTAAGGGTCGTCCGCCCCGCCTGACGGGGCGGCAGATGGAGGCGTTTCGCTCTCCATCATGTCCAGACGAAGGTCCCCCGAGGATGAGCTCTACTGAGAAGGGCTGAGACCCAAACTACAAGGTAAAAATTTCGGTTATCCTCAGAAATAAAAATAGGGATGTCCCTTATTACAAAACTCCCCTTTTTCTACTTACGGCTCGCTGGAGGGCTGATTCCTTTGGGGAGATAGTGCGGCCGGGGCTTCTCCTGGCGCAGGACCCTCCGGTGAAGATTTCTTCCCCCGCTTTGAGGCCTTAGCCTCCGGATCTTCGGAAGCGGTCCTCTTCTCCCCCTGGAAGGAGGGATTCTCAATCCCACCTTTCTTGAAAGCCTCCAAGTGGAGGCGGTAGTTTTTCTGTTTTCCCCTTTGCCCTCTTCTGAAGGCGCAACCTCCAGCATCTTGACTAACCCGGGATCCGGCGTGGTCTCGGGGAGTGGGGCCGGACACCGTATCAGTTTTGCTTGCGCTATCCACTCCTGTCCAAGGGATAGCTGGTTAAAAGGCAAATCCATGATAAATAAATGGACAATATGTCCGGGCACAGGGCTACTTACTTGAGTATCCGGGCGATTGCAGCTTAGGCGGGCGTCCTCGGTCAAGTCCGGACACATCTCTTGTGATCCGAAGAACAGTTTATACATCTCCACGGGTGTCGTACCCATGAAGTGTTGAAGAGCTCCAGGTCCCTCCGGATTGAATTCCCACAAACGGAGGGGGCGGCGTTTGCAGGGAAGAAGGCGCAGAAATCAGCATAACCTGCGTCACGACGACCAGATTGATCTCCCTCTCTTGGAGGTCTCGAATCCGGCCCTGCAATATTGGTACGTCCTTGTACAGCCCCCAGTCAAGCCCTCTATTGACCCATGACGCCAGCCGTTGTGGAGGGCCCAAGCGAAAAGCAGGTGGAGGCACTTGCCTGCTGCCCCTGGGAGCGGTGATGTAGAACCACTCCTGTTGCCACAAGCCAAGCTCCTCTTGAAAAGAGCCCTCGGGCCATGGAGCATCGGCCCTCTTGCTTATAACCGCCCCTCCGCACTCTGCCTGACGCCCCTCAATCATCTTTGGCTCCACGTTGAAGGTTTTGAGCCAAAAACCGAAGTGATGGGTAGTGCGGATGAAGACTTCGCAGACGACAATAAATGATGAGATATGGGGGATGGACTCTGGAGCCAAGTCATGGAATTCCAGCCCATAGTAAAACATGAGCCCTCTGACAAAGGGATCCATCGGGAAGCCTAAACCCCGACGGAGGTGAGACATGAACACAACGCTCTCACCAGGCTCGGGAGTGGGGATGACTTGCCCTTCGGCGGGCAACCTATGCGAAATCTCGTAGGTTAGGTACCTGGCCTCTCTCAGCTTTAGCACGTCCCCTTCCTTCACAGAAGAGGGCATCCACCGGCCCTGAAGGCCGGAGCCGGACATTGTCGAAGGTCCGAAGCGCCCGAATCTAGAGCCCTGGGTGTTGGAACTCGGGGCGAGGGGTGGATTCGATTGAGGATTGAAGAAAAGGAACGGGCCTTGGTCTCATTATAAAGAGGGAGAATACCAAGAGCCGTCCCCGTGACCGTTTGGAACTCACCTTCGATGGAGGGGGCGTGGCAACGGGCGCGGTTGGGTTACCCACACCCGTATTGATGGGAATCCCGGAATAAGGGGAACATGATCTCTGCTCGACAAGGCGTGCCAAGAAACCGCCGCTAAACGCTACCGAGGTGGTGTGATAAAAACGATTCGAGTAAAGGCTTGGTTGTGGTGTGACGTCATGCCACAAAATACGTCAACAGATTGAACTTGTGTAAATATTATTCTCTCTATGGTGGTATGTGGAATTTATGTTACAGAGCCGGACACTATCCTGGTGTTCACAATCTTCTATGAATTATTCGGAGGAGGAACCCGCCTTGCAATGTCGAAGACAATATGCGCGCCGGACTCATCGTCGTTGAAGCCTAGTTCGAGGGCTCTTGAGGAGTCTGGACTAGGGGTGTCCGGATAGCGAACTATCATCATCGGCGGACTCCAAGACTATGAATATACAAGATTGAAGACTTACGTCCGTGTCCGGATGGGACTTTCCTTGGCGTGGAAGGCAAGCTTGGCGAGACGGATATGTAGATATCCTACCATTGTAACCGACTCTGTGTAACCCTAGCCCTCCCCGGTGTCTATATAAACCGGAGGGTTTTAGTCCATAGGACACAACAACAATCATACCATAGGCTAGCTTCTAGGGTTTAGCCTCCTTGATCTCGTGGTAGATCCACTCTTGTACTACCCATATCATCAATATCAATCAAGCAGGAGTAGGGTTTTACCTCCATCGAGAGTGCCCAAACCTGGGTAAAAACATCGTGTCCCTTGTCTCCTGTTACCATCCGCCTAGACGCACAGTTCGGGACCCCCTACCCGAGATCCGCCTGTTTTGACACCGACAGGGAGCAATACGTAGGATTCCGCACCGAACCCCTAGCCCAGCCCCCAACCTGAGGATAGAGGGTTGGTCCCTCCCGCCGGAGGCGATGGAGATGAGATCCTCATCCCCTCAGCTGGAGGAGGCGACAAGACGATGCAGGAGGAGCTCCCCCTAGAAGGGTATGTTCCTCCAGCGGACTCAATCACAGAACCCCTGGCGAAACCCTCTGCGGACGAGCCTGAATAGAGAGTTGCTGTGACTGCCATGGCAGGGGGTGGAATCTTTGATCCGGCAATTGGTGTTGTCAGGGAAACCGAGGCCCCCATCTGGCAGGGTTCTCCGGGTACGCAGCCATCGCTTTTTATCCCTCTTATTCCTACATACCACTTCTCCCCATCTCCTAGCAATCTGAAACTCCTGTCTTTTTGTCATTCGCTTGTCCTCTCGTCTGCAGTCCTCCAAGTCGAAGAGCCAGAGCTGTTGGAGCAGGTGGCCGACATAGGTAGGGCTGTCACGGATGAGGCCGACAAAATTGCTGTCGTGGAGGGGCAGGGCCCTGCTGCCTGGAATGCTCAGGGTTCCTTGGTGGTGGCGAAACATGCTCCTGGGAGCGCCCCGGAGGTGGGAGAGTAGTTGAGGGGAAGATTCCCCTCCAAATCATGGATCCCTTCGCTCCTTCGGGCTCGTGGTGGAGGCATCGCCATCCCCTTTGAGTCAACTGGCGCTGGTATTGGCGCAGCCTGGGACTGGAGCCCCTGGCCCGTTAATGGTGGCGAGCGTAGAGCTAGATGAAGAGCCTCAGCGCCTCCTGGCACAATTGCACCTAGGGGTTAAAGAAGTGCATGACTCGGTTGTTGTTGCGATGGACCTGTGTCATGGGGAACGAGCACCTATGGGCGAGGCCCCTTTCGGATCGGCGAGGGCGGCGGGCGCTAAAAGCGGTCGAGGTCGAGCACGCGAGGTTACCCACCGGGCTGTGGGAGAGATAAAACTCCTCTGCTGCTTTGTGTTTGTATTTTGTTCTTGCTTTCGGCGTGTGGTGTGTTGAAGTCTCGAATGAGTGAACCCCTTCTCGTCGCATGGGCCTCCTTTTTATAGTCTAAAGGGGTCACCGACAGGTGGCAACCTGAAAGAGGGTAAAAAAGTAAAAGCGGGGTTGGTACAACCGCTATCAATAGTGCCCCTACCTAACTCGCGGCGGGGACAAGGGCATTTAATGCTCGTCCGGTCGCCCAAACAGATGTAGGAAAGCGACCGTTAAGGCGCCACCGATCGCCACGATGGCCTTTCGTCATCTCCATCGCCACCTCGCACCGCTTGGCTGCTGAGCTACCCGCCACGTACACGAGGAGCAATCCTGCAGCGACCGCGGCGTCGGGTGAGCTGGGCGTGGTAGCAGTGGTAGCCGCCGCTGACAAGTGCCTTGCCGCGATCTCTCTTATCGCACCCGCAAGCTTGCCGCTCGTCGGGTCTTCTTGGGGCCAGCGGATGCATCGTGACAAGTTTTACGAAGTGCCTTGGTTGGCCTTCCCGGCAAGCTCCTCTTGCGGGGTCTTATCCTTCTCGGCAAGCTTCTCTCGCTTGGGGCCTTGTCTTCTCGGTTAACACTTTGTTCTTGAATGGCGATAACATGAATAGTGAAGAGTCTTGGCGGGCCCCGGCAAGCCTTGCAGCGGGGCCTCTTGTTGCCGTGCACAAGTTGGTACTAGGTACCCCTACTTTAGCTCATCGGCAGAGCCCCGGGCCTGGGCCATACGGTGCGAGCCTTTGTTGGGCCAGGCCCAAAAGCGAACTGCGAATTGCAGCGGCACGGGTCCCAAATCAAATCCTCCGTATCCACGCGTCCTCCGTAGCGACATGTGTCAATGGCGGCGTCGTGGGGAGATTGTGGGCAATACTTAAATTCAGGAAATGCGTAGCGTTCGCCTCGGTTACGCATCCACGCTGCAGCTCCCATGCGCTTGGGGTGCATGAGCGATGAAGCGGGAGGCCAGGCCATTGCAAGCGAGCGTAGTGCGCCCCAACTCCTGCTCTTCCCGTGCCTGATTATTTGGCCGGGCGGCGAGCCCCACCCGCTCCTTTAAGAAGGCGGGAGGGCCTTGGCCCGCACTCTCTCATCTTCTCCTTTCTTACACCTGCTCCCCTTTCTCTCATCGCCATGGAGAAAGGGAACCCAACCCTTCATCGGTGGGCGAGGTGCGCCGCCAAACAGCGCACCCCTCCTATCCCAGCGCCCGTGGTGGCGAGCCAGCCATAAGGGAAAAAGGAGGGGGCGAGGTCGTGGGCGAGTCGAGGGCAGGTCGGCCTCGGGAAGAGGCGGGCAAGGCGCCAGCTCTGCACCTCGCTTGGCGGTTCCTCTCCCACGGCGGTCCATCGAGGACAACCCTTGTGAGTTCTTCGTCGAGCTGCGCCCGGGGCACCTCGTCGTCGCCTCCGGCTTCCAGCTCCGTTTCTTGGCCGCGATGGAGTTGGACCGCCCGAGACTCTGAGATTGCACATAAGGGGCTGTGGGATCAGCGACCTTGGTCGCGTTGTATTCAGCCCCTAATGTGATGTATCTTGGCCGTGGGTGGAAGGCGTTAGCCGTATCCACACTGATGGAGGTTTACCCTCCATTTTAAGTTAATGGAGGCGACCTCCTCTCCGTCAAGGTCTTGGTGCTTTGGTACTCGGGCGAAGTGCTGTGTGGACAGCTCCTCCGATGTGAGCTCCCCCTCGGCGAGTGGCGAGGAGGAGGCGGCAAGATGATGAGGAGGTGCGGCGGCGGGATGCGGCCCGACTAGGTGTCGAGGCGCCACCGTGCATCACGGTGACCCCATCATCCGTGTCACGGCTCCTTGAACTCCCGGTCGTCTCCTTGGCGGTGGCGTGGGAAGGCTGCGGAAGGGAAGAGGGCTGGCGATAAGGCGTCAAATCGGAGTATGAGGCGTAGTGCCCTCGGCGTCTTGACGTCCTGCCACCGCCGTCTTGAGCCCGCTTCGGCGCCGCCATAACAAATCCAGCCTCGGGCGGTCCCGGGATATTCTCTTGGTGTCTTCGCTTTTATGCTTCGCTTGGCGCCCCTTTGCCCTTTTACCGCCTCCTTGACCTACCTCTGAAGAGAGGGCGGAAAGGGATTACTGAGCATCTTATCTTTTTAATTTGTAAGCCGGGCCTTTAGCGCATCTAAAACTTGTAATCCTCTCTTTCATGTTTTCATCCTCTATGGATATGCACGAGTGGGATGTTTTTAATGAAAAGGGATGCTTGCTATATTATATCCTTTACTCAATTCCATCCCTTGTATGTTTTTACCCTCGCTTTTAGGGAACTTGCGGGAAGAACACGCTTGCCTTGTGTTGAGTCTTGAAGTTGTCGGCGCTTTGCCCGGCGGTGTTGTTCGACAAGAAACCTTATCGGGGCTAGTTACGGCCTTTCATTTTAAGCGGACTCAAAACAAATTAAGGGCGCAACTTAGCCACGAGTCGATTCCTCCGCGCATAGGTTTTCCATACAAGACACGGTCGTTCGAGGAATATAACTTAAAAATTTAAAATTGACATGCTCAAACTTTATCAACTTAGCTTTTCTGTCGTCTGTGTCCCGGCAAGGCTGTACTTCTTTGAACGACGCCATATCCACTTCATTATTTTCTCCTTCTCGAAGCTTACGGCATTAACTGCGGCTATGGTAGCGGCACAAAGCTTCTTGGTAGCGAGCAGCTCGTCACCGCAACTGAAGGCGATCTTCCTCGAGAAGCAGCGTCATTTTGCCGCAGCTGCTCTTGCTCTAGCTCATCATAAGCGAGCACTCGAGGCGATCCGTATACGAGTTTTGTGGGGAGAACTGCCTCTTCCTCACTGCTTCCACCTCCGGCCACTTCGTGAACTTGTCGATCGCCACGTACAAGTACTCGAAGCCCCCGACAGCTCGGGGAAAGGGGCCGAGAATGTCGAGCCCCCGGACCGAAAATGGCCAGGATAAAGGGATTGTTTGGAGAGCTTGAGCTGGTTGATGCATCTGTTTGGACTAGAAATGGCACGCTTCACACTTGGTTACTTGTGCAGTTGCATCTTGGAGGGCTGTCGGCCAAAAGAAACCTTGCCGGAAGGCTTTGCCGGCAAGTGCTCTTGCGCCAATGTGGTGACCACATATGCCTCCGTGTATCTCCGCCAACAGCTCCTGTCCTTCTTCCCGGGAAATGCACTTCAATTTCACTCCGTGAATCTTCTTCTATACCGTATGTCATCGACAAACTGGTACATACTTGATTGCCGGGCTACTTTCTCCGCTTCTTCTTGCTCGTCGGGAAGTTCTCCTGTTTGAAGGAAATGGACGATCTGCTATGCCCATGCCGGAGCTTGTGGCTCGGCGACCGAGACTAAAGGCGCCAAATCTGCTGCGAGAACATCTGCTTCTCTGGCAGGATCTGGGATCCTGCCGGGCGTGATGTTCCCGGCAAGCGTGTCGGGACCTGACTTGTCGGGGCGTCTGCTTCAACGAAACAAACCCTAGGGCTTGTCGGGCGGACCGCTCCTCGGCACTCTTTGTGTTGATCTTGGGGACCTTCTTGGCGGCGGCCGGGCAGCTCTGCGGAAAGTAGTCGCCCGATAACCAACTTTCTCTTCTTGCTTTGTCGGATGATGGTGTTCTGAGATGGTTGAGTCAGCTTGAGCACGAAAATCCCTGGTTCCACAGGCAACTTAAGTGCGGCACATTTTGACAGGCCATCTGCAATGTCGTTCTGAGCTCTCGGAACATGTTCCATCTGCAGGCCATCAAAATGTTCTTCTAGCTTCCTCACTTCATCAATGTATGCTTCCATCAACGGACTCTGATAATCTTTGTTGACTTGACGGACGACAAGTTGTGAGTCACCCCAGACAATAAGCTTCTTGATCCCAAGGTCTGCCGCGATCCTGAGTCCGGCAAGCAAGCCTTCATACTCCGCAGTATTGTTTGTTGCTTGCTCCTTGGGAAAGTGCATTTGAACCACGTACTTGAGGTGCTCTCCGGTGGGTGCGACAAGTAGCACACCCGCACCGGCTCCTTGCAGCGAGAAGGCACCATTGAAGTACATGATCCATTCTTTGCTCGCTTCCTTGTCGGGGACGCTCTTCTCCGGAGTTTGTTCATCAGGCGTTGGCGTCCACTCTGCTATGAATTCTGCCAATGCTCGGCTCTGAATAGTTGAAGTACTTTCAAACTTGAGGCCAAAGCTTGAAAATTCCAGTGCCCACTCGACAATCCTGCCTGTTGCTTCCGGATTCGCAATATCCTCTTCAGCGAGCGGTGACAAGCTGTGATCTTATGTGCTTGAAAGTAATGGCGCAGCTTCCTCGAGGCCATGAGCAGGCGAAAAGCAACTTCGCACAGTACCTTGATCTAGCCCCTGCAGAAGGGCCGACAAAATAAAGCGGCGTTGCACCATCTTCTTCTGTTTCTCTTCTTGTGGCTGCATGATTCATCCTCGCGGAACGAACTTGTTGGGAAGCCCCTGCTTGCATTTGGACTCGTTTGCCACGACGCTGGTTCATCATCCGCCTCCCTCTCCGCTACTAAGCAGCACTAACCACTTGATTAGTTCTTTGCGGATATAACAACAACTTCTCTTGTGGGTTAGGTCGACAAGTATTGGAGTGGAGGATAGGTATCTCTTGAGTCCTGCGGCGCAGCCTCCACTTCGGAGTCCATTTCATAGGACCTGCCTTTTTCAAAATTTTGAAAAACGGCGGTAGCTTCAACGAACTTAGAGATGAACCTCTTTGAGAGCAGACAACACAGCCCGGCAAGTCTTCGCACATCCTTGGCAGCGATTGCTTGATCATTCAATGGCTTTGATCTTCTCGGGATTGGCCCGATCCCCTGAGATCTGAAGAATCCGAGAAGCTTGCGGAAGGAACTCGAACACGCACTTCTCGAGTTCAACTTGAGATTGATCTTGCGCAGATTTGCAAAAGTCTCGTCAAATCATGGATCGGCGCTTCTTTGTCCTTGCTCTTGACCACTATGTCATCCATGTAAGCTTCTACATTTACGTGCAGCTGTGGCCCAAAAGCATGGTGACTACTCTTGCAAATGTTGAACCAGCATTACGTAGTCGAAGGCATCCGTACAAGCGATGCGTGCCACATGGAGTAATGAATGCGGTTTTCTCTTCATCCTCTTACGCCATAAAGATGCGATGATATCACGGTATGCATCAAGGAATGAAAGCAAATCACATCCTGCTTTGTGGAGTCGACAATCTGGTCAATGCGGCGGCGGAAATGGATCCTTAGGACAAGCTTTATTAACATCGGTGAAGTCGATACAAAGCCTCCACTTCCCGTTTGCTTTGCGCACAACTCTTTGGATTGGCTAACCACGTTGGATGGAGTACTCCTCGGACCAGAACTGCTGCTTCCAATTTCTTGATCTCCCCGCAATGAACTCTTGGCGCTCCTTGCTTGCTTCCTAACTCTACGCTTGGCGGGCGGCGTGAGGCGGGCGGCAGGTGGTGCTCAATTACTTCCACAGGAACACGGGGATGTCGAGATGGTTGCCGCAAACACGCCGACATTCGCCCGAGAGGAAACAGCGGCGCTTTCCTATTTAGGGTCAAGCGTGGCTTGATGGTGAAGGTACCACTAGTGCCGTCCTCCTTGGCGGCCACTTTCTTGGTCTCTGGTGTAGCTATTTTGCCTTCTTGCACTTGCTGGTGGAGCTCGATGGTGCGTCCTCGATGGTAGCGCAGCACTCGAAGAATGCGCTTGCGGAGTGGGCATCGAGCTACTCTTGCGGACTTGGTCTTCTTCTTCCCCGGGAGCTTGGCGGCAAGTGGTTTGCGTTCTGCTGCGGCTGCTGCTTCGGTAGATCTTGTCGGTCAGATAAGTGCATCCTTCTTGTCGCCATGGACAGAAATAACCTTATCGGACCGGGCATCTTGAGCACATTGTATGCGTAGTGAGAGCTGCCATGAACTTGGCAAGCGGCTGGGCGGCCGAGTATCCCATTGTAGGGTAATGGGAAATCAGCAACGTCGAATGTGACTCTCTCTGTCCTGAAATTCAGCACACTGCCAAACGTCACTGGCAGCGTGATCTTCCCCTTCGGCTTGCTCCTTCCTGGATTAATTCCTTGAAAGGTACCAGTCTCTTCAAGCTCGCTATCGGGGATCTGAAGCTTCTGGAGCACCGCTGAGGAGATCAGATTCAGGCCGGCCCCGCCATCAACCAACATCTTCGTGACCTTGAGGTTGCGGATTGTTGGCGAAACCAACATCGGCAAGCACCCGATCGCAGTGGTGTGATCAGGGTGATCCTCAGCATCAAAGATGATGGGCGTGTTGGACCACTTCAGGGGCTTGCGAGATTCGACTGATGGTTCTGCTGCATTTACCTCCGCACCTTGTTTGAGTTGGCGGTGCGAGGTGTCTTGAGCTTACCGCCGTCAGCGCACAAAACCTCCATCGCATATACGAAACTCCTGCTCATCGGTCTCATCCTCCTCCATCTCATCATCTTCATCCTCATCCTCATCCTTGTCGCGGCAGCGGGAGGTCATCTCCTTGCAGCTGCTTGGCCTTGCATGGCGCCCTCCCAGGCGGGGCGCTTCTTGCCGGATCCTCCGCCACCTTCCTGGGCCTTCTCCTTGTCGCGGCGCTCGTATTCAGCCTTCTGCAACTCTGCCATCTACTCAACCTTCTTACAGGCTTGGAGGTCATGGCCCTTGGTGCGATGGATCTTGCAGTATTGCTTGCCGGAGCCATCCTACTTGTCGGTGGCCACCACAGCCTCGCCGGAGTCACCAGCTTTGGCCTTCTCGGCGCCGCCTCCGTTGCCGGACTGCTCGACGACTAGCACATCCTTTGCTTTCCTCTTTACATTATTACGCCTCCGGTTCTTCTTTGCGGGGCGTCCTCAACTGTCGAGATCCTTCTACTCCTGCGTTCTCTGGGGAGTTTCCTCCCTCTTGCCCGATGCACTTGTCGGCGAGCATAGAGCTCGGCTGACATCTCGATTGTGCACGCCGCCATCTCCTCCCTCATCACGTAGTTCGCGCGTTACGATGGAGCGCGCTATGCTCCTGGCGGTGGGCGTCTGGGATGTTGCGTTGCACTGGCTGAATCTCTGTATGTACTGCGAGAGGTTCTCCTTCCTTACAGGCGGCAGATGAAGATCGCTCTCTGGCCATGGGGTTTGTGGCACGCTGTGAAAGCGCCAACAAATGATAGCTGAGTCATACGAAGAGATGGTTGTCCGGCAAGTGCATGACCCAAGATCTGACGTTGGGCTTGAGCACCAGCGGAAGTAGTTGGCGAGATCTTGTCGTCGCGCCCGACGCCTGCACCACGATGGTGTAGGCGAGAACTCGGCGGATGTATCCTACCATCGTACTTCTCGGGTACATCGGCGAAGTTCTTGGTCTGGGCCTTTGGACTTGCCGCAGCTCACGGGTGAGCGCGGGCAACCTACGCGTCTGACAAGTCGCTGGTTCCCTGGCGCATGCATATCGACAGTGGGCCCAGCACGCTGATCAGACTAACGTCGCGCTTCTCTTCGATGCTCGATGCGAGTGCGAGCGTCTTCGTGTCGTCGTTCTTGGAGAACTTGGCGTTAGTCGCGGCGAGCTCGCGGGTCGGCAGCAGCGGTGGTCGGTGTCGAGTTGGCGGCGAGTCGGCGATCTTAGCCTTGGCGGGAGTGCGGTGGTGGCACCTAAGCGGTCTTGTTGGCGTCGGCTTGCGCTGGCGTCTTGCGGGAACCCGATGTGCTTTCGGTTGCGGGGCTTGTCGCCGTTAAGCGGCTGATGAGGCTACGAATCATGGCCCTCCGATCGTCGATCTTATGCGGCGGGGGTAATCTAAGCTCGCGGGCTCGGGCCAATGCTTCCTCTAGAGTCTTGGGTGGTGGCGGCGGCGGCGAGGCGAGTTATGCTCATACCTCTGCGGTGTTAGAAGGAGCAACATCGCCCGAGCGACCGTCTTGCGCTTCGTGCGGCGTGTTGCCGCGCATGTTGGCCTGGCGTCGCGATCCACCAGCAGCCTTGCTCCAATGCGAGCACAGTGCTAGGAGCATCATGGTGTTGTCGATTCTGCACCTCCTCGAAGGGAGTGCGGTGTAGTAGTGACGCCCGAAGGCTTCGCGAGGCCTTGTCCTTGGACCTGGTGACGGCGTGAGTCCCCGCGGCGCCCGCTCCTCGCGGCGTCTACTCCACCGCCCGTTTGCTCGCGGCGGTGGGATCGACATGGGCGGGCGGCCACCACGAAGCTTCTTCTTGGTGGCATGTCGATGAAGATGTTGATGTGGCGAGGACGGATCGAGTTCGCTGACCTCGGCGCTCCCCTACAGCGCGCCAAAGATGTAAATGAAAGCGAGCACCTATAGGGCGGGGCCTTTTGATCCGGCGAGGCGGAGGGCACACAAAGAGCGGTCGAGGTCAAGCCGCGAGGTTACCCGGCAGACTCTCGAGAGATAAAACTCCTCTGCTGCTTTGTGTTTGTATTTTGTTCTTGCTTTCGGCGTGTGGTGTGTTGAAGTCTCGAATGGGTGAACCCCTTCTCGTCGCATGGGCCTCCTTTTATAGTCTAAAGGGTCACCGGCGGTGTAGCATGAAAAGAGGGTAAAAAAGTAAGCGGGGTTGGTACAACCGCTATCAATAGTGCCCCTACCTAACTCGGCGGCGGGGACAAGGGCATTTAATGCCGTCCGGTCGCTTAAACAGTCGAGAAAGCGACCGTTAAGGCGCCACCGATCGCCACGATGGCCTTCTCGTCATCTCCGCCGCCACCTCGCACGCTTGGCTGCCTGACTACCGCCACGTACACGGGAGGCGATCTGCGGCGACTGCGTCGTCGGGTGAGCTGGGCGTGGTAGCGAGTGGTAACCGCGCGGCAAGTGCCTTGCGCGGTCTCTCTCTGTCGCTCCGCAAGCTTGCCGCTCGTCGGGTCTTGCCGGGGCAGCGGTCGCGTCATGACAAGTTTTCTAAAGTGCCTTGGTTGGCCTTCCCGGCAAGCTCCTCTTGCCGGGGTCTTGTCCTTCTCGGCAAGCTTCTCTCGCCGGGGCCTTGTCTTCTCGGTTAACACTTTGTTCTTGAATGGCAGTAATATGAATAGTGAAGGGTCTTGGCGGACGCCCGGCAAGCCTTGCCGAGGGACGCTGCGACTGCCCATGCACAAGTTCGGGGTACTAAGGTACCCCTACTTTAGTACACCGACAACCTGTCTTTCATGGAGTCCATGGCGACGGGTATCAAGGAGATGCAGGCCCGGCATGATCAGGTGTGGCAGGTACTTAAGGAGCGGCGCGAGTATGCTAACAAGCTGGATCAGAAGCTGAAGGGCTATTGCCTAGAGCTGCGTGAATGGCACGGCAAGCAGTTCCAGGCACTAAAGAGGCAGCAGGAGGTGATCCTGATGATGAAGGAGGATGTCATAGCCCGCGAAGCACGCCTGGCGGATTGCAAGGCACGTCTGGATGCCAGAGAGCAGGACGTTTCCCTCCGGGAGGGGAAGCTTGAAGCCACCCTTCTGGCCATGGACGATGAGTTAGAGGCCCTTGTGCAGCAGCACCCCAAGAAGTTGGAGGACAAGCACACGTCTGACCTGGATGCTCTTGTCGCCGATTCTACTTCCCAGCTACTGAGACTCACTGACGATCTTGCCTCTACATCTGCCGCCAAGACCAGTCTTAACCAACAAGTGGCTAAGCTGACTAAAGACCTTGCCGAGAGCACCAAAGAAGTTGAGGCCCTCAAGGAAGAAGCGCAGAAGGCAGAGACCCATCTGGGAGATGTGCGATCGTAGCTTTCCTTGAAGAGCCTGGGCCTTGAAACCGCCAACAACACTATCGCAGATCCGAAGGCCAGGATTGGCACCCCAGAGAGCGCGGCAGAGTCTAGCGGAGCACGCCAGCAACAACTGTCAAAAGATCTGGACACCTCCCAACGCCTCCGAAGAGACGCAGAAGACAGCTGGCAAACCAATCTGAGTAGGTGAACCTCTGGATCAAGAGCATGATAGACATTGCGAAGCGCCTTGCTACCTAGGCTGTAGCGATGGGCATGGACGGACCAGCTTTCTTGATCAGCAGGCAGGAAGTCCCTAGCGCCAAGCTGGGAGTTTTCTTCAACAACTTGATCAAAAAGTTGAAGGTGCATGAGGAGGGGAGGGCCAAGCGCTTCGCAACTGAGTCCCGGAAGCTCACTTATGATACCCTCCTCATGGTCCTGACCAACATCGCCTGCCGTCATCTGGATCCCGACCTTGCTGATGGGTTCAAGAAGCCGCCGGTGGGTGCTGATGTCTCTGCTGCCAAAGAAAAAGCTTCCCCTCTTGCCGCCAAGGCCCTTAATATCCCAAAGGCTTCACGCGGCCGCTGGGCATGACTCTGAGATATTCTTGTTATCGTGCTATCCTACAACAAAAAATGATGTATGCTTCACGTTTATGTATCGTACTGCTTATGTTTGCATGGAACTGATGTCCTCTACTTAATCTTAACTACACGTTTATCCCTCTAGGTTTATATGCTCTCCGTACAATTGGTCCTTATATATGTCCTAGTTACTTGCCAGTATCATATTGCCGCGATTGTCGTAAGGGTCTGGCCCTTAACAGTCATCTTGGCATGGATGCGTCCGGCAAGTTTTTCCTTGGTAGTTCCCGATGGAGCCGCTCATTCTGTGAGCAGGTCTCGGGATAGAAAGAGGGTGCAGACATTGAACTAGCCAAGGTTCCATCACACAAGGGATTTCATAGTAGGAACACTCACTAGAAAAGCAGAGGGATAAACGAATGCAAAAATCTAGGATTCATTGAAAGGAAATGGTTGCGTTGACTTAGCTTTTGTTCTTTGCTCTTCCTCATCTCTCCTAGCAGCGTGCGTTCGATGTGCTCGCTATACCCAGAAGGATGGAAGCCAAGTGAATGGCTTTCTAGTTCCAGGCAGGGACCAACACACGTCATGTATGTCTGGTGGGTGATAGGATACGGTGCCGGGCTTTCCTGGTCCCCCTCTCCTTTCTTCACCCTTTTCAGACAATCCGACGGCGACCGACACAAGAGTCATGCTAGCACGGACGGCCTTGCTGGAGCATGCTTGCCGGGGCATCACCCAATGGATTTGTACCGGCATTTTACTCAGGATTTCCCTAAGCAGGGTAAATGCTGAACCGAGTATCGTGCGGTACTCATCGACGTTGATGATGCGAAGGCCAGAGCACCTCGATTGTCGAAGAGGGAGACGGGGATGAGAAATAGGACCTTGCTTCCGCACGCCTCACCTCTCCTCCTCGGATGGTTCCCAAGCGGTGCTCACATCGTCCGGGCCACCTGTGAGGGGCATGCCGCCGCCGATGCTGATCTTCACCACGGTCACGATCATGGTGGGACGGGGCGACGAACAAAGCAGGTGCAGGGATGGCCTCCCCCTACTTTGTCTTTATACCTCCAGGGGCACCATCACTGCCAAAAAATTTGGCCAAGCTGCAATGGAGGTGTCGCGCTGCTCAAGCTTTCGGGTTCGCACAAGTGTACCTGGCATGCCAGATGTAGTGGGGAAACCACGGCCACCTATGGGGCATCGAACCCCTTTCTGGTTTGGCGGGGGGATGGCACATTGCACCAAGAGTGGAGGAGCATGAGACAGCATGGCAGAGATCACACAGGCAGTTTTTACCCAGGTTTGGGCTGCCGCGAGGCGTAAAACCCTACTCCTGCTTTGGTGGATTGATGGTGGATTGTGGTGGAAAGCATAGCCCTCTTGCCCGGTAGGGTTGCCTTGGGATGAGAATGGCTACACGCGAATGAGTGTACAAGCGTTTGAATCCTTTCTATGGTTGCCATGGGCCTCCTTTTACAGATCAAGGGGTCACCACAGTGGCAATTCAGTCATTACACACTGATTAGATAGCAAATAGTGCTATCATACCTAACTCTGCCAGCTGATAGAGCGCATTAAATGTGCCGCTCAATGTCACGCCATAGCTTGCCCGGTAGGTTCTGCCAGGCCATTTCGCCAGCTTGGCGCCTGCTCGCTTGACACATCGTAGGACGAGTGTCGCTTGTAGTTATTTTCTGTAGGAGGTGGCTGCCATGTGGCATATGGCAGCCACCTAGTGACCTTGGAGCTTGACACCGCACTGATCGACGACGTACGTCGTGGTGAGGTGGTGTGGTGAAGTGGCTTGCCATTGCTAGTCCCGGCGGGCCTGCCGAGACGATCCGGGGGGGTTGCTTCTGGGGATAACCTTGTCTTTGCCAGGCTCGCCTGCCCGACAAGGGAGGTTTTCCCCTTAGTAGTATCTCGCCCATGTGGCCAGTCTTGGCCATCTTGATCTGTGCTTGGATCCTCCAAGGGAATCGATCCATCTTGCTCGAGTTGATCATGGTGTTGTGAACTTGTCCTCGTGGCCGATAGCTCGTCGTCTGTGAACAAGTCAGGGGAAAACATGCACCCCTATTTGTGTACCCCAACAAACGTGCGAGCGGACGGCTAACGGACTTGCCGCAGCTCACGGGTGAAGGCAGGGCACCCAACCTCGAAATGCAGGAACCCGCTATCTCCGAGCGCAGGCTCGTTGACGTCGAGGCCGTCGCACCCGTTGGGCTGGCAGTGGTTGTCGCGGCGCTGCTCGATGACAACGCGCGTGCCTTCTATCGCCTGTCCTCCGAGGCTCACCGTTGGCCTTGACTTGCTCGAGGGTCGGAAGAGGCCATCGAGACGTCATTAGGATCTTGGTTATGTGGCTCCCATTCTACTTGTCGTTGTGGGGACTGCACCGTGAGGGTGGCCCCTTTCGTTCGGCCAGCCGTACGAGCCGTTGTCATCGCCTGGGGAGGCTGTGATGGGCCAGCTCGCTGTGATCCTGCAGCCTCAGTGAAACCAATCAGACTTTGGATGGTGGCTCGCCACTCATCCATCTGATCGGCTGCCGGTGGAAATCTCAACACCATCTGGGCCAGCGCCATGGCCTCTGAGGCAGTACTTGGTATAGATGATGATGATGTAGACCGCAGTGTCGCTCGGATCATAACAGTGTCGGTGGCGACCGCGTCGTGCCCTCGTTGTTGCAAACCAGCCGCTTGGATGGCATGGTGAAGTGGTGGAGGCGCTTGTGGGCCAGCAGCTCTGTTGGGCACAGTAGATGGGTCAGCCCGTTCTGGGGGTAGCGCATACCCTGGAGTCACGCCCACAGCAGGGCCGGCCGAAGGATTGTGATTCGCCCCAGAACGTGCGCCACCACTGTGGCTCTGCCCTTTGGCGGGGAGAGAGGGTGCAGACAAAATAATCCCTCCTTCTATTCCTCATGGAGCATGGCTTCTGGGATGTTGCTGATGCTGTCCTTCCCCGGTGCATCCCGCTTCTGCTTCGGCCGCGGGAGTGGTGGTGACAATGTTGCCTGCGCCGACTACGTCCCCCGTAGTGTCCAAATCCTCACACGTCTCCGCATTCCCCGTGACATTGCCGGTCGCTAGTGGTGGAGCCTTCGAGGTGGACGGGTGATTTGCAGCTCCGGGCTTCTTGTTGGGCGCCATAGTTGGTGACGCCGTCGATGATGAAAATGGCGATGAACGTGATGGGCTGCTGACGCTCTCGGGTTCGCGCAAGTGATCCCCCTACCTGGCCCGCCAAAGATGTCATGGAGAACCACAACCACCTATGGAGCTACGAGCCCCTTTTGGTTCGGCGGGGGGATGGGCACGTTGCACAAAGAGCGGAGAAAAGCAGCCATATGGAGGTGTTTGTTGTAGGAAGTGACTGCCATGGGGCGAAAAGCAGCCACTTAGTCACCTTGGGGCTTGACACCGCACTGATCTGTGACTTGCTTCACTTGTGAGGTGGAGCGGTGGAGTGGCCTGCCTCCGCAAGCCCCCGCAGGCCTGCCAGGACGATCTCGTAGTTTGCTTCTGGGGCAAACCCAACCTTGCCAGGCTCGCATGCCCGGCAAGGGAGGTCCTTTACTTAGCGATATCTTGCTTCTTTGGCTCATCTTGTTGTTATTTGATCTGCCCTTGGATTGTTCAAAGAATTGATCCCTCTTGCTTGGTTTGACCTAGGTGCTGTAATCTTGTCTTTGGGCCTATGCATAGTCTGGGCAACGGACCCAGGGTTTGTTGCACCGACATGGTTGGATGCACAATATCTTAATGCAAAAGGACGTCACTTTATATTGCCGCTTGTGATAAAGAACTTTATTATGAAGTCCATCTCTTTTATTTCTTCCATATCACAAGTGCGTATAAAGCTTATTTTCCTCACACTAATAGATGACACATATTTAGAGAGCAATTTTTATTGCTTGCACCAATGACAACTTACTTGAAGGATCTTACTCAATCTATAGGTAGGTATGGTGGACTCTCATGGCAAAACAGCGTTAAGGGATGTTTGGCTGAACAAGTAGTATATCTACTTGGTGCAAAGGATTTGGCTAGCATAAGAGAAAAAAGAAAGCTCAACATGTTGGAGGGTCCATAATAATATAACTTCTATTCGTATATAAAGGAACATCACCCATTACATTGTCTTCCTTGTCCAACATCAACCTTTTAGCATGTAATATTTTAATGAGTGCTTACAATTACAAAGGATGTCCAAGATAGTGTATTTATATATGAGACCCCTCTTTCTTTATTACTTCCTATTAATTGCAACAATGACCAAAACTATGTTTGTAAACTATCAACAAGTTTCATGCAACATACTTCTTATATATGAAGTCGTCATTTCCCATAAGATCATTATATAATGTTTTTCTTTATTCTTTATTTCTTTTTCTCATGATCATAGCAAGAAAGCAAAGCCCTCAACTCAAAACTAATCTTTATTATATATCTCTTGGACTCGACTACATAGAGGGAACATAAAGCAAAACTCAACGCTTGATCATACTAAAAAAATTATTCTACAAAACCAAGATAGAACCAAAAGGATCGAACTAAGAAAAACGATAAATTTAAAGGTGTGATGGTGATACAATACCGGGACACCTCCCCCAAGCTTGGCACAAGCCAAGGGGAGTGCCCATACCCATGTATTTGTCTCTTTCTTCGAAGGTGTTGATGATGGAGTTTCGGTTAGTTGATTAAGCTACCCTTCAGATCCTGCAATTCTTGGAGTACACGTTGAAGCATTATTTTATTCTTCTGAATCTCCTCTAAAAGATGTTTGCTTTATGGCCACCATCCAATTTTCCCTGCATCGCATTCACTTTGACGGGATATGTCCCAATTGGAGGGCAAGGTGTATTCTCCACTCCATAATTATGAACCCAATTATGAAAGTTGTTCCGATGTAACCTCTATAAGGACCTCCTGGGAGGAAGTCCTTCTTGTATCTGTTGGCCTTCATGGTTGCTTGTAGTCCTTACGGCTTGATGGGGATTGGGAATAGTGGAGATGCCAGCCAGAGTGCCTCTCTCCAAAGCCGGAGGATGGACCTCAAGCGAATCCCCTCGATCCTATTCTATCGCCGCTTGCTCGGTCTCCGCCCTCCTGAGTTCCGTCTACATCAACCAAGCATCGTCATCCACATTGTTGGAGGAGGAGGAAGACATGATGGCTGGCCTTGAAAACTCTAGCATAAAAAAGCTCGAAATGAAAACAGGAGATATTGCTGTGGTACGGTGGTCAAAACCTTTGGGAGACTATATACTGAATTTTTACCGACTAAAAGGAGTATTCCACAAGAAAACAGAGTCTGTAAGGCACATGAGGTGGCCACAAGCCACAGGGGCATGCCGAGTCGGTGCCAAAACCGGCAAATCTCGGGTGGGGGGGCAAGCTGTGCGTCTAAGGGTCGATGGTAACAATGGACAAAGGGACACAATGTTTACCCAGGTTTGGGCCATCTTGATGGAGGTAAAACCCTACTCCTGCTTGATTATATTCGATGAGTATAGAGGTTACAAGAGTTGAACTACCTCGAGATCGTGGTGGCTAAACCCTCGATGTCTAGCCTATGAATATTCTGATGATGGTAATGATGATAGCCTCTACGGACTAAACCCTCCGGTTTATATACACAACAGAGGGACTTAGGGTTTGTACAAGGTCGGTTCACAAGGAAATAATACACCCGAACTGTAATCATGCTGTTCACGTATGCAGGAGTCCCACCCGGACATGGAGGATGGCTTTTAGCTTGATATTTACGGCCCATTCAACCCGGCCCATATTCCTGGGCCGGACACTTGAGGACCCTATGGGCCGGACACTTGAGGACCCCCGAATCCAGGACTCCCTCAGTAGCCCCTGAACTTGCCTTCAATGACAATGCAGTATGTGGATTGAAGTCTTCGACTTTGCAAGGAGGGTTCTCCACCATATTCCGGATTGACGATCGTTCGGCATCAGCTTCTGTGTCCAGTCTTTATGATTCCTTCCTATCGTCACCTTGATTTCCACGCGCTTGAGAGAATGTGAACAGTCCATAACCTTTTTATATTTTCAAACCTTCAATAGGCACGGGCGGCATTTATATAATGAGGTTAGATCCCAAAACGCCATCCCACATCACCCAAAGAGCAAAGGAGCAAACTACGAAAAAGCTCAAACCATGGCAAGTGCCCCAGGCTCCTCCTCGCGTCCTCATGGCCCTCCAGAGGGGGATTGGCGAAGTTGTTTTGTATCCCATCTTCAGCTTAATCGTCTCCAGAGGCAAGGATATATTTCCCCCCCGCGGATCTAGTCTCCGTACGGGCGGGATTGGCTTCTACGGGCGATGGTGCATTGGCGGAGAATTTCCCCAATCCCGGCCATGTGGAGAGGGTGTGCTTCATCTCGTTCCTTCTGAGGGGTGTAGGATTCCCTATCCACCCCTTCCTTAGGGGTCTATTGGAGTACTACATGATTCAGCTGCACAACCTCACACCAGGTTCCATTATGCATATCTCTGGTTTTGTCGCTCTCTGCGAATTGCTCTTAGTCTGTGAGGCTCATTTCGAACTATGGAAAAAGTTCTTTTGCTTCGTCCCCCGCCATCAGGGCGGAGGGCCTATATTTGAAGTGGGCGGCGCTGAAGTATGGCATATAGCCGGATCCGGTTACCCAGTCGGGACTTCGAAGAGGGGGTCCAAAGAATGGTCTTCAAAATGGTTATACATTGAGGACGTTCCCCTTCCTGACCCAGTTCGGCGCGGACTTCCTGAATTTTCTAGTGCTCCCTTGAAGAAGCTACTCAGGTGGCGCCCTAAGTCCCCCAAGCAAGAGGATAGCACAGAGGTGATGAGATTGGTCAGCAAGATCAGATTGATGACCCATTGCGGACTCTCCATCGTTGAAGTCATGGCCATCGCGATAAAGCGATGCATCCAGCCTCTCCAATCCAGAGTGACCCCTTTATGGAACTGTAACAGGGAGGACGATGCATCTCGCTATAGGTGAGAGGGTCCAGATAACCAAGCTGGATTAGCTGCCATGCTCGCCGACATTTATAAAGGGGAAGAATAAGATTTCACCCATTTAAATTGTAGGGAAGGCTTTTCTATGTACAACCCCATCGACTGGGTAAGTGTCCCGCCATTTATCAACACTTTTTATTTATCATTGAGATGCATTAAATTGAACTCTGTTTGCCATTTGAAACAGGCGTGAAGGAAGGTAGTCGAAAACATCCACTGCCCCCCTCCTCAGCCAGAGGACCATGCTCGCAATGAAGACCCCCGGATTCTATGAAGATCCTTACATATTTGTAGATTTTGAAGACGGAGTATATTATCAGGCGAGCCTTGATAGCTCGGAGGTAGCCATTATAGCTGATTATCCCGATCTCTATCCCTTCGTTAAGGTAAGTGTTCGGAAATCACTTAAAAAGGGAAACACTTCGGCTCACAACTTACCCTCCGTACAGAACCATGTTTCACAGGATTGGCGCTTAGCGAGCCGTACCCAAGCATAGGCAGTCAAAATGAAAACGGCCTCTTTGTGGGGTGAGTGCACGAAATGAAAGGGAAACGCGAGCACCGCTGAGCCCGCTTCATCACCAAAGAGGTATATTCATTACTTCATGTCTAGGCATAAAGCCGAATCGTCATTTTCCTCCTCCTTCTATCATATCAGGAGAGGCATATGGCGAACCGTACCAAAGATCCCAGCAAGCCGAGCCGCGGCCAATCCGGTGCCGCACTCATCAACTAGGACGAGGGCGCATTCAGGGGCGGTGCCGTCTCATCCACCTCATGAAGATCTAGATGACGTATCCGTCACTAATTCCGAGGTGGCGAGCGCGATGAATCATCTTCGCTTAAAAGACAACCTGTGTGGGCCGGCCTTTTCTGAGTAAGAATTTACCGCTCTCAGCACCGTGGATGCGTATATCTGAGATGCTCGGGACGGACTTACAGGAGTTACTCGCCTATTCTCAAAGGATATACAGGTTAAAATTTATGCAATTTTAATATAAAGATACCAGTCTCCGCCGAGAGTTAAAGCGGTAGGAATTAACCGATTTGAGGATCGTTTATAACCGCATGTCCTTAAGGAGAAGAACATTGCATTGTCCTAGGAGCTTGAGACAAGCCGGCCACAGCTAAATGCTGCCGCCACAGAGCTTGAAGAAATAAAAAGTGCCCCAATGACCGGGAAAAAAAAATAAAAAACTGGAAGAGGAAGTGAAGAAGCAAGCCGAAGAGATAAAGAGCTTAAGGGCTCAACTCTTGGATGCATGATACGTCTCCAACGTATCTATAATTTTTGATTGTTCCATGCTATTATATTACCCATTTTGGATGTTTATGGGCTTTATTTTACACATTTATATCATTTTTTGGACTAACCTACTAACTGGAGGCCCAGCCCATATTGTTGTTTTTTTGCCTATTTCAGTATTTCGAAGAAAAGGAATATCAAATGGAGTCCAAACGGAATGAAACCTTCGGGAGCGTTATTTTTGGAACAAATCTGATCCGGAGAGCCTGGAGTGCAAGTCAAGAAAGCTCCAAGGGCCCCACGAGATAGGAGGGCGCCCCGTTTAGGGCGTGCCCCCGTCTCGTGGGCCCGTCGGACGTCCACCGACGTACTTCTTCCTCCTATATATGTCTACGTACCCCGAAAACATTCAGGAGCACCACGAAACACAATTTCCATCGCCGTAACCTTCTGTATCCGCGAGATCCCATCTTGGAGCCCTTGTCGGCACTCTGCCGGAGGGGGAAGCAACCACGGAGGGCCTCTACATCAACATCCTTGCCCCTCCGATGAGTTCTGAGTAGTTTACCACAGACCTACGGGTCCAGTTATTAGCTAGATGGCTTCTTCTCTCTTTATGGATCTCAATACAATGTTCTCCCCCTCTCTTGTGGAGATCTATTCGATGTAATCCCTTTTTGCGGTGTGTTTGTCGAGATCCGATGAATTGTGGGTTTATGATCAAGTTTATCTATGAATAATATTTGAATCTTCTCTGAATTCTTTTATGTATGATTGAGTTATCTTTGCAAGTCTCTTCGAATTATCAGTTTGGTTTGGCCTAATAGATTGATCTTTCTTGCCATGGGAGAAGTGTTTAGATTTGGGTTCAATCTTGCGGTGTTCTTACCCAGTGACAGAAAGGGTTGCAAGACACGTATTGTATTGTTGCCATCGAGCATAACAAGATGGGGTTTATATCATATTGCATGTGTTTGGCCCTCTACATCATGTCATCTTGCTTAATGTGTTGCTCTGTTCTTATGAACTGAATACACTAGATGCATGCTGGATAGCGGTCGATGTGTGGAGTAATAGTAGTAGATGCAGGCAGGAGTCGGTCTACTTGTTATGGACGGGATTCCTATATACATGATCATGCCTAGATAATCTCATAACTACGCGCTTTTCTATCAAATGCTAGACAGTAATTTGTTCACCCACCGTAATACTTATGCTATCTTGAGAGAAGCCTCTAGTGAAACCTATGGCCCCTGGTCTATCTCTTATCATATTTGCTTTCCATCTGCTTTATTTGCATCTTTACTTTTTGCATCTATCTTACAAAATACCAAAAATATATTTATCTTATCATACTCTCTTTATTAGATCTCACTTTCACAAGTGGCCGTGAAGGATTGACAACCCCTTTATTGCGTTGGTTGCGAGTTCTCGGTTGTTTGTGTAGGTGCGTGGGACTTTTGAGGAGCCTCCTCTTGGATTGATACCTTGGTTATCAAAAGCGAGGGAAATTCTTACGCTACACTTTGCTGCATCACCCTCTCCTCTTGAGGAAAACCAGCATAAGCTCAAGGCGTAGCAAGAAGGATTTTGGCGCCGTTCTTTGGGAGGTCTTCGCTCAAGTCAAGACATACCAAGTACCCATCACAAACCCATCTCCCTCGCATTTACATTATTTGCCATTTTCCTCTCATTTTCCTCTCCCCCACTTCACACTTGCCGTTTTATTCGCCCTCTCTTTCCAAATCTCCTCCTCTCCTTCTCGCTTGCCTTCTTCTGCCTTGCTTTTGTTTGTCGCTATGTCCGAAATTGGGGAGATTATCATCGATATGGACAACAATGATAACACAGAAAATCCCGAGGCTCCGGCCGATGAACCCTCTATCTTGCATAATAAAAAGTTTCGAATCAGTAGCGGTAACATCATTGGCAAAGGTGTTATTCAAGATTTCTTTACTTGTGCCGGTGCTTTACCTTCTATGGGTTGTTCTATTCTTCATAGAACTAGTAGTCTTGCGGATGCTGTCGCTATGCTTGTAGTTGAACTAGAAAGACAATTTATGCATATGCATCCTTGCATACAGAGAATTTTCCTGGAATTCTCTAATATTGAGCATTCTTCTGTTAAGCATGCTGTTACTATATTTTTGGCTCATGAGTTTAGATTTATCATAAGAGAAGCCAAAGAAATCTTTGCGCACTATATGGTGGACGCCGGTCGTCCACCCATAGAAGCGATCCTCTATGATCAAGAGGAAATTAGACGTTTTCAATCTTGGACTATGTAAGCTTTTAATGAAAACCTTAGAAAAAGGTTCCTACCAATGTCTTGGTTGATTGCATTACTGAGCTTAATAATGATTTTTCCCTCAGAAACAATGAGCTAGGGTACTCTCTTGAGTATAGGCTTACAAGATTTTGCCAAAAGAATGCTTTTAGTGATGAAATAGTTGTGCATTATGAAGGGCCAAGGGAGGAACCCATTCCTCCTGTGATTGATCTTGGGGATCTTGGTCCCACTAAATTTAGCCCTTTTGATTACTTTTGCTTACCTCAAAGGAAACTTGCTGCCGAACGTAGAGAGTATGAGATGAGCTTTCAAGATCTATCTTATTATTACGGCACCACTTAGATCTATCTTTGTTTTTATGCCTAGCTAGGGGCGTTAAACAATAGCGCTAGTTGGGAGGCAACCCAATTTTCTTTATGTTTTTTGTTTTTGCTCCTGTTTAGTAATAAATCTTGAATCTACCTTCTGGTTAGATGTGTTTTTATCTTTTAGTTAGTGTTTGTGCCAAGTAGAACCTATAGGATAACCTACGATGATAGTTGATCTGATTCTGCTGAAAAACAGAAACTTTGTACGCACGAATATAATTTTGTTAATTCACAGGAACGTGATTTTGCGTAGATTCTTTTTTCTTCTGTTCAATCGACAAATTTTCCAGGACTTCCTATTTTGGTAGGATTTTTAGAGTACCAGAAGTTTGCGTTAGTTACAGATTGCTACAGACTGTTCTGTTTTTGACAGATTCTGTTTTTCGTGTGTTGTTTGCTTATTTCAATGCATCTATGGCTAGTAAATTAGTTTATAAACCATAAAGAAGTTGGAATACATTAGGTTTAACACCAATATAAATAAAGAATGAGTTCATTGCAGTACCTTATGTGGTGGTTTTGTTTTCTTTCACTAACGGAGCTTATAAGATTTCCTGTTGAGTTTTGTGTTGAGAAGTTTTCAAGTTTTGGGTAAAGCTTTTATGGACTATGGAATAAAGGGTGGCAAGAGCCTATGCTTGGGGATGCCCATGGCACCCAGAGATTTTCAAGAATAGCCAAAAGCCTAAGCTTGGGGATGCCCCGGGAAGACAACCCCTCTTTCGTCTTCGTTCATTGGTAACTTTACTTGGAGCTATATTTTTATTCACTACATGATATGTGTTTTGCTTGGAGCGTCGTATATTATATTAGTCTTTGATTTACCACAATCATCCTTTCTGTACACACCTTTTGGGAGAAGCCTATTTGATTAGAATTTGGTAGAATACTCTATGTGCTTCACTTATATCTTTTGAGCTTGATAGTTTTTGCTCTAGTGCTTCACTTATATCTTTTAGAGCACGGTGGTGTCTTAATTTTGAAGAAATTGATAGTCTCTCATGCTTCACTTATATTATTTTGAGAGTCTTTTAGAACAGCATGTTATTTGCTATGATCATAAAGTTGGTCCTAGAATGATGAGCATCCAAGTTGGGTATAATAAAAATTATCATAGAAAGTGAATTGGATGCTATGATCAATTTGATGCTTGATAATTGTTTTGAGATATGGAGGTAGTGATATTAAAGGCGTGCTAGTTGGGTGATTATGAATTTAATGAATGTTTGTGGTGAAGCTTGTGATTCCCGTAGCATGCATGTATGGTGAACCACTTTGTGATGAAGTTGGAGCACAATTTTATTTATTGATTGTCTTGCTTATGAGTAGCGGTCGGGGACGAGCAATGGTCTTTTCCTACCAATCTATCCCCCTAGGAGCATGCGCGTAGTACTTTGGTTTTTGATGACTTCTAAATTTTTGCAACAAGTATATGAGTTCTTTTGATTAATGTTGAGTCCATGGATTATACGCACTCTTTCACCCTTCCACTATTGCTAGCCTCTCTTGTACCGCGCAACTTTCGCCGGTACCATACGCCCACCATACTCCTTCCTCAAAACAGCCACCATACCTACCTAATATGGCATTTCCATAGCCATTTCGAGATATATTGCCATGCAACTTTCCACCGTTCCGTTCATATGACACGCATTACTTTTGTCATATTGCTTTTTGCATGATCATGTAGTTGACATCGTATTTGTGGCAAGGCCACCTTCATAATTTTCATACATGTGGCTCTTGATTCATTGCATATCCCGGTACACCGCTGGAGGCATTCATATAGAGTCATATCTTGTTCTAGCTTCGAGTTGTAAATCCATAAAAGTGTCATGATCTTCATTATTAGAGAATTATCCTAGTGAGGAAAGGATGATGAAGACTATGATTCCCCCAGAAGTCAGGATGAGACTTCGGACTTTACAAAAAGAAAAAAAGAAAAGAAAAGAAAATAAAGAGAAAGGCCAAAAAAAATGAGAGAAAAAGAGAGAAGGGACAATGCTACTATCTCTTTTTCCACACTTGTGCTTCAAATAGCACCATGATCTTCATGTTAGAGAGTCTCATATGTTGTCACTTTCATATACTAGTGGGAATTTTTCATTAAAGAAGTTGGCTTGTATATTCCAATGATGGGATTCCTCGAAAGTGCCCTAGGTCTTCGTGAGCAAGCAAGTTGGATGCACCCCACTTAGTTTCTTTTGTTGAGCGTTCTTATATTTATAGCTCTAGTGCATCCGTTACATGGCAATCCCTACTCACTCACATTGATATCTATTAATGGGCATCTCCATAGCCCGTTGATATGCCTAGTTGATGTGAGACTATCTTCTCCTTTTTGTCTTCTCCACAACCACCCTTCTATTCAACATATAGTGCTATATCCATGGCTCACGCTCATGTATTGCGTGAAAGTTGAAAAAGTTTGAGATTATTAAAGTATGAAACAATTGCTTGGCTTGTCATCGGGGTTGTGCGTGATTAAATACTTTGTGTGATGAAGATAGAGCAACAGCCGGACTATATGATTTTGTAGGGATAACTTTCTTTAGCCATGTTATTTTGAGAAGACATGATTACTTTGATTAGTATGCTTGAAGTATTACTATTTCTTAAGTCAATATGATCTTTTATGTTGTATTCATTTGGGTTTGAACATTCATGCCACAATAAAGAAAATTACATTATGAATTATGCTAGGTAGCATTCCACATCAAAATTCTCTTTTTTATCATTTACCTACTCGAGGACGAGCAGGAATAAAGCTTGGGGATGCTTGATACGTCTCCAATGGATCTATAATTTTTGATTGTTCCATGCTATTATATTACCCCTTTTGGATGTTTATGGGCTTTATTTTACACATTTATATCATTTTTGGGACTAACCTACTAACAGGAGGCCCAGCCCATATTCTTTTTTTGCCTATTTGATATTTGAAGAAAAGGAATATCAAACGGAGTCCAAACGGAATGAAACCTTCGGGAGCGTTATTTTTGGAATAAATCTGATCTGGAGAGCCTGGAGTGCGAGTCAAGAAAGCTCCGAGGGCCCCACGAGATTGGAGGGCGCCCCCCTGTAGGGCGTGCCCCCTGTCTCGTGGGCCCCTCGGGCGTCCACCGATGTTCTTCTTCCTCTATATATGTCTACGTACCCCGAAAACATCCAGGAGCACCATGAAACACAATTTCCACCGCCGTAACCTTCTGTATCCGCGAGATCCCATCTTGGAGCCCTTGTCGGCACTCTGCCGAAGGGGGAAGCAACCACGGAGGGCCTCTACATCAACATCCTTGCCCCTCCGATGAGTTGTGAGTAGTTTACCACAGACCTACGGGTCCATAGTTATTAGCTAGATGGCTTCTTCTCTCTTTTTGGATCTCAATACAATGTTCTCCCCCTCTCTTGTGGAGATCTATTCGATGTAATCTCTTTTTGCACTGTGTTTGTCGAGATCCGTTGAATTGTGGGTTTATGATCAAGTTTATCTATGAACAATATTTGAATCCTCTCTGAATTCTTTTATGTATGATTGAGTTATCTTTGCAAGTCTCTTCGAATTATCAGGTTGGTTTGGCCTACTAGATTGATCTTTCTTGCCATGGGAGAAGTGTTTAGCTTTGGGTTCAATCTTGCGGTGTTCTTACCCAGTGACAGAAAGGGTTGCAAGACACGTATTGTATTGTTTCCATCGAGGATAACAAGATGGGGTTTATATCATATTGCATGTGTTTATCCCTCTACATCATGTCATCTTGCTTAATGCATTGCTCTGTTCTTATGAACTTAATACACTAGATGCATGTTGGATAGCGGTCGATGTGTGGAGTAATAGTAGTAGATGCAGGCAGGAGTCGGTCTATTTGTTATGGACGGGATTCCTATATACATGATCATGCCTAGATAATCTCATAACTATGCGCTTTTCTATCAATTGCTCGACAGTAAGTTGTTCACCCACCGTAATACTTATGCTATCTTGAGAGAAGCCTCTAGTGAAACCTATGGCCACTGGGTCTATCTCTTATCATATTTGCTTTCCATCTACTTTATTTGAATCTTTACTTTTTGCATCTATCTTACAAAATGCCAAAAATATATTTATCTTATCATACTATCTTTATTAGATCTCACTTTCGCAAGTGGCCGTGAAGGGATTGACAACCCCCTTATTGCGTTGGTTGCGAGTTCTCAGTTTGTTTGTGTAGGTGCGTGGGACTTTTGAGGAGCCTCCTACTGGATTGATACCTTGGTTATCAAAACTGAGGGAAATACTTATGCTACACTTTGCTGCATCACCCTCTCCTCTTCGAGGAAAACCAACGCAAGCTCAAGACGTAGCAATGCACAACAGGAGAATCAAAAGTTGAAGGGCTGCATATTCGGTATGACTCTTGAACCGTCCAGAGCATTGATATAATTATGTAATACGAAATGTTATCATACGGTTCATACACGTCTGTTAACCAGCCGCCACAAAGAGGAAGTGTCCGTGGTTCAAGGCGACGTTCTAAAAGAACTGTCAAACTTGCAAGAACGTGCCCGGAAAGCCATGAAGAATATAGCCAAAGCCTTATGGCCATCCGATGCCCCTCTAGAAAGTATGGAGGGGTTGGCAGACCTATTCAAGGGTGCTCGGTGTCGCTTTGAGCTATGGAAGACGTCCGCATGCCAGAAAGGTGCGCGAGAGACATGGGCCATGGTGAAGACATGCTACACTGGACTCAATCCGAATCATATGGCCGAGTTGGACCTGAGGGACCAGATGGAAAGGAAATTCCCGTAAAATTGGTATATGACAAGGTAATGACAGCGTCGCAATATTCGCAAGAAGATTGTAAGCTAGATAGCCTTATAGATGGCGTAGAAAGAGAGTAGGCGTTCGATTATCAATGTACTTTATGACCGAATTTATCTCCAGCCGAACTTGTAAAAAAATTTGTCATCGCAGACCTTCGGCTTCCATCTCCAAACCAAGAAGTTGGAGTGTTTACGTATACGATGTTAAATAAGAAACATTTAGTATCTTCGGAAACCAGGCAATCCGGTCATATTGCTCGAACAGACAAAATGTGTTCGGGGACTTATGTTATACTACTGTTTAACGTAAGAAACATCTTCCAAGGAAAATAGTTCTATTAGGGGTTCCTTTCCTTGGGTTTGCATGCTAAATTATGCAAGCCTGGGCTTGTATCCAAATTACAGGCAGCCGATTCCGTATTTGTTCCAAAAAACAGTCCATTGTTTATGTGCCGACCAATTATTCCCTTAAGAATGCTTGCTTTTCGCTTCACCCATCTGAGGTACAGATCCGAATAACCCGGTTGTAAGGATCGTAGAGGTACTCCCTTTACACCCTAGCCAAACAATCGGGAACATAGTGTATAAACACATTATCGAGGCAACCCAGCTTGGCAAAAAGTTAAGTCATAGGGTGCATATAATGGCACAAGTTGTATAGAAACAACCGACTTAGACAATTGAAGCTATGAGCTTTTAATAATATGCTTCATTTCAGAAGCCCCCATGTATGGTGGGGTGTATACATTTAAAGATGTGTGCACCGAATTGTGCGGTTGATCCGAAAATACATTGAGGAGGAAAAGGAAAAAAACTAAAAAGGAGAGAAAAAAAGGAAAAAAGAAACCCAGTCAAAGTGAAACCTAAGGAGGCCGAACTACGCGTAGAATCTTCGGAGCCGGGCAGCGTTCCATGGGTTCAGCTCAAGGCGAGTATCCCCTACATTGCGAAGGCGGTAGGCTCCTCCAATACGGACTTCATCTATGATGAAGGGCCCCTCCTATTTAGGTTTGAACTTGTCCTTTTTCTTTTCCGGGAGGTGTAAAAAAAGTTCTCTGACATTATATGTCTTAGCCCGCACTTCTCTGATTTGGTAACGCCTGGCCTGTTGTTAATAAAATGCGGAATGATCCTTAGCGACATCACACTCCTCGTCGAGTCCGTCTAGGTCATCCTGCCGATCTAATTCAGCTTCTCTCTCTTCGTACATGCGCACTCGAGGTGAGTCATGAATAATGTCACTAGGCAATACAGCCTCTGCGCCGTACACCATAAAGAAGGGTGTGTATCCGGTCGTTCGATCCGGCGTGGTCCGGAGTCCCCAGAGTACGGAATCGAGTTCCTCAACACAGTTCTTGTTTGATTCTCGTAAAGAGCGCACCAGTCTGGGCTTAATGCCACTCATGTTCAGACCATTGGCCCATTCGACTTGGCTGTTTGTTTGAGGGTGTTATACGGATGCATAGTCAAGTTTAATGCCCAACTTAGAGCACCAAGTTTTCACCTCATCAACTAAAAAATTAGAGCCATTATCAGTGATGATACTATGCAAGACACCATAGCGGTGTACCACGCTAGATATAAAGTCAATCACTGGACCTGCCTCAGCTGTTTTTACTGGTTTGTCCTCTATCCATTTAGTGAATTTATCTACCATTACCAGTAAGTATTTCTTTTTGTGGCTTCCCCCTTTAAGGGGACCAACCATATCAAGCCCCCAGACCGCAAAGGGCCACGTAATGGGGATTGTTTTAAATGCGGTAGGAGGAATGTGACTTTGATTGGCGAAAAGCTGACAGCCCACACAACGTTGGACAAGGGCTTGAGCGTCGACTCGGGTTGTGGGCCAGAAAAAATTCTTCTGAAACTGCTTGCAAGGGCTCGAGCTGCGGTGTGATGACCGCCCAGACCAACATGTATTTCTTCCAAGTGTTGCCTTCCCTCCTCATCGGAGATACACCTTTGGAGGACTCCGGTAGTGCTCTTTTTGTAAAGTTCACCCTCATGTACTTTAAAGTCCTTAGAGCACCGAACTATGCATCGAGCTTCATTCTGCTTGTCGGGAAGCTCCTGCCTATTAAGGTAGGCCAGGAATGGTTCGGTCCATGGAGAGCTCCAAGCAATGATCTCTTGAGCAGAGGGTGTTATCTCGATATCCGGACCTCCGACGGTATCTGCAATGTGTTCGGCAGCTGGGGGTGTGATCAGGTCCACACTATGTTCTCTGCTCTCACCCTGCCATACCCATGGATGGCTTGAAGAGCCTTTCCATGAAAGTGTTAGGTGGCACAGGGTCGCGCTTAGTGCCCATGCGAGCAAGGATTTCGACTGCCTAGTTACTATCTCGAGCGACATGATGAAACTCAAGTCCCTCGAACCGAGCTGATATTTTTTAATACAGCATTTTGATATACCGCCATTTTTGGGTCCTTTGCATCGAACTCTCCATTGACATGGGATATTGCAAGGTTTGAGTCTCCACGCACCTCCAGGCATTGTATACCCATGGAGACTGCCGTGCGAAGACCATGCAGAAGCACCTCATATTCGACTGCATTGTTGGAGTCCGTATACATAATTTGTAATACATAGCGGACTATATCTCCAGTAGGAGATGTTAGGATGACGCCAGCTCCCTGTACGGCCAGCATTTTGGAGCCATCGAAGTACATAATCCAGTTGGAGTATGAACTATACTCATTAGGGAGTTCGGCTTCCATCCATTCGGCGACAAAGTGGGCCAACACCTGGGATTTAATAGCCCGACGTGGCTTGTATATTATTTCAAATGGTGAAAGCTCGATGGCCCATTTAGCTATGCGGCCAGTGGCGTCCCTGTTGTTGATAATGTCGTTAAGTGGTACTTCTGATGCCACTATGATTGAACACTCTTGAAAATAGTGTCATAGTTTTGGGACGCCATGAAGACCACATAGGCTATCTTTTGGTAGTGGGGTATCGGGATTTGCAAGGTGTGAGGACCTCCGATACATAATAGACTGGCTTTTGGGTGGGGAATTTATGTCCATCTTTCCCTCGCTCTACGACGAGCACGACACTAACTACTTGGTTAGTTGTCGAAATGTATAACATGGGCTCACCAACACCTGGGGCAGCTAGGATTGGGTTGCTCGCGAGTAGGGCCTTGATTTCTTCCAATCCGGCTGTGACAATGTCTGTCCATTCAAAGCTATCAGTGTGTCTTAGTATCTTGTAGAGTGGTAATGCTTTTTCTCTCAAATTGGAGATGAAACGGCTTAAGGCCGCGATGCACACTGCTAGTTGTTGGACTTGCTTTATGTCTTTTTGTATAGCCAATTGTGACAGAGCTCGGATCTTGGATGGGTTTTCTTCAATTCCTCTATGGGAAACAATGAACCCTAGCAATTTTCTGGCTGGGGCTCCGAAGACACATTTTTCTGGATTGAGCCGTATGTCTTATATCCGAAGGTTGTCAAAGGTGAGGCGAAGATTTTCCACCAGTGTTTCGACCCGTTTTGTCTTGATGACCATGTCGTCCACTATGCTTCGACTGTTTTGCCGATTTTCTTTTCCAAGCATGTTTGAATCATACACTAGTAGGTAGCCCCAGTGTTTTTGAGCACAGAGGGCATAGTGTTCAAGTAGAAAGGACCGTTAGGGGTGATGAACGTTGTTGCTGCCTGATCGATTCCTTCATTTTAATCTGATGGTATCTGGAATAGGCGTCGAGGAAACACAAACAATCGTGTCCGGCAGTCGCATCAATTATTTGGTTAATGCGAGGTAGCTGGAAAGGGTCATTAGGGCAAGCCTTGTTGAGGTCTTTGAAACCGACGCACAAGTGCCAGGATTTGTCCTTATTTGGTACCATGACCAAGTTGGCTAACCAATCCGGATGCTTGATTTCCCTAATAAACCCGGTTTCTAGCAACTTGGCTAGCTCTTCTCCCATGGCTTGACGCTTGGGTTCAGAGAATCGTCGCAGTGTCTGCTTCACGCGTTTGAATCCCTTGATTATATCGAGACTGTGTTCGGCGAGCCTGCGTGGAATGTTGGGCATGTCTAAAGGGCACCAGGAAAAAATATCCCAATTCTCTCACAAGAATGTGCGTAGAGCGGCGTCCACTGCCGGATCCAGCTGTGCTCCATAGACGCTGTCTTGTTAGGGTCCGTTGGGTGCACTTGAAATTTAACTATTTCCTCAGCTGGCTTAAAAGAGGTGGATTTAGATCTCTTATCGAGGATCACATCGTCCCTATCCACCATGGACCATAGGGTTGTTAGTTCTTAGGCTGCTAGGGCTTTGTATAATGCCTCGAGGGCCAGGTATGTAGTTTTATTTTCGGCACACAGGGCTTTGTCCGGGTCGCTCGAAATTGTGATGATTCCGTTGGGCCCGGGCATTTTAAGCTTCATATACTCGTAATGGCGTATAGCTTGAAATCGTGAGAAGGCGTCCCGTCTGAGGATGGCATGATACCCACTGTTGAAGGGGACCACATGAAAGAGCAACTCTTTGGATCTGTAGTTTTCAGGCATGCCGAATACCACATCCAGTTTCGTGCTTCTCGACTGGGGATAATGCCTCGAAAGGTGGTATTGCTTTGCTCGATGCGTGATCTATCCATCTGCATTTTGTCGAGCGTCTGTTCATAAATGAGGTTGAGCCCTTTGCCGCCGTCCATGAGCACTTTAGTAAGCCGAAAACTGTCCACAATGGGGTTTAGTACTAGGGCGGCGGGTGCTCGGACTGACCGAGCCTTTGGTTCGTCTGCGGCTGTAAAGATTATTGTCGTGTTGTTCCATGGGCTCAGTGCGGTAACTTGGTAGACTTCGGCGAGGTTGCAGAGTGCCCTTTTGCGCCGATTGTTTGAAGAAAATGTCTCAAAGACCGTGAGGACGTTAAAGTCATCCTTCTTCGAAGAGTATTTCTCTGGAGTGGTGCTGAGGATGGCCTCTCCACTTTTTGCAATTTCTCGGAGTACCCAACATGCTTGAAGGTTGTGGGTTGGGTCTGTGCTCGGAGTGGTGTGTATAGGACATGGCTTGTCAAGGAGTTCATCAAGAACTAACCTATGTCCCATGAATGGTTTATTTTTCCTGCCCATCGACCGGTGGTTGGGTGATCCTCTAGGGTGTATCCGTTTAGTCCAGGCCGCACACTGCTTGAAGGCAGCGGGCTCCAACTGAGTTTTCGAGGCCCTCCGTGTGCTTTCCATCGCACAGTACTTTTGTACTACCTATGATAGTTTCGTAAAGCTTTGTATGTGACGACGATAGAGGGCATTCAATATTCCCTCGTTGCTACAATTGTGATGAAAGACCAAAACTACGTCGTCGTTGGGGAAATCCTTGATCTTGTTTCTAACAAGTAGGTATCTAGCCCAAAAGTGGTGGAATGTTTCGTGATGTTACTGCTGCTCATACATCAGGTCGCATATATCCGGAGGACCTGAATTGCCTGGAGAGTATTGATTCTGGTGGGTGGCTGGTTTGAAAATTGAATCCTATCCCACCTCTGTATTCGGAGCTTGTAGGTTTTCCGAGACGACCGGTTCTAGTCCAGGGATATCTAAGGTCTCCCCCGATCCTACATCTGAGCCAGAGTTCAGAAGACGTGGAGTCATGTCCAAAGGGAGAGTATCCGGCTTGAGGGATTCAGAGACCCGAACATACTTGGTCTTCAACATAGGGAGGGAAGTGTCTTTGGCCTGTTCTTCAATGACCTCTACGAGGTGGGTGGTCGGCGAGCGATAAATTTCCCTCTGTTCAGGCTTGAGCCCGATCTGATCATAGTCCGTTGAGACCCCAAGGGCAGCAATGCGATCCAGCAGCTCGTTCAAAGACGAGACATCTTCCGGACCCATCTTTTTGGAGTATTCAAGGCCGACGCAGAGACGGTATTCGGTGGTCGTAGGCGGTGCTGTGGGCTTGACGGTTGTACGAGCTCCTACAATGGAACCGCCGAGCTGGAGGGTCTGCCCAGAAGTCAGGCTCCTTCCAGAAGTGATATTGTCGTTGATGACTAGGCGAGCCATAGATCACTTTTGTAGATAGCATGTCAGAGCTCTCAATGAAAGCACCAATGTCGGTGTCAAAACCGGCAAATCTTAGGTCGGGGGGCCCAAGCTGCGCGTCTAAGGATCGATGGTAACAATGGACAAATGGACACAATGTTTACCTAGGTTCGGTCCCTCTTGATGGAGGTAAAACCCTACTCCTGTTTGATTATATTCAAAGAGTATAGAGGTTACAAGAGTTGATCTATCTCGAGATCGTGGTGGCTAAACCCTCGATGTCTAGCCTATGAATATTCTAATGATGGTAATGATGATAGCCTCTACGGACTAAACCCTCCTGTTTATATACACACCGGAGGGACCTCAAGGTGGAGGTAAAAGCATACATCCTGCTTGATTTATATTGATCATCACAGTCTTGATTACAAGGGTGTTATTTTGCTGCCTCTATCTCAAGAGCCCTTAAAACATGTGTCTTGAGACCTACTGAAACGTCTGTCTCGAGACTAGTCTATCTAAGACCTGTCTATTTTCACATGTCCCTCTTGGGGTGCCTTGCCCCTCCTTATATAAGTTGAAGGGGCGACTAACATGTAGAGTCCTAGTAGGATTAGGACTTAACCTATTCTGGTTTCTTATCGCGGACGATTTAATGTGGCCTTCTATCTTGGGCTTCTTATCACGAGCTTCTTACCGCGGGCGACTGTCGTGGGCTTTTGTGGGAGCACGAGCACCTATGGGGCAGGGGGCCCCTTCTGGTCTAGCAAGGGAGCGGAGGGCGCACAAAGAGCAGATCGAGGTCGGCCGGGATTTTACCCAGCCGGAGCTCTCCGGAGATAAAACTCCTCTGCTGCTTTGTGTTTGTATTTTGTTCTTGCTTGAGGCGTGGGTATCTTTGTGGTGTCGAATGGGTGAATGAACCGAACCCCGAACCGAACCCCGAACCGAACCCCTTCTCGTGCACGGGCCTCCCTTTATAGTCTAAAGGGGTCACCGACAGTGGCAATGTAGAGAGAGGGGTAGAAAGGTAAAAGCGTGGGTTGGTACAACCACTATCTCTGATGTCCCCTACCTAACTCGGCGGGGGACAAGGGCATTTAATGCCCGTGCGGTCGCTCAACGGGCACGAAGCGACCGTTAGGGCGCCACCGATCGCCACGATGGCCTCCTAGTCACCTTCGCGCCACCTTGCACCGCTTAGGCTGCCTAGCCGCCCGCCACGTGCCGGGAGTGATCCTGCAGCGACCCCCGTCGAGTGAGCTGGAGCGCAGAGTGGTGGCCGCGCGGCAAGTGCCTTGCCATGTCTCTATCTTGTTGCACCCGCAAGCTTGCCGCTCGTCGGGTCTTGCCGGGACGCGCGGTGCGTCGCGGCAAGTCTTCTGAAGTGCCTCGGCTGGCCATCCCGGCAAGCTCCTCTTGCCGGGGTCTTGTCCTTCCCGGCAAGCTTCTCTTGCCGGGGCTTTGTCTTCTCAGCTACCACTTTGTTCTTGAATGGTAGTAAAATAAGGATGGCGGAGGGTCTTGGCGGACGCCCGGCAAGCCTTGCCGCGGGGCGCTGCGACTGCCCGTGCACGAGTTCGGGGTACTAAGGTACCCCTACTTTAGTACACCGACAGGAGCCCCCGGGCCTGGGCCACACACGGTGCCGAGCGCTGTTGGGCCAGGCCCAAAACAGGGCACGGGCACGCGCGGCCTGGGTCCAAACCAAATCCGCTCCGTATCCACCGCGGCCTCCCGTAACGGCACGCGTCAATCGCGGCGTAGTGGGAGGCGTGGGTGGTGTGCGCGATTTTCGAGGCGTCCACCCCCCGTGATCACGGGGTGGGGCGAGGTCACCTCATCCGTCGCCTCGGCTCTGCATCCCCGCCACGCGGCTCCCATGCGCTTGGGGTCGTGGGCGGTGGAAGTGGGAAACTGGGCCGTCACGAGCGGGGGCAGCGGGTCGGCCCCCACTCCCTGCTCTTCCTTTGCCTTGATTCGCTGAGCGGGGCGGCCGAGCCCCCACCTCGCTCCTTTAAAAAGAGTGGAAGGGGAGCGCAGAAGCCCGCATTCTCTCATCTTCTCCTTTCTTCATCTTCCGCTCCCCTCTCTCTCGTTCGCCATGGAGGAGGGGAACCATGGCCCTTCATCGGTGGCGGCGAGGGTCACCGCCAGACAGCACGTCCCTCCCTATCCCGCGCCCATGGTGGCCGAGCCAGCCACAAGGGGAAGAGGGAGGGGGCGAGGTCGTGGACGAGGTCGAGGACAAGGTCGAGGCGCTCGGGGAAGAGGCGGGCGGGGCGGCGCGCCAACTTCGCCTCCGCCGGCGGTTCCTCTCCCCATGGCGGTCCATACATGGGATGACCCTTGCGAGTTCTTCGTCAAGCTGCGCCGGGCACCTCGTCGTCGCCTCCGGCTTCCGGCTCCGTTTGCTAGCGCGATGGAGCCGGATCCGCCCGAGACGTTTAGATTGCACATGAGGGGCTGTGGGATCAGCGGCACGCGAGTCCATGTCATATCCCCAGCCCCTAATGTGATGTATCTGAAGGAAATATGTCCTAGAGGCAATAATAAAGTTATTATTTATTTCCTTATTTCATGATAAATGTTTATCATTCATGCTAGAATTGTATTAACCGGAAACATGATACATGTGTGAATGCATAGACAAAACAATATGTCACTAGTATGCCTCTACTAGACTAGCTTGTTAATCAAAAGATGGTTATGTTTCCTAACCATGAACAAAGAGTTGTTATTTGATTAACAAGGTCACATCATTAGTAGAATGATCGATTGACATGACCCATTCCATTAGCTTAGCACACGATCGTTTAGTATGTTGCTCTTGCTTTTATCCATGACTTATACATGTTCCTATAACTATGAGATTATGCAACTCCGTTTACGGAGGAACACTTTGGTACTACCAAGCGTCACAACGAATCGGGTGATTATAAAGGAGTACTACAGGTGTCTCCAAAGGCGGATGTTGGGTTGGCGATTTGAGATTAGGATTTGTCACTCCGATTGTCGGAGAGGTATCTCTGGGCCCTCTCGGTAATACACATCACTTAAGCCTTGCAAGCATTACAACTAATGAGTTAGCTGTGAGATGATGTATTACGGAGCGAGTAAAGAGACTTGCGGTAACGAGATTGAACTAGGTATTGGATACCGACGATCGAATCTCGGGCAAGTAACATACCGATGACAAAGGAACAACGTATGTTGTTATCTTGATCTGACCGATAAAGATCTTCGTAGAATATGTAGGAACCAATATGGGCATCCAGGTCCGCTGTTGGTTATTGACCGAGAATAGTTCTAGGTCATGTCTACATTGTTCTCGAACCGTAGGGTCCGCACGCTTAAGGTTTCGATGGCGGTTATTATGAGATTATGTATTTTGATGTACCGAAGAAGTTGAGTCCGGATGTGATCACGGACATGACGAGGAGTCTCGAAATGGTTGAGACATAAAGATTGATATATTGGAAGCCTATATTTGGAGTTGAATGGTTACGGGTGAAAACAGAATTTATGGAGTACCGGAGGTTACGGAACCCCGGGAGGTAAATGGGCCTTAGTGGGCCTCGAGGAGAAGAGGAGGGCGGCCAGGGGTGGCGCCCCCTCCCCAGTCCGAATAGGACAAGGAGGGGGGGCGCCTTTCCTCTTCCCCTCCCCAATCCTATTCCAACTAGGAAGGGGGAGTCCTACTCGGTGGGAGTAGGACTCCTCCCAGCGCCTCCTCTGGGCCGGCCGCACCTCCCCCTCCCTCCTTTATATACGGGGCAGGGGGCACCCTAGAAGACACAAGTTTGATCTACGGATCGTTCCTTAGCCGTGTGCGGTGCCCCCTCCACCATATTCCACCTCGGTCATACCGTCATGAAGCTTAAGCGAAGCCTGCGCCGTGAAACATCAAGATCGTCACCACGCCGTCGTCTTGTGAAACTCTCCTCGACACTCGGCTGGATCGAGTACTGAGGGCGTCATCGAGCTGTCGTGTGTTAAGAACTGGGGCGCCGAGTAACGGCGCCGGATCGGTCGGATCGTGAGGAGAACGTCGACTACTTCCTCTACGTTGTGATCGCTTCGCCGGGTCTACGAGGGTGCGTGGACAACACTCTCCTCTCGTTCTGTTAATCACCATGATCTTGCGTGTGCGTAGGAAATTTTTGAAATTACTCGTTCCCCGGCGATGGCATCCGAGCCTAGGTTTTTATGGTTTGATGTTTTTGCACGAGTAGAACACAAGTGAGTTGTGGGCGATACAAGTCATACTACCTACCAGCATGTCATACTTTGGTTCAGCGGTATTGTGAGATGAAGCGGCCCAGACCGACATTACGCGTACGCTTACGCGAGACTGGTTTCACCGCCACGAGCACTCGTTGCTTAAAGGTGACTGGTGGGTGCCTGTCTCTCTCACTTTAGTTGAACCGAGTGTGGCTACGCCCGGTCCTTGAGAAGGTTAAAACGGAGTCTATTTGTGAAATATCGTTGTGGTTTTGATGCGAGGTGAGACTGATTCTTGCTTAAGCCCGTAGCAGCCACGTAAAATTTGCAACAACAAAGTAGAGGACGTCTAACTTGTTTTTGCAGGGCATGTTGTGATGTGATATGGTCAAGATGAGATGCTATATTTTATTGTATGAGATGATCATGTTTTGTAACCGGTTATCGACAATCGGCTGGAGCCATATGGTTGTCGCTTTATTGTATGCAATGCAATCGCCCTGTAATGCTTTACTTTATCACTAAGCGGTAGAGATAGTCGTAGAAGCATAAGATTGGCGAGACGACAACGATGCTACGATGGAGATCAAGGTGTCGCGCCGGTGATGATGGTGATCATGGTGGTCTTTGCAAGATGGAGATCATGAAGCACAAGATGATGATGACCATATCATATCACTTATATTGATTTGCATGTGATGTTTATCCTTTTATGCATCTTATCTTGCTTTGATTGACGGTAGCATTATAAGATGATCTCTCACTAAATTATCAAGAAGTGTTCTCCCGAGTATGCACCGTTGCCAAAGTTAAATCGTGCCCGGACACCACGTGATGATCGGGTGTGATAAGCTCTACGTCCATCTACAACGGGTGCAAGCCAGTTTTGCACACGCGAAATACTCAGGTTAAACTTGACGAGCCTAGCATATGCAGATATGGCCTCGGAACACGGAGACCGAAAGGTCGAGCGTGAATCATATAGTAGATATGATCAACATAAGATGTTCACCATTGAAAACTACTCCATTTCACGTGATGATCGGTTATGGTTTAGTTGATTTGGATCACGTGGTCACTTAGATGACTAGAGAGATGTCTATCTAAGTGGGTGTTCTTAAGTAATATGATTAATTGAACTTAAATTTATCATGAAGTTAGTCCTGGTAGTATTTTGCAAATTATGTTGTAGATCAATAGCTTGTGTTGTTGCTTTCATATGTTTATTTTTAATATGTTCCTAGAGAAAATTGTGTTGAAAAATGTTAGTAGCAATGATGCGGATTGGATCCATGATCTGAGGTTTATCCTCATTGCTGCGTAGAAGAATTATGTCCTTGATGCACCGCTAGGTGACAGACCTATTGCGAGGCAGCGCAGATGCGACGTTATGAGCGTTTGGCTAGCTCAATATGATGACTACTTGATAGTTTTGTGCACCATGCTTTATGGCTTAGAATCGGGACTTCAAAGATGTTTTGAACATCATGGACCATATGAGATGTTCCAGAATTGAAGTTAATATTTCAAGCAAATACCGAGTTGAGAGATATGAAGTCTTCAACAAGTTCTATAGCTAAAAGATGGAGGAGAATCGCTCAACTAGTGAGCATGTGCTCAGATTGTGCGGGTACTTCAATCGCTTGAATCAAGTGGGAGTTAATATTCCGGATAAGATATCGATTGATGAATTCTCTAGTCACCATCACCTAGTTAGTAGAACTTCGTGATGAACTATAGTACGCAAGGATGATGAAAATGATTCCGAGTTTTTCATGATGATGAAATCGATGAAGGTAGAATTCAAGAAAGAACATCAAGTGTTGATGGTTAACAAGACCACTAGTTTCAAGAAAAGGGCAAAGGGATAGAAGGAACTTCAAGAAGAACGGCAAGCAAGTTGCTGCTCAAGTGAAGAAGCCCAAGTCTGGACCTAAGCTCGAGACTAAGTGCTTCTACCGCAAAGGGACTGGTCACTAGAAGCGTAACTACCCCAAGTATTTGGCGGATAAGAAGGATGGCAAAGTGAACAAAGGTATATTTGATATACATGTTATTGATGTGTACTTTACTAGTGTTTATAGCAACCCTCAAGTATTTGGTACTGGTTGGGTTGCTAAGAGTAGTAACTTCAAACGGAGTTGTAGAATAAAAAGAAACTAGTTAAGGGTGAAGTGACGATGTGTGTTGAAAGTAGTTTCAAGATTGATATGATCATCATCGCACTCTCCCTATACTTTCGGGATTAGTGTTGAAACTAAATAAGTGTTATTTGGTGTCTGCGTTGAGCATAAATATGATTTGATCATGTTTATTGCAATACGGTTATTCATTTAAGTTAGAGAACAGTTGTTGTTCATTTACATGAATAAAACCTTCTATGGTCATACACACCAACAAAAATGGTTTGTTGGATCTCGATCGTAGTAATACACATATTCATAATATTGAAACCAAAAGATGCAAAGTTAATAATGATAGTGCAACTTATTTGTGGCATCGCTGTTTAAGTCATATTGGTGTAAAGCGCAAGAAGAAACTCCATGCTGATGGGATTTTGGAATCACTTGATTATGAATCACTTGATGCTTGCAAATCATGCCTCTTGGGCAAGATGACTAAAACACCGTTCTCCGTAACATTGGAGCGAGCAACAGATTTGTTGGAAATCATACATCTTGATGTATGTGGTCCGATGAATATTAAGGCTCTCGACAAGTATCATTATTTTCGACCTTCACAGATGATTTGAGCAGATATGGGTATATCTACTTGATGAAACATAAGTCGAAACGTTTGAAAAGTTCAAAGAATTTCAGAGTGAAGTAGAGAATCATCATAACAAGAAAATAAAAGTTTCTACGATATGATCGCAGAGGTAAAATATTTGAGTTCGAGTTTGGCCTTGATTAAAACAATGTGAAATAGTTTCACTACTCACGCCACAGAACACCACGGTGTAATGGTCTGTCGAACGTCATAACCGTACTTTATTGTATATAGTACAATCTATGATGTTTCTTACCGATTTACCACTATAGTTTTGGGGATATGCATTAGAGACAACTGCATTCACGTAAAAAAGGGCACCATCTAAAGTCCGTTGAGGCGACACAATATGAAATGTGGTTTGGCAAGAAACCAAAGTTGTCGTTTCTTAAAGTTTGGGATTGTGATGCTTATATGAAAAAGGTTTCATCCTAATAAGCTCAAACCCAAATCAGAGAAATATGCCTTCATAGGATACCCAAAGGAGACTGTTGGGTACACCTTCTATCACAGATCCGAAGGCAAGATATTCGTTGCTGAGAATGGATCCTTTCCAGAGAAGGAGTTTCTCTCGAAAGAAGTGAGTGGGAGGAAAGTAGAAAACTTGATAAGGTAATTGTTCCTTCTCCCTTATTGGAAAGTAGTTCATCACAGAAATCTGTTCTTGTGACTACTACACCAATTAGTGAGGAAGCTAATGATGATGATCATGTAACTTCAGATCAAGTTACTACCGAACCTCGAGGTAAACAGAGTGAGATCCGCACGAGTAGTACGGTAATCATGTTCGGAAGTCATGTTACTAGACCATGATGAACTTAAGAACTATGAAGAAGCGATGGTGAGCCCAGATTCAGCGAAATGGTTTGAGGCCATGAAATCTGAGATGGGATCCATATATGAGAACAAAGTATGGACTTTGGTTGACTTGTTCGATGATCGGCAAGCCATTGTGATTAAATGGATTTTCAAGAGGAAGACGGACGCTGATAGTAGTGTTACTATCTATAAAGCTAGAATTGTCGCAAAAGGGTTTTTCGACAAGTTCAAGGTGTTGACTACGATGAGAGTTTCTCACTCGCATCTATGCTTAAGTCTGTCCGAATCATGTTAGCAATTGCCACACTTTATGAAATCTGGCAAATGGATAACAAAACTGCAATCCTTAATGGATTTATTAAAGAAGAGTTGTATACGATGCAACCAAAAGGTTTTGTCAATCCTAAAGGTGCTAACAAAATATGCAGACTCAAATGATCCATCAATGGTGGTGCAAGCATCTCGGAGTTGGAATACACGCTTTGATAAGTTGATCAAAGCATATAGTTTTATCTGAGACTTCATGGAGAAGCCTGTATTTACAAGAAAGTGAGTGGGAGCACTACAGCATTTCTGATAAGTATATGTATGACATATTGTGGATCAGAAATAATGTAGAATTATTCTGTAAAGCACAAAGGAGTGTTTGAAAGGAGTTTTTCAAAGAAAGACCTCGGTGAAGCTGCTTACATATTGAGCATCAATATCTATAGAGATAGATCAAGACGCTTGATAAGTTTTTTCAATGAGAACATACCTTGACAAGATTTTGAAGTAGTTCAAAATGGAACAGTCAAAGAAAGAGTTCTTGCCTGTGTTACAAGGTGTGAAGTTGAGTAAGACTCAAAACCCGACCACGGCAGAAGATAGAAAGAGAATGAAAGTCATTCCCTATGCCTTGGCCATAGGTTCTATAAAGTATGCTATGTTGTGTACCAGATCTGTTGTATACCCTACAATCGAGTTAAGCAAGGAGTACAATGGTGATCTAGGAGTAGATCACAGGACAGCGGTCAAAAATTATCCTTAGTGGAATAAGGATATGTTTCTCGATTATGGAGGTGACAAAAGGTTCGTCGTAAAAGGGTTACGTCGATGCAAGTTTTGACACCAATCTAGATGACTCTAAGTCTCGGTCTAGAAAAATATTGAAAGTGGGAGCAATTAGCTAGAGTAGCTACGTGCGGAGTATTGTTGACATAGAAATTTGCAAAATACTTACGGATCTGAATATGACAGACCCGTTGACTAAAATTATCTCACAAGCAAAACATGATCACACCTTAGTACTCTTTGGGTGTTAATCACATAGCGATGTGAACTAGATTACTGACTCTAGTAAACCCTTTGAGTGTTGGTCACATATTGATGTGAACTATGGGTGTTAATCACATGGTGATGTGAACTATTGCTGGTAAATCACATGGCGATGTGAACTAGATTATTGACTCTAGTGCAAGTGGGAGATCAAGGAAATATGCCCTAGAGGCAATAATAAAGTTATTATTTATTTCCTTATTTCATGATAAATGTTTATCATTCATGCTAGAATTGTATTAACCGGAAACATGATACATGTGTGAATGCATAGACAAAACAATATGTCACTAGTATGCCTCTACTAGACTAGCTTGTTAATCAAAAGATGGTTATGTTTCCTAACCATGAACAAAGAGTTGTTATTTGATTAACAAGGTCACATCATTAGTAGAATGATCTGATTGACATGACCCATTCCATTAGCTTAGCACACGATCGTTTAGTATGTTGCTACTGCTTTTATCCATGACTTATACATGTTCCTATAACTATGAGATTATGCAACTCCCGTTTACCGGAGGAACACTTTGGGTACTACCAAACGTCACAACGGAATTGGGTGATTATAAAGGAGTACTACAGTGTCTCCAAAGGCGGATGTTGGGTTGGCGATTCGAGATTAGGATTTGTCACTCCGATTGTCGGAGAGGTATCTCTGGGCCCTCTCGGTAATACACATCACTTAAGCCTTGCAAGCATTACAACTAATGAGTTAGCTGTGAGATGATGTATTACGAACGAGTAAAGAGACTTGCCGTAACGAGATTGAACTAGGTATTGGATACCGACGATCGAATCTCGGGCAAGTAACATACCGATGACAAAGGGAACAACGTATGTTGTTATTGATCGACCGATAAAGATCTTCGTAGAATATGTAGGAACCAATATGGGCATCCAGGTCCCTTGTTGGTTATTGACCGAGAATAGTTCTAGGTCATGTCTACATTGTTCTCGAACCGTAGGGTCCGCACGCTTAAGGTTTCGATGATGGTTATTATGAGATTATGTATTTTGATGTACCGAAGAAGTTCGAGTCCCGGATGTGATCACGGACATGACGAGGAGTCTCAAATGGTCGAGACATAAAGATTGATATATTGGAAGCCTATATTTGGTGTTTGGAATGGTTAGGGTGAAAACAGGAATTTACTGAGTACCGGAGGTTACGGAACCCCGGGAGGTAAATGGGCCTTAGTGGGCCTCGAGGGAGAAGAGGAGGGGCCGGCCAGGGGTGGGCGTGCCCCCTCCCCCAGTCCGAATAGGACAGGAGGGGGCGGCGCCTTTCCTCTTCCCCTCCCCAATCCTATTCCAACTAGGAAAGGGGGGGAGTCCTACTCCCGGTGGGAGTAGGACTCCTCCGGCGCGCCTCCTCTAGGCCGGCCGCACCTCCCCCCTCCCTCCTTTATATACGGGGGCAGGGGGGCACCCTAGAAGACACAAGTTTGATCTACGGATCGCCTTAGCCGCAGCGGTGCCCCTCCACCATATTCCACCTCGGTCATACCGTCGCGAAGCTTAGGCGAAGCCCTGCGCCGGTGAAACATCAAGATCGTCACCACGCCGTCGTGTCGACGAAACTCTCCCTCGACACTCGGCTGGATCGGAGTACGAGGGACGTCATCGAGCTGTACGTGTGTCAAGAACTCGGGGGCGCCGGAGTAACGGCGCCGGGATCGGTCGGATCGCGAGGAGAACATACGACTACTTCCTCTACGTTGTGATCGCTTCCGCTTCGGGTCTACGAGGGTACGTGGACAACACTCTCCCCTCTCGTTGATGTTCATCACCATGATCTTGCGTGTGCGTAGGAATTTTTTTGAAATTACTACGTTCCCCAACAGTATCTTGATCGTGGGTGGAAGACGTTCGCCCGTATCCACAGCCTGACGGCGGGGTTTACCCTCCATTTTAAGTTAATGGAGGGCGACCTCCTCTCCGTCAAGGTCTTCGGGGACTCCGGCATTCGGGCGAGGTGCTGCGTGGACAGCTCCCCCGATAGCGAAGACTCCCCCTCGAGCGAGAGTGATGAGGAGGAGAGCGACAGCGACGACGAGGGTTGCGGGCGGCGGGATGGCGGGCCCGACTAGGTGTCGGGCGCCGCTTCGCGCGTCACCGGCGACCCCATCATCCGCGTCGCCGGCTCCTTGAACTCCTCGGGGTCGTCTCCTTGGGCGGCCGGCGTAGGGAGGCTGCGGAAGGGGAAGAGGTTTGGCGGCAAGGCTGTCAAGTCGGAGTACGAGGGCATAGTGCCCTCGACAGCATGCTGACGCCCTGCCGCCCCGTCTTCGAGCTCTGCTTCCGGCGCCGCCATCACCATCCAGCCCCCGGACGGCCCCCGGGATGTTCTCTTGGTGTCTTCTGGCACCCGTAGCTCGCCTAGTCGCTCCTTTTGCCCTTTTCGCCTCCTTGACCTACCTCCTGAAAAGGGGGACAGGAAAGGGATTACGGGCATCTTATCTTTTTAATTTGTAAGCCTTCGGGCCTTAGCTGCATCTAAAAACTTGTAATCCTCTCTTTCATGTTTTTCATCCTCTTATGGATTGTATCTGTGTGGGATGTTTTTTAGAAAAGGGGATGCTTGCCGGGTTGAACCCACGTCAAGGAGCTAATCCTTGGTATCCCTCGGATAGACATTTCATCTCCCGGCAACAGGCCCTGCCGCCTCCCCGTCTCATCCCTTGTATGTTTTTAACCCTACGCTTTTAGGGAACTTGCCGGCGCTAACACGCTTGCTGAGTGCGGAACATCAGCAGCCTGCTGGCGGTGTTGCCTCCGGCAAGAAACCTCGTCGGGGCTAGTTGCAGCGCGCTTTCATTGTTGAGCGGACTCAAAACAAGGTAAGGGCGCAACTTAGCCCCGAGCCGGTTCCTCCGCGCACAGGTTTTCCATACAAGGCACGGTCGTGGAGGACGCGGCTTCGCATTCCCCAGTCCATAAGAGGATACATGATGAGGGACGAAAGACTTATCTGATATCGCAGCCCCCGGCAACTCAGGCTTGCCGTGGACGATTCTTAGTACTCGCAGCCCCCAGCAACACTGGCTTGCCGGGACCCAGGTGCCGGCGCACCCTTCTTCTTCTTCCTTGTCGCTGTCATTTTAGTTATGAGAACAACTTAGTCAGCGCCGTAACAAGTCACTTTCGTAATATAACTTTGTCCTGGGCGACGCTGGCTATGTTATATCCTTTACTCTGTTACATCCCTTGTATGTTTTTACCCTACGCTTTGAGTGAACCTGCCGGTGCAAGCACACTTGCTGAGTGCGGAACATCAGCAGCCTGCTGGCGGTGTTGCCTCCAGCAAGAAACCTTGTCGGGGCTAGTTGCAGCGCACTTGTATTGTTGAGCGGACTCGAAACAAATCAAGGGCTTAACTTAGCCACGAGTTGATTCCTCCGCGCATGTGTTTTCCATACAAGGCGCAGACGTTCAAGGAATATAACTTAAAATTTAAAACCGACTATGCTCAAACTTTGGCAACTTAGCTTTTCCGTCTGCTCGCGCCCGGCAAGGCTGTACTTCTTTGACGCCATATCCACTTCATTATCTTCTCCTCTCGAAGCTTCTAGCATTAACTGCGGCTAGAGAAGCGGCGCAAAAGCTTGTCGATGTGAGCAGCTCGCATCGCAGCCGTAAGGCGATCTTCCTCGAGGAGAGCAGCGTCATCTTGCTGCCGCTGCTCTTGCTCTAGCTCATCATAAGCGAGCACTCGAGACGATCCGTGTATGAGAGAGAAGGGGCCGACAACGTCGGGCACCCGGACAAGAAATGGCCAGGATAATGGGATCGTTTGGAGAGCTTGAGCTGGTTGATGAATCTGTTTGGAGTGGAACTGGCACGCTTCACACTTGGTTACTTGTGCAGTTGCATCCTGGAGGGCTGTCGGCCAAAAGAAACCTTGCTGGAAAGCTTTGCCGGCAAGTGCTCTTGCGCCAATGTGGTGACCTCATATGCCTCCGTGTATCTCTGCCAGCAGCTTCTGTCCATATTCCCGGGAAATGCACTTCAATTTCACTCCGTTGACAAACTGGTACATACTTGATTGCCGGGCTACTTTTTCCGCTTCTTCTTGTTCTTCGGGAAGTTCTCCTGTTTGGAGGAAATGGACGATCTGTTGTGCCCATGCCGGAGCTTGTGGCTCGACGACAAGGACTAAAGGCGCAAATGCTGCTGTGGGAACATCCGCTTCTACGGCAAGGATCTGGGATCCTGCCGGAGCGTGATGCTCCCCAGCATGCCTGTCGGGACACAGCTTGTCGGGAGCGTCTGCTTCAACGAAACAAGCCCTAGGGCTTGTCGGAGCAGACTACTCCTCAAAGACTTCTGTGTTGATCCAGGGACCTTCTTGGCGGCGGCTTCGGGGAGCTCTGCCGGAAAATAGTCGCCAGTAACCAACTTTCTCTTCTTGCTCTGTCCCAGCTTGATGGTGTTACTGAGATGGCTGAGTCACTTGAGCACAAAAATCCTCTGGTTCCACAGCTAACTTGAGGCGGCGATTTTGATGAGCCATCCGCAATGTCATTCTGAGCTCTTGGAACATGTTCCATCTGCAGGCCGTCAAAATGTTCTTCTAGCTTCCTCACTTCATCAATGTAAGCTTCCATCAACGGACTCTGATAATCTTTGTTTACTTGACGGACGACAAGCTGTGAGTCACCCCTGACAATAAGCTTCTTGATCCCAAGTTCAGCTGCGATCTGAGTCCGCAAGCAAACCTTCATACTGCTAAAGATTGTTTGTTGCTTGCTCCTTGGGAAAGTGCATTTGGAGCACGACTTGAGGTGCTCTCCGGTGGGTGCGACAAGTAGTACGCCCGCACCGGCGCCTTGCAGCGAGAAGGCGCCATAAAAGTACATGATCCATTCTTTGCTCGCTTGCTTGACGGGGATGCTCTTCTCCGGAGTTTCTTCATCGGTGTTGGCGTCCACTCGCTATGAATTCTGCCAATGCTCGTCTCTCGGATAGTTGAGGTACTCTCAAACCACGAGGCCAAAGCTTGACAATTCCGGTGCCCACTCGACAATCCTGCCTGTTGCTTCGGATTCTCGCAGATCCTCTTCAACGGAAAGCGAGTGACAAGCTGTGATCCGATGTGCTTGAAAGTAATGGCGAACTTCCTCGAGGCCATGAGAAGGCCGAAAAGCAACTACGCGACGCCAGAGTACCTTGATCTAGCCCCCTGCAGAAGTGAACTGACAAAGTAAACTGGGCGCTGCACCATCTTCTTCTGTTTCTCTTCCAGTAACTGTATAGATCCATCCTTGCCGGAGCCAGAACTTGTCGGGGAAGCCCCCTGCTTGTCACTAGACTCGCTTGCCGCGGTTGTTGGCTCATCATTCGCCTTCCTCTCCGCAACTAACGCAGCACTAACCACTTGATTGGTTGCCGCCAGATATAGCAGCAACTTCTCTTGTGGCTTAGGTGCGACAAGTGTTGGAGTGGAGGATAGGTATCTCTTCAGGTCCTGCAGCGCAGCCTCCGCTTCCAGAGTCCATTTCATTGGACCTGCCTTTTTCAAAATTTTGAAGAATGGCAGGGCGCGCTCAGCAGACTTAGAGATGAACCTACTGAGAGCAGCAACACAGCCGGCAAGTCTTCGCACATCCATGACGCGCTTCGGGGCTTCGATCTGCTCGATCACCTTGATCTTGTCGGGATTGGCTTCGATCCCCCGCTGGGACACAAAGAACCCGAGAAGCTTGCCGGAAGGAACTCCAAACACGCACTTCTCGGGGTTCAACTTGAGATTGACCTTGCGTAGATTTGCAAAAGTCTCATCCAAATCTTGGATCAGAGTCTCTTTGTCCTTGCTTTTGACCACTATGTCGTTGAGGGATCGAAGAAGGTGAGAGTGTCTAGAGGAGGGGTGATTAGACTACTCGACAAGATAAAAATTCTGTCTTTTATCAAGGACAGATTTTGGCAGATTTTGCATAACACACAAGTCAAGTATCACACTACACATGCAATTCTAGAGTATGGGCAGCGGAAAGTAAATTGCACAAGTAGTAAAGAGAAGTGGAGAAGATCAAACGCAATTTGGAGACACAATGTTTTTTTTCCCGTGGTTCCGATAGGTGGCGCTATCGTACATCCACATTGATGGAGACTTCAACCCACGGAGGGTAACGGCTGCGCGAGTCCACGGAGGGCTCCACCCACGAAGGGTCCACGAAGAAGCAACCTTGTCTATTCCATCATGGCCTACGCCCACGGAGGGCTAGCCTTACTCGTGGTAGATCTTCACGAAGTAGGCGATCTCCTTGCCCTTACAAACTTCTTGGTTCAACTCCACATCTCGACGACGGAGGCTCCCAAGCGACACCTAACCAATCTAGGAGGCACCACCCTCCAAAAGGTAATAGATGTTGTAGATGATGATGAACTCCTTGCTCTTGTGCTTCAAATGATAATCTCCCCAACACTCAACTCTCCTCACTGATTTGGCTGTGGTGGAAGAAAGGATTGAGTGGAAAGCAACTTGGGAAGGCTAGAGATCAAGCTTCATATGGTGGGAGTGGAGCAACTTGATCTCAACACAAGGGTAGGTAGTTCTCTTCTCGTAAATGTAAGGTAGGAGTGGTAGTTCTTTCGATGGCTCTCTCCACGAATGAAGAGGGGTGGAGGGGTATAAATAGCCTCCACACAAAATCCAACCGTTACACACATTTGAGCAATCTCGGTGGGACCGAAGTGGACAACTCGGTGAGACCGATAGTTCAAATAATGTGAACGTTGGGATTTTCGTGGGACCGAAAATACAATCTCGTTAGTCCGATTCGTGCAATGACAAGAGCATGCCAATTTTGGTGGGATCGACTTCATCATCTCGGTGACACCGATTTGATGATGTATGTTTCTGAAGCTTATAACTCATGTTTCGTGAGACCGAGTTCGAATCGGAAAATCCGAGTTTACTAGGGTTTGGCTTATGGCTGAGGTGGTTCATCTCGGTGTGACTGAGTTTGGAATATCGGTGGGACCAAGACTACTTATGAGTGTATATGGCGGTGAAAGTTGCGATAGTTTAGGAGATGTATCACTAAGCACTTGAGCAACCAGATCATCATCATAACCTCATCCCTTTTAATAGTATTGGCTTTTCCTATGGACTCAATGTGATCTTGGATCACTAAACCAAAATGGAGTCTTGAGCTTTTGCCAATGCTTGCCTTAGCATTTTGAGGGTCCACTTCTTTAGTCCTTTTGCCATGCCAATGTGATTGAATTTCTGAAACATACTTGATAAAAGCATTAGTCCAACCATAAAGTATGTTGTCATTAATTACCAAAACCACCCGGGAGCAAATGTGCTTTCAATCTCCCCTTTTGGTAATTGATGGCAACACACTAAACAAGACATCAAAGCTTATTGAAAGAAAGATGAATTATCACGAAAGCTTTGACAAACATGTAGTACACAGGCTCCCCCTACAAGTGTGCAAGATTTTCATAAATTATGGTTTTGGACTACCACAAGCACACAAGAGAGAAGCAAGATGTGCTACATGCAGCTTGGCTATATGCATCAGAGCAGATGAAAAGAAGTGAGTGATAATGCATATGTGCATGGTGATTTCTTGCAAACAAGTATTCACAAGCAAGTCACCATCATGCACATTCGCAAAGTGCATATACTTACCTTGAGGTTCCTTGGCATTGTACCAAGAGATAAACTTGGGAAAACAAGGTTAGATAACACAAGAGTATTTCTTCAACCAACTGCAAGAACATCAAGAGTACCAAGCCAGGGATGACATGTATAAAGAGTGTCTCATATTGAGCACAAGCTTGAATCAGCAAACATGTCTCCGAAACTAAAAGATTTTCAATGAACTCTGAGAGATTTTGCTTTCCATAAGATATCAATTGTGAAGATTCCTCTCCCTTTGAGTTCTCTCAGATCAAGGGGTTTGATGGAAAGAGCAAAATCAAAAGAATGATGCCAAATGAGAATGACGCCAATTGTAATGTCCAATGTGAAACACGGCAAAGCTTTGATGTGATTCTCTCCCCCTTAAGGTAAGATTGCTCTTCTTCTCCCCCTAAATCTTCTCTTCTCCCCCTAAGTCTTCTCCCCCTTTGACATCAAGTGCCGAAAAGGACAGCAAACTAGGAAGGTCAGGGAAGATGGAAAGAAAGAAGTGGGATCCTTAAGAATCACAACAGGGCAAAAAGGAACATGCATAGAGAATCATTGAGTGGAGCTGCAGAAGATGATATCTGGAAGAAATAAATCGGTGACACCAATTAAGATGGATCGGTGGGTCCGAAAGTCGGGACTTAGGGTAGATCCTTTTCGGTTAGACTGAAATATTTAAATCGGTGACGCTTGAGTTTAATTCCAAGGAAATCTGAAATAATTCAGCTCACTTTGCAGGAATGTTTCAAAGGATTTGCAATGAATTTGTGAATGATTTTCGAGGAATTGATCGAGCCGAAGGATATTCACAAAGATAGAAGAATAGAAATGAAAAGATTCCTAGATGAAGTTTTTTAATGAAAACTCAATGAGAGAACATAAGAGAAAATAGAAAGACTCCAAAACATATGTACTTCATCTAGATAAAGGTCATGACAAGGTCACCTATGTTTGAGTATATTGACTTAGGAGTCAAATGAGGACATTTGATCATAGGTCATACTCATCATTTAAGCTCAAAATGGGGTTGCCATTTTTCGATTAAGCATTCGATGTGATCACATCTTATGAAGCTGCTTGTACTCATGACTTTGAGCAAAGCTCCTTAAAGATGTGAAGAACATACCTTGGGCTTGTTGTTGCTTTGCTCATGTAGGTAAACTTGATGTAGGTGCTCATTGAATGTGAAGTTGGAGCGCCATTTCCACTTGTGTAGTTCATCTTCCTACATGGGTTAGGCAAGCAAGGAAATACTCAAGGATATCCAAGATGACAAGAGTGAAATACTAGATGTATAAGATGTCAAAAAGGATATGTGGAAGTTTGTTCCTTGAACTCAACATCCCAAAGGGCTAGATACTTGGTCAATGACAAGATTACTCATGATTTGAGTGTGTGGTAATCTTGTGGAATGTAGATCATCCAAGTACCGCAAGGAGTTAGATGCAATACAAGGAGGCAAATGTGTCCAAGACATATGATCACCATCATAAGAGAAATATCAAGGATTAGTCAAGTGGGCTCATGCCTTGCATGCATCAATGGAGTTCTCACTCCAAGTTTGAAGCATCAATGATGTTCAACTCACTCCTTAGCGACAAAACACCTTCTCATCAAGAGGTTTTGTAAAGATATCGCGAGTTGTTTGTCAAGATCTTAACATGCTTAAGATTGATGTCACCCTTGGCAATGTGATCACGAATGAAATGGTGACGAACTTCAATATGTTTCGCTCGAGAGTGTTGCACGGATTGTGTCCAATTTTAATCGCACTCTCATTGTCACAAAGCAAGGGAACATGTCTCACATGTATCCCATAATCCTTAAGCGTTTGTGTCATCCATAGCAATTGAGCACAACACGAACCAGCAGCAATATATTCCGCTTGGCGGTGGATAATGATATCAATTTTGTTTCTTGGAGGACCAAGATACAAGGGATCGACCAAGGAATTGACACGCGTCTCGAAGTTGACTTTCTATCAACCTGTCACCGGCATAGTCCGAGTCGGAATAGCCAACAAGGTCGAAAGAGGCCCTCTTAGGATACCAAATGCCAAAGTTTGGTGTGTGTATCAAATATCTCACAATCCTTTTAACAGCTTTAAGATGACATTCTTTAGGGGCTGCTTGATATCGAGCACACATGCATACACTCAACATTATGTCGACGAGAAGCACAAAGATATAGTAGAGAACCAATCATAGATCGGTAAACCCTTTGATCAACGGGTTCTCCATCTTTGTCAAGTCATTATGTCCACTTGTAGGCATGGGGTTCTCATACCTTGCTTTCTTGCATGTTGAACTTCTTGAAGAGATCCTTGGTGTACTTTGTTTGTGAGACAAAGGTACCCTCCTTAGATTGCTTGATTTGCAACCCAAGGAAGAATTTGAGTTCACTCATCATGGACATCTCATACTTCTCCGACATGAGCTTTCCAAACTTCTTGCTAAAATGAGGGTTAGTTGAACCAAAGATAATATCATCAACATATATTTGGCACACAAAAAGTTCACCATTAACCCTTTTCGTGAACAGCTTTGTGTCTATCTTTCCAATCTCAAAGCCTTTTTCAAGAAGAAAGCTAGTCAAGCATTTGTACCAAGCTCTAGGAGCTTGTTTAAGACCATAAAGAGCTTTGTGCAATTTGTAAACATGATTAGGATTTTTGGGATTCACAAATCTGGGAGGTTGTTTCACAAATACTTCCTCCTCAATTTCACCATTTAGGAAAGCACTTTTGATATCCATTTGATAGAGAGTAATATCATGGTGATTGGCATAAGCAAGAAGAATGCGAATGGACTCAAGTCTAGCAACGGGGGCATAGGTCTCACCATAGTCCATACCTTCGACTTGTGTGTAACCTTGAGCTACGAGACGAGCCTTGTTGCGGATGACTTGTCCATCTTCATCTTGCTTGTTCCGAAACACCCATTTGGTTCCAATGACGGTTTGATCATCCTTGGGCTTCTCTACCAAAGTCCATACCTTGTTCCTCTCGAAGTTGTGAAGTTCTTCATGCATAGTGTTCACCCAATCCGGGTCTTCAAGTGCTTCTTCTACCTTCATAGGTTCAATACTAGAGATAAATGAGTAATGCTCACAAAAGTTAGCTAAGCGAGTTTTAGAGGGAGTAATTCTCCCGGAGTTGATGTCCTTCATCATTTGTTCCACGGGATGATTTTTCTTGACTCTTGCTCGGACTCGGGATAGCTTTTGTTGAGGTTGTGGCTGAGCTTCCTCATCATCTTCATCTTCCTCTTCTTCTTCTTCATTGTTGTTGGTGTTGTCTTGAGGCGGTGGAGAAGGAGGTTGTGGTGGATCTTCTTGTTGCACTTCCTCATCTTGGTGAGTTCCACTTGTGGAGGCCTCCATGTTGCCTTGAGGTTCATCTCGCCGTGAGGTAGGGGGCTCCACATATGTAGATGAGGTACTCTCCTTCACTTCCATGGGACGGATCTTTCCAATAGATAAATCTTGGATAGCTTCCGATGGGTCCTTGTCTCCTACATCAATAGGCATTTGCTCTACTTATGAGCCATTAGATTCATCAAACTTCACGCTACCGCCTCTTCAACCTTTCGGGTGAAATTATTGTAGACACGGTAGGTGTGGGAGTTTGATCCATAACCAAGAAAAAGCCTTCATGAGTTTTAGGAGCAAATTTAGACCGACGATGCTTATCAAGGATATAGCATTTCAACCAAAGACACGAAAGTATCCCACTTGGGGTTTGTTACCGTGAGGAGCTCAGATGATGTCTTGCCGAGGAGCTTATGAAGATAAAGCCTGTTGATAGCATGACAAGCTGTCTTGACCGCTTCCCCCAAAAATGCTTCGTGTCTTGTATTCATCAAGCATCGTTCTCGCCATCTCTATGAGCGCTCGGTTCTTCCTCTCAACAACTCCATTTTGTTGAGGAGTGTACGTAGTCGAGAACTCATGTAGAATCCTTCCTCATCGAGAAAAGAGTCTACATTGGCGTTCTTGAACTCCGCTCCATTGTCACTCCGAACTTTCTTGATCTTCACCTCAAATTGATTTTGGGCCTTTTGGCAAAGGTTTTGAAGATTCTCTGAACCGCGATTTGTCATCAAGGAAAAATACCCACGTAAATCTGGAATAATCATCAACTATAACTAGACCAAAGGAGTTACCACCAAGGCTTTTGTAAGCATTGGGACCAAAGAGATCCATATGAAGAAGCTCAAGCGGTCTCCTTGTGGTCATGATGTTCTTCACGGGATGACTTCCACCTACTTGTTTTCCTGCTTGACAAGCACTACAAAGTCTATCTTTGTCAAAGAAAACATCTTTAACGCCAAGAATATGATCACCTTTGATTAGCTTGTCTAGATTACGATACCAACATGTCCAAGCCTTCTATGCCATAACCAACATTTAGAGGATTTAGCAATGAAGCAAGCTCTAGGTTGGGCTTTCTTAGTGAAATCAACAATATATAGATCACCTCTACGGATACCGTAAACGCCATGTTATGATTGTCACGACGAAAGACTTGGCAATCTACTTGATGAATAGCACATTGAATCCAAAGTCAGCTAATCTAGACACGGAAAGTAAATTGTATCCAAGAGATTCTACAAGCATGACATTTTGAATAGAGCTATCATGAGATATGGCCACCTTACCAAGGCCAAGTACCTTACCCTTGGAGTTGTCTCCAAAAGTCACATACTTGCGTGGACCATCGTTCTTTGCAAGCTCTCGAAACATGTCTTTGTCTCCGGTCATGTGGTCGGTGCATCCACTATCAAGAATCCACTCTTTTCCGCCGGACATGTAGTCTCTCGATTTGCCATAAGATTGAGACTCTTCATGATCTTGTCTAGCTCGGTGTCCGAATCGAGTAATCATCATCATGCTCATGCTCATCATCATATTGACCCATAGATTGTTCATCATCAACACCTAGGTCAATTTGATAACTACTTGCATTAGTTTTGTCAATGTGACAATAATCATCGGAATGCAATACAAGAGCATTTCTAATTAGAACATTGATAAGACCGGGATCACCCTTCTTTTCATAAGATCACGAAGCTCAAAGAAGCATTTATCAAAGTTGGGATCATTAGGGCGATCATATCAAATTCAATAGTCTTGTATAGAATTTCATCAAGACCTCTCAAAGAGTAGTCCGGATAAAGTTCTTCCAAGAACTTCCACATAGCATAGGCGCACTCAAAGTTTGTAACGAGCTTAAGCAAGTTATCGGGTAACCTCTAATGATAAGATTTACAGTCCTAAGGTTACAAAGCAAATCAAGCTCTTCATCCATGGTAGGGTGCAAGGGGTCAAATGGAGGCACATAGGGGTCTCAACATATTTTGCATAAATTGTATGTCTTAAAGATAATAAGCATTTCAATCCTCCACGAGTTATAGGACACTCCATTAAGAATAGGCACTCTATGGCTAACACTCCCAAACGAGACACGCCCATCTTCCTCCAATGGTGTGTAAACCAAAGCAATGGAGACCAAAGCTCGATACCAATTGAGGGATCAAGAAGGTGAGAGTGTCTAGAGGGGGTGATTAGACTACTCGACAAGATAAAAATTTGTCTTTTATCAAGGACAGATTTTGGCAGATTTTGCATAACACACAAGTCAAGTATCACACTACACATGCAATTCTAGAGTATGGGCAGCGGAAAGTAAATTGCACAAGTAGTAAAGAGAAGTGGAGAAGATCAAACGCAATTTGGAGACGCAATGTTTTTTTTTCCCGTGGTTCGGATAGGTGGCGCTATCGTACATCCACGCTGATGGAGACTTCAACCCACGGAGGGTAACGGCTGCTGAGAGTCCACGGAGGGCTCCACCCACGAAGGGTCCACGAAGAAGCAACCTTGTCTATTCCATCATGGCTCACGCCCACGGAGGGCTAGCCTTACTCGGGGTAGATCTTCACGAAGTAGGCGATCTCCTTGCCCTTACAAACTTCTTGGTTCAACTCCACATCTCGACGACGGAGGCTCCCAAGCGACACCTAACCAATCTAGGAGGCACCACCTCCAAAAGGTAATAGATGTTGTAGATGATGATGAACTCCTTGCTCTTGTGCTTCAAATGATAATCTCCCAACACTCAACTCTCCTCACCGATTTGGCTGTGGTGGAAGAAAGGATTGAGTGGAAAGCAACTTGGGAAGGCTAGAGATCAAGCTTCATATGGTGGGAGTGGAGCAACTTGATCTCAACACAAGGGTAGGTAGTTCTCTTCTCGTAAATGTAAGGTAGGAGTGGTAGTTCTTTCTGATGGCTCTCTCCACGAATGAAGAGGGGTGGTGGGGTATAAATAGCCTCCACACAAAATCCAACCGTTACACACATTTGAGCAATCTCGGTGGGACCGAAGTGGACAACTCGGTGAGACCGATAGTTCAAATAATGTGAACGTTGGGATTTTCGGTGGGACCGAAAATACAATCTCGGTTAGTCCGATTAGCACAATGACAAGAGCATGCCAGTTTTGGTGGGACCGCTTCATCATCTCGGTGACACCGATTTGATGATGAAGGTTCTGAAGCTTGGCAACTCATGTTTCGTGAGACCGAGTTCGAATCGGAAAATCCGAAGTTTACTAGGGTTTGGCTTATGGCTGAGGTGGTTCATCTCGGTGTGACTGAGTTTGGAATATCGGTGGGACCGAGACTACTTATGAGTGTATATGGCAGTGAAAGTTGCTGATAGTTTAGGAGATGTATCACTAAGCACTTGAGCAACCAGATCATCATCATAACCTCATCCCCTTTTAATAGTATTGGCTTTTCCTATGGACTCAATGTGATCTTGGATCACTAAACCAAAAATGGAGTCTTGAGCTTTTGCCAATGCTTGCCTTAGCATTTTGAGGGGTCCACTTCTTTAGTCCTTTTGCCATGCCAATGTGATTGAATTTCCTGAAACATACTTGATAAAAGCATTAGTCCAACCACAAAGTATGTTGTCATTAATTACCAAAACCACCCGGGGAGCAAATGTGCTTTCAGTCGTCCATGTAAGCTTCCACATTTCTGTGCAACTGTGGCTCAAAAGCATGACTGACTACTCTTGCAAATGTTGAACCAGCATTCTTTAGTCCGAAAGGCATCCGTACAAAGCAAAGACGTGCCACATGGAGTAATGAATGCGGTTTTCTTCATCCTCTTCTCGCCATGAAGATCGATGATATCCCGAGTATGCATCAAGGAATGAAAGTAGATCACATCATCTTCGTGGAGTCAACAATCTGGTCAATGCGCCGCAAGGAACGGATCCTTGGGACAAGCTTTATTAACATCGGTGAAGTCAATACAAAGCCTCCACTTCCCGCTTGCTTTGCGCGCACGACTCATCGGATTGGCTAACCACGTTGGATGGAGTACTCCTCGGACCAAGCCCGCCGCTTCCAATTTCTTGATCTCTTCAAAGAATGAACTCTTGACGCTCATCGCTTGCTTTCGACTCTCGCTTGACGGGCCGCGCGTGAGGAGGCAGACGGCAAGGTGGTGCTCAATTACTTCCACGGGAACACCGGGATGTCGATGGTTGCCATGCAAAGACATCGACATTCGCCTGAGCAGAAAGCAACGAGCGCGCTTTCCTATTTAGGATCAAGCGTGGGCGATGGTGAAGGTACCACCAGTGCCGTCCTCCTTGGCGGCCACTTTCTTGGTCTCTGGTGCAGTTGTCTTTGCCTTCTTGCACTTGCCGGTGGAGCTCAATGGTGCGTCCCTGACGGTAGCGCAGCACTCCGAAGAGGTGCGCTTGCCGGAGTGGGTATCAGAGCTACTCTTGCCGGACTTGGTCTTCTTCTTCCGCCCGGGAGCTTCAGCGGCAAGTGGTTTATGTCCTGCTGCGGCTGCTGCTTCCCGGTAGATCTTGTCGGTACAGATAAGTGCATCTTTCTTGTCGCCATGGACAGAAATAACACTTATCGGACCAGGCATCTTGAGCACTTTGTAGGCGTAGTGAGAGGCTGCCATGAACTTGGCGAGCGCTGGACGGCCAAGTATCCCATTGTAAGGCAATGGGAAATCAGCAACATCAAATGTGACTCTCTCTGTTCTGAAATTCAACTCGCTGCCAAAGGTCACTAGCAGTGTGATCTTCCCCTTCGGCTTGCTCCTTCCCGGGTTGATTCCTTGAAAGGTACCAGTCTCTTCGAGCTCGCTGTCGGGGATCTGGAGCTTGTTGAGCACCGCGGAAGAGATCAGATTTAGGCCGGCCCCGCCGTCAACCAACATCTTTGTGACCTTGAGGTTGCGGATGGTTGGCAAAACCAACATCGGCAAGCACCCACCGCAGTGATGCAATCAGGGTGATCCTCAACATCAAAGACGATGGGCGTGCTGGACCACTTCAGGGGCTTGCGCGATTCGACTGATGGTTCTGCTGCATTTACCTCCCGCACCCACTGTTTGAGTTGGCGGTGCGAGGTGTGCAGAGAAGCGCCGCCGTCAACGCACAAAACCTCCGTCGCCTTCTGAAACTCTTGCTCATCAGTCTCATCTTCCTCCATCTCATCATCTTCATCTTCGTCTTCGTCCTTGTCGCGGCCGCGGGGAGGTCTGTCTCCTTGCCGCTGCTTGGCCTTGCCGCGGTGCCCTCCCCGGGCGGGACGATTCTTGCCAGATCCTCCTCCACCCCCTGGGCCTTCTCCTTGTCGCGACGCTCATATTCAGCTTTCTGTAGCTCTGCCATCTGCTCAACCTTCTTGCACACATGGAGGTCGTGGCCCTTGGTGCGATGGATCTTGCAGTACTGCTTGCCGGAGCCGTCCTGCTTGTCGGCGGCTACCACAGCCTCGCCGGAGTCATCACTTTTGGCCTTGCCGGCGCCGCTTCCGTTGCCGGACTGCTCGACGACTAGCACATCCTTAGCTTTTCTCTTTCTGTTATTCCACCTCTGGTTCTTCCTTGCCGGAGGGGGATCCTCACTGTCAGATCCTTCTGCTCCTGTATTCTCTCCGGGGATTTTCCTCCCCTCCTCAGCCCGTGCGCACTTGTCGGCCAGAGCGTATAGCTCGCTGACATCTCTGATCTTGCACATCGCCATCTCTTCCCTCATCGTGCGGTTACGCACGTTCTGATGGAACGCGCTGATAACCGCGGCAGGGTGGACGTGTGTGATGTTTCACTGCACCTGGCTGAATCTCTGTATGTACTTGCGCAGGGGTTCTCCTTCTTTCTGGTCTAGCAGATGAAGGTTGCCCTCCTGACCATGGGGCTTGTGGCCGCCTGTGAAGGCGCCGACAAACTGATGGCACAGGTCCGCCCATGAAGAGATGGAGTTGTCCGACAAGTGCATGAGCCAAGATTTGACGTTGGGCTTGAGCACCAGCGGGAAGTAGTTGGCGAGGATCTTCTCGTTGCGTCCCCCGGCAGCCTGCACCGCGATGGTGTAGACACTGAGGAACTCCGACGGATGTATCCTGCCATCGCACTTTCGGCACGCGTCGCTTGAAGTTCTTGGTACTAGGCCCATGGACTTGCCGCAGCTCACGGGTGAACGCAGGCAACTGCCGCGTCAGACGGCAAGTCGCTCGGTTCTTCGGGCGCATGCATATCGACAGTGGGCCCAGCGCTGGTCGATTGACGCCGCGCTTTCTTCTGCGATGCGCAGTACGGCGTCCTCGTGTCGTCGTTTTTGGAGAACGTGGCGTTGATCACGGCGAGTCATGGGTCCGACGACGCGGTGGAGTCGGCGCCGAGGTTGGCCCGGCGAAGTCGGCGACCTTGGCCTTTCGGGCGGGAGTGCACGGTGGTGGCACCCCAGCGGTCTTGTCGCCACCGGCTTCGCCTGAAGCGTCTTGCCGCAGCTTCGACGTGCTTTCGCTTGCCGGGCTTGTCGGCGTTGGCGGCCAATGAGGCTATAAATGGCGGCCCTCCAGTCGTCGATCTTGTCCGGCGCTGGAGGGTAATCTAGGAGCAGCTGGGCTCGGGCCAGCGCTTCCTCTGGAGTCTTGGGTGGCGGTGGTGAGCGGCGCGAGGTGCGGGACATGCTCAAACTCCTAACAGTGTTAGAAGGAGCAACGTCTCGTCCAGGCGACCGCACTGCGCTCGTGCCAGCGTGTTGACGTGTACGTTGGCCTTGAGCGTCCCGCGACCCACCAGCTTGGCCTTGTTCCAACGCGAGCACGGTGCTAGGGGCACCGTGGCGTTGTCGATCTTGCACCTCTTGAGAGGGGTGCGGTGGATATCCAGACGCCGAAGCTTGCGGGGCCTTGTCCTTGGACCTGGTGACGACGTGAGTCCCACCGTCGGCGCCCGCTCCTCCGCCGGCGTCCACCCCACCGCCTGTTTGCTCCGGTGGCGGCAGGATGGTCGCAAACGGAGTGGCCAGCTCCGAAGCCTTCTTCTTTGGTGGCATGTCGATGAAGATGTGGATGTAGCGCGGGCAGAGACCGGATCAGGTTCGCACAACCTCGACGCCCCCCTACCTGGCGCGCCATAGATGTCGTGGGCTTTTGTGGGAGCACGAGCACCTATGGGGCAGGGGGCCCCTTCTGGTCCGGCAAGGGAGCGGAGGGCGCACAAAGAGCAGATCGAGGTCGAGCGCGCGGGGGATTTTTACCCAGCTTTGGAGCTCTCCAGAGAGATAAAACTCCTACTGCTGCTTTGTGTTTGTATTTTGTTCTTGCTTGAGAGCGTGGGTACGTTGTGGTGTCGAATGGGTCGAATGAACCGAACCCCCTAACCGAACCCCCCCGAACCTCTACGTGCGCACGGGCCTCCCTTTTATAGTCTAAAGGGGGTCACCGACAGGTGGCAACGCAGAGAGAGGGGTAGAAATGTGTATCCCCAAGGGCTGGCTCATCGGTATGTGATGGTTTGGGTCTTCAAATTTGGACTATATAATCTGGGTAAACAACTGAATGTTGTAGCCCCAAAGTGCCAGGTCATTTGCTTGCAATGACTTGGGACTTACATGTACTCCTTTGAAAATAACATCGTATGATGTAGCCCCCAAGCTTAGGGTCGCTATTGATATTGTGGATTAAGGCTTGTGTACTTTGAAATTTTAACAAGAGCAAATGGTAGCTCCCAGGGGCTGGCTCATCATTATGGGATGGGTCGGGTCTTCAATGAGACTAGTTAAAATGACCATGCATTAGCCCCCAAGTGTCATGGTGTATGCTTCCAGTGACATCGAACTTGCATACTTGATGTAATCTTGATTGTAATAATGTGGCCCCCAAGTGTCTGGTCGTGTGCCTGCAGCGACTCGGGACTTTTTCTTCCATTGTAGAATAAAATCATATCCACCGTCTGGATGATGTTGTTGAATGCCTTGCATATCAATGTTGAACCATGCTCCTTGCTGTGAGCTGGTATTTTTGGATGTGGGGATAATAGCCATTTCTCTGAAGCGGCTTTGAAAACCGCAATCATCCAATATTGGTTATGATAACCATAATGAAAATCCAGCCATGTTGGCTATTAAAGATGTGAATAATGTAACCCGGTTTGAAAATTGGCTCCTGCAACATAAACCGGTATATCCATGCATATATGATGCATTGTATGATGATGCAGTATATAGCAATGTATGATGCAATGTATGATGATGTATGTGCATGATAATAGAGTATAAAAAGACCGGCTTTCGAGGCTCGAGTCTTGCTTGAGTGAAGCTGGCATGATAGCCTTGGCTTATCCTCCCTTTCTATAAGCTGGCTCTCACATGACTCAAGCCGCCGTTTTAACTTTGACAAGTTCAGGGTCATAAAGATTGACTGTCAAGAGTACTGGGGTCACCTTTTTGGTGTCACATCAAGTAGACAGGCAGGTTTAACCAATAATATATGGCATTTTTTGCCCGGTCAAGAGGGTCAAAAAGCTAAACTCGGTGAGTTGGAAGCCCCCAAGTGACCAATTGAACAGGATACCTGAGGGAGTCCTGGACTAGGGGGTGTCCGGATAGCCAAACTATCATCTTTGGCCGGACACCAAGACTATGAAGATACAAGATTGAAGACTCCGTCCCGTGTCCGGATGGGACTTTCCTTGGCGTGGAAGGCAAGCTTGGCAATACGGATATGTAGATCTCCTACCATTGTAACCAACTCTGTGTAACCCTAGCCCTCTCCAGTGTCTATATAAACCGGAGGGTTTTAGTCCGTAGGACGAACAACAATCGTACCATATGCTAGCTTCTATGGTTTAGCCTCTCTGATCTCATGGTAGATCTACCCTTGTACTACCCATATCATCAATATTAATCAAGCAGGAGTAGGGTTTTACCTCCACCACAAGGGCCCGAACCTGGGTAAAAACATCGTGTCCCTTGTCTCCTGTTACCATCCGCCTAGACGCACAGTTCGGGACCCCATACCCGAGATCCGCCGGTTTTGACACCGACACTGGTGCTTTCATTGAGAGTTCCTCTGTGTCCTCGCCTTTAGGCCTGATGGCTCCTTCGATCATCAACAACAACGCGGTCCAGGGTGAGACTTTTCTCCCCGGACAGATCTTCGTATTCGGCGGCTTTTCACTGCGGGCCAACTCACTTGGCCATCTGGAGCAGATTGAAAGCTACGCCTCTGGCCATCAGGTCAGATTCGGAAGTTTGAACTATACGGCTGACGTCCGCGGAGACTTGATCTTCAACGGGTTCGATCCACGGCCAAGCGCGCCACACTGTCACGATGGGCATGATCTAGCTCTGCTGCCGGACAGTGCCCTGGAGGCCGCACAAGTGTCCGCTCTGACCCCTAGCTCGGAGCCGACTGCGCCGATCGAGGATGGGTGGCTGGACACCACCTCGGGGGCTGCTAACTCTACGGCGATAGAGCCGAATACCAACCCTATCCTTTGTGAAGCTCGTGACTCCAAGGTGCCGGACTCCTCTCCGGACTCCGAACCTTCCGCGCCCCTGACAATCGAATCCGATTGGGCGCCGATCGTGGAGTTCACCGCCGCGGACATCTTTCAACACTCGCCCTTTGGCGACATCCTGAATTCACTAAAGTCTCTCTCTTTATCAGGAGAACCCTGGCCGGACTATGGTCAGGAAGGTTGGGATGCGGACAACGAAGAAATTCAACGCCCACCCACCACCCACTTTGTAGCCACTGTTGATGATTTAACTGACATGCTCGACTTTGACTCCGAAGACATCGAGGATAGGGACGACGATGCCGGAGACGACCAAGAACCAGCGCCTACAGGGCACTGGAAGGCCACCTCAACTCATGATGTATATATGGTGGACACACCTAAAGGAAGCGATAACGAGGAACAACGGGACGCTGCGAAGGACAATTCCCTCGAAAAACAGTCAAAACGGCGACGTAAGCACCGCCCAAAGTCCCGTCTCGACAAAGACAGCACCCATACAGACCCAGCCACGGAGCAGGGCAAATCGGTGGACGACGTACATGCCCTCGAGCAACCATCCGAACAGGATAACTTGGATAAACAATTTGTCCCCGACGAAGATAACAGTCCGGACGATCTCATGCCGGACACATCGTTGGAGCAGAAGAATCTTCACAAAAGGCTCGTTGCCACGGCACGTAGCCTGAAGAAGCAGAAGTGGAAGCTCAAAACAGCGAAAGACGCACTCAGAATGAGATGGAGCAAAGTACTCAACACCGCAGACAAACTTGGCGATAGTCGCCAAACAAAGAGCTACCGAAGCGCAAACTACTGCCCGAATTTGACGAGGAGGCCGTACAGCCCCCACGATCAAAGAACAAAGAGGCCGCCCGGTCGGATAGACGACCACATGGCAAACATAGAACGGCAATCGGTGCCGCACACAAGCCGGCACGCGATCCGCATAAGGATCCGCACCAAAAGGATGGCCCAGTCAGGTCTATCTATGGGCCAACAAAACAAGCTCTAGAAAGCAATGCAACACGTCGAGTATTCGAACATCACGGCACACCCAAATACAGGGGCGCCACACACCCTCTATGTTTCACCGATGAGGTGCTGCATCATGAATTTCCAGCGGGATTCAAGCCCGTAAACATAGAGGCATACGACGGAACAACAGACCCTGGAGTCTAGATTGAGGATTACATCCTGCACATACACATGGCTAGAGGAGATGACCTCCACGCCATAATATACTTACCCCTCCAAAATTCGCCATAGCAACACTTCCTTTAAAGGAGTAATGCCAGGCCCATATGCCCATTGTACTGGCTCTCTACCACTAGAAGTTGTGTTCGGCTCATCCAACAACTTCCGTCATGAAAAGTTAGTCTTCCACATCGCCCCATTTAAGAGCAGCTATCAAGCTATATTGGGACGCGAAGCTTTCACCCGCTTTAAGGCAATACAACATTACGCATCTCTTACACTTAAAATGCCCGGTCCACGCGACATCATCTCATTAAAGGGAAACTTCGAGTGTTCCCCGAATATGGAAGAACGTGAGACTACCTTGACAGCCACACACTAATCCGGCTTTGCTGATCAAAGCACCTAAACAGGTCATTCAGACCCCGGACAGAGTTAGGCAAGTCCGGTATAAATAAACAAGGGGCTTACTAGCCACGTACCCCCTTACAAGGGGCTCCACGCATGACCAACAAGAGACAATAAAGCTCAATATTATTCATTTTTTGAATCATACTCTGTTTATTTTAAAATACATTTTTCGCATGATCCTTTTCCCAACTAAGTTCTTGTCTTTTACAGATGAACACCGTGCTACGCCCGTCCAGGACACGGCACAACGGAGACACAGGCGCAGACGTGCAGTAGGGACCCGTTGCAAGGATTCTTTTCAGATTAAGACCCTGCGTAAACCTTTTTTACTGTCTCTGGTTGTTACACATCCCCCAGTTTCTTGCTATAACCGAGGAGGAGGCTGGCGTTTTCGCATTGGCCGCGTCAGGAATTTTTGCGCGTACCTGGACACTGGGGGCATAGGGCATTGTTCCGCCCGTTTTCGTAAAGACCAAATACCTTAGGGAGTGGTCGGTGTCTCAAGTTAGGCCTTATATGCATCAGCTCCGAATCATGTCTTTGGTCAAATGTTGGGTTTGCCCGGCTCCTGTGGTTTGCTGCCTTACGTTCCGCTCTATCGGCTAACGCGGCACCAGGAGAACTACTGCGATTGTTCCCCGGTTCGGCCTGGCGAGAACCTCAGTAGAGAAAGCCGAAAACTGACTGTCATGATATAGCGAGAGACTGGTCAACCACTCGATGGACCACCGGAATGTTTAGAATTCCTCTGCATTAACGAAGGACTGCTTCCCGGTCAGGCACATACACGCCCCGAGTTCGGGAGAGCGCGGTGCCCCCAGGGGCTATATAGTAGCCCCACCATCGAACTCCTATGGCTAAGTGAAAGTGATAAAGCATTATAGTCCGGTTGCCTAGTTTGCTACGCTATCACCTCCTTTATAGGACCAAGACGTTGGATTAAGTGTGAAAATGTGCCTTTTTGCAAACACCCCCGCACTATGTGCGTGGGGGCTGAAGCCGAAGACTGCCATCTTTCAGGTTATATACACATATACATCAACGGCCGCACAGGAGGTATTTTACTACTTGACCGCACAAGTATAAAAAAGCTCTTATATTATATTGGAACATCGTTTCACAAATCATACATGTCATTTGAACATAATATCCTTCGAGCACTGCGTCTCTATTAAATAAGCGCCCGACAGGACTTCCTCAAAATAGTGCTCGGCAGGTACTCGGCTTCTGTCTGAATCCTGGGATGCAACGTCGGTGGCCTTCATCCCCGCCCAATATGTCTTGACACGGGCAAGAGCCATCCACAAACCCTCTATGCATGCTGACCGCTTCATTGCATCGAGGAATTGCTGCACCAAGCCAAAATAACTCTTCGGCTCGGGCCTTTTCATCCACAAATGAGTCACGACATCCTTCGTGGCAAGTCCGGACAACCTATTCAGCTCAGCCCATTCGGCCAAACGATCAGTCAATGGAAGCGGACGCTCTGGACTATGGAACTGCGACCAAAAAAGCTCTTCCATTCCGTGATCCTTTTGGCCTCGGAAGTGTGCGACTGCGGCACTCGCCGCCAAATCTAGATAAGCATCCCCCAGACCCCGCAGCTGGCCCAACTGAGCATACTTCGGATCCGTGAACTTCCTCCGCAGCAGAAAGTGCTTTCCAGCCGCGATATCCCCGGCTTGACGTAGCTCCTCCTTTATAGCTCTCATCGCGGAGCGGGCATCCTTGGCTTCGGCGGTGGCCTTATTTAGGCCCTCTTGCTCCGCTCGATGTTCTTTTTCAATAAACTCGCAGCGGTCGGTAGCATCCTTCAACTTTCCGGCCATCTCGGCCATTTCTTCCCCGCCTTGGCAAAGGAGCAAGATGTTCGCTTTTAGCTCTTGGCTGCCCTCAAGGCAGCCGCATCACTTTTTTCGGCTTGCTCCTTGACTCGGGCTAGCTCCCCAAGGTTCTCCATAGCAGCGGAACCATCGCATAAAGCATACATGTCGTAAGGCATGAGCGTCAAGCTCCCTTACCGGTGTCCGCGAGAAGTTGCATACCTTGTGACTCGTCAAGCCACTTATTGACAAGCGTGATGTCCGTGATCCGCCACGTCAAGTTGTCGCCCAGTTCGCAATTGATCAGCCGGCTGGCCACCGGACGCCCGCCACCTATATAGGACAAAGCGACATCTTACAAACTGGGATTATGATCCTCGGCGCGCTGTCACTTTTGACAACGAACCGAGTCTCAGGGGCTACTATCTATACAGGGCGCATTCTATATGCAAAACTTTCAGAAGGTATATCATTTTCGCGTACCTCAAAACCCGTCAGTAAACTTTTGACGGCTTCATGCAATCCACTCTCAGCGGATGAAATCCTTTCAATCACCGTACCCATTAACGCACGGTGATCTTCTGAGATAGATGCTCGCTCGAGCAGATCCTTCAGCTCCTCCGACCGTACACTAGCTGGTGCCGGACCTCCCGGCCCCGCCGGACTCGGGGAAACCCTCCGCGACGACACCTCAGGGTCGTCCGCTCCGCCTGACGGTGCGGCAGATGGAGGCGTTTCGCTCTCCATCATCTCCAAACAAAGATCCCTCGAAGATGAGCTCTGCTGAGAAGGGCTGAGATCCGAACTACAAGGTAAAACTTTGGTTATCTTCAGAAATAAAAACAGGGATGTACCTCATCACAAAACTCCCCTTTCTACTTACAGCTTGCTGGAGGGCTGATTCCCTTGGGGAAAGAGTGCGGCCGGGGCTTCTCCTGGCGCAGGACCCTCTGGTGAAGATTTCTTCCCCCGCTTTCAGGCCTTGGCCTCCGGATCTTCAGAAGCGGTCCTCTTCTCCCCCTGGAGGGAAGGATTCTTGATCCCTCCTTTCTGGAAAGCCTCCTTCGTGGAGGCACTAGCTCCCCTGTTCCCCCCTTCGCCCTCGTCCAAAGGCGCAGCCGCCAGCATCTTGGTTAACACGGGATCCGGCGTGGTCTTTGGGAGGGGGCCGGACACCTTATCAGCTTTGCTTTCGCTATCCACTCTTGTTCAAGGGGCAGCTCCTTAAGGGGCAAGTTTATGATAAATGTACGGATAGCGTGTGCAGGTACAGGACTACTTACTTGAGTATCCGGGCGATTGCAGCTCAGACCTGCGTCCTCGGTCATGGCCGGACACTTCTCTTGTGATCCGAAGAACAGTCTATACATCTGCACGGGTGTCGCACCCATAAAATGTTGGAGAGCTCGTGGTCCCTCCGGATTAAATTCCCATGGGTGAAGGGGGCGACGTTTGCAGGCAGAAGGCGCCAAATCAGCATGACCTGCGCCACTACGACCAGATTGATCTCTCTCTCTCAGAGGTCTCGAATACGGCCCTGGAGCAGAGGTACGTCCTTGGACGGCCCACAGTCAAGCCCCTTGTTAACCCATGACGCCAGCCGTTGTGGAGGACCCGAGCGGAAGGCAGGTGGTGCCACCCATTTGGTGCCCCTGGGAGCGGTGATGTAAAACCACTCTTGTTGCCACAAACCAAGCTCCTCTTGAAAAGAGCCCTCGAGCCATGGGGCGTCAGCATTTTTTCTTATAACAGCCCCTCCGCACTCTGTCTGCTGCCCCTTGATCGTCTTCGTCTCCACTTTGAAGGTCTTAAGCCACAATCCGAAGTGAGGGGTAACGCGGAGGAAGGCTTCGCATACGACAATGAATGATGAAATATGGCGGATGGACTCCGGATCCTAGTCATGGAATTCCAGCCCATAATAAAACATGAACCCCCGCACGAAGGGGTCCATCGGGAAGCCTAAACCCCGAAGGAAGTGAGACACGAACACCATGCTCTCACCAGGCTCGGGAGTAGGAATAACCTGCCCTTGGGCAGGCAGCCTATGCAAAATTTCGCCGGTTAGATACCTGGAATCTCTCAACTTTAGCACGTCTTCTTCTGTGACGGAAGAAGGCATCCACCGGCCTTGCAGGTCGGAGCCGGACATTGTCAAAGGTCCAAAGCGCCCGAATCTAGAGCTTTGTGTGTTGGAACTCGAGGTGAGTGCCGGATTCGATTGAGATTGAAAGAAAGGAGCAGGCCTTAGCCTCGTTATAAAGAGGTTGAATACCAAGAGCCCTCCCCGTGGCCGTTTGGGACTCGCCTTCGATAGAGGGGGCGTGCCGACGGGCACGGTTGGGTTACCCACGCCCGTATTGATGAGAATCCCGGAATAAGGGGACACGATCTCTGCTTTGATAAGACGTGCCAAGGAAACCGCTTCGCTAAGCGCGCTGAGGTGGAACAGTAAAAATAATTCGAATAAAGGCTTGGCCGTGGTGTGACGTCACGCCACGAAATACGTCAGCAGATTAAACTTGTGTAAATATTATTCTCTCTACGGTGGTATGTGGAACTTATTTTGCAGAGCCGGACACTATCCTTGTGTTCAAAATCTTCTATGAAGTATTCGAAGGAGGAATCCGCCTTGCAATGCCGAAGACAATATGCGCGCCGGACTCGTCGTCATTAAAGCCTGGTTCAGGGGCTACTGAGGGAGTCCTGGACTAGTGAGGGATCGAAGAAGGTGAGAGTGTCTAGAGGGGGGGTGATTAGACTACTCGACAAGATAAAAATTCTGTCTTTTGTCAAAGAACAGATTTTGGCAGATTTTGCATAACACACAAGTCAAGTAGCACACTACACATGCAATTCTAGAGTATGGGCAGCGGAAAGTAAATTGCACAAGTAGTAAAGAGAAGTGGAGAAGATCAAACGCAATTTGGAGACGCGGTGATTTTTCTCGTGGTTCCGATAGGTGGTGCTATCGTACTTCCACGCTGATGGAGACTTCAACCCACGGAGGGTAACGGCCATGCTGAGTCCACGGAGGGCTCCACCCACGAAGGGTCCACGAAGAAGCAACCTTGTCTATTCCATCATGGCTCACGCCCACCGAGGGCTAGCCTTACTCGGGGTAGATCTTCACGAAGTAGGCGATCTCCTTGCCCTTACAAACTTCTTGGTTCAACTCCACATCTCGACGGAGGCTCCCAAGCGACACCTAACCAATCTAGGAGGCACCACCCTCCAAAAGGTAATAGATGTTGTTGATGATGATGAACTCCTTGCTCTTGTGCTTCAAATGATAATCTCCCCAACACTCAACTCTCCTCACTGATTTGGCTGTGGAGGAAGAAAGGATTGAGTGGAAAGCAACTTGGGAAGGCTAGAGATCAAGCTTCATATGGTGGGAGTGGAGCAACTTGATCTCAACACAAGGGTAGGTAGTTCTCTTCTCAGAAATGTAAGGTAGGAGTGGTAGTTCTTTCTGATGGCTCTCTCCATGAATGAAGAGGGGGTGGAGGGGTATTTATAGCCTCCACACAAAATCCAACCATTACACACATTTGAGCAATCTCGGTGGGACCGAAGTTGACAACTCGGTGAGACCGAAAGTTCAAATAATGTGAACGTTGGGATTTTCGGTGGGACCGAAAATACAATCTTGGTGAGTCCGATTCGTGCAATGACAAGAGCAAGCCAATTTCAGTGGGACCGTCTTCATCATCTCAGTGACACCGATTTGATGACAGAAGGTTACAGAAGCTTGGCAACTCAAGTTTCGGTGAGACCGAGTTCTGAATCGGAATATCCGAGTTTTCTAGGGTTTGGCTTATGGCTGAGGTGGTTCATCTCGGTGTGACTGAGTTTGGAAAATCGGTGGGACCGAGACTACATATGAGTGTATATGGCAGTGAAAGTTGCTGATAGTTTAGGAGATGTATCACTAAGCACTTGAGCAACCAGATCATCATCATAACCTCATCCCCTTTTAATAGTATTGGCTTTTCCTATGGACTCAATGTGATCTTGGATCACTAAACCAAAAAATGGAGTCTTGAGCTTTTGCCAATGCTTGCCTTAGCATTTTGAGGGTCCACCTCTTCAGTCCTTTTGCCATGCCAATGTGATTGAATTTCTGAAACATACTTGATAAAAGCATTAGTCCAACCACAAAGTATGTTGTCATTAATTACCAAAACCACCCAGGAGCAAATGTGCTTTCAATCTCCCCTTTTGGTAATTGATGGCAACACACTAAACAAGACATCAAAGCTTATTGAAAGAAAGACAGAATTATCACGAAAGCTTTGACAAACATGTAGTACAGGCTCCCCTACAAGTGTGCAAGATTTTCATAAATTATGGTTTTGGACTACCACAAGCACACAAGAGAAAGAAGCAAGATGTGCTACATGCAGCTTGGCTATATGCATCAGAGCAGATGAAAAGAAGTGAGTGATAATGCATATGTGCATGGTGATTTCTTGCAAACAAGTATTCACAAGCAAGTCACCATCATGCACATTCTGCAAGGTGCATACACTTACCTTGAGGTTCGTTGGCATTGTACCTGAAGAGATAAACTTGGGAAAACAAGGTTACATAACACAAGAGTATTTCTTCAACCAACTGCAAGAAAATCAAGAGTACCAAGCCAGGGATGACATGTATAAAGAGTGTCTCATATTGAGCACAAGCTTGAATCAGCAAACATGTCTCCGAAACTAAAAGATTTTCAGTGAACTCTGAGAGATTTTGCTTTCCATAAGATATCAGTTGTGAAGATTCCTCTCCCTTTGAGTTTTCTCAGATCAAGGGGGTTTGATGGAAAGAGAAAAATCAAAAGAATGATGCCAAAAGAAATTTTCTTATAAGGAAAAACATTGAAGCTTTGATGTGATTCTCTCCCCCTTAAGGTAAGATTACTCTTCTTCTCCCCCTAAATCTTCTCTTCTCCCCCTAAGTCTTCTCCCCCTTTGACATCAAGTGCCGAAAAGGACAGCAAACTAGGAAGGTCAGGGAAGATGGAAAGAAAGAAGTGGGATCCTTAAGAATCACAACAGGGCAAAAGAAACATGCATAGAGAATCATTGAGTGGAGCTGCAGAAGATGATATCCTGAAACAAATAAATCGGTGACACCGAATTAAGATGGATCGGTGGGTCCGAAAGTCAGGGACTTAGGGTAGATCCTTTTCGATTAGACCGAAATATTTAAATCGGTGACGCCGAGTTTAATTCCAAGGAAATACCGAAATAATTCAGCTCACTTTGCGAGGAATGTTTCAAAGGATTTGCAGTGAATTTGTGAATGATTTTCGAGGAATTGATCGAGCTGAAGGATATTCACAAAGAGAGAAGAATAGAAATGAAAAGATTTCTAGATGAAGTTTTTTAATGAAAACTCAATGAGAGAACACAAGAGAAAATAGAAAGACTCCAAAACATATGTACTTCATCTAGATAAGGGTCATGACAAGGTCACCTATGTTTGAGTATATTGACTTAGGAGTCAAATGAGAACATTTGATCATAGGTCATACTCATCGTTTAAGCTCAAAATGGGGTTGCCATTTTTCGATTAAGCATTCGATGTGATCACATCTTATGAAGCTGCTTGTACTCATGACTTTGAGCAAAGCTCCTTAAAGATGTGAAGAACATACCTTGGGCTTGTTGTTGCTTTGTTCATGTAGGTGAACTTGATGTAGGTGCTCATTTAATGTGAAGTTGGAGCGCCATTTCCACTTGTGTAGTTCATCTTCCTACATGAGTTAGGCAAGCAAGGAAATACTCAAGGATATCCAAGATGACAAGAGTGAAATACTAGATGTATAAAATGTCAAAAAGGATATGTGGAATTTTGTTCCTTGAACTCAACATCCCAAAGTGCTAGATACTTGGTCAATGACAAGATTACTCATGATTTGAGTGTGTGGTAATCTTGTGGAATGTAGATCATCCAAGTACCTGCAAGGAGTTAGATGCAATACAAGGAGGCAAATGTGTCCAAGACATATGATCACCAGTCATAAGAGAAATATCAAGGATTAGTCAAGTAGGCTCATGCCTTGCATGCATCAATGGAGTTTTCACTCCAAGTTTGAAGCATCAATGATGTTCAACTCACTCCTTAAGCGACAAAACACCTTCTCATCAAGAGGTTTTGTAAAGATATCAGCGAGTTGTTTGTCAGTACGAACATGCTTAAGACTGATGTCACCTTTGGCAATGTGATCACGAATGAAATGGTGACGAACTTCAATATGTTTCGTTCGAGAGTGTTGTACGGGATTGCGTCCAATTTTAATCGCACTCACATTGTCACAAAGCAAGGGAACATGTCTCACATGTATCCCATAATCCTTAAGCGTTTGTGTCATCCATAGTAATTGAGCACAACACGAACCAGCAGCAATATATTCCGCTTGCAAGTGGATAATGATATCGAATTTTGTTTCTTGGAGGACCAAGATACAAGGGATCGACCAAGGAATTGACACGCCGAAGTTGACTTTCTATCAACCTCACCGCATAGTCCGAGTCGGAATAGCCAACAAGGTCGAAAGAGGCCCTCTTAGGATACCAAATGCCAAAGTTTGGTGTGTGTATCAAATATCTCACAATCCTTTTAACAGCTTTAAGATGACATTCTTTAGGGGCTGCTTGATATCGAGCACACATGCATACACTCAACATTATGTCAGGTCGAGAAGCACAAAGATATAGTAGAGAACCAATCATATATCGGTAAACCTTTTGATCAACGGGTTCTCCATCTTTTGTCAAGTCATTATGTCCACTAGTTGGCATGGGGGTTCTCATACCTTTGCTTTCTTGCATGTTGAACTTCTTGAAGAGATCCTTGGTGTACTTTTTTTGTGAGACAAAGGTACCCTCCTTAGATTTCTTGATTTGCAACCCAAGGAAGAATTTGAGTTCACTCATCATGGACATCTCATACTTCTCCGACATGAGCTTCCCAAACTTCTCGCTAAAATGAGGGTTAGTTGAACCAAAGATAATATCATCAACATATATTTGGCACACAAATAGTTCACCATCAACCCTTTTCGTGAACAACGTTGAGTCTATTTTTCCAATCTCGAAGCCTTATTCAAGAAGAAAGCTAGTCAAGCATTTGTACCAAACTCTAGTAGCTTGTTTAAGACCATAAAGAGCTTTGTGCAACTTGTAAACATGATTAGGCTTTTTGGGATTCACAAATCCGGGAGGTTGTTTCACAAATACTTCCTCCTCAATTTCACCATTTAGGAAAGCACTTTTGATATCCATTTGATAGAGAGTAATATCATGGTGATTGGCATAAGCAAGAAGAATGCGAATGGACTCAAGTCTAGCAACGGGGGCATAGGTCTCACCATAGTCCATACCTTCGACTTGTGTGTAACCTTGAGCCACGAGACGAGCCTTGTTGCGGATGACTTGTCCATCTTCATCTTGCTTGTTCCAAACACCCATTTGGTTCCAATGACATTTTGATCATCCTTGGGCTTTCTACCAAAGTCCATACCTTGTTCCTCTCGGTTGTGTAGCTCTTCGTGCATAGCGCTCACCCAATCCGGGTCTTCAAGTGCTTCTTCTACCTTCATAGGTTCAATACTAGAGATAAATGAGTAATGCTCACAAAAGTTAGCTAAGCGAGTTTTAGAGCGAGTAATTCTCCTGAGTCGATGTCGCTCATCATTTGTTCCACGGGATGATTTTTCTTGACTCTTGCTCGGACTCGGGATAGCTTTTGTTGAGGTTGTGGCTGAGCTTCCTCATCATCTTCATCTTCCTCTTCTTCTTCTTCATTGTTGTTGGTGTTGTCTTGAGGCGGTGGAGAAGGAGGTTGTGGTGGATCTTCTTGTTGCACTTCCTCATCTTGGTGAGTTCCACTTGTGGAGGCCTCCATGTTGCCTTGAGGTTCATCTTGCCGTGAGGTAGGGGCTCCACATATGTAGATGAGGTACTCTCCTTCACTTCCATGGGACGGATCTTTCCAATAGATAAATCTTGGATAGCTTCGATGGGTCCTTGTCTCCTACATCAATAGGCATTTGCTCTACTTGCGAGCCATTAGATTCATCAAACTTCACGCTCTACCGCCTCTTCAACCTTTCGGTGAAATTATTGTAGACACGGTAGGTGTGGGAGTTTGATCCATAACCAAGGAAAAAGCCTTCATGAGTTTTAGGAGCAAATTTAGACCGACGATGCTTATCAAGGATATAGCATTTCAACCAAAGACACGAAAGTATCCCACTTGGGGTTTGTTACCGGTGAGGAGCTCAGATGATGTCTTGCCGAGGAGCTTATGAAGATAAAGCCTGTTGATAGCATGACAAGCTGTCTCGACCGCTTCCCCGTAAATGCTTCGTGTCTTGTATTCATCAAGCATCGTTCTCGCCATCTCTATGAGCTGCTCGATTCTTCCTCTCAACAACTCCATTTTGTTGAGGAGTGTACGTAGTCGAGAACTCATGTAGAATCCCTTCCTCATCGAGAAAAGAGTCTACATTGTCGTTCTTGAACTCCGCTCCATTGTCCTCCGAACTTTCTTGATCTTCACCTCAAATTGATTTTGGGCCTTTTCGCAAAGGTTTTGAAGATCCTCCAAACCGCGATTTGTCATCAAGGAAAAATACCCACGTAAATCTGGAATAATCATCAACTATAACTAGACCAAAGGAGTTACCACCAAGGCTTTTGTAAGCATTGGGACCGAAGAGATCCATATGAAGAAGCTCAAGCGGTCTCCTTGTGGTCATGATGTTCTTCACGGGATGACTTCCTCCTACTTGTTTTCCTGCCTGACAAGCACTACAAAGTCTATCTTTGTCAAAGAAAACATCTTTAACGCCAAGAATATGATCACCTTTGATTAGCTTGTCTAGATTACGCATACCAACATGTCCAAGCCTTCTATGCCATAACCAACCTTTAGCGGATTTAGCAATGAAGCAAGCTCTAGGTTGGACTTCCTTAGTGAAATCAACAATATATAGATCACCTCTACGGATACCGGTAAACGCCATGTTATGATTGTCACGACGAAAGACTTGGCAATCTACTTCGGTGAATAGCACATTGAATCCAAAGTCAGCTAATCTAGACACAGAAAGTAAATTGTATCCAAGAGATTCTACAAGCATGACATTTTGAATAGAGCTATCATGAGATATGGCCACCATACCAAGGCCAAGTACCTTACCCTTGGAGTTGTCTCCAAAAGTCACATACTTGCGTGGACCATCGTTCTTTGCAAGCTCTCAAAACATGTCTTCGTCTCTGGTCATGTGGTCGGTGCATCCACTATCAAGAATCCACTCTTTTCCGCCGGATATGTAGTCTCTCAGATTTGCCATAAGATTGAGACTCTTCATGATCTTGTCTAGCTCGGTGTCCGAATCGGAGTAATCAACATCATGCTCATGCTCATCATCATATTGACCCATAGATAGTTCATCATCAACCACTAGGTATTGACAACTACTTGCATTAGTTTTGTCAATGTGACAATAATCATCGGAATGCAATACAAGAGCATTTCTAATTAGAACATTGATAAGACCGGGATCACCCTTCTTTTTCATAAGATCACGAAGCTCAAAGAAGCATTTATCAAAGTTGGGATCATTAGGGCGCATCATATCAAATTCAATAGTCTTGTATAGAATTTCATCAAGACCTCTCAAAGAGTAGTCCGGATAAAGTTCTTCCAAGAACTTCCACATAGCATAGGCGCACTCAAAGTTTGTAACGAGCTTAAGCAAGTTATCGGATAACCCTCTAATGATAAGATTTACAGTCCTAAGGTTACGAAGCAAATCAAGTTCTTCATCCATGGTAAGTAAAAAAGTATAATTAGATCTATCTCGAATTTTTGAGAACCCTTTGAGAATGCGTTCAAGGGGTTCTCAAATAAAACATAAAAGTAAAAACCTTCATGAAATGAAGGTACGTTCCTTTTAGTTTCGACTTTAGGGATAATTTTTTTCGCTATCTTCTTCCGAGAACCACCTAAGGTTCCACCAACTCCAACTAAAAGAATAAAATAATTTCATAGGGTGCAAGGGGTCAAATGGAGGCACATAGGGGGTCTCAACATATTTGCGCAAGTTGTACATCTTGAAGATAATAAGCATTTCAATCCTCCACGAGTTATAGGACACTCCATTAAGAATAGGCACTCTATGGCTAACACTCCCAAACGTAGACACGTCCATCTTCCTCCAATGGTGTGTAAACCAAAGCAATGGAGACCAAAGCTCTGATACCAATTGAGGGATCGAAGAAGGTGAGAGTGTCTAGAGGGGGGTGATTAGACTACTCGACAAGATAAAAATTCTGTCTTTTGTCAAAGAACAGATTTTGGCAGATTTTGCATAACACACAAGTCAAGTAGCACACTACACATGCAATTCTAGAGTATGGGCAGCGGAAAGTAAATTTCACAAGTAGTAAAGAGAAGTGGAGAAGATCAAACGCAATTTGGAGACGCGGTGATTTTTCTCGTGGTTCCGATAGGTGGTGCTATCGTACTTCCACGTTGATGAAGACTTCAACCCACGGAGGGTAACTGCCATGAGTCCACGGAGGGCTCCACCCACGAAGGGTCCACGAAGAAGCAACCTTTCTATTCCATCATGGCTCACGCCCACGGAGGGCTAGCCTTACTCGGGTAGATCTTCATGAAGTAGGCGATCTCCTTGCCCTTACAAACTTCTTGGTTCAACTCCACATCTCAAGGAGGCTCCCAAGCGACACCTAACCAATCTAGGAGGCACCACCCTCCAAAAGGTAATAGATGTTGTTGATGATGATGAACTCCTTGCTCTTGTGCTTCAAATGATAATCTCCCCAACACTCAACTCTCCTCACTGATTTGGCTGTGGTGGAAGAAAGGATTGAGTGGAAAGCAACTTGGGAAGGCTAGAGATCAAGCTTCATATGGTGGGAGTGGAGCAACTTGATCTCAACACAAGGGTAGGTAGTTCTCTTCTCAGAAATGTAAGGTAGGAGTGGTAGTTCTTTCTGATGGCTCTCTCCACGAATGAAGAGGGGGTTGAGGGGTATTTATAGCCTCCACACAAAATCCAACCGTTACACACATTTGAGCACTCTCGGTGGGACCAAAGTTGACAACTCGGTGAGACAGAAAGTTCAAATAATGTGAATGTTGGGATTTTCGGTGGGACCGAAAATACAATCTCGGTGAGTCCGATTCGTGCAATGACAAGAGCAAGCCAATTTCGGTGGGACCGTCTTCATCATCTCGGTGACACCGATTTGATGATGTAGGTTCTGAAGCTTGGCAACTCAAGTTTCGGTGAGACCGAGTTCTGAATCGGAAAATCCGAGTTTTCTAGGGTTTGGCTTATGGTTGAGGTGGTTCATCTCGGTGTGACTGAGTTTGGAAAATCGGTGGGACCGAGACTACATATGAGTGTATATGGCAGTGAAAGTTGCTGATAGTTTAGGAGATGTATCACTAAGCACTTGAGCAACCAGATCATCATCATAACCTCATCCCCTTTTAATAGTATTGGCTTTTCCTATGGACTCAATGTGATCTTGGATCACTAAACCAAAAAATGGAGTCTTGAGCTTTTGCCAATGCTTGCCTTAGCATTTTGAGGGGTCCACCTCTTCAGTCCTTTTGCCATGCCAATGTGATTGAATTTCCTGAAACATACTTGATAAAAGCATTAGTCCAACCACAAAGTATGTTGACATTAATTACCAAAACCACCCAGGGAGCAAATGTGCTTTCAACTAGGGGGTGTCCGGATAGCCGAACTATCATTTTTGGCCAGACTCCAAGACTATGAAGATACAAGATTGAAGACTCCGCCCCGTGTCCGGATGGGACTTTCCTTGGCGTGGAAGGCAAGCTTGGCAATACAGATATGTAGATCTCCTACCATTGTAACCGACTATGTGTAACCCTAGCCCTCTCCGGTGTCTATATAAACCGAAGGTTTTAGTCCATAGGACGAACAACAATCGTACCATAGGCTAGCTTCAAGGGTTTAGCCTCTCTGATCTCGTTTTAGATCTACTCTTGTACTACCCATATCATCAATATTAATCAAGCAGGAGTAGGGTTTTACCTCCACCGCGAGGGCCCGAACCTGGGTAAAAACATCGTGTCCCTTGTCTCCTATTACCATCCGCCTAGATGCATAGTTCGGGACCCCGTACCCGAGATCCACCGGTTTTGACACCGACAATACCCATGTTTAGACTGTGCATCATGGCGACTAGTCTTCTTTGGTAACCTTAAATTTTTTTCGCCGATACGGTAGGATACCTATCTTTGAACTATGCATCGTGGCAGCAAGTTCTCTTTGGCAACCTTTAATTTTTCACCAATACAGCAAGATACCCATGTTTGAACTGTGCAACATGGCAACTAGTCCTCTTTGGCAAACTATAATTTTTTCCACCAATAATAACAGTCCTCGAGTCCGGGTTGTCTTCGCTGCAATGATCGGGGTTCTCGAATTTGTGAAAATGGTGAAATCTGCCGAGTCATGTCTATGTAGCCCCCGAGTCTTAAGATGACTCGAGGAATTGGCTTGAGATTCTTCATACTTTGGCTATTTGATAAGCCAGCATATAGTTGATAGCTGGAGACTAGAATTTATTGAAACCGGAGGCAATGTGGTGAGTTGATGATCTTTGTGATGCTCATTGTATGTCCTCCCATACCTTAGTATTTTCTCTTGGTCCAGCTCTCCTAGCTATTCCTGGTCCATTTTCTTCTCTATTTCTTTGTTGTCGGCATTTGATTGTCCGCTCAACGGTGTCCAGGTCATGTTGCTTCGCCATGGATCGTACTTCCGCGGCTAGCTCCTTGTTTTCTCAATGTGTTGAAGGAGACCAGATCATAGGGACAACATGTCAATGTGCCTATCCACTAGGTAACCCGGTACAGGCGGAGGCTGATAATGTATTATTACTTGCTCCAGAGTTGTTGGAGTAGACTGGGCCACAGGGGTGGCGGTCTGCACACACCTGCTGAGCAGGTCGCGCAGGCGGGCGCTGCTCCGGAGTGTTGATGTAGACGCGGGAATCGGCCGCGGTATTGGAAGTCGGCACGGACGAGCGAGTCATCTGCGACATGTTGGTGTAAACTGGACCGCAGGGGCGGTGGCTTGCACACACGTTCATTAAGCAATGCAGCATGGTCAGATGCTAGTGCATGATATTGTTGGAGCTCCGTTTGTGTGGTATAACACCTCTTTTGTAATGAGGACTTGTCCTTCGTATAAAAGTATTGGAGGCAAAATAATTTTCTGAAAAAAATGAAAGTGTCCTGATAAACAATACCAGACAGATATAACCTGATTTATTTGAACACCACATGATCTATGTGCAATGCCCACCGAGATATCTAATGGATGAGATACGCCCTGATATTTCATGTTGTAGATCGATCCATGCTACGTCTTGAGCTTGCGTTGGTTTTCCTCGAAGAGGAGAGGGTGATGCAGCAGAATAGCATAAGTATTTCCCTCAGTTTTTGAGAACCAAGGTATCAATCCAGTAGGAGGCTCCTCAAAAGTCCCACGCACCTACACAAACAAACTGAGAACTCGCAACCAACGCAATAAAGGGGTTGTCAATCCCTTCACAGCCACTTGCGAAAGTGAGATATAATAAAGATAGTATGATAATATAAATATATTTTTGGTATTTTATAATATAGATGCAAAAAAGTAAAGATGCAAATAAAAGTAGATTAGATGCAAATATGATAAGAGATAGACCCGGGGGCGATAGGTTTCACTAGTGCCTTCACTCAAGATAGCATAAGTATTACGGTGGGTGAACAAATTACTGTCGAGCAATTGTGTCGGATTTCGGGTTTCGGCAGACCCTTGAGGTTCGAACACTGGGGTGCGCACAGAGATTCAACCCTCTACCGTCTCGCTCCTCCCCGAATCGCTAGGATCTAAACTACTAAACAGAATAGCGCAAGAGACACAAGATTTATACTGGTTCAGGCCACCATTGTGGTGTAATACCCTACTCCAGTGTGTGGTGTGGTGGATTGCCTCTTGGGCTGATGATGAACAATACAAGGAAGAACAGCCTCATGAGGGTCATTCTTGGTTGGTTCTACTTGGTTACGCTCTTGGGTCCTCGATATCAGATGCCTCTACCCCGGGGGTGGCTAGTCCTATTTATAGGCAAAGGCCCTGGGCCTCTTCCCAAATATTGAGCGGGAAGGGCGCCAACAATTGGCCATTTTGAAGGGGAACAGCGGGTACACTTATCCTGACTAAAGTTGGTCCTCGCCTGCCAAAGGCTCTAGTGATGACGCCGGCTTGGGCTCCACGATGACTCCCTTCCAACGGTTGGGCTGGTCTTGGTCTTGTTGCACCGAAATGGACGCCTTTGCTTGATACTCTCGCCTACGCTTGCTCCCTTTGCACCAAAGAGGAAAGGAGGACCTTGCAGTGGCTGGCGCCTCGACCGCACCCTTGGTCGTCATGGATTGCGTCATGGGCACCTCGCGAGGTACCCTGCCTTGAACTCTCCGCCTCCTCATGAGCCAGCCTGACGAGGCCGTGCCTGAGGAAGCTCCTTGTCGTCCGCCCTGCGAGGCTTGGCCCCTCGCGAGGGTCTTGAGCTTATGTTGATGAAGATGGGTTCTGCTAGGCCTCCTTTGAGCCACGCCGCAGGCCGCAGGCAGGCAAGTCTGGGACCCCCATTCCCTGAACGTCGATAATAGCCCCCGGGCCCACGGCGCGCCCGAACTTGGCTGAGCAGAGAGGCGAAAGGGCAAGTGCGAAGCGTCGCGGGCCCTAACAGCCTGCGGCTTTGGGCGCCGCGTGGCGGTTGATTGGACGTGGGCGGCACTGCTTCCCCACGACGCCTCGGTAACCGCCCGGATTCGACAAGTCCCTGCATGCAAAGACAGTCATGATTACCGGTGATCATGGAGGCCGACGGTTGGCCTTCGCCGGCTATAAGTACGGAACGGCGCGCGCCCTTCTAGTCTATCCTTCTCCTCCTCCTCCTCCTTGCTTCGTCTGGCTGCCATGGAACCGATCCGCCGGTTCTCCGCGGAAGAGAAGGGAAAGGCTCCCCAAGAGGATCCTGACCCGCTCCCCCCAAAGAAGCGACTTGCCCTCTGGTGTCAGGGCGAGAGCGCTCGCCAGGAGGCGTCCAGACCCTGGTGTGAGCGGTCGCCACTAGGGTTCCCTCTTCCCTTGTACGCGCACATTGGCGGCTCTGAAGGAGTCGACGCCGAATGCCATGAGCGGCGCCGCCAATGATGCCGGCGGGTCACGAAGGTGTGCGTCTTCCCCTCTGGAGTCCACGCCGAGGGCTCCTACCGGGAGTTCGTGCTTCACGCCGCCACGCCTCCTAAGTCTTGGATTCGCCTTCCTTATTTCTTTGCCTCCGTCATCCGGCAAGGGGAACCCCTGGGACTCTGGCTGCAGCACGCCGGCTGCGGCACCCTCGCGACCGGGGCAGAGGTCGCGGTAGTTGCCCCGGGCGAGGTCTTCATGACTCGAGGCTGGGGCGAGGTCGCCCGGGTCTGCAGGACGAGGGGCGCCCTCACGATCCACCTTGAGTACGATGGTGCTTCAGTGATGTCCTTCAAGGTCTTCGATGCGGAGGGTCGTCAGCTGGAGTGCTGCCCCGGGAGAGGCGGTCGGGACACTGCTGCGGCGAGACAGAGGCCAGCCGATCGCACCCTTGCCCGCTCCTCAGGCGACGGAGGCGCCGGAGGATCCAGCGACTCTACCGAGCTCTTCGCGACGCTGGAGACGAGCAACGACAGCTACGAGCCCCCGAGTCTGCGACGTTCCTGGAGCAGGGCGGGCTCATCAGGTCGTCACCGCCCCTGATCTGGATGGGGTTGGCGTCGGACTGGGCGGCCCACTGTTGATGATGGCATCCGCCACGATGCCCCCTGTAGTTAGGAATCCTTAGGATGCGCGCCTTTTGTTCCTGCGAGGGGCCAAGAATATACCCCACGGGGGCTTGTAAGGTGTTTGTAGCTCCGTGTGTCAATATTATCCTTTTATGAAGCAGTGCGAGATGCTCATTCGGTTATAGCTTAGTTTCCTCCTTTCAGTCCTCACGAGGGCCTGATGCTCTGTGCCGACAAGTCCTAGTCCCAAGGCGGCTTCAGCCGTCGCTGGTATGGCAGGTCGCGATGCCGTGGTAAAGGCCAGGAGGTGAGCGGCCCGAGGCCCGGTAAGAGCCCCTGAGTCGCGATGCTCAGGAGGTCCCCCTTGGCGCTCAAGCAGCCATCATTCGGTGAGAAAGGAGAGTGACGTTGCTAACACGGGATTGCATTGAGTGCAAGGATGGTGTTGCGATAACTTAGTGCGTCCGGAGGGTGACTTATCTTGAGAGTCGGAAAAATGCTTCTAGGTGCGGCGTTAGCCTTGACCGTCGCGAGGTTGCTTGGCGATGCTCCTTGGAGGGACCCTGTAGGCTCATCACAGAAGGAACGAGGGTTTGCCGCGACAACCGACAGTTAGCCGTTAGTTGCTCTGGAGGAGCGTGAAAGGCCTCACGAGGTGTGTTGGGATACCCATGAGCCAGTGCAGGGCTCACGGGGCCCTACCTCAAGGCGGGTTGCGCCTGGCTCTAGGCCTTATCTTGGAGTGTGTTCCTGCAAATTTGGCCAGATGCCTGTGCTCTGCGTCATCGGGTCCCGGCTCTCGGGCTGGTCTCAGCTGTCGCTGGCATGCCAGGTCGCGATGCCATGGACAAGACCAGAGGGTGAGGGCCGGAGAGCCGGTAGGAGCCCTGAGTCACGATGATCAGGCACCCCCCTTTAACGCACAAGCTGGGTTAGATGTTGCAACTCTACGTCCTCGGGTCCCGGCTCTCGGGCTGGTCTCAGCCGTTGCTGGCAAGCCAGGTCGCGATGCCATGGACAAGACCAGAGGGTGAGGGCCGGAGAGCCGGTAGGAGCCCTGAGTCGCGATGCTCAGGCACCCCCCTTTAACGTGCAAGCTGGGTTAGATGACGAAACTCTATGTCCTCGGGCCCCGGCTCTCGGGCTGGTCTCAGCCGTCGCTGGCAAGCCAGGTCACAATGCCAAGGACAAGACCAGAGGGTGAGGGCCGGAGAGCCGGTAGGAGCCCTGAGTCGCGATGCTCAGGCACCCCCCCTTTAACGTGCAAGATTCCATCACCCAGAAAAAGGCACCAAATAACAAGCATGGTGGGGCGAAAGCATAGTCCTAAGAAAAACGCAAGAAGGATACAGGCCGCTGGGACAGACCCGAGCGGCTTGAGGATGATGCAGCCCGAGGGGCGCCCCCAATAAGGTGAGCTAAGGACATGAAATAAAAGGGATACATGCCGCAGGGACGGACCCACACGGCCTGGGAATAATGCGGCCCTGAAGGCGCTCCCAGCCAGAAACGAAACTTAAAAGATGTCACCTGATGATGTTGGGGACGAAGGGGTGTTGGTGTAGCAGACTCGGTGGGCTGCGGGAGCCGATCCTCACGAGCCCCCAGGCCCAGGGGCCTTGGGAGGCTCCGGAGGCGCTGGCGGCTCCCAGCGGGCCCTCTCCATCTCCGCCAGGGCTGCGGTGCTCCTGACCTCTTGATCCTCCAAGATGGCCCTCATGAGACGCTGGTGCGCAGTAGCCGCGTTTGGCAGGCCGTAAGGCATGCGCACGTAGCTATGGGGCGGACCCTCACAACGTCCCACTCGCGAGGGCCGGAGGCACTCTTGAGACGCGGCTCGGTTGATCCCGGGCCACAGCAGGTAGGGGCGGCTGCCTCTCATGACCCTTCACTCCTGTAACTCCTGAATGGCCTTGCTGACGAACTGCTGAGGGTTTGGCCCTCCTTGCCTTGCTCCTTCTTGAGGGAAACATGCTTTGAAGCATGCCTCCACGTGGTGCCCAAGCGCCTCCCTCGTGACCTTGGCGAGGTCGGCGGCCCTCCAGGGGAGAGCCCCCGAGCCCTGCCTGAGGAGGGCGCCGGGCGCGCTTCCCTATGCGATGGAAGGAGGCTCCTCCTGGCCAGGCGCGGGCCCTGAGGGGCCTGCCTCCTGAGGAGTCGGGCCGGACGATGTCTTCTTCTTCTTGGGTGCGGCCTCAGAAGGCCTCCTGCTGCTGCGGTCTGGGTCTTCCAATGATGCGGCCTGAAAGGCTCACTCCAGGGAGCACACTGCGTCTCTCTCTTCGCAGGGCACCGTGATGACCCCGCCACTTCCTGGCATCTTGAGGACGTTGTAGCCGTGGTGGGTTACGGCCATGAACTTGGCAAGCGCCGAGTACCCGAGGATGGCATTATACGGCAGGCGAATGTGGGCGACGTCGAAGTCGATGAGCTCGGTGCGGTAGTTGTCGCGGGCCCCGAAGGTGACAGGAAGGCGGACCTGCCCGATCGGGACCGTGGAGCCGTCGGTGACTCCGGAGAAGGGCTTGGTTGGCTGAAGCTAACTGTAAGGCACTTGAAGATTGTTGAATGTTTCCACGGACAGGACGTTGAGCCCTGCCCCGCCGTCGATGAGGGTCTTGGTGACTAGCACGTTGCTGATGATTGGGGAACAAAGCATCGAGAGGACTCCAGCTGTGGCCCCGCACTTGAGCTGATCCGCTGAGCTGAACGTGATGGCGCACGCTGACCACCTGAGAGGGCACGTGGCCTCGAGCTTGGGGAGGACTGCATTCACTTCGTGGGCGAACTGCTTGAAGATGCGCTGAGAGGCTGGGGCTTGAGCTCTGCCCGGGATGGAGGCGATTGCGCGCGGTTCCTGGAAGCCCCCAGCCCCCTCGTCCTGATGACAGTCTTCATTTCTCCTTGGCTGCGGCGGCAGCGGGGGGAGGCCTGCGTTCCCTTGCGGGCGATCCTCGCAAGGCTGATCTCTCCAGCCTCCCTCGCGAGGCGGGTCCTGCCAGCGGTCATCGCGAGGTTGGTCGCGCCACCCTTGGCGCGGGCCGCGGTCTTCCCAGCGTCCTGCATTCCTTCCTCCTCCTCGGCCGTAGCCCCGGTCGCTGCGCTCGGGGCGTCTGCCGACCCTTCCTTCGCGCACGGCCCGGAGCTCTTGGCATTCATTTGTGTTGTGGGTGTGGAGGTCGTGGTACACGCAGTACCGACTGCCCTTGGAGGATTCGGGCTGATCTCTGCCTCGCTTGGTGTGCAGCTCGGCTCGGCGAGCACGGCCGCCTTTGCGCTTCACGTCCTTGGCCTTGGGCTTCTTCTCTTCGGGGTCCGCAGCAGGCAGCTCGAGGAGGGAGAGGCGCCCCTCCTCAGCCCTAGCGCACTTGGTCGCCAAGTTGAACAGCTCCAAGGAGGTGCACATATCCTCATGCATCGCCAGCTCCTCCTTCATCTTGACGTCGCGCACACCGTCGGAGAAGGCGGAGATGATGGCCTCCTCTGTCACTCTGGGGATCTTGAGGCGCGCGTTGTTGAAGCACTGGATGTACTTCTGCAGGGTTTCCCCTGGCTGCTGCTTGATATGGCGCATGTCGCTCACGGCGGGTGGCCGGTCGCGAGTACCCTGGAAGTTGGCGATGAAACGGGTACGCATCTCGTCCTAGGAAGAGATCATGCCTGGGGCCAGATTCAGGAGCCAAGTGCGGGTTCCGTCCTTGAGCGCCGTGGGAAACCAGTTCGCCATGACCTTTTCATCTCCATTGGCAGCCTCGATGCCCAGCTCGTAGAGTTGGAGGAACTCCGTAGTGTCAGCCGTGCCGTCGTAGCGAGGGGGCAGGTCTGGCTTGAACTTGCCGGGCCACGCGACGCTGCGCAGCTCGGTGGTGAAGGCGCGGCAGCCCACCGTGGCCACGGGGGCCCTTGGGTGACGGAGAGCTTGGTCCTGCGGGCCCCCATGCGCCGCGGCTGGGGGCAGCGCAGGATCTTGACGTGCTGGAGCGGGGAGGGACTTCTTGGCAGCTTCTCATGGGCGAGGGACTTCTTGGCAGCTCTGCTCTTGCCGCGCTGGCGCCTGGCGGAGCGGCTTCCCCCCAGGGGCCGCGCGCCTTGGGGTCAAGGCGCCTTCTTGAGGAGGGAGCGGCTGAGGCGCCCCAGGAGCTTCATCGCGCGCGCGGGGCGGGCTGCGGTACAGCGAGAAGGACGGTGCGGGGGCGCCTCCAGTAGCGCGGACGAGCTCGGCGACTCGGTCGAGCCATTCTTCGTAGACGTCATCGACGGGGCGGTAGCGCAGGAGCTTGTTTGCCGCGATGAGCGCGGCTCGGGCCTCCATGGCCGCGCGGGGCGCGCGTGACGAAGAACCAGCGGGGGTGAGCAAAGGCGTGGCAGTGCGGCCGTCCCGCCTCATGGACGGGTGCTGGGATGATGCTTGCTGCTCGTTCCCCGCCGGGCCGGTGGCGGCGTTGATGGCAGGTGACGGGGAACGACGAGTGCGCCCGCCGACGGGAGCTGTCTGGGCGACATGGGAGGCGAGGGTGGCTCGGCGCTTGGCGCGAGCCCGACGAGTGTCAGACATGGTTGCGGTGGTCGGGGAAGAACGAGACGATGGAAGGCAGAGTCCGGCGCACCCCTACCTGGCGCGCCAAATGTCGAATTTTGGGTTCCGGCAGACCCTTGAGGTTTGAACACTGGGGTGCGCACAGAGATTCAACCCTCTACCGTCTCGCTCCTCGCCGAATCGCTAGGATCTAAACTACTAAACAGAACAGCACAAGAGACACAAGATTTATACTAGTTCAGGCCACCATTGTGGTGTAATACCCTACTCCAGTGTGTGGTGTGGTGGCTTGCCTCTTGGGCTGATGATGAACAATACAAGGAAGAATAGCCTCGCGAGGGTCTGTTCTTGGTTGGTGCTACTTGGTTCTGGCTCTTGGGTCCTTGATATCAGATGCCTCTACCCCGGGGGTGGCTAGTCCTATTTATAGGCAAAGGCCCTGGGCCTCTCCCCAAATATTGAGCGGGAAGGGCACCAACAGTTGGCCGTTTTGAAGGGGAACAGCGGGTACACTTATCCTGACTAATGTTGGTCCTCGCCTGCCAAAGGCTTTGGTGATGACGCCGGCTTGGGCTCCACGATGACTCCCTTCCAGCCGTTGGGCTGGTATTGGTCTTGTTGTACCGAAATGGACGCCTTTGCTTGATACTCTCGCCTGTGCTTGCTCCCTTTGCACCAAAGAGGAAAGGAGGACACTGCGTGGGCTGGCGCCCGACTGGCGCCCTTGGTCATCATGGCTTGCGTCATGGGCACCTCGCGAGGTACCCTTCCTTGAACTCTCCGCCTCCTCATGAGCCAGCCTGACGAGGCCGTGCCTGAGGAAGCTCCTTGTCGTCCGCCCCACGAGGCTTGGTCCCTCGCGAGGGTCTTGAGCTTGCGTTGATGAAGATGGGCTGTGCTGGGCCTCCTTTGAGCCATGCCGCAGGCCGCAGGCAGGCAAGTCTGGGGACCCCCGTTCCCAGAATGCCGACAAATTGATAGAAAAGCGAATAATTATGAGATTATCTTGGCATGATCATGTATATAGGCATCACGTCCATAACAAGTAGACTGACTCCTGCCTACATCTACTACTATTACTCCACACATCGACTGACCCCTGCCTGCATCTAGAGTATTAAGTTCATAAGAACAGAGTAACGCATTAAGCAAGATGACATGATGTAGAGGGATAAACTCAAGCAATATGATATAAACCCCATCTTGTTATCCTCGATGGCAACAATACAATACGTGCCTTGCAACCCTTTCTGTCACTGGGTAAGGACACCGCAAGATTGAACCCAAAGCTAAGCACTTCTCCCATGGCAAGAAAGATCAATCTAGTAGGCCAAACCAAACTGATAATTCGAAGAGACTTGCAAAGATAACACAATCATACATAAAAGAATTCAGAGAAGATTGATATATTATTCATAGATAAACTTGATCATAAACCCACAATTCATCTGATCTCGACAAACACACTGCAAAAAAGAGTTTACATCGAATAGATCTCCACAAGAGAGGGGGAGAACATTGCATTGAGATCCAAAAAGAAAGAAGAAGCAATCTAGCTAATAACTATGGACCCGTAGGTCTGTGGTAAACTACTCACAACTCATCGGAGGGGCAAGGATGTTGATGTAGAAGCCCTCCATGGTCGGTTCCCCCTCTGGCAGAGTGCCGGCGAAGGCTCCAAGATGAGATCTCGCGGATACAGAAGGTTACGGTGGTGGAAATTGTGTTTCGCCCTGCTCCTGGATGTTTTTGGGGTACGTAGATATATATAGGAGGAAGAGGTACGTTGGTGGCTGCCCGAGGGGCCCACGAGACAGGGGTGCGCGCCCTATAGGGGGGGCGCCCCCCTATCTCGTGGGAGCCTCGGCAGCTTCTTGACTTGCACTCCAAGTCCTCTGGATCACGTTCGTTCCAAAAATCACGCTCCCGAAGGTTATATTCCATTTGGACTCCGCTTGATACCTTTTCTTCGAAATACTGAAATAGGCAAAAAAACAGCAATATGGGTTGGGCCTCCGGTTAGTAGGTTAGTCCCAAAAATGATATAAATGTGTAAAATCCCATAAACATCCAAAAGGGGTAATATAATAGCATGGAACAATCAAAAATATAGATACGTGGGAGACGTATCAAGCATCCCCAAGCTTAATTCCTGCTAGTCCTCAAGTAGGTAAATGATAAAAAAGAAATTTTTGATGTGGAATGCTACCTAGCATAATTCTCAATGTAATTTTCTTTATTGTGGCACGAATGATCAGATCCAAATGATTCAAAATAAAAGTTCATATTGATAAAAGAAATAGTAACACTTCAAGCATAATAATCAAAGTAATCATGTCTTCTCAAAATAACATGGCAAAAGAAAGTTCATCCTACAAAATCATATAGTTAGGCTATGCTTCATTTTCGTCACACAAAGATGTTCCCAACTTCTATACCCCCGATGACAAGCCAAGCAATTGTTTCATACTTAAATAATCTCAAAAAAATTCAACCTTCACGCAATATATGAGCGTGAGCCATGGATATAGCACTATGAGTGGAATAGAATATGATGATGGGGTTTGTGTGGAGAAGACAAAAAAGAAAGAGAAAGTCTCACATTGACGAGGATAATCAACGGGCTATGGAGATGCCCATCAATTGATGTCAACTTGAGGAGTAGGGATTGCCATGCAACGGATGCACTAGAGCTATGAATGAATTCTCAACAAAAGAAAACTAGTGGGTGTGCATCCAACTTGCTTGCTCACGAAGACCTACGGTATTTGAGGAAGCCCATCATAGGAATATACAAGCCAAGTTCTATAATGAAAAATTCCCACTAGTATGAAAAAGACAACTTATGAGACTCACTATATGAAGAACATGGTGCTACTTTGAAGCACAAAAATATGAGACCCACTACATGAAGAACAAGGTGCTACTTTGAAGCACAAGTGTGGAAAAGAGATAGTAACATTGCTGTGTTTTTTATTTTTTATTTTTTTATTTTTTTGGGCCTTTTTTTGGCCTTTCTTCTTCTTTGTTTTTTTCTTTTTCTTTCTTTGAGCAATGTTCTAATAATGATGATCATCACACTTCAATTGATTACAACATATGAATTACAACTCAAAACTAGAACAAGATATCACTCTATATGAATGCTTCCGGCGGTGTACCAGGATGGTGCAATGAATCAAGAGTGTCATGTATGAAAAATAATGCATGGTGGCTTTGCCACGAATACGATGTCAACTACATGATCATGCAATGGCAATATGACAAAAGTAAAGTGTGTCATGATGAAGAACGGAACGGTGGAAAGTTGCATGGCAATATATCTCGGAATGGCTATGGAAATGCCATAATAGGTAGGTATGGTGGCTGTTTTGAGGAAGATATAAGGGGGTTTATGTGTGATAGAGCATATCGTATCACGGGTTTTGGATGCACCGGCGAAGTTTGCACCAACTCTCAAGGTGAGAAAGGGCAATGCATGGTACGGAAGAGGCTAGCAATGGTGGAAAGATAAAAGTGTGTATAATCCATGGACTCAAAATTAGTCAAAAGAACTCATATACTTATTGCAAAAATTTGGAAGTCATCAAAAATCAAGTACTACGCGCATGCTCCTAGGAGGATAGATTGGTAGGAAAAGACCAGCACTCGTCCCCGGCCCCCACTCATAAGGATGCACAAGCCAGGTACACTTCATGTTTCAAATTTGTTACACAACTTTAACCATACGTGCATGCTACGGGACTTGCTAACTTCAACACAAGCATTCTTTGAATTCATAATCACCCAACTATCATGACCTTAATATCACTACCTCCATATCTCAAGAGAATTATCAAGCATCAAATTGATCATAGCATCCAATTCACTTCCTATGATAGTTTTTATTATACCCAACTTGGATGCCTACCATTCTAGGACCAATTTTATAACCATAGAAAATACCATACTGTTCTAAAAGACTCTCAAAATAATATAAGTGAAGCATGAGAGACTAGAAATTTCTTAAAAATTAAGACACCACCGTGCTCTAAAAGATATAAGTGAAGCACTAGAGCAAAAACTATCAAGCTCAAAAGATATAAGTGAAGCACATAGAGTATTCTAGCAAATTCTAATCAAATAGGCTTCTACCAAAAGGTGTGTACAGCAAGGATGATTGTGGTAAACTAAAAATAAAAGACTAATATAATACACGGCGCTCCAAGCAAAACACATATCATGTGACAAATAAAAATATAGCTCCAAGTAAAGTTACCAATGAACATAGACGAAAGAAGGGATGCCCTCCCGGGGCATCCCCAAGCTTAGGCTTTTGGCTATTCTTGAGTATATTGGGGTGCCATTGGCATCCCCAAGCTTAGGCTCTTGCCACCCTTTATTCCATAGTCCATAAAAGCTTTACCCAAAACTTGAAAACTTCACAACACAAAACTCAATAGGAAATCTTAAAAGCTCTGTTAGTGAAAGAAAACAAAACCAGCACATAAGGTACTGTAATGAACTCATTCTTTATTTATTTTGGTGTTAAACCTACTGTATCCCAACTTCTCTATGGTTTATAAACTATTTTACTAGCCATAGATGCGTCAAAATAAGCAAACAACACATGAAAAACAGAATCTGTCAAAAACAGAACAGACTGTAGCAATCTGTAACTAACGCAAACTTTTGTAACTCTAAAAATCCTAGACAGATAGGAATTCCTGGACAAGTTATTTATTGATCATCAGAAAAAAAAGAATAAACGCAAAAGCACGTTCCTGTGATTTAACAAAATTATATTCTTGCATGCAAAGTCTCTGTTTTTCAGCAGAATCAAATCAACTATCATCGTAGGTTATCCTATAGGTTCTACTTGGCACAAAAACTAATTAAAAGATAAAAACACATCTAAACAGAAGGTAGATGCAAGATTTATTACTAAACAGGAGCAAAAACAAAAAAACATAAAGAAAATTGGGTTGCCTCCCAACTAGCGCTATCGTCTAACGCCCCTAGGTAGGCATAAAAGCAAAGATAGATCTAACGAGTGCCATCTTTGGCACTAAATTCATAAGTGACCCGCATGATAGATTCATAAGGTAATTTGACTTTATTTCTTGGAAAGTGCTCCATGCCTTTCTTTAATGGTAATTGGAATCTAATATTCCCTTCCTTCATATCAATAATCGCGCCAATCATTCTAAGGAAAGGTCTACCAAGAATAATAGGGCAAGAAAGATTGCAATCTATATCAAGAACGATAAAATCCACAGGCACCAAATTTCTATTTGCAACAATGAGAACATCATTGATCCTTCCCATAGGCTTTTTAATGGTGGAATCCGCGAGGTGCAAATTTAAAGAGCAATCATCAAGATCATGGAAACCTAGAATATCACATAAAGTTTTCGGAATCGTGGAAACACTAGCACCCAAATCACACAAAGCAAAACACTCATGATCTTTAATTCTAATCTTTATAGTAGGTTCCCACTCATCATTAAGTTTTCTAGGTATAGAAACTTCCAAATTAAGTTTTTCATCATAAGATTGCGTCAAGGCATCTACGATATGTTTGGTAAAAGCTTTATTTTGACTACAAGCATGAGGAGAATTAACAACGGATTGCAATAAGGAAATACAACCTTTTAAAGAACAATTATCATAATCAAATTCCTTGAAATCGAGATAGTGGGTTCAATGTTATTTGAAGTTGTGGCTTCTCCAATCCCACTTTTACCAAATTTAGCATCAAGATCTAAAAATTCCGAATTCTTGGGACGCCTTCTAGGCAAAGTTGATTCATCATCAGTCCCATAATCATCAAAATTCATATTGCAAAACATAGATCTAATAGGATACGCATCAATAACTTTAAGTACTCATCATTATTTTCATGGAAACTAGAAGAACATGCTTTTATAAAGCTATCTTTTTTAGCACGCAATCTAGCGGTTCTTTCCTTGCACTCGTCAATGGAAATTATCATTACTTTGAGAGACTCATTGATATCATGCTTAGGAGGAGAAGATCTAAGTTTAAGAGAATCAACATCAAGCGAAAGTCTATCAACGTTCCTAGCCAAATCATCAACTTTGAGCAATTTTTCTTCAAGTAAAGCATTAAAATTCTTTCGAGAAATCATAAATTCTTTCACACTATTCTCAAAATCAGAGGGCATCTTATTAAAATTACCATAAGAATTATTGTAGGAATTTCCAAAATTATTAGAGGAATTACTAGGGAACGGTCTAGCATTAAAGTTTCCTCTATAAGCATTGTTTCCAAAACTATTCCTACCAACAAAATTAACATCCATATATTGATTATTATTCTCAATCAAAGAAGAAAAAAGGCATATCATTGGGATCAAGAGGAGTATTTTTAGTAGCAAACATTTTCATAAGTTCATCCATCTTTCCACTCAAAACATTGATTTCTTCTATAGCATGCACTTTTTACTAGAAGATCTGTCGGTGTGCCATTGAGAATAATTAGCCATAATATTATCAAGAAGTTTTGTAGCATCTCCTAACGTGATTTCCATAAACATGCCTCCCGCGGCCGAATCTAAGAGATTTCTAGAAGCAATGTTCAAACCGGCATACAAATTTTGTATGATCATCCATAAATTCAAACCATGAGTGGGGCAATTGCGAAGCATCCATTTCATTCTTTCCCAAGATTGGGCAACATGCTCATGATCAAGTTGTTTAAAATTCATAATATCGTTCCTAAGAGTGATGATCTTAGCGGGAGGAAAATACTTAGAGATAAAATCATCTTTGCACTTGATCCAAGAATCAATACTATTTTTAGGCAAAGATGAAAACCAAACTTTAGCACCTCTAAGTGAAAACAGAAATAACTTCAATTTGACAATATTGTTATCCGTATCTTTCTTCTTTTGCATACGACACAAATCAACAAAGTTGTTTAGATGAGTAGCAGCATCTTCACTAGGAAGGCCGGCGAATTGATCTTTCATAACAAGATTCAGCAAAGCAGTATTGATTTCACGAGACTCAACATCATTAAGAGTAGCAATCGAAGTACTAAGGAAATCATTGTTATTGGTATTCGAGAAATCACACAATTTCTTATCTTGAGCCATGGTAACAAGTAATCCAACACACAAGCAAACAGAAAAAGGCAAGCAAAAAAGAGAGGAGGAGATTGGGAAAGAGAGGGCAAATAAAATGGCAAAGGTGAAGTGGGGGAGAGGAAAACGAGAGGCAAATGGCAAATAATGTAAATGCAAGGGAGATGGGTTTGTGATGGGTACTTGGTATGTCTTGACTTGAGCGAAGACCTCCCCGGCAACGGCGCCAGAAATCCTTCTTGCTACATCTTGAGCCTGCGTTGGTTTTCCTCGAAGAGGAGAGGGTGATGTAGTAGAATAGCGTAAGTATTTCCCTCCGTTTTTGAGAACCAAGGTATCAATCCAGTAGGAGGCTCCTCAAAAGTCCCACGCACCTACACAAGCAAATTGAGAACTCGCAACCAACGCAATAAAGGGGTTGTCAATCCCTTCACAGCCACTTGCGAAAGTGAGATCTAATAAAGATAGTATGATAAGATAAATATATTTTTGGTATTTTATAATATAGATGCAAAAAGTAAAGATGCAAATAAAAGTAGATTCGAAGCAAATATGATAAGAGATAGACCCGGGGCCATAGGTTTCACTAGTGGCTTCTCTCAAGATAACATAAGTATTATGGTGGGTGAACAAATTACTGTCGAGCAATTGATAGAAAAGAAAATAATTATGAGATTATCTAGGCATGATCATGTATATAGGCATCACATCCGTAACAAGTAAACCGACTCTGCTGCATCTACTACTATTACTCCACACATCGACCGACTCTCCTGCAGATCGAGTATTAAGTTCATAAGAACAGAGTAACGATTAAGCAAGATGACATGATGTAGAGAGATAAACTCAAGCAATATGATATAAACCCCATCTTGTTATCCTCGATGGCAACAATACAATACGTGCCTTGCAACCCTTTACATCCTTTGGGTAAGGACACCGCAAGATTGAACCCAAAGCTAAGCACTTCTCCCATGGCAAGAAAGATCAATCTAGTAGGCCAAACCAAACTGATAATTCAAAGAGACTTGCAAAGATAACTCAATCATACATAAAAGAATTCAGAGAAGATTCAAATATTATTCATAGATAAACTTGATCATAAACCCACAATTCATCGGCGACAAACACACCGCAAAAAAGAGTTTACATCGAATAGATCTCCACGAGAGAGGGGGAGAACATTGTATTGGGTTCCAAAAAGAGAGAAGAAGACATCTAGCTAATAACTATGGACCCATAGGTCTGTGATAAACTACTCACAACTCATCGGAGGGGCAAGGATGTTGATGTAGAAGCCTTCTCTGGTCGATCCCCCCTCCAGCAGAGTGTCGGCGAAGGCTCCAAGATGAGATCTCACGGATACAGAAGGTTACGGTGGTGGAAATTGTGTTTCGTCCTGTTCCTGGATGTTTTCGGGGTACGTAGGTATATATAGGAGGAAGAGGTACGTCGGTGGCCGCCTGAGGGGCCCACGAGACAGGGGGGCACGTCCTATACGGGGGGTGCCCTCCTATCTCGTGGGAGCCTCATCAGCTTCTTGACTTGCACTCCAAGTCCTCTGGACCACGTTCGTTCCAAAAATCACGCTCCCGAAGGTTTCATTCCGTTTGGACTCCGTTCGATATTCCTTTTCTTCGAAATACTGAAATAGGCAAAAAAAACAGCAATATGGGTTGGGCCTCCGGTTAGTAGGTTAGTCCATAAAATGATATAAATGTGTAAAATAAAGCCCATAAACATCCAAAAGGGGTAATATAATAGCATGGAACAATCAGAATTTATAGATACGTTGGAGACGTATCAAGCATCTCCAAGCTCAATTCCTGCTCGTCCTCGAGTAGGTAAATGATGAAAAAGAAATTTTTTATGTGGAATGCTACCTAGCATAATTCTCAATGTAATTTTCTTTATTGTGGCATGAATGTTCAGATCCAAATGATTCAAAATAAAAGTTCATATTGATAAAAGAAATAGTAACACTTCAAGCATAATAATCAAAGTAATCATGTCTTCTCAAAATAACATGGCAAAAGAAAGTTCATCCCTACAAAATCATATAGTTAGGCTATGCTTCATTTTCGTCACACAAAGATGTTCCCAACTTCTATACCCCCGATGACAAGCCAAGCAATTGTTTCATACTTAAATAATCTCAAACTTTTTCAACCTTCACGCAATACATGAGCGTGAGCCATGGATATAGCACTATGGGTGGAATAGAATATGATGATGGGGATTGTGTGGAGAAGACAAAAAAAGAGAAAGTCTCACATTGACAAGGATAATCACTTGGCTATGGATATGCCCATCAATTGATGTCAACATGAGGAGTAGGGATTGCCATGCAACAGATGCACTAGAGCAATAAATGAATGCTCAACAAAAGAAAACTAGTGGGTGTGCATCCAACTTGCTTGCTCACGAAGACCTAGGGCATTTGAGGAAGCCCATCATAGGAATATACAAGCCAAGTTCTATAATGAAAAATTCCCACTGGTATGAAAAAGACAACTTATGAGACTCACTATATGAAGAACATGGTGCTACTTTGAAGCACAAAAATATGAGACCCACTACATGAAGAACAAGGTGCTACTTTGAAGCACAAGTGTGGAAAAGAGATAGTAACATTTATTTTCTTCTTTTTTCGTTTTTTCTTTTTTTTCGGGCCTTTCTTTTTTTTGGCCTTTCTTCTTCTTCTTTTTTCTTTTTATTCTTTGGGCAATGTTCTAATAATGATGATCATCACACTTCTATTGATTACAACATATGAATTACAACTCGAAACAAGAACAAGATATGACTCTATATGAATGCCTCCAGCGGTGTACCGGGATGGTGCAATGAATCAAGAGTGACATGTATGAAAAATAATGCATGGTGGCTTTGCCACAAATACGATGTCAACTACATGATCATGCAATGGCAACATGAAAAAAGTAAAGTATGTCATGATGAAGAATGAAACGGTGGAAAGTTGCATGGCAATATATCTCGGAATGGCTATGGAAATGCCATAATAGGTAGTTATGGTGGCTGTTTTGAGGAAGATATAAGGAGGTTTATGTGTGATAGAGCGTATCGTATCACCGGCGAAGTTTGCACCAACTTTCAAGATGAGAAAGGGCAATGCACGGTACCGAAGAGGCTAGCAATGGTGGAAAGATAAAAGTGCGTATAATCCATGGACTCAACGTTAGTCAAAAGAACTCATATACTTAATGCAAAAATTTAGAAGTCATCAAAAATCAAGTACTACGCGCATGCTGCTAGGGGGATAGATTGGTAGGAAAAGACCATCGCTCGTCCCCGGCTGCCACTCATAAGGATGCACAAGCCAGGTACACTTCATGTTTCAAATTTGTTGCGCAACTTTAACCATACGTGCATGCTACGGGACTTGCTAACTTCAACACAAGCATTCTTTGAATTCATAATCACCCAACTAGCATGACTTTAATATCACTACCTCCATATCTCAAAACAATTATCAAGTATCAAATTGATCAAAGCATCCAATTCATTTCCTATGATAGTTTTTATTATACCCAACTTGGATGCCTACCATTCTAGGACCAATTTTAGAACCATAGCAAATACCATGTTGTTCTGAAAGACTCTCAAAGTAATATAAGGGAAGCATGAGAGACTAGAAATTTATTCAAAATTAAGACACCACCGTGCTCTAAAAGGTATTAGTGAAGCACTAGAGCAAAAACTATCAAGCTCAAATGATATAAGTGAAGCACATAGAGTATTCTAGCAAATTCTAATCAAATAGGCTTCTCCCAAAAGGTGTGTACAGCAAGGATGATTGTGGTAAACTAAAAAGCAAAGACTAATATAATACACGATGCTCCAAGCAAAACACATATCGTTGTTGATCTGCGGAGGCTCGATCTTGCGTGCTTCTTTCTTTGAGTGTAAAGAAGTAGACGTTGCTTCCTCGCATCTAGTCTCATGTCTAGCTCTATTGTAGCAACAAGTGCACTAGTCTCATCTCTCGCCTCTATGTCAGCTAAAAGTACACGAACATCTACTAAATTGCGTGCTATCAATATATCGATGTACTCTTCTTCCCAATACCTAAACTTGCATCCATTCCACACAATAAAATGGTAAGTTAGCACAAGTAGTCAAATCCGAGAGCACAACAGAAGCTAAAGTAGCACATACCCCGTCGTTTATGCACTTGATGAACACCCATCCGGGATGTTCTGGCATTGTAGACACGCGACGCACGACCATGTTTGGGCAGTCGTCGCACTTAATGAGTGGCAACGGTGCGCCGCCGAGCTTTTGGGCTAGCATCGAGCCCGACCGATCGCCATTCGGGTATCTGTCGGTGGACCACCGACGGTGTAGATCCGAGCGGCTAGAGAAGGAGCCACCTGCATGCGGTCTTGCGGCCTGTCCATGGCGCGAGCGGCCTCCCACAGCCGGGCAAGCTCAAGACCAACCGGACCCGCTCCAAATCTGGCCGTGGGGTGCGCTAATCAGGTGGCTGTGGTTGTGTAGCTCTGGGGCATCGAGGGGAGTGAGGTTGGGCGAGCGCACGTCCGAGCTGCATAGCTGCAATGGCAGCCGCGGTGGTGGCGGTGGCAGCGAGGGCAGAGTGCAGAAGAGTGGAGAGGGTGCGGCTGGAGGGTGAGGGGCGGATAGAAAAAGGGGTCCCTGTGCCACCGACGGGCAGGCCAGGGGAGGACACACGCACACGGCCCGCCCGTCCGTGCGCTGTCCGTTTCACCCCAAAAGTGGCCCAAACTTGGGTCAGGGATGGGTTGAAAGCGGACAGAAAACGGACAAAAGTTTGTTTGCGTCTGCGCGCTGGGCCGTGTGGTTTGTCCGTTTTACCCCAAATAGACAGGGACAGACAGGATGGGGTCGTGCGCTAGGGTTGGCCTAATCTGACAGCCGACTCACCACTTTTTTTCTTTTTTAAGGCAGCTAGCCGGCTCACTACTTTCTTTCTTTTACTTTCTTCAGCGGGTACAAAGGGCACACGGGGTGCTTCACGCTGTGGCGCTTAACACGGGAGCCATCGGTGGAGGCGCGTAGACTGGAGGGTTGGCGGGGGAGCCAGCGGGCGGCTCATGGCTAGCCGGTCTCGGGGGCCAGATGAGAGGAAAAGGAGTCGGAGGCATGGTGGGGCAAATTGGGTAAGGGGAGAGTGATCGTGGTGGCGGCTTGCAGCGGGGGCCTCAGCAGCGGAGGAAACATCGGCAAGGGAGGCCGCACCGGTGGTTTGGCATGGTTGAAGAGGAGCTAGGCTGAGGCAGCTCATAGGTTGGGGCGGCTCGGAGGAGCGACGCGCATTGAGGCAATAGGCAAGGCGCACCACGGCGGAGGTGGAGCGGCGAGACAAGCAGCAGAGATGGCAGCTCACAGAGGCCACGGGGTGGCAGCAGAATGCACGGCGGCTCGCTGGGGCTGGCTACGGCTGGGTCGCGTAGGGGAGGCTCTGCAGAGGCGGCAGTTGGTGGAAGGCTCGGTGATGAATCGCCACAGAAGACGCGGCGGCTGCGAGGCTGGAGATTTGAGGAAGCATGGGCAGCCTGTCATACAGGGAGCTTTAGGCAGCCACTAGTAGGTCCGTAGCGGAGACGACAGCTCAGCCACAACAAATGGCGGGTCCGCTGAAATGCGGTGACCTAAAGCACGACAGTGGAGGTAGGGCGCAGCAGCTCAAGGCAAGCTTGGAAATGACGGTGTCTCAACGGTGGTGGAGCGAGATCGTGCCGCCGGCTTGCATGTGGCGGGACGAATCTGGGGTGTCTCGGGGCTGGCTCTGCTGGGGGCCGAGCGAGGTGAGGTTGAGTGGAGGCGGCTCGAAGGGCCCCGGCGAGTCCACGACGGAGGGGCGGTGAGTGAGTCCTGGATTAAGGGGTCCTCGGGCGTCCGGCCTATTGACATGGGCCGGGCTGATGGGCTGTGAAGATACAAGACTGAAGACACTCACCCCTGTCCAGATGGGACTCTCCTTGGCGTGGACGGCAAGCTTGGCGTTCGGATATGTAGATTCCTTTCTCTGTAACCGACTTTGTACAACCCTAGTTCCCTCCGGTGTTTATATAAACCGGAGGGCTTAGTCTGTAGAGGCAATCATAATCATACATTCTAGACTTGTAGGGTTTTAGCCATTACGATCTTGTGGTAGATCAACTCTTGTAATATTCATATTCATCAATATCAATCAAGCAGGAAGTAGCGTATTACCTCCATAGAGAGGGCCCGAACCTGGGTGAACATCATGTCCCCCGCCTCCTGTTACCATCAACCTTAGACGCACAGTTCGGGACCCCCTACCCGTGATCCGCCGGTTTTGACACCGACATTGGTGTTTTCATTGAGAGTTCCGTTGCATCGTCACCAAAAGGTTTGATGGCTCCATTGATCATCTAGAACAATGCATTCTAGGGGGAGGTTTTCCTCCCCGGACAGATCTTCATATTCGGCGGCTTTGCATTGCGGGACAACTCACTTGGCCATCTAGAGCAGATCGACAGTTACGCCCCTGGTCACCATATTAGTTTTGGGAATCTGGACTATGTCGTTGATATCCGAGGAGACTTGATCTTCCAAGAATTCGCACCCCCCAACCTCTGCTTTGGCCTTAGATCCGGAGCGCATCGCTAGGTCTGGAGACGAGCTCCCTGAGCTCGCCGGGCTATTTGCGGCCTCTAGGCCCATCATGGGAGAGCCGGAGGAAGTGGCGTCGCTGGCAACCATCATGAAGCTGAACCCTCCTCCGGACACTGGCTCCAAATCTTCGGAGTCAACACTGCGTGAGTTCGGCCAAGGAGTCTCCTTCTCACCGCACTCCATGAACTCCCTTCTCTCGGGCCAAACCTCGCCTTTAAGCGAGGCCCTGGACTTAATGCGATCCCTCGTCATTACAGAGGAGCAACGTCTGAACTATGCTCAGCCCGGACTAGGGGCTGAGAGAAGGGGATTTTACGTCCCACCAACCACCCACTTTATAGCCAATGTCGAGGACTTAACAGGCATGCTCCATTATGACTACGAAGACATCAACGGTGTGGACGACGATGTCGGAGAAGAGGAGACCCAAAACCCGCCGTTTATCGTAGACGGGACGGCCACCTCCTCGTATGATGTGTAAATGGTGGATGCACCTAAAGAGAATAACGGCGACAATGAAAAGGATCCAGTCGAGGATAATACTCTTGAGATACAGCCAAAGCGCCGGCGTCAGCGGTGCCGCTCTAAACCACACCGTGGAAAAAACAGCAATACTGGCACAGGAGAAAATAATACTCCGGACGATGTCATAGAAAACGAAGACCCCTTTGAGCCAACCTCCGAACAGGACGAACGGGAAGATGGGCAAGTTAGCCCTGATGAACAGGCCATGAACGAAGACTCAGAGGACAATAACTACCTTCCGCTCTCCGAGGACGAGGTGAGCCTCGGCAACGAGGATTTTATCGTGCCTGAGGAACCTCTCAAGCAGGAGCGCTTCAAGCATCAGCTAATAGCCACCGCAAGGAGCCTGAAAAAGAAGCAGCAACAGCTTCAAGCTGATCAAGATCTGCTCAACGATAGATGGACTAATGTCCTAGCAGCCGAAGAGTACGGCCTCAAGCGCCCAACCAAAAGTTACCCAAAGCGCAAATTGTTACCCCAATTCGATGACAAGGCGCTGGAGCCCGTCCTACCAGCGCATAATGCGGCTGACCGACCATCACATGGCTGGGACAAAGCGGCAACTCAAGCCGAACACCAGCCTGTACCTCGCCGTAAGGGCAGAGAAATAACAACTCGGGGTCATACATATGACCTGCGGCAGGACCTACACAACAGAGCAGGTCAGACAAGATCAATCTACAAATCACGGGGATGTGCTCGGACGCGCAACGACGGCCATCTAGCCGGACGTGACAAACACACCCTCGCCCGGGCCGAGCACCGCAGACGAACTCCATCTGAGCTACGTCGCGACATGGCCCGACATAGAGGGGCCGCACACCCCCTTTGCTTCACTGATGAAGTAATGGAACAGGAATTCCCGGAAGGGTTTAAACCCATGAATATTGAATCATACGATGGAACAACATACCCCGCAGTAGGGATTGAAGATTTCCTCCTCCATATCCACTTGGCCCGCGGCGATGACCACCACGCCATCAAATACCCCCATTAAAACTAAAGGGGCCAGCGCGGCACTGGCTGAACAGCCTCCCTGAGAACTCCATCGGCAGCTGGGAATATTTGGAAGACGCCTTCCGCAATAACTTCCAAGGTACATATATTCAACCTCCGGACGCCGATGACCTAAGTCACATCATCCAGTAGCCCGGGGAGTCTGCCAGGAATCTCTGGACTAGGTTCTTAATCAAAAAGAACAAATTGTCGATTGTCCGAAACACCGAAGCCCTCTCGGCCTTTAAACATAGCATCCGAGATGAGTGGCTCGCCCGCCACCTCAGTCAAGAAAAACCAAGATCCATGGCTGCCCTTACCACTCTGATGACCCGTTTTTGCGCGGGAGAAGACAGCTGGCTCACTCGTAGAAGCAACAACACCGATGATCCAGGTACTTCCGAAGTTCGAGATGGCAATGGCAAGCCACGACATAATAAACACAAGCGTCGCAATACCAATGAAGGAACGCAAGACATGGCGGTTAACATCGAATTCAGTGGTTCCAAACCCGGTCAACGGAAAAAGCCATTCAAGGAAAACAGAGACAGACCATCCAATTTAGACAAGATAATGGATCGGCCGTGCCAGATTCAAGGCACCCCGGTTAAACCAGCCAATCACACCAACAGGAGCTGCTGGGTTGTTAAACAAGTCGGCAAGCTTAACGCCGAACACAAGGTGAAGGGGCCGCCCAGTGACAACGACGACAAAGAGACTCGCCAGCCAAACATGGGGGGTCAGGAGCAATCCCCCCCCCCCCCCCGAAGTAAAGACAGTGAACATGGTATACGTGACGCACATCCCTACAGAGGGCTGCAAGCATGCGCTACGAGACGCCGGCGTTATAGAGCCACCTGCCCCAAAATTAAGCCAAGTGGCGGCCCGCCCGATCACTTTTGATTGCAAGGACCACCCAGCCAGCATCCGTCATGAAGGTCTGGCAGCTCTCGTCCTTGATCCAATTATCGATGGGTTCCATCTCATGAAAGTCCTTATGGACAGCGGCAGTAGCCTTAATCTACTCTACCAAGACACTGTCCGCAAAATGGGCATTGATCCTTCAAGAATCAGGCCCACCATAACTGAAGGAAATATGCCCTAGAGGCAATAATAAAGTTATTATTTATTTCCTTATTTCATGATAAATGTTTATTATTCATGCTAGAATTGTATTAACCGGAAACATAATACATGTGTGAATACATAGACAAACATAGTGTCACTAGTATGCCTCTACTTGACTAGCTCATGAATCAAAGATGGTTAAGTTTCCTAGCCATAGACATGAGTTGTCATTTGATTAACGGGATCACATCATTAGGAGAATGATGTGATTGACTTGACCCATTCCGTTAGCTTAGCACTTTGATCGTTTAGTATGTTGCTATTGCTTTCTTCATGACTTATACATGTTCCTATGACTATGAGATTATGCAACTCCCCGTTTACCGGAGGAACACTTTGTGTGCTACCAAACCTCACAACATAACTGGGTGATTATAAAGGAGCTCTACAGGTGTCTCCGAAGGTAGTTGTTGAGTTGGCGTATTTCGAGATTAGGATTTGTCACTCCGATTGTCGGGGAGGTATCTCTGGGCCCTCTCGATAATGCACATCACTATAAGCCTTGCAAGCAATGTGACTAATGAGTTAGTTGCGGGATGATGCATTACAGAACGAGTAAAGAGACTTGCCATAACGAGATTGAACTAGGTATTGAGATACCGACGATCGAATCTCGGGCAAGTATCATACCGACGACAAAAGGAACAACGTATGTTGTTATGCGGTTTGACCGATAAAGATCTTCGTAGAATATGTGGGAGCAAATATGACCATCCAGGTTCCGCTATTGGTTATTTACCGGAGACATGTATCGGTCATGTCTACATAGTTCTCAAACCCGTAGGGTCCGCACGCTTAAAGTTCGATGATGGTTATATTATGAGTTTATGTGTTTTGATGTACCGAAGGCGTTTGGACTCCCGGATGAGATCGGGGACATGACGAGGAGTCTTGAAATTGTCGAGACGTAAAGATCGACATATTGGACGACCATATTCGGACTTGAGAAATGTTCCGAGTGATTCGGGTATTTTTCGGAGTACCGGAGAGTTACGGGAATTCGCCGGGGAGTATACGGGCCTTATTGGGCCATACGGGAATAGAGGAGAGAGGCCAAAAGGAAGGAGGCCTATGCCCCCCCTCTGGTCCGAATTGGACAAGGGGTGCAGCCCCCTTTTACTTCTCCCTCTCCTCCTCTTTCCTTCTGTCCTACTCCAACAAGGAAAGGAGAAGTCCTACTCCCGGTGGGAGTAGGACTTCCTCCTTGGCATGCCCTCCTCCTTGGCCGGCCGCCTCCCCCCTTGCTCCTTTATATACGGGGGCAAGGGGGCACCCCAAAGACACAACAATTGATCATTGATCTCTTAGCCGTGTGCGGTGCCCCCCTCCACCATAGTCCTCCTCGATAATATTGTAGCGGTGCTTAGGCGAAGCCCTACGAAGGTAGAACATCAAGACCGTCACCACGCCATCGTGCTGACGGAACTCTCCCTCGACACTCGGCTGGATCGGAGTTCGAGGGATGTCATCGAGCTGAACGTGTGCTGAACTCGGAGGTGCCATGCGTTCGGTACTTGATCGGTCGGATCGTGAAGACGTACGACTACACCAACCGCGTTGTGCTAACACTTCCACTTTCGGTCTATGAGGGTACGTAGACACACTCTCCCCTCTCGTTGCTATGCATCACCTTGATCTTGCGTGTGCGTAGGAATTTTTTTGAAATTACTACGTTCCCCAACAGTGGCATCCGATCCTGGTTTTATGCGTAGATGTTATATGCACAAGTAGAACACAAGTGAGTTGTGGGCGATACAAGTCATACTGCTTACCAGCATGTCATACTTTGGTTCGGCGGTATTGTTGGATGAAGCAGCCCGGACCGACATTACGCGTATGGTTACGCGAGACTGGTTCTACCGACGTGCTTTGCACACTGGTGGCTGGCAGGTGTCAGTTTCTCCAACTTTAGTTGAACCGAGTGTGGCTACGCCCGGTCCTTGCGAAGGTAAAAAAAGCACTAACTTGACGAACTATCGTTGTGGTTTTGATGCGTAGGTAAGAACAGTTCTTGCTTAGCCCGTAGCAGCCACGTAAAATTTGCAACAACAAAGTAGAGGATGTCTAACTTGTTTTTGCAGGGCATGTTGTGATGTGATATGGTCAAGACGTGATGCTATATTTTATTGTATGAGATGATCATGTTTTGTAACCGAAGTTATCGATGGCTGGAAGGAGCCATATGGTTGTCGCTTTATTGTATGAAATGCAACGCATACTGTAATTGCTTTACTTTATCACTAAGCGAGCGATAGTCGTAGAAGCAATAGATGGCGTAACGACAACGATGCTACGATGGAGATCAAGGTGTCGCGCCGGTGACGATGGTGATCACGACGGTGCTTCGGAGATGGAGATCACAAGCACAAGATGATGATGGCCATATCATATCACTTATATTGATTGCATGTGATGTTTATCCTTTATGCATATTATCTTGCTTTGTTTGATGGTAGCACTTTAAGATGATCTCTCACTAATTATCAAGAAGTGTTCTCCCTAAGTATGCACCGTTGCGAAAGTTCTTCGTGCTGAGACACCACGTGATGATCGGGTGTGATAGGCTCTACGTTCAAATACAACGGGTGCAAAACAGTTGCACACACGGTATACTCAGGTTAAACTTGACGAGCCTAGCATATACAGATATGGCCTCGGAACACGGAGATCGAAAGGTCGAACGTGAATCATATAGTAGATATGATCAACATAGTGATGTTCACCATTGAAAACTACTCCATCTCACGTGATGATCGGACATGGTTTAGTTGATTTGGATCACGTGATCACTTAGATGACTAGAGAGATGTCTGTCTAAGTGGGAGTTCCTTAGTAGTATGATTAATTGAACTTAAATTTATCATGAACTTAGTCCTGGTAGTATTTTGCAAATTATGTTGTAGATCAATAGCTCGCGTTGTTGCTTTCATATGTTTATTTTGATATGTTCCTAGAGAAAATTGTGTTGAAAAGTATTAGTAGCAATGATGCGGATTGGATCCGTGATCTGAGGATTTTCCTCATTACTGCACAGAAGAATTATGTCCTTGATACACCGCTAGGTGATGGACCTATTGCAGGAGCAGATGCAGACGTTATGAACGTTTGGCTAGCTCAAAATGAGGACTACTTGATAGTTTAGTGCACCATGCTTAACAGCTTAGAATCGGGACTTCAAAGACGTTTTGAACATCATGGACGATATAAGATGTTCCAGGAGTTGAAGTTAATATTTCAAGCAAATACCTGAGTTAAGAGATATGGAATCTCCAACAAGTTCTATAGCTGAAAGATGGAAGAGAATCGCTCAACTAGTGAGCATGTGCTCAGATTGTCTGGGTACTACAATCGCTTGAATCAAGTGGGAGTTAATCTTCCAGATAAGATAGTGATTGATAGAGTTCTCTAGTCACCATCACCAAGTTACTAGAACTTAGTGATGAACTATAGTATGCAAGGGATAACGAAAATGATTCCCGAGCTCTTCGTGATGTTGAAATCGACGAAGGTAGAAATCAAGAAAGAGCATCAAGTGTTGATGATTGACAAGACCACTAGTTTCTAGAAAAGGGCAAAGAGAAAGAAAGGGAAACTTCAAGTAGATGGCAAGCAAGTTGTCACTCCTGTGAAGAAGCCCAAAGCTGGACCAAAGCTTGAAACTGAGTGCTTACACTGCAAAGGAAATGGTCACTGGAAGCGGAAATGCCCTGAATATTTGGTGGATAAGAAGGATGGGAAATTCAACAAGGGTATATTTGATATAAAGGTTATTGATGTGTGCCTTACTAGTGTTTATAGTAGCCCCTGAGTATTTGATACTTGTTCGGTTGCTGAGATTAGTAACTTGAAACAGGAGTTACAGAATAAACAGAGACTAGTTGAAGGGGAAGTGACGATGAGTGTTGGAAGTAGTTCCAAGATTGATATGATCATCATCACACACTCCCTATATTTTCGAGATTAGTGTTAAACCTAAATAAATGTTATTTGGTGTTTGCGTTGAGCATATAAATGATAAGATCATGTTTATTGCGATACGATTATTCATCTAAGATAGAGAATAAATTGTTATTCTGTTTACATGAATAAAACCTTCTATGGTCATACACCCAATGTTGATGGTTTATTGAATCTTGATCATAGTGATACACATATTCATAATGTTGATGCCAAAAGATGCAAAGTTAATAATGATAGTGCAACTTATTTGTGGCACTGCCGTTTGGGTCATATCGGTGTAAAGTGCATGAAGAAACTCCATAAATATGGATTTTCGTTATCAATTGGTTATTAATCATTTGATGCTTGCGAACCGTGCCTTTTTTGGCAAGATGACTAAAACTCCGTTCTCCGGAACAATGGAACGAGCTACTGACTTGCTGGAAATAATACATACCGATGTATGCGGTCCAATGAGTGTTGATGCTCGTGGCGGGTACTGTTATTTTCTGACTTTCACAGATGATTTGAGCATATATGAGTATATCTACTTAATGAAACATAAGTCTGAAACATTTGAAAAGTTCAAGGAATTTCAGAGTGAAGTGGAGAATCATCGTAACAAGAAAATAAAGTTTCTACAATCTGATTGTAGAGAAGAATATTTGAGTTACGAGTTTGGCCTTCATTTGAAACAATATGAAATAGTTTCGCGACTCACACCACCAGGAACACCACAATGTAATGGTGTGTCCGAATGTCGTAATCGTACTTCACTAGATATGGTGCGATCTATGATGTCTCTTGCCGATTTACCACTATCGTTTTGGGGTTATGCATTAGAGACAGCTGCATTCATGTTAAAAAGGGCACCATCAAAATCCGTTGAGACGACGCCTTATGAATTGTGGTTTGGCAAGAAACCAAAGTTGTCGTTTCTTAAAGTTTGGGGCTGTGATGCTTATGTGAAAAAGTTTCACCTGATAAGCTTGAACCCAAATCGGAGAAGTGCATCTTCATAGAATACCCAAAGGAAACTGTTGGGTACACCTTCTATCACAGATCCGAAGGCAAGATATTCGTTGCTAAAATGGATCCTTTCTAGAGAAGGAGTTTCTCTCAAAAGAAGTGAGTGGGAGGTAAGTAGAACTTGATGAGGTAAATGTACCTACTCCTTTATTTGAAAGTAGTTCATCACAGAAACCAGTTTCAATGATTCCTACACCAATTAGTGAGGAAGCTAATGATGATGATCATGAAACTTTAGATTAAGTTACTACAAAACCTCGTAGGTCTTCCAAAGTACAGTCCGCACCAGAGTGGTACGGTAATCCTGTTCTGGAAGTCATGTTACTAGACCATGATGAACCTACGAACTATGAGGAAGCGATGATGAGCCCAGATTCCACGAAATGGCTTGAGGCCATGAAATCTGAGATGAGATCCATGTATGAGAAGGAAGTGTGGACTTTGGTGGAGTTGCCCGATGATCGGCAAGCCATATTGTATAAATGGATCTTCAAGAGGAAGACAGACGCTCATAGTAGTGTTACTATCTACAAAGCTCGACTTGTCACAAAAAGGTTTTCAACAAGTTCAAGGTGTTGACTACAATGAGATTTTCTCAAATGTAGTGATGCTTAAGTCTGTCCGAATCATGTTAGAAATTGCCACATTTTATGGAATCTGGCAAATGGACGTCAAAACTGCATTCCTTAATGGTTTTCTTAAAGAAGAGTTGTATATGATGCAACCAGAAGGTTTTGTCAATCCAAAAGGTGCTAACAAAGTGTGCAAGCTCCAGTGATCCATCTATGGACTGGTGCAAGCATCTCAGAGTTGGAATATACGCTTTGATAAGTTGATCAAAGCATATAGTTTTATATAGACTTGCGGTGAAGCCTGTATTTACAATAAGGTGAGTGGAGCACTACCGCCTTTCTGATAAATATATGTGGGTAACATATTGTTGATCAAAAATGATGTAGAATTTTTCTAGAAAGCATAAAGGAGTATTTGAAAGGAGTTCTTTAAAAGAAAGACCTCAGTAAAGCTACTTACATATTGGGCATCAAGATGTATAAGATAGATCAAGACGCTTGATAAGATTTTTTCAATTAGTACATACCTTGATAAGATTTTGAAGTAATTCAGAATGGAACAGTCAAAGAAGGAGTTCTTGTCTATGTTGCAAGGTGTGAAGTTGAGTAAGACTCTAATCCCAACCACAGAAGAAAATAGAAAAGAGAATGAAAGTCATTCCCTATGCCTCAGTCATAGGTTCTATAAAGTATGATATGCTATGTACCAGACCTATTGTATACCTTGCTCTGAATTTGGCAAGGGAGTACAATAGTGATCTAGGAGTAGATCACTGGACATTGGTCAAGAATATCCTTAGTAAGGACAAAGGAAATATTTCTCGGTTATGGAGGTGATAAAAGAGCCCGTCGTAAAGAGTTACATTGGTGCAAGCTTTCACACCGATCCAGATGACTCTAAGTCTCAATATGGATACATATTGAAAGTGGGAGCAATTAGCTAGAGTAGCTCCGTGCAGAGCATTGTAGACATAGAATATTTGCAAAATACATACGGCTCTGAATGTGACAGACCCATTGACTAAGCTTCTCTCACGAGCAAAACATGATCACACCTTAGTACTCTTTGGGTGTTAATCACATACCGATGTGTACTAGATTATTGACTCTAGTAAACCCTTTGGGTGTTGGTCACAGGACGATGTGAACTATGGGTGTTAATCATATACACATATGAATATTGGTGTCAAATCACATGGCGATGTGAACTAGATTATTGACTCTAGTGCAAGTGGGAGACTGAAGGAAATATGCCCTAGAGGCAATAATAAAGTTATTATTTATTTCCTAATTTTATGATAAATGTTTATTATTCATGCTAGAATTGTATTAACCGGAAACATAATACATGTGTGAATACATAGACAAACATAGTGTCACTAGTATGCCTCTACTTGACTAGCTCGTGAATCAAAGATGGTTAAGTTTCCTAGCCATAGACATGAGTTGTCATTTGATTAACGGGATCACATCATTAGGAGAATGATGTGATTGACTTGACCCATTCCGTTAGCATAGCACCTAATCGTTTAGTATGTTGCTATTGCTTTCTTCATGACTTATACATGTTCCTATGACTATGAGATTATGCAACTCCTGTTTACCGGAGGAACACTTTGTGTGCTACCAAACCTCACAACATAATTGGGTGATTATAAAGGAGCTCTACAGGTGTCTCCGAAGGTACTTGTTGAGTTGGCGTATTTCGAGATTAGGATTTGTCACTCCGATTGTCAAGGAGGTATCTCTGGGCCCTCTCGGTAATGCACATCACTATAAGCCTTGCAAGCAATGTGAATAATGAGTTAGTTGCGGGATGATGCATTACATAACGAGTAAAGAGACTTGCCGTAACGAGATTGAACTAGTTATTGAGATACCGACGATCGAATCTTGGGCAAGTATCATACCGATGACAAAAGGAACAACGTATGTTGTTATGCGGTTTGACCGATAAAGATCTTCGTAGAATATGTGGGAGCCAATATGAGCATCCAGGTTCTACTATTGGTTATTGACCGGAGACGTGTTTCGGTTGTGTCTACATAGTTCTCGAACCCGTAGGGTCTGCACGCTTAAAGTTCGATGACGGTTATATTATGAGTTTATGTGTTTTGACGTATGGAAGGAATTTGGAGTCCCGGATGAGATTGGGGACATGACGAGGAGTCTCGAAATGGTCGAGAAGTATAGATCGATATATTGGACGAATATATTCGGACTTCGGAAAGGTTCCAAGTGATTCGTGTATTTTTCGGAGTACCGGAGAGTTACGGGAATTCGCCGGGGAGTATATGGGCCTTATTGGGCCATACGGGAATAGAGGAGAGAGGCCAAAAGGAAGGAGGCCTGCGCCCCCCTCTAGTCTGAATTGCACAAGGGGTGCAGCCCCCTTTTCCTTCTCCCTCTCCTCCTCTTTCCTTCTCTCCTACTCCAACAAGGAAAGGAGAAGTCCTACTCCCGGTGGGTGTAGGACTTCCCCCTTGGCGCGCCCTCCTCCTTGGCCGGCCGCCTCCCCCCTTGCTCCTTTATATACGGGGGCAAGGGGCACCCCAAAGATGCAACAATTGATCAATTATGTCTTAGCCGTGTGCGGTGCCCCCCTCCACCATAGTCCTCCTCGATAATATTGTAGCGGTGCTTAGGCGAAACCCTGAGACGGTAGAACATCAATATCGTCACCACGCCGTCGTGCTGACGGAACTCTCCCTCAACACTCGGCTGGATCGGAGTTCGAGGGACATTATCGAGCTGAACGTGTGCTGAACTCAGAGGTGCCGTGCGTTTGGTACTTGATCGGTCGGATCGTGAAGACGTACGACTACATCAACTGCGTTGTGCTAATGCTTCCGCTTTCGGTCTACGAGGGTACGTAGACACACTCTCCCCTCTCGTTGCCATGCATCACCATGATCTTGCGTGTGCATAGGAAATTTTTTGAAATTACTACGTTCCCCAACAATAACTACCTTCAAGAGAACAATATCCGGTGTAGACGCTCACGGCACGGGCTTGATCACATTGGAAGTCATTTTCGGCTCACTGAACAACTTTCGAAGCAAAGGCTTGACCTTCGATATTGTCCCGCTCCGCAGTAGCTGCCATGCACTACTCGGATATACCGCTTTTGCTCGCTTTAATGCAGTCCCAGCTTCCACCTATCTTCAACTTAGGATGCCCGGTCCACGCGGCACCATCACGATAAATGAAAATACGGAATGCTCCCTCCGTACAGAGGAGCATACTACGGCTATTGCGGCCAAAGTACAAAGCGGCCTTATCAAGCTGCACATTTCGTCGGCCATCAAGTCGTCGGTCTCCATCAGACAGGACCAATCAATCTCAGAGCTGAATAGCAATTTGGCCACCGCAGTCCGCTCCATATAGCCGCGAAGTCTGTCCCGCGCACAAAATTATACACTTAAAATACCCTGGTCATCGGCGGAGGCACAATGCGGATAGACCTATAATACCGTCTGCACTCTCATATTATTTTTTCTTTTGCTAACCATTTTTTATCTTTTACCATAGGTGACAATATTTGTTGAGAAGTCCTTTAACCATGGCAAGGGAGCGCAGACGTGCGACAGGAGGTCCAAATTTTTTTTATTAGACCGCACTCTTTATTTCAAACCTGTAAAGTGCCCTTTTTCTCAGCTTTCGACCCCTGGCATGTCAAATAGCCTTGGTAGTACGTATTCAGTATTTGCTTTTCTCAAAGAACTGAATGTCGCTACTGTGGTTATTTCACGCACGCACCCCGGCATATGTTGCCAGGGGCTCGATATGGCAACATATGAGTTGCCAACAAGTCCGAACAGCTTTATAGCACACTTCAGCATCACGAGTTTGGCCTTATATGCATCAGCTCCGAATCATGTCTTGGGTCAATAGTTGGGTTGCCCAGCTCCTATGCTTACTGCCTTACATTCCACTCTATCGTCTAGGGTAGTAAAGGGAGAACTACTGCGATTTGTCCTGGTTCGTCCGGATGAGCACCTCAGTAGAGAAAGCCGAAAACTGACTGTCATGATGCAGCGAGAGCTGTTCAACCACTCGATGACTCAATAGAATCTTCGCGATTCCTTCCATATTACTCGAAGGACCGTTCTTCTGGCCACGTATGAAAGCGCACCATATTCGGATAATCGCGTACATACCAGGGGCTATATCGTAGACCCACCGTCAAACTCCTATGGCTAAGTGAAAGTGTTAAAGCCCTATAGTCAAATTACCTGGTTCGCTGCCGGCGTGGTGACACCTCCTTAATGGACCAAGACATTGGGTCAATAGTGATCAAGTGCTTTTCTGAACACCCCCGCGTTATATGCGAGGGGGCAGAAGCCGACGACTGGAAAACTTTCAGATTACACAAAAAACGGCCGCACAGGAGGCACCAAAAACCTTTTTTAGGCAAAAGTATAAAAAACATAGCCTTAAATATATCATAATATTGTTTTTACAATTTTGGTCCACTTCACTCAAACATAATATCTTTCGAGCACTGACCCTCTATCAAGTGGGCACCCTCTAGGACATCCTTAAAAAATGCTCTGGCATGTGATGGTCCTTGCCCTTGGGTGGACTTTCCGCTGCAATATCGGTGGCCTTCATCTTCGCTCAGTACATCTTGACATGGGCAAGGGCCATCCGTGCACCTTCTATGCATGTTGACCGCTTAACAGCGTCGATACGCGGCACCACATCAACAAGTCGCTGCACTAAACCGAAATAACCATTCAGAATTGGCTCAGTCCGCCACAGCCGGACCACGACATCCTTCATGGCAGATCCGGATATCTTGTGGAGCTCAGCCCACTAGGCCATCTGTTTGTTTAGCAACAGCGGACGCTTTGGCATATTGAATTGCGACCAGAAAAGCTTTTCCGTCACATGTCCTTCTTGCGCTTGGAAAAACTGCGTCACATCGGAGACACTCTTCGGCAAGTCCAAAAATACGTTTGGACAACTCCACATTTGATTAAGCGGGGCATACTTCGGATCACCGAATTTAGTTTGTAATAAGAAGGGCTTACCAGCCGCGATCTCCCTAGCTTGCTGGATCTCCTCCCGAGCCGCTCTAGACTCGGACCGTGCTTCCCTCGCCTTTTGTAAGGCCTTGTCAAGATCAGCCGCTCTGATTTTGTTATCTTTCTCGAGCAATTCGCATTGGCTAGCGGCATCCTTTAGCTCAAGCGCCATGGTAGATATTCTCTCCTCGCACTGGCGCCTAATAGCCTGTTCGGCCTCTAATTCAGCAGCTTCCTTTTCGGCAGCCGCATTACTCATCCTGGCTTGCTCCTTGTCCCCGGCAAGCTCAGCCCTAAGGGTCTCAACCGCGGCGGCACTATCTGCAGTTATGCATATCTCAGTATACAATTTTCAGTGTCATGCTCATATTATAATAATTGCATATACTGACTGCCCCAAAAACATACCTTGCGCCTCGTCGAGCCGCCTGTTAATAAGTGTTATGTCATCATACTCCACATCAAGTTTCCGCTTCAGATCTGCTACCTCTGTAGCTTGGGCAGTCGCCAGGGATGTAACAGCCTATGTCCCAAATTAGTCAGATTATTTCCTGGGCATATCTTTCTTGATCCTCTGATCACCTTCCTTTGGATGCCAACCAGAGTCTCAGGGGCTACTATCTATACACAGGTGCATTTTGCATTTATAGCACAATTGAAAATATTACATTACATACCTTGAAGCCTCTTAGAAGGCTTGTAAAGGCTACAACAATCCGATTCTCGCGGACAGAACCCTCTCAACCACCATACCAATCAAGGTACGATATTCCTCTGAGACAAGTGCATGTCGCAATACGTCCATCAATGTGTCCGGATCCCTGGAAGCACCTGAAGGGGTACGGACTCCCTTCATAGGAATATGTCTACTCGGCCTTAGAGTCATCTCTGGCTATAAATCGGATAGTCTAGGACCTTTATTGTTGGTCCCCGTAGGGGCCGCACACCCCGGACTCTGGACGGCTGAAGTGTCACCTTCGGGCCTAGTCTTCATTGTCCCTTGCACAGCTTGTTGATCGGGAGAGATCCTCTGGGATGACACCTTGGCGTCATCTGCCTTATCGGGCGGGGAGATCTATGGAGGCGTCTCGCTCTCCATCATCTCCGAAAGAAGATCCCCCGAGGAGGAGGACTGTTGAGGAAGGCTACATGCCGGACTGCAAACATATATTTTAAATGTTACCCTTGCAACCAGGAAAGAACAGGATATGTTTAAAACACCCTTGTTCACTTACGATTCAGCTAAGGGCCTATCCTTATGGAGGAACTGCGTGTCAACGTCACCTCCCGAACCAGAACCCCCTGACAGGGATATCTTCCCTTGCTTAGAAGCCCCTATCTTCAAGTCTTTGGAGGCGGCTCTCTTCTTCCCATGGGGAGAAGGGATGTTAGTTTCTCCTTCCCTTTCATATTCAGAAGACGGAGTTCCAATCTCCTCGGACGAGGTGTCTGGTGTACCTCTAGAATGGGGGGCACCTTGGGCCTTCTTGCTCTCCTCCTTGTCTTCCTTTGCCGGCACTTGATATGGTTCCAGGACCAGCATCCTTGTTAACACCGGATCAGCTGAGTCTTCGGGAAGAGAGGCCGAACACCTGATTCTCTTCGCCTTCTTTATCCAGCCCTGGCCGAGTATGGTTTTCTCAGTATACTGTTATGGGAAATTTAACTACGCAGTGTTCAGGAGTCGATTGCTTACCGAAGTATCCGGATGGTTGCAGTCAAGGCCGATGTCCTTTGTAGTATCCGGACACTGTTTTCGTGTCCCGAAGAATAATTTCCTCATTCCTCTGAGCGTCATGCCGGAGAAGTGCTGAAGGGTTCGTGGTCCTTCCGGATTGAACTCCCAGATGCGGAGAGGCCGTCGCTAGCACGGTAGGACCCGGCGGACTACAATTACTTGGATTATGTTGATGAGACCTGTGTCCTTTTCGATGAAGCTCCGAATGCGTCTTTGTAGCGTCTACACTTCATCAACGTATCCCCAGTCCAGACCCTTATTAGTCCATGATGCAAGCTATAATGGTGGGCCAGATCGGAACGCGGGTGTAGCTGCCCACTTGGTACCGTGGGGTTTAGTGATGTAAAACCACTCCCGCTGCCATAGGTCGGAAGTTTCTGTGAAGGAGCCCTTTGGCCAAGGAGTATTGGTGAGTTTACTCACTACAGCACCACTGCACTCTTCTTATTTCCTATCGACTACCTTTGGCTTCACATTAAAGGTCTTGAGCCACAAGCCGAAGTGTGGGGGGATACGGAGGAAGGCCTCACACACAATGATGAACGCCGAGACGTGGATAAAGAAGTCCGGAGCTAGATCGTGAAAACCTAGCCCATAATAGAACATGAGCCCTTGAACAAAGGGATGAAGAGCGAACCCTGGCCCTCAGAGGAAGTGGGATGAACATGACCCTCTCGCCGGATCTGGGAGTAGGAATAACCTGCCCTTGAGCAGGAAGCGTGTGGGGGATTTCCACGGTCAGGTATCTTGCCTCCCGGAGCTTTGCGATATCCTCCTCTGTGACAGAGGAAGCCACCCATCGGCCTTGAGGGCTGGGTCTGGACATGATTGAGAAACGCGAAGTGATGAAATTGAACCTTGGGCACTGAAGCTCGAGGTAGGATAGGTTGAGGAAAGGGTTGGCGTAAAGGAGAGAAGATGGGTCTTAGCCCCTTTATAAAGGTGATGCATATCAAACGCCCCCTCCTAGGCCTTAAAACCTGCCTATTCTCAAGGAATCATGCCAACATAACGGTTGGGTTACCCACACCCATATTGATAGGAATCCCGCAATAAGGGGACACGATCTCTGCCTTGACAAGACGTGCCAATGAAGCCATGTCTCGAAATATGGAGCGGCAGGCTAAAAACGGTTCGAAATAATGGTCGGGCGGTGACGTGATGTCCCACTACAAAAAATTGTCAGTAGATTGGACTCGTGAAATATTATACTCTCTCCGGTTGTGTGTGGAATTTGTTTTGCAGAGTCGGGCATGATTCTTGTGTTCAGAGACTATTTTAGAGTATTTGGAGAAGGAACCCGCCTCGCAATGCCGAAGACAATCTATGTGTCGGACACCTCGTCATTGAAGCCTGGTCCAGGGGCTACTGAGGGAGTCCTGGATTAAGGGGTCCTCGGGCGTCCAGCCTATTGACATGGGCCGGACTGATGGGCTATGAAGATACAAGACCGAGGACTCTCACCCGTGTCCATATGGGACTCTCCTTGGTGTGGAAGGCAAGCTCGGCGTTCGGATATGTAGATTCCTTTCTCTGTAACCAACTTTGTACAACCCTAGTCCCCTTCGGTGTCTATATAAACTGAAGTGCTTAGTCTGTAGAGGCAATCATAATCATACAGGCTAGAATTCTAGGGTTTTAGCCTTTATGATCTCGTGGTACATCAACTCTTGTAATATTCATATTCATCAAGATCAATCAAGCAGGAAGTAGGGTATTACCTCCATAGAGAGGGCCCAAACCTAGGTAAACATCGTGTCACCCGCCTCCTGTTACCATCAACATTAGATGCACAGTTCGGGACCCCCTACCCGAGATCCGCCGGTTTTGACACCGACAGGCGGACCGGCCCAAAGGTGAGAGGAGACCGCAGATGTGGCAAGCTTAGAAGTGCCTCGTGGTCAGCGACGGTGGGTCAGGCGACACAGTCGCGATGGCTGGTCGGTGAGCGGGCGAGATAGAAGCAACAGCGAGCCAGCATCAACTTGAGGCGGCTAGGAATCAGACGAGAAGATGGGGCGGCCTCTTAGAGCGGTGGCTCGCAGCAAGGTAGGGCGACTGCAAGTCAAGGCAGGACCAGCTCGGTGGCAGGCGGTCGTCGAGGCACCGACGGGTTGAGGAAATAGGCTGCAACTCAGGTAGAGAGCGGTGGCGCGGGATGAGGTGGCTGTCTTGCTCTGGTAGTGAGCGAAGGAGGCCATGGAGGCTGAGACGGCCTTGCCCGAGATGAGTCTCGACGGCGGCTTGGAACGGCACTAGGCCATGGAGAGTGTGGTGGCAAAGGGCGGGGCGAGCCTACAGCGGCGGATGCAGGCGGTTGAGCCCGTGACCATTGCCGCTTGCGGAGACTCGCCGGCGAAGGGAGGCAAGTCGCCACAGGGACAGGGCGAGGAGAAGGAAGTCCGTGTCTATGGCTATATCTGTTCTAGGTCATAGTTGACTTGGTGGCTCCACCCTTTTTTTCAGCCGGTAGCACTTGATACTAATCTGAATTTTTTTAAGGTACTAATCTGACTTGATGGTTTGAATGCAGTGCATAGCAATAGCAGTAGGGTAGTAGCCATGGCAGATGTGGAATTTGGCGGCGACTTGGAAACAACTCAACGGCTTGGTGCCAAGATAGAGGTGAGGTCACGGCCTGAGAAAAAGGCAACAATGAACTCACGTCGGCAAGGCGGCTTGACGAAAAAATCACAGTTGTGAATCCAGCTTGCGGCCCTATCCGCGTCTGGGCCGGGACCGTGTCCGCTTGAGAACAATTAAAACTTTTTGCACTGGGTTGACCGATCGGGCTAGTTGTGTGCTCCCTGAGATTAGATCCCTAAACCTCCTACTGTTGAGTAGACACGTCAGCTGAGCAGACATGTATGACATGACTAATGAACTCAAAGTTGATGTAGATCATTTCTAAGCTGGGCCTTCTTCATCCAGTCAATCACGAGCTTCTCCATCCCTTGAAGAGCTCCCACGAAGAACATAACACCACCGTGCGCTGCCCCATGGTGGGCGCTAACTATCATGGTTTTTTCATGGCAAATTTCCTAGTGTGAGGACTTAGTCGTGAGGCCATCGCAACCAGGTAGTAACTTGAATTGGGTTGATCGGAATCAAGAAGACGCGAGATTTTACCCAGGTTCGGCCCCTCACGATGGAGGTAAAAGCCTATATCCTGCTTGATTTCTATTGATCATCATGGTCTCGATTACAAGGGCGCTATTTTGCTGCCTCTACCTCAAGAGCCCTTAAAACATTTATCTCGAGACCTACTGAAACGTCTATGTCGAGACTTGTCTGTCTAAGACCTTTATATTTTCACCTGTCCCTCTTGAGTGCCTTGCCCGCCGGGTAGCTCGTCTTCAGGACCCATCTCCCAGACTCATATCCGGGACTCATCATGGCGGGTTAAGATGGCGGGTTAAGTCCAGAGATGGCTTAAGTCCAGTGAGGACTTAAGTCCCAGGGCAGCTTAAGCCAGAGAGGACTCAAGTCTCAGGCCGGCTTAAGCCCGGAGAGGACTTAAGTCTCTGGGCAGCTTAAGCCCAGAGATGACTTAAGTCTAGAGATGACTTATCCTCACGAGCTGGGTCTAGCGCGCGGGTAATTCCCCCGACAGGCTCCTTGCATGCCCTCTTTGGATTGGACACTATGTCCCTAGGGTGCATAATTTCGCACTCAAGATTCCCTAGGCCGCCAAGGAGCCAAAATTCAGTGAAGCACTAGAACGGCTCGAACAAGGACCGACATGGCTTCGAGCCCTCACATAGGCAGGAATCTGTCAGAGAACCACTTCCATTATACCGCCAGGTCAACTGGTAGAGCGCCTCAATGGACAAAGCCAAAAACTGACCATCTAGGTAGGCGCAAACTGATCGGCCATCCGCGGACTGGGTTAAGCGACATGAAGATTGATATGTCTCCATTGTATCTATAATTTTTGATTGTTTCATGCCAATATTATACAACTTTCACATACTTTTGGCAACTTTTTATATGATTTATTGGACTAACCTATTAATCCAGTGCCTAGTGCCAGTTCCTGTTTTTTGTATCGCAGAAAATCCATATCAAACGAAGTCCAAACGCGATAAAATTTGACGGAGAATTATCAGGGAATTTATGTGATTTTTGGGAGGTGGAATCAACACAAATGGGGGCCCACAGAGCCCACAACCCACCAGGGCGCGCCATAGGCCCCAGGCGTGCCCTGGTGTCTTGTGCCCTCCTCAAACATCGGTTAGAGCCCTTATTATGGTGCAAGAAAGATAGTTTATGGGGAAAAATCATGTAAAAATTTCAGCGCAATAGGAGTTATAGATCTCCGGGAATTTAAGAACCCGTGAAGGGCCAGACCTGGGGAACGTGAAATAGAAGGGAATAGAGAGACAGATCCAATCTCGGAGGGGCTCCTACCCCTCCACCGCCATGGAGGCCATGCACCAGAGGGGGAACTCTCCTCCCATCTAGGGGGAGGCCAAGGAAGAAGAAGAAGGAGGGAGCTCCCCTCTCTCTCTCTCCCGGTGGCGCCGGAACATCGCCGGGGCAAGGATCGTGACGGCGATCTACATCAACAATCTTGCTACCGTCAACACCAACTCTCTCCCCCTCTATGCAGCGGTGTAACAGCCCTTCTCCCCACTGTAATCTCTACTTAAACATGGTGCTCAACTCCATATATTGTTTCCCAGTGATATTTGGCTATCCTATGATGTTTGAGTAGATCCATTTTGTCTTCTGGGTTAATCGTGATCTTGGTTGGTATGATTGTATATTTTATTTATGGTGCTGTCCTACAGTGCCCTTCGTATCGTGCAAACGTGAGGGGCCCCCTCTGTAGGGTGTTGCAATATGTTCATGGTTAGTTTATTGTCAGTGTTGCGGGGGTGACAGCAGCCTAAATGCGGATAAGTGGGTTATGGTGTATGTGAGTAAAGAGGACTTGATACTTAATGCTATGGTTGGGTACGACCTTAATGATCTTTAGTAGTTGTGGATGCTTGCTAGGGGTCCAATCATAAGTGCATATGATCCAAGTAGAGAAAGTTTGTTAGCTCATGCCTCGCCCTCATATAAAATTATAAGAATGATTACCGGTACTTGTTATCGATTGCCTGGGGACAGATGACTTTCGTCTTCACAAAAGCTATCCACTTTTATTACCTTGCAATTTATTTCGTAGTTTTATTCTCGCAAAGTACTCGTAGTTTTATTCTTGCAAAATAGTTTCTTACTTGTTTTAGGTAAAGCAAACGTCAAGTATGCGTAAAGTTGTATCGGTGGTCGATAGAACTTGAGGGAAAATTTGTTCTAACTTTAGCTCCTCGTTGGGTTCGACACTCTTATTTATCGAAGAAGGCTACAAACAATCCCCTATACTTGTGGGTTATCAAGACCTTTTTCTGGCACCGTTGCCGGGGAGAAATAGCATGGGGTGAATATTCTCGTGTGTTCTTGTTTGCTTTATCACTAAGTAATTTTTATTTTCAGTTCTAAGTTGTTCTCTATCTTTAGTTATAGATATGGAACACGAAACACCAAAAAATTAGTTGTACTTGCTATTCATGGAGATGGGGAACCTCCTAAAACCCTCGATGCTCGTGATGTGAAAAATATTATGCACTACTTTGATAATCCTGACAAAACCCCATTCAACTTGATAATGGGAGTAATGTTGGATCAACGTGAATACTTTAGGGATTATCACTTGACACAAAAGGGAAAATTATTATGGGATCAAATTGATATGTTGCATTGGTATGCTTGGAATTTATGCCAGAGATATGATTATACTTGTTGCTTTAGGATGAACGCTCCACACCTTCCCTTTTCATGCAATTTAATGATAATGAAACCTTGGCTTCTTATGCTAATTGTAGATATGATTATTATGATTTGGAACGAATAGAAGAATTTGTTGCTTTTAGGGGTGCTTATGAAATTGAATCTTTTTTTAAAGTATGAAGCTTTTGATGATGATGTTTATAGACCTGAAAATTTTGCCATCCTTAAATATTGCTATGAAAATTATAAATACAATTCCAATATTGATATATTTATTGATAAAGTCTCTGCTATCCAAGAAGAGAATAATATTTTGCAGGAGTCTATGGAAGAAATTGATGAAACTATGAGCTCATTGGATGAAAAATCTGAGGAGGAGAGCGAAGAACAAAAGGATGAAGGGCGGATTAGCTACCCGTGCCCACCTTCTAATGAGAGTAACTCTTCAACTCATACATTATTTAATTTCCCTTCATGCTTACCGAAGGATGAATGCTATGATAATTGCTATGATCCCGTTGATTCCTTTGAAATATCCCTTTTTGATGAACTTGATGCTTGTGGCCATGATGCCAATATGAATGATGCTTATGGAGATGAACTTGCTATAGTTCCTTATGTTAAGAATTAAATTGTTGCTATTGCACCCTCGCATGATAGTCCTATTATATTTTTGAATTCTCCAAACTACACTATATTGGACAAGTTTGCTCTTATTAAGGATTATATTGATGGGTTGCCATTTACCGTTGCACATGATGATTTTGATGAATGTAATATGCATGTGCTTGCTACTCCTACTTGCAACTATTATGAGCGAGTAACTACATCTCCGCCTCTCTATGTTTCCAACACGATAGAATTGCAAAAAACTACTTATGCTGTGTATTGGCCATTACTTGATGTGCATGAATTGTTCTTGTATGACATGGCAATGCATAGGAAGAGAGTTAGACTTCGGCATTTCATGATATATGCTTCTTTGTGCTCACTAATGAATTCCAAATCATTGTTAATTAAAATTGGCTTTGATATACCTTGGGATCCGGGTGGATCCATTCCTTGATCACTTTATGACTAGCTTAATGGCATTAAAGAAAGCGTTGCCAGGGAGACAACCCGAAAGTTTTAGAGAGTCATTTATTTCTGTTGAGTGCTTTCATAAAGTTTAAAAAAAAATATAGAGGGGAACTTAAAACTTCACAAAAAGAGAAGTGACTGAAAGGTGATGTGTCGGTGTACTAGAGTAGGGATACCCTAGTATCCCGAACTTGTGCACGGGCAGTCGCAGCACCCCGCGGCAAGGCTTGCCGGGCGACCGCCAAGGTCCTCTGTGGTTCCTTTGGATCCATTCAAGAACAAAGTGTTCAAGCCAAGGAGACAAGACCCCGGCAAGAGGAGCTTGCCGGGAAGGCCAACCGAGGCAGCTCAAGGAACTTGCCGCGACGCGCCACGCGTCCCGGCAAGGCCCGGCGAGCGACAAGCTTCCGGACGCGACAAGACAACGACCGCGGCAAGGCGCTTGCCGTGGCAAGCTACCACTCTGTACCTGCGCTCCAGCACATCCGCCAACGTGTCGCCCTAGGGCCTTTCCAGGCGCGCGTGGCAAGAGGTTGTGCAGCCAGCGGTGCGAGGTGGCAAGCGACGCTGACAAGATTGCCATCGTGGCAAGTGGTGGCGTCCCTGACGGTCCCTTTTTGCACTGTTTGGGCGACACAGACGGGCATTTAATGCCTTTGTCCCCTGCCGTCAGGGTTAGGTATGATACAATGTACAAGTAGTTGTACCAACCGCAACACTTTTTCCATTTTTACCCTTGCCTACGTTGCCACCTGTCGGTGACCCCTTGAGCATATAAAAGGAGGCCCATGCGCAACGTAGAGGGGGGTTCGAAAGGTTCAAAGCTAGAAAACACTCATGCTCGGTCTCCTTAGCAGCTAGTGTGTACTGTAGCACTCAGCACTCCCGAGCAAGAACTCAATACAATCAGACATGTAGCAGTAGGAGTATTATCTCTCCGGAGAGCTCCGAAGCTGGGTAAACCGCTCGTGTGCTTCGCCTCGATATGCTCTTCGCGCGATCTCTGCCCCCCGCCGAACCGAAAGGGGCCCGGTCCGCCGGCCCCATAGGTGTCCATGGATCAGTAGTTCTCCCACGACATCTTTGGCGCGCCAGGTAGGGGGCGTCGAGGCTGTGTGAACCTAATCCGGCATTCACACGGGCTAGATCTTCATCTTCTTCATCGACATGCCACCGAAGAAGAAGGCTTCGGAGGTGGCTACTCCGTCCACGTCGATCCCACCACCACCGGAGCAAACGGGTGGTGGGGTAGACGCCGGCGGAAGAACGGGCGTCGATGAGGGAGCTCACGGTGCTGCCAGGTCCAAGGACAAGGCTGCGCAGACCTCGGTGTCCGTACATGCACCACGCCCATCTCAGGAGGCGCGGGACTGACAGCGTCATGGTACTCGCGGTACCATACGTTCGTTGGACCAAGATCGAGCTGGTGGATCTCGGGTCGCTCAAGACCAGCATGCACGCCAACATGCTGGCACGACCAAGACACGGTTGCCTGGACGGGATACTGCTCCTTCTAACGTAGTTAGAAGTCCGAGCATATCCCGCTCCTCGCACCGTTCCCCACTGCCACCCACCACTCTAGCAGAAGCTTTGGCACAAGCTCAACTGCTCCTGGATTACCCTCCAACGGCGGACAAGATTGACGAATGGAGGGCCACCATTCAGAGTCTCATCGGCTTCGCCAACGGCGACACTCCACGGAAGCCGAGTATGTCGCAGCCGCGGCAAGACTGCCAGGCGCGAGCCGATGGCGACAAAACCGGTGGGGGTGCAACCACCGTGCACTCTCCACCCCGAAGGCCAAGATGCCGACTCGCCGGATCCACCTCGACAATGACTCCACCGCGTCATCAGATCCACGAGCTTGTCGCGATCAGCGCCAAGTTCTTCACGAACGACAGCAAGAAGACGCTCGTACTCGCATCGAGCGTCGAAGAGAAGTGCGGCGTCAATCGGACCAGCGCGCTGGGCCCACTGTCGATATGCACGCGCCAGGGGAACTAGGTGACTTGCCGTACGCGGTAGGTTGCCCTGCGTTCGCTCGTGAGCTGCGGCAAGTCCAGTGGCCCAGCACGAAGAATTTCAAGCCAGACGTACCAGAGAATTACGACGGCAAGTCGCATCCGTCGGAGTTCCTCAGCATCTACACCATCGCGGTGCATGTTGCTGGGGGGCGGGACGACAAGATCCTTGCCAACTACTTCCCGCTGGTGCTCAAGCCCAATGTCAGATCCTGGCTCATCCACTTGCCGGACAACTCCATATCCTCCTGGGCAGACCTGTGCCATCGGTTTGTCGGCGCCTTCAGTGACCACAAGCCTCATGGCCAAGAGAGCGACCTTCATCGCGCCGCCCGAAGGAAGGAGAGTCCCTCTGCAAGTACATCCAGAGGTTCAGCCGTGTGCAGCACAACATCCCAGATGTCCACCCTGCCACGGTCATCAGCGCGTTCCATCAGAACGTGCGAAACCGCAGGATGCGGGAGGAGATGGCGATGTGCAAGATCAGAGACGTTAGTGAGCTATATGCCCTGGCCGACAAGTGTGCGTCTTTGAGGAAGGAGGAAACTCCCGGAGAGAATCTGAGGCGGGAGGATCGGCGGCAAGGATGCTGCCCCGGCAAACAAAAACCGGCGGTGGAACAACAGGAAGAAGAAAGGAAAAGATGTGCTAGTCATTGAGCAGTCCGGCAACGAAGGTGGCGCCAAAAATGCTGTGGCGGCCACCGACAAGCAGGACTGCACCGACAAGCAGTACTGCAAGATCCACCGCACCAAGGGCCATGACCTCCAGAGCTGCAAGAAGGCCGAGCAGCTTGTCGAGCAGCAAAAGGCTGAGTACGAGCGACGCGACAAGGAGAAGGCCTAAGAAGGTACTGGGGGATCCGGCAAGAAAGCGCCCCGCCGAGGAGGCGCGCGGCAAGGCCAAGCAGCGGCAAGGACACAGACCTCCAGCGGCGCGACAAGGATGAAGATGGCGGCGACAATGAAGATATGGATGATGGCGGGACCAGCGGCGGGGAGTTCGAAAGCCCACAGAGGTCTGTGCGTTGGCGGCGGTGCTTCTCGCATACTTCACACTGCCGGCTAAAGCGGTGGGTGCGGGAAGTCAATGCGGCGAGAACCACCGCCGAGTCACGCAAGCCTCGAAATGGTCCAACACGCCTATCATCTTTGATATTCAGGACCACCCTGATTGCATAACTGCGGTCGGGTGCTTGCCGATGTTGGTTTCACCAACTATCCGCAACCTCAATGTCACTAAGATGCTAGTAGACGGCGGGGCCGGCTTGAACCTGATCTCCTCCGCGGTACTCCGGAAACTCCAGATCCCTGATAGCGAGCTCGAAGAGACCGACACGTTCCATGGAATCAATCCGGGAAGGAGCAAGCCGAAGGGAAAGATCACGTTGCTAGTGACATTTGGCGCGAAGTTGAACCGGGGATCGAGAGGGTCACTTTTGGCGTTCTTGACTTTCCATTGCCTTACAATGGGATACTCGGCCGTCGGCTTCGCCAAATTCATGGCAGCCTCTCACTACGCATACAATATTTGAAGATGCGAGGCCGATAAGTGTCATCTCGCCCCCTGGCGATAAGAAGGATGCTCTTATCTGCACCGACAAGATCTCTTGGGAAGCAAGCAGCCGCAGCAGATCGCAAGTCACTTGCCGCTGAAGCTCCGGGGAAGAAGAAGACCAAGTCCGGCAAGAGCTCTGATGCCCACTCCGGCAAGCGCACCTCTTTGGAGTGCTGCGCTACCGTCGAGGACGCACCATCGAGCTCCACCGGCAAGTGTAAGAAGACAATGACAGCTTCACCAGAGACCAAGAAGGTGTCCGCCAAGGAGGACGGCACTGGTGGTACCTTCACCATCAGCGCCACTCTCAACCCTAAATAGGAAAGCACGCTCGTTGCTTTCCTGCGGGCAAATGTCGACGTGTTTGTGTGGCAACCGTCTGACATCCCCGGTGTTCCCATGAAAGTAATCGGGCACCATCTTGCCGTCTGTCCTCATCGCGCCCGTCAAGCGAAGGTCGAAGCAAGCGGTGGGCGCCAAAATTCATAGCGAAGAAATCAAGAAATTGGAAGCGGCGGGCCTTGTCGGAGAGTGCTCCATCCTCGTGGTTGGCCAATCCTGTAGTCGTGCGCAAGGCAAGCGGAAATGGAGGCTTTGTATCGACTTTACCGATGTTAATAAAGCTTGTCCCAAAGACCCATTTCCTTGCCGCGCATTGACCAGATTGTTGACTCCACGGCCGGATGTGACTTGCTTTCATTTCTTGGCGCATACTCGAGATACCATCGGATCTTCATGGCAGAAGAGGATGAGGAGAAGACCGCATTCATCACTCCATGTGGCACATACTGTTTCATACGGATGCCTTTCGGTTTAAAGAATGCTGGTTCAACATTTGCAAGGGTAGTCCATAACGCTTTTGAGCCACAAATGCATAGAAATGTGGAAGCCTACATGGATGACATAGTGGTTAAGAGCAAGGACAAGGCAACTCTGATTCAGGATTTAGACAAAACCTTTGCAAATCTGCGCAAGATCAACCTCAAGCTTAACCCCGAGAAATGTGTGTTTGGATTCCCCTCCGGCAAGCTTCTCGGGTTCTTCGTGTCTCAACGGGGAATTGAGGCCAATCCCGACAAGATCAAGGCCATTGAGAAGATAGAAGCATCGAAGCGCGTCAAGGATGTACGAAGACTTGCCGGTTGCGTGGCTACTCTCAGCAGGTTTATCTCTAAGTCTGCTGAGCGCGCCCTACGATTTTTCATAATATTGAAAAAGGCAGGTCCAATGAAATGGACTCCGGAAGCGGAGGCTGCACTGCAGGACTTAAAGAGATACCTGTCCTCCACTCCAACACTTGTCGCACCTAAGCCACAAGAGAAGTTGCTGCTGTATATAGCGGCAACCAATCAAGTGGTTAGTGCTGCGTTAGTAGCGGAGAGGGAGGCGGATGATGAGCCAGCAACCACGGCAGATGCATCCAGCGACAAGCAGGGGGCTTCACGGACAAGCTCTGGTCCTGACAAAGATGGATCTGCGCAGGCGTGTGAGGAGATACCGAAGAGAATGGTGCAGCGCCCAGTTTACTTTGTCAGTTCCCTTCTGCAGGGGGCTAGATCAAGGTACTCTAGTGTGCAGAAATTGCATTTCGGCCTTCTCATGGCCTCGAGAAAGCTGCGCCATTACTTCCGAGCACATGAGATCACAGTTGTCACTCGTTTTCCGCTGAAGAGGATACCGCAGAATCCAGAAGGAACAGGCAGGATTATCGAGTGGGCACTGGAACTGTCAAGCTTTGGCCTCAAGTTTGAGAGCACATCAATTATCCAAAGCAGAGCATTGGCAGAATTCATAGCAGAGTGGACGCCAACACCAGATGAAGAAATTCCAGAAACGAGCATCCCCGTCAAGGAAGCAAGCAAAGAGTGGCTGGTGTACTTTGATGGTGCCTTCTCGCTGCAAGGCGCCGGTGCAGGCGTGCTACTTGTTGCACCCACCGGAGAGCACCTCAAGTACGTCGTCCAGATGCACTTTCCCAAGGAGCAAGGAACAAACAATACCGCAGAGTATGAAGGTTTGCTTGCCGGTCTCAGGATCGCAGCAGACCTTGGGATCAAGAAGCTCGTTGTTAGGGGTGACTCGCAGCTTGTCGTCCGCCAAGTGAACAAGATTTATCAGGGTCCGTTGATGGAAGCTTACGTGGATGAAGTGAGAAAGTTGGAAGAGCACTTTGATGGCCTACAGATGGAACATGTTTCAAGAGCTCAAAACGACATTGCCGATGGCCTGTCGAAGTGCGCCGCACTTAAGTTACCTGTGGAACCAGGGCTCTTTGTGCTCAAACTGACTCAACCATCTGTAACGCCATCGACTGGACAGAGCAAGAAGAGGAAGTTGATTTCTGGTGACTATTTTCCGGCAGAGCTCCCGAAGCCGCCGCCAAGAAGGTCCCCAAGATCAACACCAAGAGTGCTGAGGAGCAGTCTCCTCCGGCAAGCCCTAGGGTTTGTTCCGTTGAAGCGAGACGCTCCCGACAAGTTTTGCTCGGCAAGCTTGCGGGAACATCAAGCTCGGCTGAGCCACGTGTTCTCGCCGTAGAAGCGGATGTTCCCGCAGCAGCATATGTGCCTTTAGTCCTCGTTGTCGAGCCACAAGCTCCAGCATGGGCACAACAGATTGTCCGTTTCCTTCAAACAGGAGAACTTCCCGAAGAGCAAGAAGAAGCGGAAAGAGTAGCCCGGCAGTCAAGTATGTGCCAGTTTGTCGACAACACACTATACAGAAGAAGACTCAACGGTGTGAAATTGAAGTGTATTCACCGAGAAGATGGACAAAAGCTGTTGGCAGAGATACATGGAGGCACATGTGGTCACCACATTGGCTCAAGAGCGCTTCTTAAGCAAAGCATTCAACAAGGTTTCTTTTGGCCGACAGCCCTCCGAGATGCAAGCGCACAAGTAACCAAGTGTGAAGCATGCGGTTCCATTCCAGCAGATACATCAGCCAGCTCAAGCTCTCCGACGATCCCTTTATCTGGCCATTTTGGTCCGGTGGCTCGGCGTCCTCGGCCCCTTTCCCCGCTGTCGGGGCTTTGAGTACTTATGCGTTGCAATCGACAAGTTCACAAAGTGGCGGAAGTGGAAGCGATGAGGAAGGTGACAGCACGGTCAAGCGATCATGTTCTTGGTCGATTGTTTGCCGCCGGAATCCCTAACGGGATCATCACCGACAACAGCATGCAATGCACGAGCCGCACCTTCATGCAGTACGTCCAAGATCTTGGCGCCAAGGTCTGCTTCCGAAAAGCAACGATCAAGCGGAGAGGGCAAATGCTGAAGTGCTGCGCGGGCTCAAGACCAGGACTTTCGACAGGCTGCGCAAGTGCGGAAAGAACTAGATTGAGGAGCTGCCGGTGGTTCTTTGGTCGATCAGGACGACGCCAAATCGAGCCACTAGCCAGACACCTTTCGCTCTAGTCTATGGAGCAGAGGCAGTTCTCCCCACGGAACTCGTATACGGGTCACCTTGAGTGCTCGCTTATGATGAGCTTGAGCAAGAGCAGCTGCGACAAGATGACGCGCTTCTCCTTGAGGAGAACCGTCTTCAGGCTGCTGTACAAGCTGCTCGCCAGCAAGCTTTGCGCCGCTACCATAGCCGCAAAGTTAATGCCAGAAGTCTCGAGGAAGGCGACCTTGTTCTTCGGCGCGTTCAGTCCGCCAAGAATTCCAACAAGTTGACGCCAAAGTGGGAAGGCCCTTACGGGTGAAGCGAGTCACTAGGCTGGCGCTGTCATGTTGAGACCGAATATGGCTTTCGGTGAGCAACTCTGGAACATTGAGCATCTTCGTAAGTTTTACCCGTAAAGCGCGGTTGCGGAACCTGTTCCGGCAACCACCTTTTGTACAAGTCTTGCCGCAGTTGCATGTAATCCTTTGTACAAAGCCGGGCGCAGACCCCGTGCATAAATAAAGCTCATGTGCTCCGCACATCTTGTCCATTTCATGCTTTCTATTTTTTGCATGTGTTATCTGACATTTTGTGCGGCACCTACCCCCGGTAAGCAATAACGAGCCGTAAGGCTCCATATCTTTATTTTCTCTTCTTTCTTTTTCTCAAAGAAAGGAAGGTTCCCTCGCCCACAAGTTTGCCGGGGGGAAGGAGAAGATAATGGTGTAGACCAGGCGTCGTTCAAGAAAGTTTTGCCTTACCGGGAAGCAAACGACAGAAAAGCTAAGTTGCCAAAGTTTGAGCAATCAGTTTTAAAATTTTTTTAAGTTATCTTCCTCGAACGACCGTGCTTTGTATGGAAAACTTGTGCACGGAGGAACCAACTTGTAGCTAGTTGCGCCCTTACTTTGTTTCGAGTCCGCTCAACAACTTAAGTGAGCTGCGACTGGTTGCGACAAGGTTTCTTGGCGGTAGCGGCACCACCAAAGAAGTTGCCGACGTCCCTTTTCAGCGCTTCCTGGCTGAGGTGCTCGCGACCGACAAGTTCCCTAAAAGCGTAGGGCAAAAACATACAAAGGAAGGAATCAAGTAAAGGAAATAACATAGCAATCGCTGCCCGAAATAGAGTTATATTACAGGATAGCTTGTCGCAGCTCTAATAAATATTTCTCGTAACATGACCAGCAGCGACAAGAAAAGGAGAAAACGGGCGGCCTAATCTACGCGATCGCCATCAACCCTCTTGACCTCGTTCACCTTGTCCACAATGGGTGCGACAAGGGCCTTGAGCGCTTCCAGATCAGCATCCGGCGGCAGCTTCTTGAGGACATTGGTGAGGTTGAGGCCCGGGTTGCGGAAGGCCACCTCCTGCTCCCTGGCGCCATCCAGTGTCTTGGTCAAAGTAGCCAGCTTCAACTCAAGATCTGCATTGGAGTCCTTGGCGGCGCTAAGCTCCTTGCCCTTCTCGGCGAGGCTACCCTGTAGCTCGCCAAGGGTGTAGGCGTCCTTCTCGCGCTCATGCTTGAGCGCGGCAAGCTCTTCACCCCTTGCCTTGAGATCGGCCTCCAGCTGCGCCACCTTCGTCTCCAACTCCTTCTTGGCGGCCTCAGCAGCTGCAGCAGCATCCTCTGCTTCCTTGAGACCCCCGCCGACTGTTTGCTCGCGCGCGGCAAGCTCCTCCTCGTGGCTGTCAAGGTTGACCTTCCGCTGCGCCAACTCGCCTTCCCGCACGAACAGCTCCTCGGCGGCAAGCTGCTGTTGCTCTTCAGCTTCGGCCTTCTCGAGGAGGAAGGCTTTCCGCGCCTCGGCGAGTTGCGCCCGCTCCTCTGCAATGGACCGGAGGGCTTCCTGGTTGCGACCCCGGAGCTCCTCTGCGTACTTCTCGATGTCCACTCCCGTCTTCGCGACAAGCGCTTCTCAGGATTCCATCTTGGCCTGCCGAGCGCGGTAGAGTGACACCAGTTTCCGCAGCAGCTGCTCCTCCTCAGACTCATCGCTCCTGCTCCTCGGCGCGTCTGTTGTGGGCTTTTGTGGGAGCACGAGCACCTATGGGGCAGGGGCCCTTCGTCGGCAAGGGGCGGAGGCGCAAAAGCAGATCGAGGTCGAGCTGGGGATTTACCCCGCTTCGGAGCTCTCCGGATAGATAAAACTCCTACTTCTGCTTTGTGTTTGTATTTGTTCTTGTTTTGAGAGCGTGGGTATGATGTGGTGCTGGGTGAGCCGAATGAACCCCACCGCGGAACCAAAATTCCGAACCCCTTCTACGTGCGCATGGGCCTCCTTTTTATAGTCTAAAGGGTCACCGACAGTGGTGGCGTAGAAAGAGGGGTAAAAGGTAAAAACGCAGGTTGGTACAACTGCTACCATGATGCCCCTACCTAATCTGTGGCGGGGACAAGGGCATTTAATGCCCGTCCGGTCGCATGTGAAGGCAAGGAAGCGACCGTTAGGGCGCCACCGACCGCCACGATGGCCTCCTTGTAAACTTCGCCACCTCGCGACCGCATGGCTGCCTGACGCCCGCCACATGCTTCAGGATAGTCACGGGTGACACGTCGTTGGATGCGCTGGAGCTTGGGTGCAGAGTGGCAGCCTTGCCGCGGCAAGCGTCTTGCCGCGGCCGTTGTCTTGTCGCACTAGCAAGCTTGCCGCCCGCCAGGCCTTGCCGGGACGCGCAGGGCGTCGCGGCAAGTTTCTGGAAGTGCCTTGGTCGGCCTTCCCCGCAAGCTCCTCTTGCCGGGGTCTTTGTCCTTCCCGGCAAGCTCCTCTTGCCGGTGTCTTGTCCTTCCCGGCAAGCTCCCCTTGCCGGGGCCTTGTCTTCTTAGTTAACACTTTGTTCTTGAATGGCAGTAAATAGGGATGACGGTGGATCTTGGCGGGCGCCCGGCAAGCCTTGCCCCTGAGACGCTACTGATTGCCGTGCACAAGTTCGGGTACTAAGGTACCCTACTTTAGTACACCGACAGGAGCCCCCGGGCCTGGGCCATACACGGTGCCGAGCGCTATTGGGCCAGGCCCAAAACAGGGCACGGGCACGCGTGGCCTGGGTCCACACAAAATCTGACTCCGTGCCCGCCGTGCCCTCCCGCAACGGCACGCGTCAAACGCGGTGTCGTGGGAGAGAACGTGGGCAATACTTAATTCCAGGAAATGCGTAACGTTCGCATCCCCCGTTTATAAGCAGAGGAAGCAGGGCCGTTCCCTCACCTTCGCCACTTGCAGTTCTTTCCTCCGAAAGCTCCGCCGCTCCCCTCCGCTTCCCAAGCAGAAAGAGAGCAGTGCTCCGCCGCCCGTCGCCGCCGTCGCCGCCGTTGCCCTCGCCTTCCCCCACCACTTCCGCCATGGCTCCGAAGAACGGGAAGGCTGCGAAGGCTGCGAAGTCTGCCGAGGCACTGCAGCTTGAGGCGCTGCGCAAGAAGCGAGCGCTTTTCTCCCCCGAGATTACTCCGAAGCCGCTGCGGGAGGAGTTCCGCGCACGCTGGTGCTTTCTGCTGAGGCTTCCAAATCGAAAAAGTGCCCCAGAGGTTACTACTTCTTTCCTGTGTTCTTCTATTGCGGGCTCTGCCCACCTTTTTCCGATTTCCTCTGCGACATCATGAACACCTACGGGTTTCATCTTCTTGATTTCACCCCCAACGCCGTTCTGACAATGGCAGTTTTCGCACACCTCTGCGAGAACTTTGTTGGCATCCTCCCCAATGTCGCTCTTTTTCGTCATTATTTCTCCCCCCGGGTCGAGAAAGGGGAGCCACTGGCTGGCGGAATCGCCTGGACCTCCCGGATGGGCATGAAGGAGGTGTACTTGACGGGCGAGCTCCGCAGCAAGTGGGATGAGTGGAGGGCGGTGTGGTGCTGGATCTGTGATGCCAATCCGCAGCCGTTCACCGACCTGCGCAAGACCCGGGTGGTGCGCGCCGGCGACTGGAGCGCTCTGTCGCCGGACAACGCCAAGCTGAAGATTGCCACCACCCGAATCCTCCGGCTTAGGCATGCCGGGCTCACAGCAGGGGCGGTTGGCGCGGATTTCCTTCGCCGTCGCATCGCCCCTCTGCAGAAGAGGGGGAGGCCCGCCTGGCTGTTTGGCGGCCCGGCGGATATCATGAGGCTGCGTCCAGGCCTCAATTTCAACTTCACCGTCCTGGAGCTTGACGGGATGCTGAGGGAGTTGTTCAAGCATGACGCCAACCACCTAGAGTGGTTCAGGTTGCCGCAGGGTGTCGTCCCCTTGTGCAACAACTCCCAGCGCGATCGCATCTGCGCAATGATGCCAGAGTGCAACTCGCACGGGATAAGTGCAACTTGGATAGAGCCCACCGCCGAGGTCGTGCAGCAATTCTTCGATAACTTGACGGAGGTAGCAGTCAACCCCGACAAGCAGAGGCTCCTCACCCGCGCCACCACCGACAACGAGATGTTGTACATCGCCTCCAGGGCCGAAGAGGCGGCGGCAGCCGCTGCCGCGGGCTAGTTTGGCTTCACGCTGGCGGAGGCGGATGCAGCTGAGGCGGCAAGCCTTGCCGACCAGGAAGATCTTGCCGGAGAGGTCGATGGCGAGGGGGAGCCCGAGGCCGAAGCGAGCGAGCCAGCCGAGGGCGCGAGCGGCCAGCCGTCTTCGAGCAGCTTGCCGCAGGCGGAGCCCCTAGCGCAGCCCCAATTCCAACCGAGAAGGCGCCTTCGTCGAGTTGGAGATACTGGCAAGGAGCAGGCCGACCAGCAGCCGCGGCCGTGGGACACGCTCCACCGCGGCAAGTACCGTTGCCGCGGGAGGGTCCCAGGCTGTGCCGGCAACTGAGGCGGGGTCTTCCCGGGCCGCCACGCCTGATCCTGCCGCAGCCCCCGGCAAACGCCGAAGGGAGCCTACTCCTCCGCCACACCGAGCAGAGAGGGTAGCGGGGCCGACCTCCGCGCTGAGCTCCTCCGATGATGATGAAGAGGAGGAGGAGGAGGAGTAAGACTTTCTTCTCGCTGTTCTTGATTTTCTTTGATCTCTGTTGTTTCTTGTCTCGCGTCTGATCTGCTTCTCCCTGAATTTCGTTCCTTTTCAGGACTCTGGCCGAGAGAGTGGCGAAGAGGACCAAGGTCCCCGTGGTTGTCATCGAGGATGATCCTACCGTGACAGCAGAGGACACGTCCGAGACTACCTTGACGGACCCGGTCCCTTCTCCTCGAAGCAGCCCCCGACACAGCCCCCAGCGTAAGTGTTTGGTTCACTTTCCGTTGTGGGGCGCGCATAGATGCTTCTTCTTTTGCTGACATCTGGATTGCTGATTCATTCGTGTAGGAGCAGAGCAGGCCCACCAGGAACAACCAGAGGCCGCCCCGGAGGTGCTGTCGGCTTCGACTACGCCGCCAAGGGGCGATTCCCCGACAAGGGAGCGCTCCCCGGCAAGGGAGGGGTCCCCGGCGCCAAAGATGTCGTGGGCTTTTGTGGGAGCACGAGCACCTATGGGGCAGGGGGCCCCTTCTGGTCTGGCAAGGGAGCGGAGGGCGCACAAAGAGCAGATCAAGGTTGAGCGCGCGGGGTATTTTACCCAGCTTCGGAGCTCTCCGGAGAGATAAAACTCCTACTGCTGCTTTGTGTTTGTATTTGTTCTTGTTTTGAGAGCGTGGGTATGTTGTGGTGCTGGGTGAGCCGAATGAACCCCACCGCGGAACCAAAACTCCGAACCCCTTCTACGTGCGCATAGGCCTCCTTTTTATAGTCTAAAGGGGTCACTGACAGGTGGCAGCGTAGAAAGAGGGGTAAAAAGGTAAAAACGCAGGTTGGTACAACTGCTACCAACAAATGCCCCTACCTAACTCGACGGCAAGGGACAAGGGCATTTAATGCCCGTCCGGTCGCCTAACAAATGCAAGGAAGCGACCGTTAGGGCGCCACCGACCGCCACGATGGCCTCCTTGTCAACCGTTTGCCACCTCGCACCGCATGGCTGCACAAATACCGCCACGTGCTTATGGGATAGTCTGGGGTGACACGTCGTTGGATGCGCTGGAGCTTGGGTGCGAGTGGCAGCCTTGCCGCTGCAAGCGTCTTGCAGCGCCATTGTCTTGTCGCACCAGCGAGCTTGCCGCCGCCGGCCTTGCCGGACGTCAAGGGCGTCGCGGCAAGTTTCGAAGTGCCTTGTCACCTTCCGGCAAGCTCCTCTTGCGGGGTCTTTGTCCTTCCGCAAGCTCCTCTTGCCGGGGTCTTGTCCTTCCTGGCAAGCTTCTCTTGCCGGGGCCTTGTCTTTTAGTTAACACTTTGTTCTTGAATGGCAGTAAATAGGGATGACGGAGGATCTTGGCGGGGACCCGGCAAGCCTTGCCGCGGGACGCTGCAACTGCCCGTGCACAAGTTCGGGGTACTAAGGTACCCCTACTTTAGTACACCGACAGCGTCAACCAGCGTCAGCCCAGCGGAAGCGAGCACCTCTCCATCAAAGGTTTCTCCTTCGACCGGCGCCCTGGAGCTTGACGCCCAGGGGAGCTTGATGAAGTTCCCATCGCCGGCCTTCAAATAGGTGTCGGGCTGGGGCTCTTTGAGTCGACACATGCAGCAGCAGAGAGGATCGGCGGTCGGCGTGGCGCCGACTCCTGCGGCCTCTGGCCGCCCAGTCGATCGCCGGACCCTCGCCGGCTCTGCGGCGCCCGGCTTAGGCGGCCTCTTCGCCCGGCCAGATCATCGGCGCTACCGCTTTAAGTGGCAGCGGCGTCGTTGGTGTTGCCGCGCGCGTTCTCCTCGCCAGCAACCTCGGTCTCCATCGGCTCCGTGACAGGTGGATCTGAAGGCCGGAAGAGGGAGAAAAGTCAAGCAAATATCCAAACAGAAAATCAGAAGAAGAACCCAAGGGAAGTTTTCAGGCAAGAGGATTACCTGTACTGGGTTCTGCAGTCACGGTCTCCGCTACCGGGGGATCGTTGGTGCTGTCCCTCGCTGGAGAGCGCTCCCTTGCCGGAGAATGCTCCCATGCCGGGGAATCCTCCCTTGGCGGTGTAGTCGAAGCAGATGGCACGTTGGGGACGGCTTCCGAGCGCTCCTGGTAAAGCTGCTCTGCTCCTACACAAATCAAGAGTCAGATATTAGCAAAGAAAAGCACCCATGCGCGCCTAACAGCGGGAAGTAAACCATATACTTACGCTGGGGGCTGCGCTGGGGCCTGCTTTGGGGAATGATTGCCGGGTCCGGCAAGGTGGTCTCGGGCGCACCCCCTGCTGTCACGGTGGGTTCATCCTCGATGACAATCACCGGGACCTTGGCTCTCTTCGCCGCTCTATGGGCCAGCGTCCTGAAAAGGAATGAGTTCAGAATAAAGCAAATCAGATACAAGACAAGACAGCAAGAATTGAAGAACTACAAGTACAGCAAAGAATCTTACTCTTCTTCTTCCTCATCGGAGCTGAGTGCAGAGAGATCGAAGTCCGGCCCACCTTCGGCGCGACGAGGCGGAGGAGTGGGTTCCCTTGACCGCTTGGCAGGGGCAGCGGCAGGAGCGGCGGCGGCCTGGAGGACCCGCTCCGGTTGCGCAGCGTAAGGCGCTCCTCGCAACAAGATGCCTGCCACGGTAGAGCATGTCACGTGGCGCGGCGGCTGTTGACCCCTCTGCTGCCCTTCTACGTCCCCAACCTTGCGGAGACGCCTTCTTGGTGGAGCTGGGGGCTCTGCTTGCGGCGGGCTATCTAAAGATGAGGAGGAAGAGGAGTCGGACTCCAACGAGCCGCTCGCACTCTCGGCAGGCTCGCTCGACTCGGCTTCAGGCTCGGCAAGCCTTCCCTTGCCAGCAAGCTCTCCCTCGCCAGCAAGCTCATCTCGATCGGCAAGGCTTGGCGCCTCTGCTGCCTCGGCCTCCTCCACGGTGAATCCAAACTCGCCCGCGGCAGCGGCTGCCGCCGCCTCTTCCGCCCTAGTGGCGATGCGCTGCATCTCCGCATCGGTGGTGTCGCGGGTGAGGCTCTTCTGTTCATCAGCGTGAACCGCCACTTCTACAAGGCCGTCGAAGAACTCCTGCACAATGTCGTCCGCAGGCTCTTGCCAAGTTGGGACAATTCCATGCGAATCGCACAGCGGCATCATTGCACGGATGCGGTCGAGCGAGGAATTGTTGCACAACGGAACGACACCCTTCGGCAACCTGAACTATTCGGGATGTTGAGGGTCGTGCTTGAATAGCTCCTTGAGCATCGGATCCGGTTCCAGGACCGTGAAGTTGAAGTTGAGGCCCGGGCGCTGCCTCATGATGTCTGCCGCACCCCCGAACTGCCAGGCGGGTCTCCTCCTCTCCTGCAGGGGGGCAATGAGGCGGCGAACGAAATCTGCGCCAACGGCGCCTACAGTGAGCCCGGCAAGCTTGAGGCGTAGGATCCTGGTGATGGAAATCTTCAGCCTATCATCTTCCGGGGCCACGCTACTCCAATCATTGTCGTGCGCTACTGGGGCTTGCCGCTGGGCAGTAAACGGCTGCGAGTTCTTCTCGACAATCCAGCACCATTCTGCTCTCCACTCCTCCCACTTGCTGCGAAGCTCACCCTCTAGATAGGCTTTCCTTCTTGCCGGCTCTCGAGATCCAGGCAATTCCGCCGGATAAGGGCTCCCCTCTCTCGACACGGGGCATAAAGAAGTGGCGGAAAAGAGCTACGTTTGGATGGACTCCGACAAAGTTTTCGCAGAGATGTGCGAAAACTGCCATGGTCAGAACGGCATTGGGGGTGAAGTCAAGGAGGTGGAACCCGTAGGTGTTCATGATGTCACAGAAGAAGTCAGAGAAAGGCGGGCAGAGCCCGCAGTAGAAGAACAAGCGAAGAAGGGATATCCATTCGAGCGCATTTAGCGGGCGGCGAGAGTACCTTCGTCTTGTGGATGCGCTCGCGTCTCCGTCGACCGAAGAGGTAGTAGTACTCCCTCAGCTCAAGGCGGCGAGCTGGGGGAAGGTTATCCGCTCCTTCGCGCCGCAGCCGCTGCACCTCGGTCGTCTTCATGGCCATCCCCTTGCCGGTTTTCGGAGCCATGGCGGAGGTGGTGGGGGAGATCGACGGTGTTGGTGGTGCTGGTGGCGATGGGGGGTGGAGCGCTGCTCTCTTTCAGAAGGAGGGAGCAGCGGAGGTTTGTGAGATTGGAACAACAAATGGCGAGGTGGATGAACTGCCTCTGTTTCCCCTGCTTATAAAGAGGGAGGGGGCGGACATTCCGCCATTCCGAATAAAGAAACCACCCACGATCTCTCCCACGATGCCGCATTCAACGCGTGCCGTTAGGGGAGGGCGCGGTGGATACGGAGTAAGATACGGCGTAACCCAGGCCGCACATGCCCGTGCCCTGTTTTGGGCCTGGCCCAACAGTGCTCGGCACCGTGTGTGGCCCAGGCCCGGGGGCTCCTGTCGGTGTACTAGAGTAGGGGTACCCTAGTATCCCGAACTTGTGCACGGGTAGTCGCAGACACCAGCTGCAAGGCTTGCCAGGTGACCGCCAAGGTCCTCCGTGGTTCCTTTGGAGCCATTCAAGAACAAAGTGTTCAAGCCAAGGAGACAAGACCCCGGCAACAGGAGCTTGCCGGGAAGGCCAACCGAGGCAGCTCAAGGAACTTGCCGCGACGCGCCACGTCTCCCGGCAAGGCCCGGCGAGCGACAAGCTTCTGGACGCGACAAGACAACGAACGCGGCAAGGCGCTTGCTGCGGCAAGCTACCACTCTGTACCTGCGCTCCAGCACATCCGCCAACGTGTCGCCCTGGGGCCTTTCCAGGCGCACGTGGCAAGAGGCTGTGCAGCCAGCGGTGCGAGGTGGCAAGCAACGCTGACAAGATTGCCATCATGGCAAGCGGTGGCGTCCCTGACGGTCCCTTTTTGCACTGTTTGGGCGACACAGACGGGCATTTAATGCCTTTGTCCCCTGCCGTCAGGGTTAGGTATGATACACTGTACAAGTAGTTGTACCAACCGCAACCTTTTTCCATTTTTACCCTTGCCTACGTTGCCACCTGTCGGTGACCCCTTGAGCATATAAAAGGAGGCCCATGCGCAATGTAGAGGAGGCTTCGAAAGGTTCGAAGCCAGAAAACACTCACGCTCGGTCTCGTTAGCAGCTAGTGTGTACTGTAGCACTCAGCGCTCCCGAGCAAGAACTCAATACAATCAGACATGCAGCAGTAGGAGTATTATCTCTCCGAAGAGCTCTGAAGCTGGGTAAACCATTCGTGTGCTTTGCCTCGATTTGCTCTTCGCGCGATCTCCGCCCCCGCCGAACCGAAAGGGGCCCGGTCCGCCGGCCCCATAGGTGTCCGTGGATCAGTAGTTCTCCCACGACATGATGCATTGATGAAGTGAGTGTCGACCTTGAACACTTGTGTTCATGCTCATGGAAACAATGTAGAATTTTTCATAAAGATTCTCACAAAAATAATTATCCCCTTGTACAATTCCATTTTATTATAAAAATAATGTGCCAAGATTTGCCTTTAGGATGGGTAGATTGCTTGTTGCTATGTGCGGTGCAGAAACAGAAACTTTGGCTGTAGCACGTAAATTTTCATTTTTTTACTGGAATGTCAAACGTTTCTGAAACTTTTTGCATAGTCTTTCTATACAAATTTTTTATTTCGTCCTAATTTTTCAGAACTTTTGGAGTACCATAAGTATGGTAGATGTTCAGATTGCTACAGTATGTCCTGTTTAAGACAGATTTTGTTTTTGATGCAATGTTTTGCTTGTTTTAATGAAACTATCGATTCTATCAGTGGTATAAGCCATGGAAAAGTTATATTACAATAACTACAATGCAAAAACAAAATATGAATTGGTTTGCAATAGTACTTAGAGTAGTGACTTGCTTTATTATACTAACAGATCTTACCGAGCTTTTTGTTGAGTTTTGTGTGGATGAAGTTATCAAAGATCGAGGAGGTATCGATATGAGGAGAAGGAGGTGAGGCACGAGCTCAAGCTTGGGGATGCCCAAGGCACCCCAAGTAAATACTCAAGGAGACTCAAGCATCTAAGCTTGGGGATGCCCCAGAAGGCATCCCATCTTTCTTCAACAAGTATCGGTATGTTTTCGTCTTCGTTTCGTTCATGTGATATGTGCAAATCTTGGAGCATCTTTTGCATTTAGTTTTTAACTTTTCTTTTCTGCACCATACTGGTATGAGATAGTCCATGGTTGGCTTATAGAATGTTCATTGCACTTCACTTATATCTTTTGAGTATGGCTTTATAGAATGCTTCATGTGCTTCACTTATATCATTTGAAGTTTGTATTGCCTATTTCTCTTCACATAGAAAACCATTGTTTGTAGAATGCTCTTTTGCTTCACTTATATTTGTTATAGTATGGTCTTTTGTAGAAATAATTAAACTCTCATGCTTTACTTATATCTATCTACAGAATCAACAGGAATTGGTCATTTGCATGGTTAGTCAGAAAATCCTACAGAAAACTTACGGATCACTGAATATGATATGTTTGATTCCTTGCAATAGTTTTGCGATATAGAGATGATAATATGTGGGAGGTACTAGTAAACGGTTGTGGTTAGTAATAATATTGGTGTTAAGGTTTGTGATCCCGAAGCATGCACGTATAGTCTCTCGTTATGCCAGGAGGTTGGAGCACACTTTATCCTTGATTGTCTATCTTTGTGTGAAGGTCGGGGGCGCGCGATGGTTAACTCCTACCAACCTCCCCCCTAGGAGCCTGCGTAATATTACTTTGCTTCAAGGGCTAATAAACTTTTGCAATAATTATATGAGTTCTTTATGACTAATGTGAGTCCATGGATTACACACACTCTTACCTTTCCGCAATTTGCTAGCCTCTACGGTACCGTGCATTGCCCTTTCTCACCTCGAGAGTCGGTGCAAACTTCGTCGGTCCATCCAAACCCCGTGATATGATATGCTCTATCACACAAAAGCCTTATTATATCTTCCTCAAAACAGCCACCATACCTACCTATTATGGCCTTTCCATAGCCATACCGAGATATATTGCCATAAAACTTCCACCGCTTACGTTTTGATGACTTGAGCATTTACTGTCATATTGCTTTGCATGATCCATATAGCTGACATAGTGTTTGTGGCTCAGCCACCGTTCATCATTTTTTATACATGTTATGCTAGATCATTACACATCCTGGTACACTGCCAGAGGCATTCATATAGAGTCATACTTTGTTATAGGTATCGAGTTGTTATTTTCATTTCTTGTGAGTTATAAGTAAAGAGAAGTGTGATGATCATCAACTTTCATTATTAGAGCATTGCCCCAATGAGGAAAGGATGATGGAGACTATGATTCCCCCACAGTCGGGATGAGACTCCAGACAATGAGAGAGAGAAAATATTAAAAAAAAACAAAAGAAAGAAAAAGAAAAAAAGAAAAAAAAAGGGAAAAAAGAAAAAAAGAAAAAGAGAGAAGGGGCATGCTAGTTCCACACTCGTGCTTCAAAGTAGCACCATGTTTTTCATATGGAGAGTCTCCTATGTTGTCACTTTCATATACTAGTGGCAATTTTTCATTATAGCATTAGATGCACACCCACTTAGTTTTCATATTGAGCTTTCATACACTTATAGCTCTTAGTGCATCCGTTGCATGGCAATCCCTACTCCTCGCATTGATATCAATTGATGGGCATTTGCATAGCATGTTGGTTAGCCGCGTCGATGTGAGACTTTCTTACTTTTTTGTCTTCTCTATATTTACCCCTATCATCATACTCTATTCCATCCGTAGTGCTATATCCATGGCTCATGCTCATGTGTTGCATGAGGCTTGAAAAGGTTGAAGCGCGTTAAAAAGTATGAACCAATTGCTTGGCTGACACCGGGGTAGTACATGATTTATACTTTGTGTTAAGAAGTCAGAGCATGACAAGGCTATATGATTTTGTTGGGATACCATTCTTCAGCATTAATATTTTGAAAGACATGATTGTTTATTGGGATGCCTGAGTGTCGATGTCTTTATGGCAAATTATAGACTATTGCTTTGAATCACTTATGTCTTAATACTCATGCCATGATTAGATATATGATCAAGTTTATGTTGGGTAGCATTCCACATCAAAAATTATCTTTTTTATCATTTACCTACTCGAGAACGAGCATGAATTAAGCTAGGGCATGCTGATACGTCTCCTCGTATCTATAATTTTTAATTGTTTCATGCCAATATTATATAACTTTCACATACTTTTGGCAACTTTTTATATGATTTATTGGACTAACCTATTGATCCAGTGCCTCGTGCCAGTTCCTTTTTTTACATGTTTTTTGTATCGCAGAAAATCCATATCAAACGAAGTCCAAACGCGATAATAATTTACAGAGAATTATTTAGGAATTTATGTGATTTTTGGGAGGTGGAATCAACGCAAACTGGGGCCCACAGAGCCCACAACCCACCAGGGCACGCCATAGGCCCCTAGCGCACCCTGGTGTCTTGTGCCCTCCTCGAATGATGGTTGGAGCCCTTCTTCTGGCGTAAAAAACATAATTTATGGAAAAAATCATGTAAAAATTTCAGCGCAATCAGAGTTGCGGATCTCCAGGAATTTAAGAAACCGTGAAGGACCAGATCTGGGGAACACGAAACAGAAGGGAACAGAGAGACATATCCAATCGGCTCCTGCCCCTCGGCCGCCATGGAGGCCATAGAACAGAGGGGGAACTCTCCTCCCATCTAGGGGGAGGCCAAGGAAGAAGAAGGAGGGGGGCTCTCTCCCCCTCTCTCGCGGTGGCGCCGGAACGCCGCCGGGGCAAGGATCATGACGACAATCTACATCAACAATCTTGCTACCGACAATACCAACTCTCTCCCCCTCTATGCAGCGATGTAGCACCCCTTCTCCCCACTGTAATCTTTACTTAAACATGGTGCTTAGCACCATATATTATTTCCCAATGATATTTGGTTATCCTATGATGTTTGAGTAGATCTGTTTTGTCTTATGGGTTAGTCGTGATCTTGGTTGGTATGATTGTATATTTTATTTATGGTGCTGTCCTACGGTGCCCTCTGTCTTGTGCAGGCATGAGGGGCCCCGCTATAGGGTGTTGCAATATGTTCATGGTTTGCTTATTGTCAGTTTTGAGGGGGTGATAGCAGCCTAAACGCGGATAAGTGGGTTATGGCGTATGGGAGTAAAGAGGACTTGATACTTAATGTTATGGTTGGGTTTCACGACCTTAATGATCTTTAGTAGTTGCGGATGTTTGCTAGGGGTCCAATCATAAGTGCATATGATTCAAGTAGAGAAAGTATGTTAGCTCATGAATCTCCCTCATATAAAATTACAAGAATGATTACCAGTACTAGTTATCGATTTCCTAGGGACAAATGACTTTCTTGTTGACAAAAGCTATCCACTTTTATTACCTTGCAATTTATTCCGTAGTTTTATTCTTGCAAAATAGTTTCATACTTGTTTTAGGTAAAGCAATCGTCACGTGTGCGTAGAGTTGTATCGGTGATTGATAGAACTTGAGGAATATTTGGTCTACCTTTAGCTCCTCGTTGGGTTCGACACTCTTATTTATCGAAGAAGGCTACAAATGATACCCTATAGTTGTGGGTTATCAACAATAGAGATCACCCATGCTAAATGAAGGGCTTTATGTCACGCCCAATATGCGACCCTATCCAAAAGGAACTCGAAGGTCCCACCAAGGATAGACCTGCATATTGGAACGCTTTTGCAAGGTGGATATCATTACATCAACATTACATAATAGATGGGGATACATACATAAGGCATACAATGCCACACGAATACAACAATACATCATACAAGAACAACATCCGACTACGGATGAATCATAAACAGAAACTCAAACCATATCCACCCTGCTAGCCCAGGCTGCCGACCTGGAACCTATCCCCTGATCGAAGAAGAAGCAGAAGAAGAACTCCAAAAAACAAGCAAGCATCGCTCTCGCGTCATGAACATCGCATAACCTGTACCTGCAACTGTTGTTGTAGTAGTCTGTGAGCCACGAGGACTCAGCAATCCCATTACCATGGGTATCAAGACTAGCAAAGCTTAATGGGAAAGGAAGGGGTAAAGTGGTGAGGTTGTAGCAGCGACTAGCCATGATATGGTGGCTAACATACGCAAATGGGAGCAAGAAGAGAACCAAAGGAACGGTCGTGAAGCTAGAAATGATCAAGAGGTGATCCTGAACTCCTACTTACGTCAAACATAACACAGAAACCGTGTTCACTTCCCGGACTCCGCCGAGAAGAGACCATCACGGCTACACATGCGGTTGATGCATTTTAATTCGGATCTGGTGTCAAGTTATCTACAACCGGACATTAACAAATTCCTATCTGCCACATAACCGCGGGCACGGCTCTCGAAAGTTTAAACCCTGCAGGGGTGTCCCAACTTAGCCCATGACAAGCTCTCGCGATAAACGAAGGAATAGACCTTCTCCCAGGAAGACCCGATCAGTCTCGGAATCCCGGTTTACAAGACATTTCGACAATGGTAAAACAAGACCAGCAAAGCCGCCCGATGCGCCGACATCCCGATAGGAGCTGCCCATATCTCGTTCTCAGGGCAACACCGGATAAGTCAAGCTATGAGTAAAACCAGACTTTGAGTTTCCCCGAGGTGGCCCCGCAGGTTGCTCGTTTCGGACCAACACTTAGACAAGCACTGGCCCGGGGGGGCTATAATAAAGATGACCCTTGGGTTAATTACTCCCAAGGGAAAGGTAGGTGGTGGTGAGGCAAATGGTAAAACCAAGGTTGGGCCTTGCTGGACGAGTTTTATTTTAAAAACAAAGTGACGGGGTCCCATAAATCACCCGACCGCGTAAGGAACGCAAAATCCGGGAACATAACACTGGTATGACGGAAACTAGGGCGGCAAGAGTGGAACAAAACACCAGGCATAAGGCCGAGCCTTCCACCCTTTACCAAATATATAGATGCATTAATAATATACGAGATATTGTGATATCCCCACAAAACCATGTCCACCATGGAGTAATCTTCAACTTCACTTGCAACTAACAACGCTATTAGAGGGGCTGAGCAAAGCAGTAACATAGCCAATCAATGGTTTGCTAGGAATGGTGTCAAAGGTTAGAGGTTCATGGCAATTTGGGAGGCTTGATGAGCAAAAGATAGGTAATGCAGCATAGCAATAGAACGAAGCAACTAGCATAGCCATGATAGTAGTGAGATCCAGGGTAGCGGTCATCTTGCCTGAAATCCCGCTAGGAAGAAGAACGAGTCCATGAAGAAGATGAAGCCACGAAGACGAACCACACGTAGACGAACGAATCCTCACGATCGCAACGAAACGGGAACTATTGAGAAGAAGCACACAACATGGTAAACACACCACACATAGACAAGACATGATGCACAACAAGCATGATGCATGAGAAAACTAGATGAGGCTACTCATGGCAAGAGATGATGCAAACAAGAACAACACATCAAGGCAAGTTTAAATGAGGCCGGGAACAACATATAACAATTCCGGCAAGTCCTCATATGCAAATTTCGAAATTGGTCCAGAACTGAATAAACCTTATGTTCAAGTTGTTAAACAGCAAGTTAATATGCACCAAGAGAATCTACACGAAATTCTAGTCAAGTTACATATAAAGTTCATTAGAATCGGAGCTACGGCCTAGAAGATATGAGCAAAACAAGTTAAACATGGCATTGATGCAAAATGCGCCCTAACATCAAGCAAACACACCAAAACAAGGATGCAACATGATAATATGAAACTACATGCAAAATCAAGCAAGTTTCATATAGAGCACACTCAAAACGGAGCAACGGTGCAACACACACTCTATACAAGGCATAACAACAATCTGTCCATAACAGCAACTAGGCATATTGCAAGCATCAAAACAATAAGCTACAGCACCCCAACGTAATAACAAAAGGCATGGGCCTGAAGTACAGGTAAAGCACAACAAAACATGAACACTGAGCTATCTCCAGAAGTCAGTAGAACATGCTCAAACACGCATGGTAAGATTGCAAATAATAATAGTTCAGACTTTAGCAGAAATAACATCAGGTTGCAATGCTTAGAGCTATCAAACAACATGTTACAGGAACTTAACATGGCAAACAAAGGCATGGCATGATACTACTAAATGCAGAGAACAAGAGTCCCTTACTGAACATGAGCCAAAAAGGCATAGAAAATATGATGGCACCCATGTAAACATGGCAAGTTATATGACAGATTCATACATGGCAGGAACAACAATAAGTAGGCATGTTGGTGAGCTTGAACCACTCACCACAGAGCAATACATGGCATGTCAAGGCAACCAACAGTAAGAATGCATGTTTATGAAGCTAAGCATGGCAAGAACAAGTTCATAGGGTGCAAGGATCACTAGCAAACAATCATGGAAGCATTGAACTTAATGTTAACATGCTGACAGCAACATTTTTTAGCAACTTTGGAGCAAGATTACAACATGTTCCAGCAGGCTATAATTGCAACCAAGGCTATTAATGGATAGAGCAAGACATGTATAACAAAACATCCTTAGTGAACATCTCCAAAATAATGCACGAAATGACTAGTAGAAGCATGTTAACATAGCAACAAAATATAACAGAATCTGCCTAGCAAAACAGCAACAACAAGTACCCTCCTTAACAAGCTCGATGCACTCAGCACACAACTCACAAAAATACATGGTTGGCACCACTGGAAAGATGGCATAGCATAGATCAAAACATATGTAGAGCTCATGTTCATAAGATGCACACATCAATAATGGCAAAAATGATAAATGAGCAAGTTATAACAGTTTCAGCAGCTTAACAGCAACATGCACTCTTCCAACAGCATTTCGGGCATCAAGATGAGCTCAAATGAAAATGATGCAATAGAATGAAATAAAGTGCTCATTGAGACGAACAATTTGACATATTACACGCACGAAACGGAGCTACGGATGCAGAGATACGGTGCAATGAACATGGCATGATAATGTAAATAATCTGGGACTTAGACGAATTTTGGGGTCAACCTCAGGGCTGGATCTGGATCCGGGGCGCGGGTCCCGAGGATCGCCGGAGATGGGGCGACGAAGGCGGCCGGAGTTCGGGACTGGGCGCTGAGGCGCTTCGGGCGCGGGCGGAGGGCGGGTAGTTGGAGGACGCCGGCGAGGGCGGTGCTGGCGGGGAGGAACAGGCGCGGGCGGCGGCGCTGGGATGCTGCGCGGCGGGTTCCGCCGCAGGCGGCGGCGGCGAGGCACGGCGAGGCGGGCGGTGCGCCCGGGCGAGGCGCGGCGCTGGGCGGCGGAGGCGGCGTCTTGCAGGCGCGGAGGCGGAGGCCTCGGGCTCGGGCAGCAGCGGAGATCCCGGCGGCGATCGCGGGTCCGGCGAGGTTCGGTGCCATGAGGCTTGGCGAACTCCGGCGTGGGGCGAAGCGGCGAACGGCGGCGGCCGAGGCCGGGCGCGGGCGGGCAGGCACGGCCGGCGGCGGCGCTGGCGACGGGCGCCACGTGGCGGCGCTGGATTCAAGGGCGGCGGAGGCGGACATGTCCGGGCGGCGGGTGGACGTGTCCGTCGGCGGGAGGAGGTAGAAGGCTAGGGTTTCGTTTGCGAAAATGGAAGGGGAGGGCCTATTTATAGGTAGAGGGAGCTAGGAGAGTCCAAATGAGGTGCGGTTTTCGGCCACGCGATCGTGATCGAAAGACCGAGAGCATAGAGGGGAGTTTGCTGGGTTTTGGGCCACTTTGGAAGTGGTGTTGGGCTGCACACAAAAGAGGCTTTACGGTTACCCGGTTAACCGTTGGAGTATCAAACGAACTCCAAATGGCACGAAACTTGACAGGCGGTCTACCAGTGTTATACCAAGGCCGCTTGGCAAACCTAGGGCCATTCTGAGAACGTTTAACACCCGCACACAACAGGAGACAAAAGGGGAACGCCGGGGGACATAGGAGTGCCGGATTGCAAAACGGACAACGGGGAAATTGCTCGGATGCATGAGATGAACACGTATGCAAAATGAGATGCACATGATGACATGATAAAATGCAACACGCAAGCAAAAGACATGGCAACGACGACGAATAACTGGCGGACACCTAGCGCATCGAAACCGAGGTGTTACAACACTCCTCCACTAACAAGAGATCTCGTCCCGAGATCTTAGGACCGAGACGGAAGGGAAAAAGGGATGAGGCGAAACAAGAACTCAAGAGAAGAAGCAAAGAATCGAGAGCACTCGAGAAGAAGAGAGGAATGACGAGAATGACAAGAATGGAAAACTCACGAAATCAGATAGACTATGAAACCACTCGTACTAACCGGAGTGGTTAGAATGAGAAAAGAAACGAATAAGACTGAAAGGATTTAGGTAGCACTCCGGCTGAAACATGGAGGAATAGAACACGAGCTTGAGAGGATGGAATGATACTTGATGAAGACATCACACAAAACCTCCGGAAAGAATTGAAAGAATGGAATGAAAAGAACGGAGAATATAATGACAACTTGTGCCACGAATGAAATAGAGAGCACCCTTAGAAGAAAAGATTGAATGGAGTTGTTGAGAAAATCAACAACGAAAAGAATAGCTTGTTGTGGACTTATGGATAACATATCAAAATTATGAGGTGATCTCCGACCACAAGCGGAAATGATTGGATAGCTGACAAGAACGAAGAAATGCAAAACTCCACTTCAAAAGGATACAGAGATTTAATTTCACCTCGAGATGCAAGATTAAAAGATACTAGAACTCCTTGAACAAGAATCTTGATGAACACTTGAAGAATGAATTGAATCACGAAGAACGCCATGAAGAACTCCGGTAAACAAAAGGATGATGAGATAGAATTCAAGGATGGAAAGAATAAGATTAAGGCCCTGCGATGATTTAGATGGAGGTTCCGACAAGATGGCCGAGGAAATTTGAACTCCGGAAAAAGAAAAGATGAAAACGCTTGGAACTAGAATTTATTCCTCACGAACAAACTCCGAAGAAAAGGGATTACTCACTTGGATGAAATAAGAATAAGATTTATTGTATGCTTATCCTTCCTCAAATTAAATTGATGAAATGGATTTTGCATACTACTTATTCTTCTTGAAAAGGATTAAGGTGGTGTATAGCATAAAACTAGAGAAAGTCTTCATACATCACCGGTAGGATTGGAAAGAACGAATAAATCAATATGATAATCAAGGAAAGAGGATCTTGAACGAACCATCGTAAGAATTAGAAAATGATTGATGAAAGAGAATGAATCACCGAGAAGGATTCGAAGAACAATATACTAGAGGGAATTTAGATGCAAAGATAACAAAGGGATCACGAACTAATTGAAAAATACTTGAACGAAGCACCGGGATAAATAGAGAACGATAACTGGAATGATGGCCTCCGGTGAAATGAAATGGAAAACAACTTCTGAAATACTCTGGATGGGTGAAAAGAATTTGCATGACTGGAAAACAATTTGATAGGATAACATCGAGCTAGCACCGCGAATCTCCGGGAGAATGGGCAAGATTTAACAGAAATCTTCTTTTTTGGTCTTTAAATGATGACGAGAAACACCACCAAAATTACTGAGATACTCCGGGAGAATGAAAAGGAGAAAGGGTTGAACCAAAAGATGAAAAGAATTTGAAAACGGTCTTGGAGAAGGCATGTGACTGATGGAATCAATTCTTACGTCACACTTGAAAAGAATTGAGAATAACTCCGGGGGAATTAGAAGAGTCAGGTAAGATCCTGGGAAAAGACCTATGGGTTAGGGCCCACTAAAGCGATAACACCATTGGAAAGGGATGTTGAAGAGATAGATGATACACCAGAACAATTGAAATATTTGAATGAGGTTTTCGGCCACGCGATCGTGATCGAAAGACCGAGAGCATAGAGGGGAGTTTGCTGGGTTTTGGGCCACTTTGGAAGTGGTGTTGGGCTGCACACAAAAGAGGCTTTACGGTTACCCGGTTAACCGTTGGAGTATCAAACGAACTCCAAATGGCACGAAACTTGACAAAGCGGTCTACGGTGTTATACCAAGGCCGCTTGGCAAACCTAGGGCCATTCTGAGAACGTTTAACACCCGCACACAACAGGAGACAAAAGGGGAACGCCAGGGGACATAGGAGTGCCGGATTGCAAAACGGACAACGGGGAAAATGCTCGGATGCATGAGATGAACACGTATGCAAAATGAGATGCACATGATGACATGATAAAATGCAACACGCAAGCAAAAGACATGGTAACGATGACGAATAACTGGCGGACACCTGGCGCATCGAAACCGGGGCGTTACACTTTACTTTTTATCCAAAGTGCGTCATGGCTTAGACCTTCGCTGTTTTAGCCAACCACTTCCCATGCAGGGGGCTCGTCATTAGCCCCCGCCCCCCAGTCAAACTCATAAGACTAAGTGAAAGTTCTCAAGCCACTATAGTCTGATTGCCTGGTTCCTATGAGCAGCGACCGCCTCCTGGTTCCAAGACGTCAACTAAGGGTCAAAACTGCATCTCGGAACACCCTATGTATATTCTACACTGGGGCAAAAGCCGACAACTGGCTACTTTTAGTTTAAAATGGTTGCACATGAGGTAAAATAATTAAATAAATATAAACATATGGAGGAACTCAAAGACATACTCATTCCATCAAACCATTAACTTGTGTCCATTTCATAACTTTGGCATTCTAAAGTGCTACCTAATAATATAAAGTGTCCTTTGGACACATGACCTTGGTAACTCGGGCTCCTTCCTCCACCTCGGGATAAAATTGCTCCGCGGTGCGCGACATCACTGCAGGAGGACTCTTGGCCACCGTCACCACATCGACCTTGCAGAACTGCGTCTTCACGCATGCATACACCCTCCATGCTCCTTCAAAGAACACGGACCTCCTCTAGCTATCGGCACGGGAGACCTCCCCTCGCAGGTGCATCAGGAGGCCGAAGAGGTTGGTTGGAAGGGCCTCGGTAGGCCACAGTGAAAAGCAGAGGTCTTGAAGCGGCGGACTCACCATGCGGAGTAACTTTTCCAGTTGCTTCATTCGATGATTCAGTAGCTGCGACGACGGAGACCCCAGGAACTACCCCCAGACGGCCTTCTCCTCCTCATGACCCGCTAGCTGGTCAAAATGTGCAACAACATCCGCCACGCTCTATGGGAGTTCCATGAAGACTTCTGCGGAATGCCACAACTGGGTGAGCTCGATGCACCCTTTGCTGCCAAATACACACTGTAATAAGTATAGCTTACCCGAGGTGATTTGCTCCAACTGCTGGAGCACCTCATGATCTGCCCAGGCTGCGGTATTGAGGTCGGAATGGGCAACCTGGAGCTTTTCAAGCTCCTCCTACATTCGCTGCCCCTCCGCCTAAAGCTTGTCGCGTGCTACAAACATGCCCTTTAGGGTCTCCTCGACCTCAAGGAACCACGCCTGGTCCTTGTCCCCGGCCAACTTCTCGGTGGCTTGGGCCTCCTCCGCCTTCACGGCCACAGCCTTCTGCTACTTCACTTCTTGCTGAGCCTTTTCGAGCTTGGGCTTGAGCATCTTAAGCTCAGCCAAAGCAGCTGTCATTCAAATAGTTTGGCTTTAGTTCCTCGCTTAGCAAAGATACATTATGATTTTTCTTGTGCCAGGTATTACATATCAAACGTAGGCCTAAACTTTCTTACCTTCGGACTACCCAAACCTCTGGTTCACCAAGTTGAGGTCCTCCTAGGACCTCTTGAGCTTCTGGTTCATCTTCGCAATCTCCTCGGAGACAGAGTCCGGAAGCGAGGTCAAAACCAGGCAGCAAAAATCCTTGTTACAAAGCCCGCAATAAAACTATTGAAATTCCAGGATGACTGCCTTAAGTAGCGCCATGGGGCTACACAACAAGCTCCTAACAAAGATATATGACCCCAAGGCCGGTTTCTTGAAACCAGCTTTGGGATTGGTGGCTACTCACTCACTACGCAGTTTAGAAGGTCGTGATATCATGTCCTTGAATCAATACATAAATCGGAAAGCTCAACAAACAAGTTAATTTGGTACAAGGATAAAAGCATACCTCGAAGCTCGTCATGAGGTTCTTGAAAACCTCATGCAGACTGGCCCTCGTGGACCGGAAGCCCTGCAGTGCCACGCCTATCAAGGCACGGTGCTCTTCCTTAAGGGAGGAGCCCTATAGGGTCTCCTCCATCTCCTCAGTCCACCCTATGCCAGCCCATCCTTGGGCAGTCGATGAGGGGCGGGACGACCTCGGACCATGGCGTCGATGTGCCGGCCCAAATGATCTCCACCTACGGTGGTGGAGCCGAAGCAGATATCGGTTGGGATGATGACTGGCCCAGCCCCTCCTTGACAACCTCGAGGACCTCCTCTCCTAGGTCATGTTGGGCCGAGGTATCGACCTTAGCCATGATGACCTACTCTTTGGCCCCCGCCATGCCGGCTTGGGGGCCAGAGTGGATATCGCCTCTCCTAGCTTGTCATGAGCTGGCTGAGAGGTGGCAGGTTCCGGAGTCCCGCTGGCCGGTGGTTACCCGCTCCAAGAACCACCGGGGATCACCTTTGGCGGACTACGTGAAAAGAAGATGCTTTATGATACGTGTCCAATGTATCTATAATTTTTTATTTTTACATGCTATTATATTATTTGTTTTGGATGTTTTATATGCATTAATATGCTATTTTATATTATTTTTTGGACTTACATATTAACCTAGAGCCTCGTGCCAGTTTTTGTTTTTTCCTTGTTTTTCAGTTCCGCAGGAAAGGAATATCAAATGGAGTCCAAACGGAATAAAACTTTCGCGATGATTTTTTCGGACCAGAAGACACCTACGAGACTTGGAGATGAAGTCAGAAGACCAACGAGGCAACGATAAGGCATATGGGCGCGCCCTAGGGGGCGCCCCCTGGCTTGTGGCCCATTCAAGAGTCCACCGACCTCCCTCTCAAGCCTATAAATCCTCAGATATTCCATAACCCTCAGAAGTATCCACGAAAATACTTTTCTGCCGCCGCAACCTTCTGTTCCCGTGAGGTCCCATCTTGGGGCCTTTTTCGGCGATCTGCCGGAGGGGGATTCATTCATAGAGGGCATCTACATCAACCCTATTTCCCTTATGATGAAGTGTGAGTAGTTTACCTCAGACCTACGGTCCATAGCTAGTAACTAGATGGCTTCTTCTCTCTTTGATTCTCAATACCATGTTCTCCTCGATGTTCTTGGAGATCTATCCGATGTAATCTCATTTTGCTGTGTGTTTGTCGAGATCCGATGAATTGTGGATTTATGATCAGATTATATATGAATGTTATTTGAATCTCCTTTAAACTACTATATGCATGATTTGATATCTTTGTATTTCTGTTTGAATTATCGGTTTGGTTTGGCCAACTAGATCGGTTTTTCTTGCAATGGGAGAGGTGCTTAGTTTTGGGTTCAATCTTGCGGTATCCTCACCCAGTGACATAGTAGGGGTAGCGAGGCATATATTGTATTGTTGCCATCAAGGATAAAAAGATGGGGTTTCCATCCTATTGATTGAGTTTATCCCTCTACATCATGTCATCTTACTTAAGGCGTTACTCCGTTCTTTATGAACTTAATACTCTAGATCCATGCTAGATAGCGGTCGATGTTTGGAGTAATAGTAGTAGATGCAGAATCATTTCGGTCTACTTCACACGGACATGATGCTTATATGCATAATCATTGCCTTGGATATCGTCATAACTTTGCGCTTTTCTATCAGCTGCTCGGCAGTAATTTGTTCACCCACTGTATTATTTGCCTTCAAGAGAGAAGTATCTAGTGAAACCTATGGCCCCCGGGTCTATTTTCCATTATATATTTTCATATCTATAAACCAAAAATACCAAAATTGCTTGCTGCAATTTATTTAGTTTTACGCTAGTAATCTTTTATACCTGTCTCTATCAGATTGTGACGCCCGGATAATTAAGCTACAGTAAACCTTCACTAATGTTGCCACGTCACCACAATTACTGTTGTTAATCTCGCGATGAATCGATCCCGTTCGAATTCAAAATTTAAAATCAAGTCAAAAATAAATTTTTCATATGTCAAAACTAAAATGTACAAACTGTGGAAAATATTCCATAAGTAATTATGGTGGTGAACCATTTTTTTTAAAAGTGTTTTAGTGCACTAACATTAAATAAAACTGTATAATTGTAAATATATAATAAAACAAAAACCTCCCTCCACACCCTGGGCCGCTTGGCCACCAGACCCACCCGGTCGGCCCAGCCGGCCCACTAAGCCCCCCTGGTCGCTTCCCCCCGCTCCTTCCTGTTCCTCGGTCCCTGACCGCTACAGGGCGCGGGTTCCGCCCGACCACCTCGTCGGCGTTGATTGAGAGGATAAGGCCGACGCCTCGGACTCTCCCCTGCCACCTCTCCCACTTGCTCCTCCCCCACCCACTCCCCCTCATCCTCCCTCTCCCTCACGCTCGCCTCCCTCCTCCAGATCCCTCGTCGTCGCCGCACCACCATCGCGGCCACCGGCCTCCCTGTGTTGTGTGGTCGTGCCCTCGGGGACCGCCGAGCTACGCTTCGTCGACCCCACCCCGAGATCGATGCTGGGGAGCTTCACCTGCGCCGCCCACGACAGTCTCGTCCTTGGCATCGCGACAACACCACCGTCGATCCGTGTCGACCCGCCTCTCCGACTCGTCTCTGGCTGCTCCGACGCCTCCCGACTCCTCCTCGAGCCCACTTGTGCACACCTACAGGGCCCCGGTGAGCTTCGCTGTCCATTTTCCCACCTTCTCCTTTGCCTCCGTCATCGTGCATCACCCGTAGCGGCGCCCGTCACGCCCCGGCCACCACCGCACCGGCCCGCGCTCGTCGGGCCACGCTCTTCACCCCGCGCCGGCGCGCCCAAGACAAGACCCAAAGATCGCTCGCGCCACCCCTCCTCGCCACGCTAGCCCATCGTGACCGCAGCCCTCTTCGGTGGCGCGCGCGGCCGCACCCCGTCGGCTTCGCTGCCGCCCCTTTCCTCCCCAGCGGTTGCGGCCGCCCGTGCTGCTCGTTGGTCGCCTTCGCCCAAGCTGCTGCCGGTGCAGCTCGTTCCATCCGCGTGACCCGCGTTGCTCGAGCGGCCGCCACGGCTGTCGTCTCGTCGCGGCGCCGCTAGCCTCACCTCAAGACTGGGCGGGTTAAGCCTCGCCCGGCAGCACCGCCCGTTAACCACCGCGCCGATTGCCTAATGGGCCTTTGGCGGTGGGCCCATCCTATTATAAGTAAAAAAAGATATAAAAAATAATTTAATTAATTAATTAAGAATTAACATAATTAACTTGGCTTAATTATCCTAATTAACTAGGTTAGTTAAAATCAAACGTTGTTTAGTTATCAGTCTATGACAGGATGGACCCACCTGTCAGTTTGACTGGTCAACAGGTCAACGTTGACTGCTGACGTCACCCTGACGTCATGCTGATGCAGTATTTCCTTTTTAATAATAATTTCAGAATATTGTTTAAATCTTTGAAAAATCATAGAAAATTAACTGTAACTCGGATGAAAAAGTTTTATACATCAAAGTTGCTCAGAACGACGTGACGAATCCGAATACGCGGTCCCTTCATCCGCCACACATCCCTAGCATATCAAACGTTGAACTTTCCCCCCTCCGGTTCATCTGTTTGACAGACGTCCGGAACCAGGAAAACTTTCCCGGATTTTTCCCCCTTCGCCAGTATCGCCTAGCGCTGCGTTAGAACACCTCTAGCCTCGGTTATTGTCATGTTATGCATATGTTTGCGTGTATTTACTATTTTCCTCCTCTTCTTCCCGGTAGACCCCGAGACCGCTGCTGATGCTACTGTGATCGACTACGTCGACGACGACCCTCCTTCTTGTCTGAGCAACCAGGCACCCCCCCCTTTGATCATCCCGATATCGCCCATTCTATACTCTCATGCTTGCATTAGATTTTGCTACTGTTATTGTTTGCTCCTATTCTGATGCATAGCCTGCTTTTGTACCTGCTTATTGTTACCTACCTGCTTATCCTAAACTGCTTAGTATAGGTTGGTTAGTGATCCATCAATGACCCCCACCTTGTCCTTGTTGCCCTGCTTCATCATCGATGCCTCGATCGACGTGATCGACAACCAGAGCCCGACACCTCACATCACATCACGCCCCTTTTGTTGCTCGACTCTGCAGAGCTACTATTGAGTGCCCAGGGTGATCCCTCATAACGCACTCCTGATGATAATTTTGTAGTGTAGCTATTCGGTCGTGGTCATCGAGGGTGATTTCCTCTTTCTCCATTCCCGATACGGCTCTGTCGTTCAACACCTCAAGAGTGAACCTCGAGGGTGGTCCCTCATACGTTCACCTTGATGATTACATTGAGTGGAATCCACCGGGGGTGATTCCTCGGGTTTTCCCCTTGATGTCTTGACACACGGTTACAATGGCTTTACTAGAGACCTTGGTGGAAGTCGGGCGGGCCCAGAGAGCACCCGCAAGATGGTTACGTGGCACGGCCGGGCATTCTAGGCCCTTGTCGTAAGTCCACGAGACGGGGCAACGGGGTCACTTTCGATCGTGAGTCTCTGCTCGTCTCCGCAAGCTAATAATACACTATGGTTTGGGTATTTGTTCTGAGTTGGCCTATGGCCTTTACGCACTAACCACCACGCGAGAATAGATATGGGCCTCGACGTCGTGGTATCAGCCGAAGCTTTGTCAGACGTCCAGTTCAGCATTGTGGCCGGGCCGGATCGTGCCATCCACTTCACGGGTGGTGCTGGTATCCCCTTGCGCACAACGATCCGGAGTGCAACGAGCGATGGGCCCAGACCCCGGAGTGCTTAGGATGTAGACCTGCGGGGACCTCTCTGCTGAGCCTAGGTCGGGCTGCGACGTGTTGATCTTCCGAGGGTGGGCATTGACCCCACAAAGGTGTGTCCAGCCAGAGTGATCGAGCGTGTTGGGTAACGTGGTGCACCCCTGCAGGGAAGTTATATATTCGAGTACCGTGTCCACGGTAATGGACGTTCAGACTTATATCCTGATCCTATACAACTACAAATGCATACTTGAGATATGTGGCTCCGGGATTGCTTTCTCGCAGGGAGTCGAGGAAGGATCTCTGGGCATTATTGTTACAACATGCTTGTTAAATATAAACTGCTATTCTTTACTCTTCTACATGCTGCAAGATGCGAGGAGCTGCGTGAAGATGCTAGTCTTCGATAGGCTAGGCTTTCCCCTCTATTCTGGCATTCTGCAGTTCAGTCCACAGATACAAACCTTCCATTTGATACCAGTGCATACTTAGTGTAGATCTTATGCTTGCGAGTACTTTGGATGAGTACTCACGGTTGCTTTGCTACCCCTTTTCCCCCTTCCTTCTTCTTTCCGGTTGATGCAACCAGGTGGTGGATCCCTGGAGCCAGATGCCACCACCGATGGATGCTGCTACGTGAAGACCACCGACGGCCAGGAGTAGTTAGGAGGTCCCAGGCAGGAGGCCTTGCCTCTTCGATCGCTGTTGCTTTTGTGCTAGCCTTCTTAAGGCGTCCTTGTTTAACTTATGTCTGTACTCAGATATTGTTGCTTCCGTTGAGTCTTGTGTATCGAGCTATGTATTCGAGCCCTCGAGGCCCCTGGCTTGTAATATAGAGCTTGTATTATTTTATTTGTGTCTAGAGTTGTGTTGTGATATCTTCCCGTTAGTCCCTGATCTTGATCGTACACATTTGCGTGTATGATTAGTGTACGATTGAATCGGGGGCATCACAAGTTGGTATCAGAGCCGACTACCTGTAGGATCCCCCTTTTCAACTCCTTGGCCGAAGTTGAGTCTAGTTTTGAAAAACTGTTTTACTAACATGGCTGTGTGGCTTACAGGCCTACGTCGCCAATTGGGTGGTATTAGGATCTTTTATTCCTCGTCCTTACTCTGGGAATCTGATCTCTCTTCTATTTGGGTTAAATGATTTTGTTAACTCTAACTCTAGGATCTCGTAAATACTTTCTCCCGGAGAGCCCCTCACTCCAGATGATTGCTTGGTGCACCACAAGATTCTGAAGATACTCTGATGTTTTACCGAGCCCCTTGTACCCTTCGCCGTTGCGATCCATACCACCGATAATCCTTTTGGATAGCTATCTGCATTGTCGTTCATACCTTCATCCCCAGTTGCCCTTGTTAATAAAAATGTCCTGAAATACTCTCTGATGTTCCGACAATCCTTATGCTTACTGCCCTGCAGTTCCTTGCCGCATGAATACCCATATGAATAATTCCTCACACTTTTAGAGGATTTGTTCGTTCCTAGTTGATCAAGTGATTCATACTTTGAAGTACTATTTGATATTCCGGTAAACCTCTCCAACTATTGCTCGGCAAATACTTATCTGCTTACATTATGGTTACTCCGTATGTCTAGCAATACTCATTAGCATCCTTTGTCATCATGATTTCGAGCATTTGATTCGATTTGTTTGTGAATGCTCGCGATCACCAGTCCTATTTAAAATCCTTCCCTTGGTTCAGACGTCACTCCGGACATGAGCTGGTGTTCGGCAAATCAAGCCTTGCTTGATTGTAGATCTATGTCCATTCAACTTACTTGTCTTTGATCAGAGTCTCTATTTCTGATCCTCCCCGGTTTGGAAACCATAATTCCTTTGCATTTGAGCTTCGAATTAGTCAGTTGTTTCTATAACCTAACCTCCTTGAAATCCTTCTTCTTCTCGTTGAGTACCAATACTCACATCAGATCCATTGTGGGCCTCCAGGTCCTTTGTTGGGTTTTACCCGACAGCATCCTTCATAGTCAATAACCTTGAGAGCGCTTCTTTGGATACATAATGCCTTTGGTAAATTGTATCCTTTTCCTGATCAACCATGCTTTACTTCCGAGCTTGAGTTATCTATTCCTAAAGTTTGTGGTATATGTTCCTAATATGCCCATATGGGTTGAATCTATGTCTTCCCCAAATCTGTGTGTACCTGAAGAATATGCGGGTTATATCTAGTAGCGATTCTTCGGAGCATTTGAACACTACATTTTCTTCGAATGCGAGACGTGCATGGGAGGTTGTGCATTAGAGAAGTGGGAGTCGACCTTGAACCTTTGTGTTCATGCCCATGGACCCGATGTGGAACTTATCATGGAAGCTTCTTGTTATAATAATAATCCCCTGGTGATAAGTTCATCTGTTATCTATATTTGGTCCTTTGCAACTGTGGTTTCGACCATATTGTTCTTCTTTGATCCCATTTCTCGGACAAGTTAAAGTACTTGTCTTCTTCAGATCATTTCACATGTCCAACCTCTACTTTGATCTACCTCCGAGTATTACCCTATAGTATCTCGAGAATATCACGGAACTACATAACCCCTTATGAGTTCTTCATCAACTATTATTTCTCGCTGATTCCAATTTTCCATGGGTTCTGAGTTGTTAGACACTCGAGATACCGATAACTGATTCGAGTCTATACTTTCCTTTCCATTGTTTCTAAACTTTCTTGTAACCTAAAATATCTAAGCAGTGGTATTTCCCTGCTTATGTGAACACCTCGGTGTACGAACTCTGTCTGAAAGACCTTGTTACTATTGTTGATAACAGTCTGGTAGCCATCGATGGACGAGAACTTTTCCTATTGGTCCGCCTCGCCTTGCGAGTAGGAAAATGGTTCTCTTCATCCCTCGCCCTTCGTACCAACATTGTTGCCAACATAATTGATAGGCTATCCTCTGACCTGCCTTGCTATCATGACCGTGCAAAATGATTTGCGCATTCCTTGTTTTAACCCACATGATGGGCCCATAACCCATAGTTCCACCTGATCGAAACCTGACTCTCCTATACATCCCTGTTTTCAAAGTTATCCCTTGCGCTTGGCTTCATATGTAATTCACGAGCCACCTTCCTAGTGATCTATTCTGGTATCAGACGCAATACTTATTCTCATTGCTATGAACCCTTTTCACCCTCTGTTCCAGGCAACAAACGATTGCCTACCCGGTTGAAGATCTTGTTGCTCCTTCTTACCTTGCTCTCGATGTCTTTCTTGAATTTCAACTCGAGAGATGTCTCTATGCCACATTCATCGAAACAACCCCCAGGTACCTATCTTGGGTTGAGCTCCGTCCTTCCTGAGTCTTTCCCCCTTACTCCACCCCTTAAACCTCGGGACGAGATTTCTTGTAGTGGAGGAGAATTGTGACGCCCGGATAATTAAGCTACAGTAAACCTTCACTAATGTTGCCACGTCACCACAATTACTATTGTTAATCTCGCGATGAATCGATCCCGTTCGAATTCAAAATTTAAAATCAAGTCAAAATAAATTTTTCATATGTCAAAACTAAAATGTACAAACTGTGGAAAATATTCCATAAGTAATTATGGTGGTGAACCAATTTTTTTTAAAAGTGTTTTAGTGCACTAACATTAAATAAAATTGTATAATTGTAAATATAATAATAAAACAAAAACCTCCCTCCTCACCCTGGGCCGCTTGGCCACCAGACCCACCCGGTCGGCCCAGCCGGCCCTCTAAGCCCCCCCCCCCCGGTTGCTTCCCCCCGCTCCTTCCTGTTCCTCGGTCCCTGACCGCTACAGGGCGCGGGTTCCGCCCGACCACCTCGTCGGCGTCGAGTGAGAGGATAAGGCCGACGCCTCGGCCTCTCCCCTGCCACCTCTCCCACTTACTCCTCCCCACCCACTCCCCCTCATCCTCCCTCTCCCTCACGCTCGCCTCCCTCCTCTAGATCCCACGTCGTCGCCGCACCACCATCGCGGCCACCGGCCTCCCTGTGTTGTGTGGTCGTGCCCCCGGGGACCGCCGAGCTTCGCTTCGTCGACCCCACCTCGAGATCGATGCTGGGGAGCTTCACCTGCGCCGCCCACGACCGTCTCGTCCTCGGCATCGTGACAACACCACCGTCGATCCGCGTCGACCCGCCTCTCCGACTCGTCTCTGGCTGCTCCGACGCCTCCCGACTCCTCCTCGAGCCCACTTGTGCACACCTACAGGGCCCGGTGAGCTTCGGTGTCCATTTTTTCCCACCTTCTCCTTTACTTCAGTCATCGTGCATCACCCGTAGCTGCGCCCGTCACGCCCCGGCCACCACCGCACCAGCCCGCGCTCGCCGGGCCACGCCCTTTACCCCGCGCCTGGCCGCGCCCCGCACAGCACCCCACCATCTCTCGCGCCGCCCCCCTCCTGCTACGCTAGCCCATCGCGACTGCAGCCCTCTTCGGCTAGCCGCGCCGTGGCCACGGCCCCGTCGGCGCTCGCTGCCGCCCCCTTTCCTCCCCACACGCGGTTGCGGCTGCCCCGTGCCTGCTCGCCGGTCGCCCCCTTTGCCCAACTGCTGCCGGTGCAGCTCGTTCCATCCGCGTGACCCGTGTCGCCTGGAGCCGCCGCTTGTGACTGTCGTCCTCGCCGGCGCCCACTGCCTCGCCTCAACACTGGCGGGTTAAGCCTCGGCGGGCAGCACTCCGCCCATTAACAACCTGCTCCAGTTGCCTAATGGGCCACTGAGCAGTGGGGCCCATCCCCTGTTATAAGTAAAAAAAGACATAAAAATTAACTTAATTAATTAAAAATTAACATAATTAACTTGGCTTAATTATCCTAATTAACTAGGTTAGTTAAAATCAAACGCTGTTTAGTTATCAGTCTATGACACGATGGACCCACCTGTCAGTTTGACTGGTCAACAGGTCAACGTTGACTGCTGACGTCACTGTGACGTCATGCTAATGCAGTATTTCCTTTTTAATAATAATTTTAGAATATTGTTTAAATCTTTGAAAAATCATAGAAAATTAACTGTAACTCGGATGAAAAAGTTTTATACATCAAAGTTGCTCAGAATGACGAGACGAATCCGAATACGCGGTCCCTTCATCCGCCACACATCCCTAGCATATCAAACGTTGAACTTTCCACCCTCCGATTCATCTGTTTGACAGACGTCCGGAACCGGGAAAACTTTCCCGGATTTTTCCCCCTTCGCCAGTATCGCCTAGCGCTGCATTAGAACACCTCTAGCCTCGGTTATTGTCATGTTATGCATATGTTTGCGTGTATTTACTGTTTTCCTCCTCTTCTTCCTGGTAGACCCCGAGACCGCTGCTGATGCCACTGTGATCGACTACGTCGACGACGACCCTCCTTCTTGTCTGAGCAACCAGGCAAGCCCCCCATATGATCATCCCGATATCGCCCATTCTATACTCTCATGCTTGCATTAGATTTTGCTATTGTTATTGTTTGCTCCTATTCTGATGCATAGCCTGCTTTTGTACCTGCTTATTGTTACCTACCTGCTTATCCTAAACTACTTAATATAGGCTGGTTAGTGATCCATCAGTGACCCCCACCTTGTCCTTGTTGCCCTGCTTCATCATCGACGCCTCGATCGACGTGATCGACGACCAGAGCCCGACACCTCACATCACATCACGCCCCTTTTGTTGCTCGACTCTGCAGAGCTACTATCGAGTGCCGAGGGTGATCCCTCATAACGCACTCCTGATGATAATTCTGTAGTGTAGCTATTCGGTCGTGGTCATCGAGGGTGATTTCCTCTTTCACCATTCCCGATACGGCTCTGTCGTTCAACACCTCAAGAGTGAACCTCGAGGGTGGTCCCTCATACGTTCACCTTGATGATTACATTGAGTGGAATCCACCGGGGGTGATTCCTCGGGTTTTCCCCTTGATGTCTGGACACACGGTTACAATGGCTTTACTTGAGACCTTGGTGGAAGTCGGGCGGGCCCGGAGAGCACCCGCAAGATGGATACGTGGCACGGCCGGGCATTCTAGGCCCTTGTCGTAAGTCCACGAGATGGGGCAACGGGGTCACTTTCGATCGTGAGTCTCTGCTCGTCTCCGCAAGCTAATAATACACTATGGTTTGGGTATTTGTTCTGAGTTGGCCTCTGGCCTTTACGCACTAACCACCACGCGAGAATAGATATGGGCCTCGACGTCGTGGTATCAGCCGAAGCTTTGTCAGACGTCCAGTTCAGCATTGTGGCCGGGCCGGATCGTGCCATCCACTTCACGAGTGGTGCTGGTATCCCCTTGGGCACAACGATCCGGAGTGCAACGGGCGATGGGCCCAGACCACGGAGTGCTTAGGATGTAGACCGGCGGGGACCTCTCTGCTGAGCCTAGGTCGGGCTGCGACGTGTTGATCTTCCGAGGGCGGGCATTGACCCCAGAAAGGTGTGTCCAGCCAGAGTGATCGAGCGTGTTGGGTAACGTGGTGCACCCCTGCAGGGAAGTTATATATTCGAGTACCATGTCCACGGTAATGGACGTTCAGACTTATATCCTGATCTTATACAACTACAAATGGATACTTGAGATATGTGGCTCCGGGATTGCTTTCTCGCAGGGAGTCGAGGAAGGATCTCTGGGCATTATTGTTACAACATGCTTGGTAAATATAAACTACTATTCTTTACTCTTATACATGCTGCAAGATGCGAGGAGCTGCGTGAAGATGCTAATCTTCGATAGGCTAGGCTTTCCCCCTCTATTCTGGCATTTTGCAGTTCAGTCCATAGATACAAACCTTCCATTTGATACCACTGCATACTTAGTGTAGATCTTATGCTTGCGAGTACTTTGGATGAGTACTCACGGTTGCTTTGCTACCCCTTTTCCCCCTTCCTTCTTATTTCCGGTTGATGCAACCAGATGGTGGATCCCTGGAGCCGGATGCCACCGCCGATGGATCTTTGCTACGTGAAGACCGGCCGACGGCCAGGAGTAGTTAGGAGGTCCCAGGCAGGAGGCCTTGCCTCTTCGATCGTTGTTGCTTTTGTGCTAGCCTTCTTAAGGCATCCTTGTTTAACTTATGTCTGTACTCAGATATTGTTGCTTCCGCTGAGTCTTGTGTATCGAGCTATGTATTCGAGCCCTTGAGGCCCCTGGCTTGTAATATAGAGCTTGTATTATTTATTTCTGTCTAGAGTTGTGTTGTGATATCTTCCCATGAGTCCCTGATCTTGATCGTACACATTTGCGTGTATGATTAGTGTACGATTGAATTGGCGGAATCTCCTTTAAATTACTATATGCATGATTTGATATCTTTGTATTTCTGTTTGAATTATCAGTTTGGTTTGGCCAACTAGATTGGTTTTTCTTGCAATGCGAGAGGTGCTTAGTTTTGGGTTCAATCTTGCGGTATCCTCACCCAGTGACATAGTAGGGGTAGCGAGGCATGTATTGTATTGTTGCTATCAAGGATAAAAAGATGGGGTTTCCATCCTATTGATTGAGTTTCCCTCTACATCATGTCATCTTACTTAAGGCGTTACTCCGTTCTTTATGAACTTAATACTCTAGATCCATGCTACTTAGCGGTCGATGTTTGGAGTAATAGTAGTAGATGCAGAATCATTTCGGTCTACTTCACACGGACATGATGCTTATATGCATAATCATTGCCTTGGATATCGTCATAACTTTGCGCTTTTCTATCAGCTGCTCGGCAGTAATTTGTTCACCCACTGTATTATTTGCCTTCAAGAGAGAAGTATCTAGTGAAACCTATGGCCCCCGGGTCTATTTTTCATTATATATTTTCATATCTATAAACCAAAAATACCAAAATTGCTTGCTGCAATTTATTTAGTTTTACGTTCTAGTAATCTTTTATACCTGTCTCTATCAGATCTCACCATTGAAATTGATCGTGAAGGGATTGACAACCCCTTTTATCACGTTGGGTGCAAGTGTTTGATTGTTTGTGCAGGTGCATAGATTCAGGACTTGCTTGTACCTCTGACTGGATTGATACCTTGGTTCTCTAACTGAGGGAAAGTTTTATCTCTACTTAGTTGCATCACCCCTTCCTCTTCAAGGGAAAAACCAATGCAAGCTCAAGAAGTAGCAGGAAGAATTTCTAGCACCGTTGCCAGAGAGGTCTACATCAAGCCAACCAAGTACCCATCATAAACTCTCATCTCTTGCATTACATTATTCACCATTTGCTTCTCATTTTCCTCTCCCCCACTTCTAAAACGATTTTCAGAAAAATATAAAAAGATTTGCCTTTTTATTCACCTTCTTTCGTTCGTGTTTTTGTTTGCTTTTTGGTTGCTTGTGTGCTAGATTGCTTGCTTTGTCACGATGACTCAAGGGAATACCAAGTTGTGTGACTTTTCCAACACTAAGAAAAGGATTTTATTAGTGCTCCGATTGCTCCCGCCACTAGTGCGGAATCTTATGAAATTAATGCCGCTTTGTTGAATCTTGTTATGAAAGAACAATTTTCCGGCCTTCCTAGTGAAGATTCTGCATCCCATCTAAATAATTTCATTGAATTGTGTGATATGCAAAAGAAAAAGGATGTGGATAATGATATTGTTAAATTGAAGCTAATTCCATTCTCACTACGTGATCGTGCTAAAACTTGGTTTCCATCTTTGCCTAAAAATAGAATTGATTCTTGGAATAAGTGTAAAGATGCTTTTATTTTCAAATATTTTCCTCCTGCTAAGATCATCTCCCTTAGGAGCAATATAATGAATTTTAAGCAACATGATCATGAACATGTTGCACAATCTTGGGAGAGGATGAAATTGATGATAAAAAATTTCCCATGGTTTGAGTTTATGGATGATCATACAAAATTTCAATGCCGGATTAAATTTTGCATCTGGAAATGTTTTGGATTCGGCTGCGAGAGGTACTTTTATGGACATCACATTAGGAGAAGCTACTAAACTCCTAGATAATATTATTGCTAATTACTCTCAATGGCACACCGAAAGATCATCTACTAGTAAAAGTGCATGTGATTAAAGAAATTAATGTTTTGAGTGGAAAGATGGATGAATTAATGAAATTGTTTGCTAGTAAGAGTGCTCCTACTGATCCTAATGATATGCCCTTTTCTTCTTTGATTGAGAATAATAATGAATCTATGGATGTGAAATTTGTTGGTAGGAACAATTTTGGTAATAACGCATATAGAGGTAATTTCAACCCTAGGCTGTTTCCTAGTAATTCCTCTAAAAATTATGGTAATTTCTAGAAAAATTCTTAAGGAAATTATAATAATATGCCCTCTGATCTTGAGAAAAATATTAAATAATTTATTAGTTCCCAAAAGAATTTCAATGCTATGGTTGAAGAAACATTGCTTAAGATTCATGATTTGGCTAGGAACATGGATAGGATTTCTCTTGAGATTGATTCTTTGAAAATTAGATCTATTCCACCCAAGCATGATATTAACGAGTCTCTAAAACCTATGTTGATTTCTGTTGATGAATGTAAAGAAAGAACCTCTAGGATGCATGCTAAGCGAGAATGGTTTGTAAAAGCGTGTTCTTCAATTTCTCGTGAAAATAATGATGAAGATCTTAAAGTGATTGATGTGACTCCTATTGAATCTTTGTTTTCTAATATAAATCTTGATAAATATGGGACTAGAGGTGAGTCAACTTTAGCTAGAAGGCGTCCCAATGATTCGGAGTTTATAGATCTTGATGCACAAATTGATAAAAGTGGGATTGGAGAGGTCAAAACTTGAAGTAGCAATGAACCCACTCTTTTTGATTTCAAGGACTTTAATTATGATAATTGTTCTTTGATAGATTGTATTTCCTTGTTGCAATCCATGTTGAATTCTCCTCATGCTTATAATCAAAATAAAGCTTTTACCAAACATATTGTTGATGCTATGATGAAATCTTTTGAAGAAAAACTTCAGTTGGAAGTTTCTATCCCTAGAAAGCTATATGATGAATGGGAACCTACCATTAAGATTAAAATTAAATATTATGAGTGCTATGCTTTGTGTGATTTGGGTGCTAGCGTTTCCACGATTTCGAAAACTTTATGTGATGCAATAGGTTTCCATGAATTTGATGATTGTTCTTTAGATTTGCATCTTGCGGATTCCACTTTAAAGAAACCAATGGGAAGGATTAATGATGTTATTATTGTTGCAAATAGGAATTATGTGCCCGTAGATTTCATTGTTCTTGATATAGATTGCAATCCTACATGTCCTATTATTCTTGGTAGAGCTTTCCTTAGAACGATTGGTGCAATTATTGATATGAAAGAAGGAAACATTAGATTTCAATTTCCATCAAGGAAGGGAATGGAACACTTTCCAAGAAATAAAAGTAAGTTGCCATATGAATCTATTATGAGAGCTACTTACGGATTGCATACCAAAGATGACAATACGTAGATCTATTGCAATATGCCTAGCTAGGGGTGTTAAACAATAGCGCTTGTTGGGAGGCACCCCATTTTATTTTTGTGTTTTTTGTTTTGCTACTGTTCTTGAATAAAATACACATCATTACCTCTGTAGTAATTGTGTTTGGGTGTTTTAATTAGTGTTTGTGCCAAGTAAGACCTTTGGGATGGCTTACGGTGATAGTTGATTTGATCTTGCTGAAAAACAGACACTTTTGCACCCAGTAAAACAATCTTAGAAAATCAACGAAGCGTGCTTTTGATCTGAATTTTTTACACCACATTGATATACGAATTTATAGGTTGTCCTAATTTTTCAGAATTGTTGGAGTTATAGAAGTATTCATAATTTCTAGATTGCTACAGATTGTTCTATTTTTTCTGTTGTTTGCTTATTTTGATGTATCTATGGGTTGTATCGGGGGTATGAATCATGGATAAGTTGGAATACAATAGATATTACACAAATATAGATAAATAATGAGTTCTCAACAGTACCAAAAGTGGTGATTTTATTCTCTTATACTAACATATCTCATGAGTTTTCTGTTGAGTTTTGTGTTTGAAGCTTTCAAGTATTGGGTAAAGATTTGATGGACTATGGAATAAGGAGTGGCAAGAGCCTAAGCTTGGGGATGACCAAGGCACCCCAAGGTACTATTCAAGTACAACCAATAGCCTAATCTTGGGATGCCCCAGAAGGCATCCCCTCTTTCATCTTCAATCCATCGGTAAATTTACTTGAGGCTATATTCTTATTCACCACATGATATGTGTTTTGGTTGGAGCGTCTTGTATGATATGAGTCTTTTCTTTTTAGTTTGCCACAATCATCCTTGCTTTACGCACCTTTTGAGAGGGACACGCTTAAATTGTGAATTTATTACAATACTCTATGTGCTTCACTTATATCTTTTGAGCTAGGCAATATGCTCTAGTACTTCACTTATATCTTTTTAGAGCACGACGGTGGCTTTATTTTATAGAAATTGTTTAACTCTCTTGCTTAACTTATATTATTTTGAGAGTATCTAAACAGAATGGTAATTGGCTTTGGTTATGAATTTAGTCCTAATATGATGGGCAACCAAGGGGGATATAATAAAAACTTTCATATTAAGTGCATTGAATACTATGTGAAGTTTAATTCCTTATGATTGTTTTCAGATATAAAGATGGTGATATTAGAGTCATGCTAGTGAGCAATTGTGGATTGGTAGAAATACTTGTGTTAAAGTTTGTGATTCATGTAGCATACATGTATGGTGAACTGTTATGTGATGAAGTTGGAGCATGATTTATTTATTGATTGTCTTCCTTATGAGTGGCGGTTGGGGATGAGCGATGGTATTTTCCTACCAATCTATCCCCCTAGGAGCATGTGTGTAGTACTTTGTTTCGATAGCTAATAGACTTTTGCAATAAGTATATGAGTTATTCATGACTAATGTTGAGTCCATGGATTATACACACTCTCACCCTTCCACCATTGCTAGCCTCTCCAGTACCGTGCAACTTTCACCGGTGCCTTACACCCACCATATACCTTCCTCAAAACAGCCACCATACCTACCTATTATGGCATTTCCACAACCATTCTGAGATATATTGCTATTCAACTTCCACCGTTCTGTTTATTATGACACGCTTCATTATTGTCATATTGCTTTGCATGATCATGTAGTTGACATCGTATTTGTGCCAAAGCCACCATTCATATGTTTTATACATGTCACTCTTGAGTCATTGCACATCCTAGTACACCACCGGAGGCATTCATATAGAGACATATATTTTTTCTAGTATCGAGTTGTAATTCTTGAGTTGTAAGTAAATTAAAGTGTGATGATCATCATTAAGCATTGTCCCATGTAAATGATGATGGAGACTATGATTCCCCCACAAGTCGGGATGAGACTCCGGATGAAAAATAAAAAAGAAAAAATGAAAAAAGAGAGGCCAAAGAGCCCTCCAAAAAATGAGAGAAAATAGAGAAGGGGCAATGCTACTATCCTTTTTCTACACTGGTGCTTCAAAGTAGCACCATGATCTTGATGATAGAGAGTCTCCTATGTTTCCACTTTCATATACGAGTGGGGAATTTTTGTTATAGAACTTGGCTTGTATATTCCAATAATGGGCTTCCTCAAAGTGCCCTAGGTCTTCGTGAGCAAGCGACTTGGATGCACACCCACTTAGTTTCTTTTTGAGATTTCATATACTTATAGCTCTAGTGCATCCATTGCATGGCCATCCCTACTCACCCACATTGATATCTATTGATGGGCATCTCCATAGCCCGTAGATACGCCTAGTTGATGCGAGACTATCTCCTTATTTTTGTCTTCTCCACAACCACCATATTCTATTCCACCTATAGTGCTATATCCATGGCTCACGCTCATGTTGCGTGAAAGTTGAAAAAGTTTGAGAACATCTAAAATATGAAACAATTTCTTGACTTGTCATAGGGGTTTTGCATTATTTAATACATTGTGCGATGAAGATGGAGCATAGCCAGACTATATGATTTTGTAGGGATAACTTTCTTTGGTCATGTTATTTTTAGAAGGCATGATTGCTTTATTAGTATGCTTGAAGTATTATTATTTTTATGTCAATATTAAACTTTTGTTTTGAATCTTATGGATCTGAATATTCATGCCACAATAAAGAAAATTACATGGATAAATATGTTAGGTAGCATTCCACATCAAAAATTCTGTTTTTATCATTTACCTACTCGAGGACAAGCAGGAATTAAGCTTGGGGATGCTTGATACGTCTCCAACATATCTATAATTTTTTATTGTTCCATGTTATTCTATTATCTGTTTTGGATGTTTTATATGCATTAGTATGGTATTTTATATTATTTTTGGGACTAACTTATTAACCTAGAGCCGAGTGCTAGTTTCTGTTTTTTCCTTGTTTTTGAGTTTCCCAGGAAAGGAATATCGAACGGAGTCCAAACGGAATAAAACTTTCGCGATAATTTTTCTTGGACCAGAAGACACCTATAAGACTTGGAGATGGAGTCAGAAGACCCACGAGGCAAAGACAAGCCAAAGGGGCGCACCCTAAGGGGGAGGGTGCCCCATGGCTTGTGCCCCCCTTGGGAGTCCACCGACCTCCCTCTCAAGCCTATAAATCCTCAAATATTCCATAACCCCCAGAAGCATCCATGAAAATACTTTTCCGCCGCCGCAACCTTCTGTTCCTGTGAGATCCCATCTTGGGGCCTTTTCTAGCGATCTGCCGGAGGGGTTTTCGATCACGGAGGCTGTTGACGCTCAAAAAGGGCATGATCGCAAAGAGTGACTTGAGGCTGTAGCAAGATGAGGTCAAATTTATGAGTTCATGTCACCATTTGATGGCTCTCTTCAAGATAATCAAAGTAAATGTGAAGATGGATCAAAACGGAGCTCAAGTGTAAAAGATATGCCAATTTCGGAGATACTTGTGTTGACACCAGATTAGAAAATGGCATGAAACCTAACCAAGATGGCCTCTGATGGAAAAAGATACAACTGCAAAGTTCTTCGTCTCGTCGAAATGGACGATTTTGATATAAGAATCGTCCCCATCCGAGTTCGTATGCAAAAGTTATAGCCAAAACTGTGCGCTGCAGCATTGTATGGCCGGATCATCCGGACCGGGGTCCAGATCATCCGGCCGAGGGCCAAAAAATTGAACAAAACAACAGAAGCTAAAAGTTGAAGCCGGATGATCTGGATCAACTTCCGGATGATCCGGGTAAAGGCCGGACAATCCGGGCAATCGTCCGGATGTCCGGACACGTTTTTCTGCTGCAGACTTTAGAAAACGGCCCGAAACACCCTCAAGATGGCCTCGGATGAAAAAGTCTTCAACATGAACGTTGTGCGTTTCGTCGAGACGGTTGATTTGGATATAAAAAACGTCCAAATCCGTGGTCGTATGAGGATTCTAGAGCCAAAACAGTGAGCTGCTGTCAAAAAACTGGGCTAGGCCGGATCATCCGGGCTTTGAGCCGGACATCCGGGCCGGGGGTCGTGAATAGTCCGTGTTTTATTAGGTTTTGATGATTTGGACGGCTAGGCAAGTCCTTTTCTTGTACGGGAAGTCCACCCGCCTCTTATATAGACAAGAGGTGACGGCCGATTGAACAACAACACACAATCGCAAAACTCATCTACTTTTTACCCTAGTTTTACATCCCTCCCTTGTTCTTTCTCTCTCGTTCTTCGTTCGTTCTTCGTATTGGAGGGCAGCGATCCTCGAGGCTCTAGGGGCGGGCGAACCGACCTAGGGCAGCCCATAGCCGCCGCGCGTCCAGACGGGGTCCCTCCCGGGCGCGTGGGGTTTCGGGTCCTGAAAAGCACCCGCCGGATTGTCTTGCCTACCGCGCTTCCGGCGGGTCTCCTTCGACGTGAGCTGCGGTGCATCACCCTCGGCGTTGGAGGTATACGGTGACGTGTTCGTGTGCGAACAGAGGCCATCTACATCGACCCTATCCGATGTAATCTTCTTTTGCGGTGTGTTTGTCGAGATCCAATGAATTGTGGATTTATGATCAGACTATCTATGAATGTCATTTGAATATCCTCTGAATTCTTACATGCATGATTTGATATCTTTGTATTTATCTTCGAATTATCGGTTTGGTTTAGCCAACTAGATTGGTTTTTCTTGCAATGGGAGAGGTGCTTAGTTTTGGGTTCAAACTTGTGGTGTCCTCGCCCAGTGACATAGAGGGGTAGTGAGGCACATATTGTATTGTTGCCATCAAGGATAAAAAGATGGGGTTTTCATCATATTGTTTGAGTTTATCCATCTACATCATGTCATCTTACTTAAGGCGTTACTCCATTCGTTATGAACTTAATACTCTAGATGCATGCTGGATAGCGGTCGATGTGTGGAGTAATAGTAGTAGATGCAGAATCATTTCGGTCTACTTGACACGGACGTTATGCCTATATGCATAATCATTGCCTTGGATATCGTCATAACTTTGCGCTTTTCTATCAATTGCTCAATAGTAATTTGTTCACCCGCCGTATTATTTGCCTTCAAGAGCGAAGCCTCTAGTGAAACCTATGGCCCCCGAGTCTATTTTCCATTATATGTTTTCGGATCTATAAACCAAAAATACCAATAATACCTTGCTGCAATTTATTTACTTTTATTTAGTTTTATGTACTAGTAATCTTTTATACCTATCTCTATCACATCTCACCATTGCAATTAACCGTGAAGGGATTGACAACCCCTTTATCATGTTGGGTGCAAATGATTGATTGTTTGTGCAGGTGCATAGATTGGGGACTTGCTTGTACCTCCTACTGGATTGATACCTTGATTCTCTAACTGAGGGAAATACTTATCTCTACTTTGCTGCATCACCCTTTCCGCTTCAAAGGAAAAACCAACACAATCTCAAGAAGTAGCACTTTATGAGTTTGCCTTTGCTAAGAAGACTTGTCAAATAAAAAGACGGGATGTAAAGATGACGGATTACCCTCGGGGTGCCGGTTTCTTCCTCCCTGGCGCGAGGAAGTCTTCTTTTGAGTCGCCAGAGAGCTCGACTCTCTCCAGCGATTTACCGGCGGCCCTGGACAACGTCCACCTCAGCCTCTTCAAGCCCTTGGGCTGCATGCCGGCCCCGGCGTCCTCCGACGTCACCCTCTTCCCTTTCGAGGGAGGATTCTCTTCTTCATCATCCCCCTCCATGTCGTTGTCATGGGTGGAGGAGGCATGGGTCTCCTCGGATCGGGTGACAAGGTCTCCTGGGCCAAGCACTCACCTTGCCCCCTCAGGGACTTTGTCCCTTTGGGGGCCACCATGTGCGGCTCCTCGGTTAGGATCACAGTGATCAGGGGAGGTAGTAGCTCCTCTGGTAGTGGGGTTGGGCATCACACTTCTTGCGCCCAGGCCAGCCACTTCTGCAAACATTAAGCATAAGCGACTCGTCATAATCTATCCGTCAATATAAAAGACGAGAATTTGGATGCGTGTGATAGAACACTTGCTGGAGGGCGTCGTGGCCGTCCTCGAAGCCGAGGCCTCCCCCTCCTTGGGAATCTTGTCATTGGCCAGTTTCATGAGCTTCGTCCACATAGTCGCCAAGGTGGAGCGGAAGAAGAGGGAGCCCATGTCCTCGGGCTTTTGTGCCCACATCTGGGTAGCCCGGAGCTGGAGCTGGAGCATATAGCAGTTGAGCATGACGTTGATAACATCGGCGAGCTAGAGGTTCTTCGTGGTGCACCACCATTTGATCCTCTTGATCATGGTTTCCACCTCGGGTGGATTCCCCTAGGCGGTGCCCTTCTCCTTCCAAGACTTGAGCTTCTTCGTGGGCCTGACCGAGAAGGTTGGGGTCGTGGCCTGACAAGGGGCGAGCGGTTCGGTGATGTATAACCATTCCCGCTACCACTCCTTCACCATTTCGATGAAGGTGCCCTTGCGCCATTCGGCCCCTTGATTCTTGCTGATCATGGCCCCTCTGCACCCCGCGAGATCGGAGACGTTGGACTTCAGCTTGACCCCGAAGAGCTTCAGCCATAGGCCAAAATGCGGCTCGCGGCAGAGGAGGGCCTTCCAGCTCGTGATGAAGGAGGCAAGGTGGAGAATGGAGTTTGGGGCCATGTGGTGGAAGTCAAGACCATAGTAGAACATTACCCCGCGCACAAAGGGGTGCAGCGGGAACCCTATCCCTCGGACAAGGTGCGGGACGAAGACTACCCACTCCCCAGCATTGGGAGCGGGCGCTTGCTGGCCAGCGGCTGGAGCACGGGCGGCGATGCCGGCGGTCATATACCCCACGTTGCGCAGCTCCAGGATGGTGCCATCCATCATGATGGAACCCCCCTCGTGCCCCTTGAGGGTGTTGCCCATGGCTAGTGAGAGGAGGTTGGACTCGCTAAGGAAAAAGGGACAGATCTAGGTGTTGGAGCTAGACGATGCAGTAGATGGGGAGAATGGGAGTGTTGTAGGTTACGCTGCCCTCTCTTTTGCTCTTATAGGATGTTGAAAGGCCAAGAGTCCCTCTTGCTGCACCGATAAAAACACCACTCCCACCAAAGAATTCGTTAAGCATATAGGGGGGACAAAATCTTGATGATATCCCTGAGAAAATGGGAATGATCTCCACCTCGATGGGATGTGCCAGTAAAAGGCTGCCTCTGGCTGTGATTTAAGGGAAGCAGTAACTGCTCGACCTGTCATGGGGTGAACCATTTCGATAAAGTTGTCAGACTAAGTAGAACCATTTACACCAAGATGCCTGGCCTTCAAGGTTAAGTCATCCGATCTCTTCAGTCAGGGGTTACAGGTTCAGTTGAGCCTCGGCTGGCATCGCTCCTTTGAGGGGGGGACCAAAAATTACAAGAAGGAACACGTCTGTCGTGCCTAGGACTCAGGATCTGGGGTTGCTATCATGAGAAAGGTTGTCCTCGATGTAGAAGACCAGTTCAGGGGCTACTGACTGTGTCCTGGATTAGGGGGTACTAACATAGTCGGCCCGTCTTCCTTGGGTTGGGATGATGGGCCCTCATTCATGGTCAAGATGGCCTTTGGAGGACTTATGCAAGAGGCATGATCAACACTACTTCCCCGAAAGACTTGACGTATACTCCAAGATCTTTGTCACCGCCTTGCTCCTAGATACTAACCTTGTAGCCCCAGATACCCTCCCTGGTGTGTATATAAGCCATAGGGTTTAGCCCATAGAGAGGATACATCAACACGAAATCATTCACCTAGCCCTAGAGTTAGACCACACATACGATCTCGAGGTAGATAAATTCTGTAGTAGATACATCTTCATCAATATGGACAAGAGCAGGACATCGGGTTTTACCTCCATCAACAGGGCCCGAACCTGGGTAAACATCATCTCCTTTGTTTACCCTCAATCCAAGATCCATAGCTCGGTAACCCCTACCCCGAGGTCTGCCGGTTTTGACACCGACACATATGCTTTTACATATCTCAGTAATACCAAGTTTCCTCTCTATGTGTGACAATTTTGAAGTTATGCTTGTTTTGCCTTCCTATGCTAGTTAATTCTTGCTCCCATAAATCGTTTGCTCACAAAATCTCAATGCATAGGAAGTGGGTTAGGCTTAAATGTGCTAGTCATATGCTTCATGATGCTCCCGTTATGTTTCAATTCTTATCTTTTGTGTGAGCATCATTGAAATCATCATGCCTAGCTAAAAAGGCATTAAAGAAAAGCGCTTACCTGATACGTCCATTATGCATCATGTTTTCCTACTGTTATTTATGTTGTTTTATTGTATAACGATGCTTTTTGGAGTAATTCAAATGCTTTTTCTCTCATAATATGCAAGGTATGCACAAAGGGGGAGAATTCTGGCAGCTGGAAATCTGGACCTGAAAATGCTACGTCAAGCTACCTATTCTACACAACTCCAAATTAGCTGAAACTTCCCGAGGATTTTTTATGGAATATTTAAGAATTGTTGGAGCAAATAAGTACCAGAGGGGGGCTACCAGGTGGGCACAACCCACCTGGGCGCGCCAGGAGGCCCAGGTGCGCCCTAGTGGGTGTTGCCCTCCTCGGCCCACCTCCGGTGCCCATATTCTGGTATATAAGTCATTTTGACCTAGAAAAAATAAGGGGAGGACTTTTGGGACGAAGCGCCGCCGCCTCGAGGCGGAACTTCGGCAGAAGCACTTTTGCCCTCCGGCGAAGCGATTCCGCCGGGGGAACTTCCCTCTCGGAGGGTAAAATCTTTGTCATCATCATCACCAACACTCTCCCATCTTGGGGAGGGCTATCTTCATCAACATCTTCAACAACACCAACTCCTCTCAAACCCAATTCATTTCTTGGTTCAATCTTTGTACCGGAACTATAGATTGGTGCTTATGGGTAACTAGTAGTGTTGATTACATCTTGTAGTTGATTACTATATGGTTTATTTGGTGGAAGATTATATGTTCAGATCCATTATTCTATTTAATACCCCACCAATCTTGAGCATGATTATCATTTGTGAGTAGTTACTTTCATTCTTGAGGTCACGGGAGAAATCATGTTGCAAGTAATCACGTGAACTTGATATGTGTTCGATATTTTGATGATATGTATGTTGTCATTCTCTTAGTGGTGTCATGTGAACGTTGACTACATGACACTTCACCATATTTGGGCCTAAGGGAATGCATTGTGGAGTAGCTATTAGATGGTGGGTTGCAAGAGTGACAGAAGCTTAAACCCCAGTTTATGCGCTATTCCGTAAGGGACCGATTGGATCCAAAAGTTTAATGCTATGGTTAGAAATTATTCTTAATACATTTCTCGTAGTTGCGGATGCTTGTGAGAGGGTTAATAATAAGTAGGAGGTTTTTTCAAGTAAGAACAGCACCTAAGCACCGGTCCGCCCACATATCAAATTATGAAAGTACCAAACACAAAGTAAGCCAACATGATGAACATGACTAGATGAAATTCCCGTGTACCCTCTACAAGACTTTGCTTATCATAAGAGACCGCATTGGCATGTCCTTCACGTCAAAAGGATTGGGCTACCTTGCTGCACTTTTGTTACTACTAGAGTTACTTGCCCGTTACAAATTATCGTGCTATCAAACTACTCCGCTACTTACAATTTTAGCACTTGCACACACTACCTTACTGAAAAGCACTTGTCATTTCCTTCTGCTCCTCGTTGGGTTCGGCACTCTTACTTATCAAAAAGGCTACAATTTACCCCATATACTTGTGGGTCATCAAGGCTATTTTCTGGCACCGTCGCCGGGGAGTGAAGCGCTCTTGGTAAGTAGAAATTAGTTAGGAAACATTATTACTACATGCTGAAATTTATTGTCACTTGCTACTATGGAAAACAATCCTTTGAGGGGCTTGTTCGGGGTATCTTCACCTCGACCAAAACCACAATTAGTTGCCCCTCAACCTACTGCACCTAATGAAAATATTGAATATGAAATTCCTTCGGGTATGTTAGAACAACTGCTAGCTAATCCTTATGCAGGAGATGGAACCGAACATCCTGATATGCACTTGATATATGTGGACGAAATTTGTGGATTGTTTAAGCTTGTAGGTTTGCCCAGAGATGAAGCTAATAAGAAGGTTTTCCCTTTATCTTTGAAGCAAAAAGTATTGACATGGTATAGGCTATGCGATGGTATTGGATCTTGGAACTGGAATCGATTGAAATTGGAATTTCATCACAAAAATTATCCTATGCATCTAGTTCATCGTGATCGGAATTATATATATAATTTTTGGCCTCGTGAAGGAGAAAGTATCGCTCTAGCTTGGGGGAGGCTTAAGTCAATGTTATATTCATGCCCCAATCATGAGCTCTCAAGAGAAATTATTATTCAAAAAAATTATGCTCGGCTTTCTCATAATGATCAATCCATGCTCGATACTTGTTTTACTCGTTCTTTTATGAAGAAGACTATTGAATTCCGGTGGGATATTTTAGAAAGAATTAAATGCAACTCTGAAGATTGGGAACTCGATGAAGGTAAAGAGTCAGGTATTGAACCTAAGTTTGATTGTGTTAAATCTTTTATGAATACTGATGCTTTTCAAAAGTTTAGCACTAAATATGGACTTGACTCTGAGATAGTGCTTTCCTTTGTGAATCTTTTTCTACTCATGTTGATCTCCCTAAGGAGAAGTGGTTTAAATATCACCCGCCAATTAAAGAAAAAATTAAAGAATCTGTAAAAGCTAAAGAAGAAACTATCATTTACAATGTTGATCTAGTTGTTCCCACTGCTTATATTGAAAAACCACCTTTCCCTATTCGGATGAAAGAACATGCTAAAGCTTCAATTGTGGTTAACAAAAGTTATGTTAGAACACCCAAACCATGTGAACAAAACAGAGTTGAACCTAGTGTTGCTATGGTTAAAGATCTCTTAGTCGATAATACTGATGAGCATGTTATTTACTTCTGTGATGAAGCTTCTAGAATTGCCGAACCTGAAGGAAAAGATAAACATAGACCAGTTGTTGGCATGCCTGTTGTCTCAGTTAATATAGAAGATCATTGTTATCATGGGTTATGTGACCTAGGTGCTAGTGCGAGTGTTATTCCTTTCTCCTTATATCAAGAAATTAAAGATGAAATAGCACTTGCTGAAATAGAAGGCATAGATGTCACTATTAAACTTGCTAGTAGAGATACTATATCACCAATTGGGATTCTTAGAGATGTTGAAGTCTTGTGTGGCAAAATAAAATACCATACTGATTTTCTTGTTCTTAGCTCCCCACAAGATAACTTTTGTCCCATTATTTTTGGTATACCTTTCTTGAACACCGTCAATGCCAAAATAGATTGTGAGAAACAAACTATTGGTGTTAGCTTTGGTGATGAATCTCATGAATTTAATTTTTCCAAGTTTAATAGACAACCTCATAAGAAAGATTTGCCTAGTAAGGATGAAATTATTGGTCTTGCTTCTATTGCTGTGCCTCCTACTGATCCTTTGGAATAATACTGGCTAGACCATGAAAATGATTTGCATATGCATGAAAGAAATGAAATAGATAGAATCCTTTTTGAACAACAACCTCTACTTAAACACAACTTGGCTATTGAAACTCTAGGAGGTCCTCCTCCACCTAAAGGTGATCCTGTGTTTGAATTAAAACAATTGCAAGACACTTTGAAATATGCTTATCTTGGTGAGAAAAAGATATATCCTTTTATTATTAGTGCTAACCTTTCAGAACATGAAGAAGAAAACTATTGAAAGTTCTAAGGGAGCACAAGGCTGCTATTGGATACACTCCTAATGATCTTAAGGGCATTAGTCCCACTCTATGTTAGCACAAGATTAATATGGAACCTGATGCTAAACCCGTTGTTGATCACCAACATCGGTTAAATCCGAAAATGAAAGAAGTGGTAAGAATGGAAATATTGAAACTTCTGGAAGCAGGTATAATCTATCCCATAGCTGATAGTAGATGGGCAAGTCATGTTCATTGTGTCCCTAAGAAGGGAGGTATTGTTGTTGTTCCTAATGATAAGAATGAGCTCATTCCACAAAGAATTGTCACAGGCTATAGAATGGTAATTGATTATAGAAAATTAAATAAGCAACTAGAAAAGATCATTACCCTCTACCTTCTATCGGTCAAATGTTAGAAAGATTATCTAAGCACACACATTGTTGCTTTCTTGATGAATATTCTGGTTTTTCACAAATACCTGTTTTACAACCTGATCAAGAAAAGACCACTTTTACTTGTCCTTTTGGAACATTTGCTTATGACGTATGCCTTTTGGTCTATGTAATGCACGTGCCACTTTCAAAGATGTATGACTGCTATATTCTTTGATTTTTGCGAAAAGATTGTTGAGGTTTTCATGGATGACTTTTCTGTTTATGGGAAGTCTTTTGATGATTGTTTAAGCAATCTTGGTCGAGTTTTATAGAGATGTGAACAAACAAATCTTGTCTTGTATTGGGAGAAGTGCCACTTTAATGTTAACGAAGGTATTGTTTTGGGCCATAAAATTTCTGAGAGAGGCATTGAGTTGGACAAAGCCAAGGTTGATGCAATTGATAAAATGCCATGTCCTAAAGATATCAAAGGTATTCGTAGTTTCCTTGGTCATGTTGGTTTCTACAGGAGGTTTATCAAAGACTTTTCTAAAATTTCTAGGCCCCTTACGAATCTTTTGCAAAAGGATATTCCCTTTGTGTTTGATGATGATTGTTTGGAAGCCTTTGAAACACTAAAGAAAGTTTTAATTACTGCACCTATTGCTCAACCACCTGATTGGAACTTGCCTTTTGAGATTATGTGTGATGCTAGTGATTATGCTGTTGGTGTTGTTCTAGGACAAAGAGTTGATAAGAAACTGAATGTCATTCATTATGCTAGTAAAACTGTGGATAGTGCTCAACGAAACTATGCTATTACTGAAAAAGAATTCTTAGCAGTGGTGTTTGCTTGTGATAAATTTAGATCTTACATTGTTGATTCTAAAGTGATTGTTCACAAAGATCATGTTGTTATAAAATATCTTATGGAAAAGAAAGATGTTAAACCTAGACTCATTAGGTGGGTTCTTCTGCTACAAGAATTTGATTTGCATATCACTTATAGGAAAGGAGCAGAGAACCCCGTAGCTAATAACTTGTCTAGGCTTGAAAATATTCTTGATGACCTACAACCTATTAATGATAGCTTTCCTGATGAACAACTAGCTGCAATAAATGTTTCTAATAGTACACCTTGGAATGCTGGCTATGCTAATTACATTGTTGCTAAATACACACCTAGCTTCACATACCAACAAAAGAAAAAATTCTTCTATGATTTAAGGCATTACTTTTGGGATGGCCCACATCTTTATAAAGAAGGAGTAGATGGTATTATTAGGCGTTGTGTACCTAAGCATGAACAGGAACAAATCCTATGGAAATGTCACTCCAAAGCTTATGGAGGACATCACGCGGGAGACCGAACCGCTCATAAGGTATTGCAATATGGGTTTTCTTGGCCTACTCTCTTCAAAGATGCCCGTAAGTTTATCTCGTCTTGTGATGAATGCCAAAGAATAGGTAATATCGGTAAGCGTCAAGAAATGCCTATGAATTATTCACTTGCTATTGAACCATTTGATGTTTGGGGATTTGATTTCATGGGACCTTTTCCTTCCTCTAATGTGTATACACATATTTTGGTTGATGTTGATTATGTTACTAAGTGGGTAGAAGTTATTCCAACCAATAGTGTTGATCACAACACATCTATTAAAATGCTTAAGGAAGTTATTTTCCCAAGGTTTGGAGTCCCTAGATATTTAATGACTGATGGTGGTTCACACTTTATTCATGGTGCTTTCCGTAAAATCCTTGCTAAGTATGATGTTAACCATAGAATTGCGTCACCTTATCATCCTCAGTCTAGTGGTCAAGTTGAACTTAGCAATAGAGAAATAAAACTGATCTTACAAAAGACTGTTAATAGGTCCCGAAAGAATTGGTAGATGATGCACTTTGGGCTTATAGAACAGCTTATAAAAATCCTATGGGTATATCTCCATATAAAATGGTTTATGGAAAAGCTTGTCATCTGTCTCTTGAGTTAGAACACAAAGCATATTGGGCAATTAAAGAACTCAATTATGATTTCAAACTTGTTGGTGAAAATAGGTTATTTGATATTAGCTCATGAAATGAATAGAGACCCAGGCTTATGAAAATGCAAAGTTATTCACAGAAAAAGTTAAAAGATGGCATGACAAAAGAATCCAAAAGCGTGACTTCAAAGTTGGAGAATATGTTATTTTGTACAACTCTCATTTTAGATTCTTTGCAGGAAAACTCCTCTCCAATTGGGAAGGACCCTATGTCATCGAGTAGGTCTATCGATCGGGAGCTATCAAAATAAATAATGCTTAAGGTACCAACCCGTAGGTTGTCAATGGACAACGAATAAACACTATATCACAGGTACGCCCGTTAATGTTGAAAGCAATATTATTCAAACTTGGACACCGGAAGAACATATAAAGGAAACCTTTCGGAACACTCCAGAATCATGGAAAAAGTGAGGTACATGATACATTAAGCAAACGGACTCCGAAAAATCCGCAAAAATATTTTTTGTCAGTTTTGGAATATTTAGAAAAATAGGAAAATAAGAAACTTCCAGGAAAGTGACCCTGGTGGGTTGTTCCCACCTCGGGTACTTTCTAGACTCCATTTTTCTTCCGTTCTGCTTGTTCCCCAAGATAAAAAAATCTATATAGACCTCCTGAACCTGTTAACCTCCATATCGTGGAGAAATCTCTTTTTTTTATTTTCTTGCTATTTTCTGTCAGATCTGTTGAGCCAGGCATCATGTCTTCTTCTCCCTCAGATCATATGGAAGAGGATACTTGGTTGATGAAGATCAAGCTGAAAAGAGAAGACCCCGTTGGAGCAGCTAAGGAGGACAAGAGCAAGGAGGCCACCAAAGGTCAAGTGTCGATGGACGAGCAAGCCTTGCCTACCGATGAGGAAGAGGGGGATATCCTTAAACCCTACTATGCTCATCTTACCCCCACTAAGATTGCAGCCTTCAGGGCCATTGAAATGGTTCAAATAGAAAATAAGTATCTCACTCATGAAAATATTCTTCATATGGAGCACATCGCTTCCCTGCGGAGCATCATTCGAAGATTGGAGAGTCCTTGGTACTTAAAGACTGCATCACTTCTACTTCATCACCACCACCTTCTTCTTCACCACCGAAAGAAAACTGAGTATTGGGTATGGGCACTCCCCTTGGCTTTCGCCAAGCTTGGGGGAGGTTCCCCGGTATCGTATCATCTCCACTATCTTTTGCCTTTACTTTCTTAGTTCGATCCGTGGTTATCTTTTGCTATTAGATGAATAAAAGTTTAGTTTGATCCTTTCCTTTTGTGAGTTTTCTTAGTGATCAATCCTTGTAATCGTGTGAAAGATACATAATGAAGTTTAGTTTGAATTTTGCCTTCTTTAGTCTCTTGTTTCAATAAAAAGAAAGGAAATAAAAGAAAAAGATCATATGCTAATCTTATGGTAAGTGATGACAATACACAAGGAAAAGTATAAGTAGAAAATTTTATTGTAGATTGACAAACATAGCATTGGTCAATGATGCAACTCATGAAAGAATTAATAAGGGAAGAGAAGATTCACATATAAATATACTATCATGGAAATCTTTTATGAATGTGTGCACCCATCAAAATATTATATTCCAAAATTGTTGACTTGGACAAGGAAGACAACTTAATGATTTATGTTTGTTCATATTCACATAGAAGTTATATTCTCATAGATCCTTCAACATGTGGTGCTTGCCCCTATCTTTGCTAGCCAAAAACTCCACACTAAGTAGAGATACTACTTGTGCATCCAAAACCCTTACACCCAAATCATGTTTGAGAATCTACCATACCTACCTATGGATTTGTAAGATCCTTCAAGTAAGTTGTCATCGGTGCAAAAAGGGCACTAAAAATTGCATCTAAAAGTGTGAGATCATTTAGTGTAAGGGAAATTTGAGCATTTTACGAACTTGTGATGGGGAATAATAAAAGCGATAGACTGCATAATTATGGTTGTCATCACAAGGGGCAATATAACTGTTGGGGAACGTAGCATGCCATTTCAAAATATTTTCTACGATCACACAAGATCTATATAGGAGATGCATAGCAACGAGAGGGCGAGAGTGTGTCCACATACACTCGTAGACCCAAAGCGGAAGTGTTAGTTAACACGGTTGATGTAGTCGAACGTCTTCACGATCCAACCGATCCAAGTACTGAACGTATGGCACCTCCGTGTTCAGTACACTTTAGGTCGATGACGTCCCTCGAACTCTTGATCTAGTAGACGGTCGAGGGAGAGTTTTGTCAGCGCGACGGCATGGTTATGTGTTGATGATGTGATCTGCAGCGAACTTCACCTAAGCACTACGACGCTATGACTGGAGGAGTAAACTGTGGAGGGGGGCACCGCACACGGCAAAGAGAACAATTGATGTGTCTTTGGGGTGCCCCCCGCCCCCGTATATAAAGGAGGGAGGGAGAAGGCGGCCAACCTAGAGGGGGCGCGCCAAGGGGGGAGTCCTACTAGGACTCCCAGTCCTAGTAGGGTTCCCCCTTCCTTTCTGGAGTAGGAGAAGGGGGAAGGGAGGGAGAGAGTGTGTGAGAAGGAAATGGGGGGCGCGCCCCCTCCCCTAGTCCAATTTGGTTTGGCTAGGGGGGCGCACGCCGCCTCTTGGTCGCCAGTCTCCTCTTTCCACTAAGGCTCATGAAGGCCGAATACTCTCCTGGGGGTTCCGGTAACCTCCCGGTACTCCAAAAAATGTCTGAACCTCTCCGAAACTTTTCAAGTGTCCAAACATAACCTTCCAATATATCAATTTTGACATGTCGACCATTTTGAGACTCCTCGTCATGTCCATGATCTTATCTGGGACTCCGAACAAACTTCGGTCATCAAAAACACATAACTCATAATACAAATCATCATCGAACGTTAAGCTTGCGGACCCTACGGGTTCGAGAACTGTGTAGACATGATCGAGACACATCTCTGATCAATAACCAATAGCGGAACCTAGATGCTCATATTAGCTCCTACATATTCTACAAAGATCTTTACCGGTCAAACCGCACAACAACATGCGTTGTTCCCTTTGTCATCTGTATGTTACTTGCCCGAGATTCGATCGTTGGTATAATCATACCTAGTTCAATCTCGTTACCGGCAAGTCTCTTTACTCGTTCCGTAATGCATCATCCTGTAACTAACTCATTAGTCACATTGCTTGCAAGGCTTATAGTGATGAGCATTACCGAGAGGGCCCAGAGATACCTCTCCGATACACGGAGTGACAAATCCTAATCCTGATCTATGCCAACTCAACAAACACCTTTGGAGACACCTGTAGAGCATCTTTATAATCACCCAGTTACGTGTGACGTTTGATAGCACACAAGATGTTCCTCCGGTATTCGGGAGTTGCATAATCTCATAGTCAGAGGAACATGTATAAGTCATGAAGAAAGTAGTAGCAATAAAACTGTAACGATCATAATGCTAAGCTAACGGATGGGTCTTGTCCATCACATCATTCTCTAATGATTCGATCCCGTTCATCAAATGACAACACATGTCTATGGTTAGGAAACATAACCATCTTTTATTAACGAGCTAGTCAAGTGGAGGCATACTAGGGACACTATGTATTGTCTATGTATTCACACATGTACTAAGTTTCTGGTTAATACAATTCTAGCATGAATAATAAACATTTATCATGATATAAGGAAATATAAATAACAACTTTTTTATTGCCTCTAGGGCATATTTCCTTCAGTCTCCCACTTGCACTAGAGTAAATAATCTAGATTACAAAGTAAAGGTTCTAACACCCATGGAGTCTTGGTGCTAATCATGTTTTGCTCATGGAAGAGGCTTAGTCAACGGGTATGTAACATTCAGATCTGTACGTATCTTGCAAATCTCTATGTCTCCAATGCTCTGCATGGAGCTACTCTAGCTAATTATTGGGTTCTACGGTAGGGTGCATCAAACGCAAATTAAAATTTTCCTACGCGCAGAACAACAGGAACATGCTACGGAGGTGGATCACAGTTCGTTATCACTAGACGCGTAGTGCCGTGCAGCGGAAGAAGAGTTGGGGCAGCGCGTCCGCCTGGATCTTCTCCTCCTCGTCCGATCTCCCTTGAACAGCCAGTCGTCCGACACGAACCCTTCAGTTCAAGGACACCCAGCAGCACCCCAATTTTATGAGCCCACTACTAGACGTACTTGACGTGCGAAGGTGCAACATCGGGGATGGCAATTTGCTTGATATTCATGAGGGATCATTCTACCATTCTAACATGCATAGAAATAAAGAAGCATAATAATCAAAATAAACACATATTGTGAAATAGTATGGCTCCTTCAAGGACGTTCTTCCAGGTCGGCTCCGACTCCGATGACCATCTACGAACTCCATCTTGTTTGTCATGCCGGGATGCCAAGCCACCAACCTGATCTCTATTATCCAACTACTACAACTAGTAATGAATTTTACATAGAGTCACAAGTCGACACGCAGGTCGTTATATAATATAATGACAGCACTTTGGCTCTTGCCAGCTGACAAACATGACACGCAGGCCATGTATAAATTACACACATGCATCACATACACATGAGCCATATTATTCACATCAAACCTGTGTAGGATCGGAAGTATGTCTAGAGGGGGGGTGATTAGACTACTTGACAACTTAAAAATTTGCCTTTTGATTGGAGTAGTTTCTTAGCAAGTTCACAATGATAACCAAATCAAGTATCACCCTACACATGCAATTCTAGAGTTATGGCAGCGGAAAGTAAATTGCACGTATAGTAAATGAGAGGAGGAGAAGAGCAAACGCAATGGAGACACGGAGATTTTTTCTCGTGGTTCCGATAGGTGGTGCTATCGTCAATCCACGTTGATGGAGACTTCAACCCACGGAGGGTAACGGCTGCCTTGAGTCCACGGAGGGCTCCACCCACGAAGGGTCCACGAAGAAGCAACCTTGTCTATTCCATCATGGCTTACGCCCACGGAGGACTAGCCTTACTCGGGGTAGATCTTCACGAAGTAGGCGATCTCCTTGCCCTTACAAACTCCTTGGTTCAACTCCACATCATGACGGAGGCTCCCAAGTGACACCTAACCAATCTAGGAGGCACCACCCTCCAAAAGGTAATAGATGGGGTTGGTGATGATGAACTCCTTGCTCTTGTGCTTCAAATGATAATCTCCCCAACACTCAACTCTCCTCACCGATTTGGCTGTGGTGGAGGAAGGGATTGAGTGGAAAGCAACTTGGAAAGACTAGAAATCAAGTTTCATATGGTGGGAGTGGAGCAACTTGATCTCAACACAAGGGTAGGTAGTTTTCTTCTCGAAATGTAAGGTAGGAGTGGTAGTTCTTTCGATGGCTCTCTCCACGAATGAAGAGGAGGTGGAGGGTATTTATAGCCTCCACACAAAATCCAACCGTTACACACATTTGACCAATCTCGGTCGGACCGAAGTTGACAACTCGGTCGGACCGAAAGTTCAAATCTTGTGAGCGTTGGGATTTTCGTGGGACCGAAAATACAATCTCGGTTAGTCCGATTCTTCCAAAGTCTAGGGTTTGCCAATTTCGGTGGGACCGACTTTCTCATCTCGGTGACACCGATTTGAGTACAGAAGGTTACAGAAGCTTGGCAACACCAATATCGGAATGACCGAGTTTGGAATCGGAAAATCCGAGATTCTTAGGGTTTGGGTATATGGCTGAGGTGGTTCATCTCGGTGTGACCGAGTTTGGAATCGGTGGGACCGAGATTACTTATGAGTTTATGTTGGAATGAAAGATTGCTGATTGTTTAAGAGATAAATCACTAAGCACTTTAGAGCAACCAGATCATCATCATAACCTCACCCCCTTTTAATAGTATTGGCTTTCCTATGGACTCAATGTGATCTTGGATCACTAAACCAAAAATGGAGTCTTGAGCTTTTGCCAATGTTTTCCTTAGCATTTTGAGGGTCCACATCATCGGTCATTGCCATACCCATATCACTGAACTTTCGAAATATTCTCAAGAAATGATTAGTTCAATGATATATATGTTGTTATTAATTACCAAAACCACCGGGATTAGTTGCACTTTCAATCTCCCCCTTTTTGGTAATTGATGACAACATATAGATCAAAGCTTCGACAAATGATATAATCAATGAATAACATCGTCGCTTTGAGAAGTATGTGATAAGCAAGAGCTCCCCCTAAATTTGTGCATTATTTAAGATTTGCGTTTGAATGCAAATGCACAATCGATTAGGATCATGGGTTACTCTTCCATGTCACATACATCTTGGTGGAGCGCACAAAATGATAAGAATGAATAACATGCACCCAATCACCAAGACATGAGTAAATGATCATACAAGATATGAATGGAATATGATAGACATTAAGCACACATTAAGCACGGTATGATCAAGCACTCATCAAGATAGAGCAAACGTAGTATCAAACACACGAAGTATCTCAAAGAACTCAAAAGTATCTCAAGGAAAACCGCAAAGCGAAAGAGCAAAAACGAGCACACTCTCTCTCGAAGTCCTATGATCTATACAATTTCTCCCCTTTGGCAACAAGTTACCAAAAGTTCGAAGGTATAGAGCTAATCGTCACTCGGGACTCTGCCTGGCGGCTCTGCTCGTGTCGATGGAGTGGAGATAGCTGCATCTGCAAAGCTTCGCTGAAGTCTGTGGAGCTGGAGGAGTGGATCTTGGAGCTGGTCTTTGAACCGATGGAGCTGTAGGAGGTGCTGATGTAGTAGCCACAGGATCGACATCGAATAGCGGCTGATCTGGGCTTTGTGGGCCTTGCAGCAGGCTGCTCATAGTCATCTGGACCATGTCACCTTCCATCTCCTTCATGAGTTCTCGCCTTCTCCTCTTAGCTTCCTCGATGTCGCATCAAGCTTGTTGTGATGACTGCACTTCATCGACTTGACGTCGAGCATGGAACTTATCCTCAACGATCCTCTCAAGGCTCTCCCGAGATCGCACTATCTTGGCCAGCGTAGCTCAATTCTCCGAGTGGCTTCAAGAAGTTGTTCGCAACGCTCTTGGGCTTTTCTTTGCTTCCTTCTCGGCTTTAGCTTGTTTAGCGACTTCAGACTTAGCATGTCCTTCTACAGATGTGGGAGCATTCTCGGTCATCACAACCTCGTTGTCCTCATGTTCAGAGCTGCGGTGGCAAGTGGGGTCTATCCAACGGTAGGTGTCCGTGCCAAACTTGGCATTGATGAGCATCTGAATATGCGGAGCAAACCCACATGACCTCTTCTGGTCAGCTGCTGTCCTCTTGATAGTCTCAACTATCAGGTCCATCACCTTAAAAGGTGTCTTCTGATCTAGAATGTGCAGCATGTTGATAGAGTACCCTCTTATCATGCGGTGGTCCCCTGACTTAGGCATCAATGTATGCCTCAGAATGGTGTTGGTGGTTGGGAGACCTGCCTGAAGATAGTAGACTGATCCAAGCTTCCAGATCTCTACATCCTTCTCATCTACCTCATTATACATGTTCTTCATTGACTCGTGATTTTTCTTCGGAATGCCATAGACATCAATATCATCTTCCCTTGAAACAGTGCATTCAGCAACGCTCTCCATTCTTCAACAAGAGAATGGAATCTACGCCTCTCATCATCCATACAATCCTGCCATCCGGATAGAAGTGTGCGGTGGCATAGAAGCGCATGATCATTTCATCGTTCCAGCGGTCAATTTCGACCAACGAACTCGCAATCCCACAAGCAGTGAAGCTTTCATGCACATGTGGGAAGAAGTCTCTGTGCTCTTCACTGTCGATGTATTCCCAATCAACGTATCTGGTGTCAGCAACAATTGGCTTCTTGTCCATGAGCACTGTCTCATAAAAGTCTTGTTGCTCTCTAGTGTGGAATCTTGAGTCAACTGCTGTTCTTCTCCTGGTGGCATATGGATCTGCTTGCCTCCATAGCCTGAGACCTTTGTCCTTTCTCTCCTTCATATTTTCAGCTCGAGGATGAGCTTCATTATGAACTGGCAGTTTCTGTCTGAGCTTGAGCAAAACATGAGCCTCATCATCTGATTCTGCAGGTGGCACGTTATCCTTCTTCTTTTCTGATGCAGGTATATTCCTCACAGTCTTCTTGGCTTGGCGGCTGGTTTGGCTTGGGCTGCCTTTCTTTGGAGCTGATTGCTTAGCCTTTGTGGGTGCTCCCGCCTCGATGGCATCACCCATCAACTTCGCTTCGAGGAGGCTGAGGTGCTTCCTCATCGAATCATCATCATCATCGTGATCTCTTCATGAACTTTCCTCTTCCTCTTGGAAGTCTTCTTGATCTTTTTGGAGGTTTCTTCCATCTTGAGCTTCGTGCAATGAGGATTTAGCCACTTTGCTTGTGCCTTTCTTTGAATGTTTCCTTGATAGCTCTTGGCAACCACTTGCCTTTTAGGCTTAGAAGTTATCTCCTCATCGACAATGAAGTCTGAATCTTCCTCATCTGAATTCCTTTTCCTTCGGCCCAGTGGCAGTGCAGCAGATCCACTTGGAGTGCTTCTCTCTCCATCATCTGAAAAACTGCTTGCTTCTGGACTTGTAGCTGCCTCTGGAATCTCAACTGGCATCTCAGACCTGTTCTGACTGTCACTTCCTTCAGACATGACTGACAACCTGTGAATAGAATAGGTATAGGCAGAATAGAAGAGTTATCACAAACTGCAGAGGATTTTGCAAAAAGAATGAGTTCAAACTTTAGTTTTAGGTTTTCACAGAATACATGTCGGTCTGACCGAGTCTATCAATTCGGTGAAACTGAAATGTCTAAACAGACCACATACACCACTTTCGGTTGGACCGAAATGGGTTTCGGTCTAGCCGAGACTACTAGGGTTTCTTGAATCTTCACTTGGTCTTACCGATTTACAACTTCGGTTTCACGAAAAGTGCGCAAAGGCAATGGCAGAGGCCAAATCGGTCGATCCGAAAATGTCGAATCGGTCACACCGAGATGTGTTGGCGGAAACCTAACCCTAAAATTTTCACTCGAAATTTGTTCTATGACCTAAACAATTTGGATAGGAAGATCTCAATCTTGGCAAGAAACATGGCAACGCCTATCGTGCATAGAATCAGCGGTTGGAACACGAGAGGATGAAACTCACCCAATGCGGTGGAGCTTCACCACGGCGGCAACGGCGCGATGAGAAAGTCCGTTGACGGCGATGGAGACCATGGCGAGGGCGCCAAAGCGACGGCGGAGACGATCCGAGACCAAGGTGACGGCAGCTAAGGGTTTGAGGCTAAGCGTTTGAAGAAGTAATCAACGCGCTCGTCCTCGAGTATATATACCCTTCGGTGTCGGTGGGACCGAGTTTGAAAACTTCGGTGGGACCGAGATGGTTAGCTGCGTGCGATTACACACTTCGTCACGCCGAAATTTGAAACTCGATTTCACCGAGGTGAAAACCTAGATCAATCCAAGTGATTTGGTGCGTCCGATTTGAGTATATCGGTTTGACCGAAAGTACTTAGAAGGTTTTGGAAGTTAGGCTTTTGACGGATCGGTGGCTCCGAGTGCTCCTCACTCGGTCTGTCCGAAAAAGTCTTGTTCAAAGTTTGTGATATAAGCATGAATAGAGTTTGAGACAAGAAAGCATAGATAGCTAGGGGAGGAACTTAGGCATTCTTGTCCATCCATTTGGTCAAAAAGAAAGAAAACCGAAAAGACCAAAGCAACAAATGGATGTCCTCGAATGGATAAGATCATGCATCCAACATGCTCACACAATAAGATAGCAAATGAAATATGTGTCAAACATGCACAAACAAAACACTAACAGCTAGCACACAATTTGGCGATGACTAGGTCATCTATATATGAGTATATTGACTTAGGAGTCAAATGAGAACATTTGATCATAGGTCATACTCATCGTTTAAGCACAAGTGGGGTTACCACTTTTCCATAAAGCATTGATGTGTTCACATCATTAGAAGATGCTTTAGCTCATTTCTTTAGAGCAAAGCTCCCCTTGATGTGAGAACCCTTTTAAAGGGTCAAACTAACCTTGGGTTGTCGTTGAAGACTTCATGTAGATGTTGAAGATGTGGATGCTCAATGTTGATGAAGATCATCAAGAGTTGGGAGCAATCCTTTGGATTGGGCACTTTCAATACCTACATGGGTTAGTCCCACAAGGAACAAACAAGAATATCCATGGACATAGATTGAAGTTCACAATAGATGATGTCCATGAAAGCAATGATTACCTTGTCCCTTGACTTACCAACATGAGGGTTTGTGACTCCATGAACTAGTGCAAGATGTGGAAGTTGATTGCACAAGTCCTTGCCAAAATGAATATGAGTGAAGTATATTGGCGGAGTCACCCTCAAGAACTCTCTAGTTCTTCTTCTTCGGGATCCACATCATCTTGATGGGAATCCTTGGGGTAGTAGTTGAGCTTGTTGAAGTAGAACTTGAAGTTGCCTTGGGAACCCACTTGACCATGGCCTTGGGTGCTTCAATGAATGCATCAATCTCCTCTTGAAGCTTGTCCTTGCCTTTTAGCTTGTGGTCTTGTGGTGGAAGGTCATCTTGAGCTTGTTCCTCGTTTGAAGAAGTAGGATCATACTTCTCCTCTTGAGAGACAAACTTTGGAGTGGGATATTGACCTTCTTCCCATTCAACACCCTCGGCGTTGAACTTTCGCTCAAAACCAATTCCTTGATTCTTCCGGTGTCTTCCTTGTTTGCGAACAATTTCCTCAAAGCTCTTGCTTCCGGCAAGACTCTTGTAGACACCTTTCTCTATAATCCCTTTCAATAGACTATTTTCTTGCTCAAGTGAAACTTGGCTTGAAACATTGTTAGTGGAATCAAGAGAATTACTAGAAGTAACAACATTTGATTTAGCATGATTATTGTTACTACTAGATGAAGAATTTTTCTTATGCTTGTCATGCTTAGTTTTGATAGGTGGCAAGAAATTAGACAAGAGAAGTCGTTTGGCAAGATATGAAGAACTCTTCTTTCAAGATCGTCATTGATAGCTTTTAGAAACTCATGTTCTTGCTCTAGATTGAGCTTCTCGAGCGTAGCTTCTCATGAGATCTTAGGAGCTCTCTATGATCTTCTTGAGTTGTTTCATGAGCTAACTTAAGAGTGTTTAGTTCTTTAGTTAGACGCTCAATCTCCTTCATAGCATTGTCATTCGACTCATCTCGACTATAAAGACTACTAGCATGTTCATCATTACTAAGCTCACTAGATTTATCATGTAAAAGCTCATCTTCACCAAGCAAGTCATCCTCATCACTATCAAAGTCAATAAACTCAGGATGTGATACCTTGGGGCCTTTTGCCATGAAGCATCTTCCAATTCCCTCATTTGGTGAATCAAATATGTCATAGGAGTTGGAGTTGGAGGACACGAGAGCAAGACCGCAACACCTTCATCTTGATCAGATTCGAGTTGGAGTGATAGCTTCTTTCGGAGTGATTGTCGAGTCGGAGCCGGAAACCCATTCACCAACATGAGCTTGATGTTTTCTTCTTGTGTAGCTCCTTGATGACTTGTCTTTCCTTTCCGAATCCTTGCTTCTCCGAGAGGATCTTCGTTCATAACGATCATCTCTACTCCTCCTTTCTTTTCGAGGCGACTCTTCTCTTGAGCTTCTTCTTCTTGGAGATTCTTCTCTTCTCTTGTGGGGAGTCGAACACTCATTTGAGTAGTGTCCGGGTCTTCCACAATTGTAGCAGTTTCGATCACGACTAGAAGATCTCTTTTCATCATATGATCTAGATTTTGAGCTTCTTTCCTTGCTTCTACTCTTGTAGAATTTGTTGAAGTTCTTCACCATTAGGCTTATCTCTTCATTGGAAACTAGCTTGTCACTTGAGGATGTGGGAGCTTCAACTGCAGCTTTGTAAGCACCACTTGACTTGTTGTGAAGCTCTTCCTTATCTTTAAGTGTCATCTCATGAGCAACAATCCTTCCAATGACTTGGTAGGCTTGAGATCTTTGTAGTTTGGCATCATTTGAATCAAAGTGCACACGGTGTCATACTTTCCATCCAAAGCTCTGAGGATCTTCTTGATGATGAATCGGTCGGTCATTTCTTCGCTTCCTAAGCCTGCCATCTCATTGGTGATGAGAGCAAGCCTAGAATACATTTCAGCGACCCCTTCACCTTCCTTCATCTTGAACTTGTCAAGCTGACCTTGAAGAACATCTAGCTTTGATTCCTTCACGGACTCGGTACCTTCGTGCATTTCGACCAAAGTATCCCAAATCTCTTTTGCATTCTCAAGACGGCTGATCTTGTTGAACTCCTCGGGACACAAAGCATTGAAGAGAATGTCACAAGCTTGAGCATTGTTCGTAACATCCGCAACTCATCGCCAGTAGCTTCGCGATCCGAACTTTTCCTTCTTGAAGAACTCACCTTGCAAGCCAACACAAATAATGCCCCATGCGGCAGGGTTATGTCCAAGAATATGCATTTTCATTTTATGCTTCCAACTAGCAAAGTTTGAACCATCAAAGTAAGGACCTCTCTGAAAATTACCCTCACTAGACGCCATACTCTCCTAGGTTGTGAAACCAAGCTTATGGAGTCAATGCAATGAAACCAATCCAATGGAGACCAAAGCTCGATACCACTTGTAGGATCGGAAGTATGTCTAGAGGGGGTGATTAGACTACTTGACAACTTAAAATTTGCCTTTTGATTGGAGTAGTTTCTTAGCAAGTTCACAATGATAACCAAATCAAGTATCACCCTACACATGCAATTCTAGAGTTATGGCAGCGGAAAGTAAATTGCACGTATAGTAAATGAGAGGAGGAGAAGAGCAAACATAATGGAGACACGGAGATTTTTCTCGTGGTTCCGATAGGTGGTGCTATCGTCAATCCACGTTGATGGAGACTTCAACCCACGGAGGGTAACGGCTGCTGAGTCCACGGAGGGCTCCACCCACGAAGGGTCCACGAAGAAGCAACCTTGTCTATTCCATCATGGCTTCGCCCACGGAGGACTAGCCTTACTCGGGGTAGATCTTCATGAAGTAGGCGATCTCCTTGCCCTTACAAACTCCTTGGTTCAACTCCACATCATGACGGAGGCTCCCAAGTGACACCTAACCAATCTAGGAGGCACCACCCTCCAAAAGGTAATAGATGGGGTTGGTGATGATGAACTCCTTGCTCTTGTGCTTCAAATGATAATCTCCCCAACACTCAACTCTCCTCACTGATTTGGCTGTGGTGGAGGAAGGGATTGAGTGGAAAGCAACTTGGAAAGACTAGAAATCAAGTTTCATATGGTGGGAGTGGAGCAACTTGATCTCAACACAAGGGTAGGTAGTTTTCTTCTCGAAATGTAAGGTAGGAGTGGTAGTTCTTTCGATGGCTCTCTCCACGAATGAAGAGGAGGTGGAGGGTATTTATAGCCTCCACACAAAATCCAACGTTACACACATTTGACCAATCTCGGTCGGACCGAAGTTGACAACTCGGTCGGACCGAAAGTTCAAATCTTGTGAGCGTTGGGATTTTCAGTGGGACCGAAAATACAATCTCGGTTAGTCCGATTCTTCCAAAGTCTAGGGTTTGCCAATTTCGGTGGGACCGACTTTCTCATCTCGGTGACACCGATTTGAGTCTGAAGGTTCTGAAGCTTGGCAACACCAATATCGGAATGACCGAGTTTGGAATCGGAAAATCCGAGATTCTTAGGGTTTGGGTATATGGCTGAGGTGGTTTATCTCGGTGTGACTGAGTTTGGAATCGGTGGGACCGAGATTACTTATGAGTTTATGTTGGAATGAAAGATTGCTGATTGTTTAAGAGATAAATCACTAAGCACTTTAGAGCAACCAGAAATCATCATCATAACCTCACCCCCTTTTAATAGTATTGGCTTTCCTATGGACTCAATGTGATCTTGGATCACTAAACCAAAAATGGAGTCTTGAGCTTTTGCCAATGTTTTCCTTAGCATTTTGAGGGGTCCACATCATCAGTCATTGCCATACCCATATCACTGAACTTTCTGAAATATTCTCAAGAAATGATTAGTTCAATGATATATATGTTGTTATTAATTACCAAAACCACCTGGGGATTAGTTGCACTTTCAACCTGCAAAACAAAGTTATGCATAGAATCGCATTCTACCGGTTTGTGTGTCGGGTACGAAATACACAGTGCTATGCACATGGCAGTCCTGCTAGCCGGTTAGCAGGTGGGGTTTGAGGGGCAGCGCACCTCGCGGGTGCGGGCAGCGCCCTATGTTTTCGGAATTCACAGATCACATCTAAAATCACACCAAATTTTCTGATCTGACCGATCTTATCGATCATCGCGAGTCCGATTCGGGATTACGTTTCACTGTTAACCCCGATGGCAGATACCGACTGATAGGTGTAGGTTGTGTCACAACCTCATCGACTCCGATCATCAGAAAACATAGCCTCTTCAATCCCCATGTGCAATTGATCTCATCAACCGTGCACATAGCCGATCTCACAAACAACAACAGATCTCATCTGCCGTCTCCACATATCAAATATGCATACGATCTGAATCCCTATCCTATAGCAGAGGCTCTGATACCACTGTTTGGTTCTGCGGTAGGGTGTATCGACTGCAAATTAAAATTTTCCTACGCGCAAAACAACAGGAACATGCTACAGGAGATGGATCACAGTTCGTTACCACTAGACGCGCAGTGTCGTGCAACGGAAGAAGAGTTGGGGCAGCGTGTCCGCGTGGATCTTCCCCTCCTCGTCCGATCTCCCTCGAATAGTCGGTCGTCCGATCCCACATACAAGTTCGCCAGAGCGGCGCAAGTGCGCCACCTCTAATGGTATCCGCGCATGCAGGAGGAACACCGTGCGTTGGACTGCTAGGTCCGATCACACAGTCGGCGGCGAGTGGAGGTGGCTATTCGCAACGCATGCATACCCTAGTGACAGCGCCGAAGCTATCAACTAAATAAGTGTGCCTCACCTCCACTATTTATAGGCATCCATTGCGGGCTCAACACTTGGGCCTTGCACGGACCCTAAAGCCCAAAGTCTACTCGGTCGCATTCCAAGTCCAACTTAGATCACATCCGACTAGTGTCCTCCGAACCGACCTCGTAGGTTCCTTCCCTTAAGCATGCGACCCCTTAGGTTCAAGTTGGCTTGGTCACAGTTCGGATCACCTCCTACCTGCATGGTTGGTAGCGGCCTCTAGCAAGGTGTGCCGACCACCAAGCACACTATGGAGCTGGTTAGGCGACATGTATAATGTGTCACACTTCTGTTCCCTTTGCCGCACGATATATGTTGTCGGGCTCAAGGTGAGACTGTCATCCTTGTGCTAGCCCGACCTCTTTCTCGTTCCAGTGATACCGACCACAAACTAGATTATTTGATAATCCTTGTCGCATGGCCATGCTTATCCTGGTCGGATCACACAAGGGGCCCAGAGTATATCTCTCCTGATCGGAGGGGCAAATCCCATCTTGCTCGACCATGTCTCGCAGCATGGGACTGGACAAACCCGAAACCAACCTTTGTAACTACCCAGTCACGGAGTAGTGTTTGGTTGGCCCAAAGCAAGTCTATCACCATCCCGAGTATATGCGTTAGCTCAGGTCTTAGGACATAGAATGTATGTTGTACTAGAGACTCACAGATGACATATCGCTGCGTCTCATAGTTGGGTCTGTCCGACTCGGACCATATCTCGACTCGGATTCGACTACGTCGAATCCAACCAGATCCTTCCGACTCCATATTATCCGGTTAGCATCCAGTGCTCCATGGCTAGTGAGACCAAGCCATTGATTGTGTCATATGCTAGTCTAGTCTGACGTGTGCCCACACGTCACTTGCGACTAGGGACAATCTAGGATGTATCATACAACACAAGATCTCACAGACAAGTCACGTACTTACCAACAAGTATCATTGATTACATCCAAGGACTATCTTTATTCATAAACACATAGGAAATATCATCATACATGATTGCCTCTAGGGCATATCTCCAACACTAATTGCTCCCACTTTCAATATGTATCCAGATTGAGACTCGGAGTCATCTGGATTGGTGTAAAGCTTACATAGACGTAACTCTTTACGGCGAACTCTTTATCACCTCCATAACCGAGAAATACTTCTTTAGTCCTCGTAGGTAACTAAGAATAACTTTGACCGCTATCCAGTGATCCACTCCTGGATCACTATCGTAACCCCTTGCCAAACTCATAGCAAGGCACACAACTAGTCTAGTACATAGCATGGCATACTTTATAGAACCTATGACTGAGGCATAGGGAATGACTTTCATTCTCTTTCTATCTTCTGCTGTGGTCGGGCTTTGAGTCTTACTAAATTTTACACCTTGTAATACACGCAAGAACTCCTTCTTTTACTGATCCATTTGAACTCTTCGAAAATCTTGTCAAGGTATGTACTTATTGAAAAATCTTGTCAAGTGTCTTGATCTAACTCTATAGATCTTGATACCCAATATGTAAGCAGCTTCACCGAGGTCTTTCTTTGAAGAACTCCTTTCAAACGCTCCTTTATGCTTTCCAGAAAATTCTACATCATTTTCGATCAACAATATGTCATTCACATATACCTATCAGAAAGGTTGTAGTGCTCCCACTTACTTTATCGTAAATACAGATTTCTCCAAAAGTCTGTATAAAACCATATGCTCTGATCGACCCATCAAAGCGTATATTCCAACTCTGAGATGCTTGCACTAGTCCATAGATAGATTGCTGGAGATTACACATTTTGTTAGCACTTTTAGGATTGACAAAACCTTCTGGTTGTATCATATACAACTCTTCTTTAATAAATCCATTAACGAATGCAGTTTTGATATCCATTTGCCTGATTTCATAAAATGCGGCAATCGCTAACATGATTTGGACAGGCTTAAGATTTGCTACGGTCGAGAAAGTCTTATTGTAGTCAACCCCTTGAACTTGTCGAAAACCTTTTGTGACAAGTCAAGCTTTGTAGAAAGTAACATTACCATCAATGTCAGTCTTCTTCTTGAAGATCCATTTATTCTCTATGGGTTGCTGATCATTGGGCAGATCCACCAAAGTCCACACTTTGTTCTCATACATGGATCCTATCTCAGATTTAATGGCCTCAAGCCATTTATCGGAATCTGGGCTCATCATAGCTTCTTCATAGTTCGTAGGTTCGTCATAGTCAAGTAACATGACTTCCAGAACAGGATTACCGTACCACTCTGGTGCGGATCGTGATCTGCCAGACCTATGAGGTTCTGTAGTAACTTGATCTGAAGTTTCATCATCTCTATCATTAGCTTCCTCTCCAATTGGTGTAGGCATTACAGGAACAGATTTCTTGGATGAGATACTTTCCAAATTGAGAGAAGGTAGAATTACCTCATCAAGTTCTAATTTCCTCCCACTCACTTCTTTCGAGAGAAACTCCTTCTCTAGAAAGGATCCATTCTTAGCAACGAATATCTTGCCTTCGGTTCTGTGATAGAAGGTGTACCCAATAGTTTGTTTTGGGTATCCTATGAAGTCACAATTCTCCAATTTGGGCTCCAGCTTATTAGGTTGAAGCTTTTTGACATAAGCATTGCATCCCAAACTTTAAGAAACGATAGCTTAGGTTTGTTGCCAAACCATAGTTCATACGGTGTCGTCTCACATGATTTCGACGGTGCCCCATTTAAAGTGAATGCAGCTGTCTCTAATGCATAACCCAAGAACGATAGTGGTAAATTGGTAAGAGACATCATAGATCGCACCATATCCAATAAAGTGCGGTTACGACATTCGGGCACACCATTATGCTGTGGTGTTCCAGGGGTGTGAGTTGTGAAACTATTCCACATTGTTTTAAATGAAGACCTAAACTCGTAACTCAAATATTCTTCTCCACAATCAGATTGTATAAACTTTTCTTGTTACGATGATTCTCCACTTCACTCTGAAATTCTTCGAACTTTTCAAATGTTTCAGACTTGTGTTTCATTAAGTAGATATACCCATATCTGCTCAAATCATCTGTGAAGGTCAGAAAATAACGATACCAGCCACGAGCATCAACACTCACTGGACCGCATACATGTAACATCCCAAAATTCTAAATTTTGGAATGTTATAATAAATAGATAGATTTGATTGATTGTTAGATTGATTGAGTGAAATTTGAAACTTTTTGAAAGTTAAATGAGAGGGAATAAAAGGACTTTCCCAAACTTTCATTTTCTTTTCTGATCTTCATGAATTCAAATTCTTTTCAAATACAAAACCCTTGAGCGAAGATGAGATGACTTCTTCCATTTAATTAAATGAAAGGGTATTTGAAAATATTTGAATTTCATTTGGAAACATTTCGATTCATAAACTTCACGCAACTCAATGATTTTCATGAGAGAAGATAAAATGACTTCTTCAAATTATATAAAATATGAGTTGGGAGTTTTAAAAGAATTAAATTCAAAGTTCTTTTGAATTTATTTCAATTTGGAGTTATTGAGTTTTATTCAAATTATTTTTCTCCAAAAATAAAATATCTGAAGTTAGGGTAACATGATTCCTACAATAGAAAATTGGAGATAAATAAATTTGATATCATGTTGGTATTTTTAAAATGATTTTTATTTCATTTTAGTAGGGCAGTAGCACTCTTTGAATTATTTGAATTTTTCTACATTTTATTTTATGCTACAAAAATGTTCATCTCATAGGGAATCTTTTTCTAAAAATTTTGATATTGTCGGTGTACTAGAGTAGGGGTACCCTAGTATCCCGAACTTGTGCACTGGCGATCAGAAGACCAGCATGGCAAGGCTTGCCGGGCGACCACCAAGGTCCTCCGTGGTTCCTTTGGAGCCATTCAAGAACAAAGTATTCAAGCCAAGGAGACAAGACCCCGGCAAGAGGAGCTTGCCGGGAAGGCCAGCTGAGGCATCTCAAGGAACTTGCCGCGATGCGCCACGCATCCCGGCAAGACCCGGTGAGCGACAAGCTTCTGGACGCGACAAGACAACGACCGAGGCAAGGTGCTTACCGCGGCAAGCTACCACTCAGACCTGCGCTCCAAAGACATCCACCAACGTGTCACCACAGGGCCTTCCCAGCGTAGCGTGGCAAGAGGTTGTGCAGCGGCGGTCTGCGCTGTGGCAAGCGACGCTGACAAGATTGCCATCATGGCAAGCGGTGGCGTCCCTGATGGTCCCTTTCTGCACTATTTGGGCGACGCAGACGGGAATTTAATGCCTTTGTCCCCTGCCGTCAGGGTTAGGTATGATACACTGTACAAGTAGTTGTACCAACCGCAACACCTTTTCCATTTTTACCCTTGTTTACGTTGCCACCTGTCGGTGACCCCTTGAGCATATAAAAGGAGGCCCATGTGCAACGTAGAGGGGGGTTCGAAGCCAGAAAACACTCACGCTCGGTCTCGTTAGCAGCTAGAGTGTACTGTAGCACTCAGTGCTCCCGAGCAAGAACTCAATACAATCAGACATGCAGTAGTAGGAGTATTATCTCTCCGGAGAGCTCCGAAGCTGGGTAAACCACTCGTGTGCTTCGCCTCGATCTGCTCTTTGCGCGACCTCCGCCCCCCGCCGAACCGAAAGGGGCTCGGTCCGCCAGTCCCATAGGTGTCCGTGGATCAGCTTCCCACGACATCTTTGGCGCGCCAGGTAGGGGGCGTTGAGGCTGTGTGAATCTGATCCGGCGTTCACACGAGCTAGATCTTCATCTTCTTCATCGACATGCCACCGAAGAAGAAGGCTTCGGAGGTGGCTGCTCCGTCCACGTCGATCCCACCACCACCGGAGCAAACGGGTGGTGGGGTGGACGCCGGCGGAAGAACGGGCGTCGACGAGGGAGCTCATGGTGCTACCAGGTCCAAGGACAAGGCTGCGCAGACTTTGGCGTTCGTACATGCACCACGCCCATCCCAGGAGGCGCGGGACCGACAGCGTCATGGTACTCGCGGTACCATACGTTCGTTGGACCAAGATCGAGCTGGTGGATCTCGGGATGCTCAAGACCAGCATGCACGCCAACATGCTGGCACGAGCAAGACACGGTCGCCTGGACGGTATACTGCTCCTTCTAACATAGTTAGAAGTCCGAGCATATCCCGCTCCTCGCACCGTTCGCCACTGCCACCCACCACTCCAGCAGAAGCTTTAGCACGAGCTCGACTGCTCCTGGATTACCCTCCCATGGCAGACAAGATCGACGAATGGAGGGCAACCATTCAGAGTCTCATCGGCTTCGCCAACGGCGACACTCCACGGCAGCCGAGTACATCGCAGCCGCGGCAAGATTGCCAGGCGCGAGCCGATGGTGACAAGACCGGTGGGGGTGCAACCACCGTGCACTCTTCGCCCAGAAGGCCAAGATCGCCGACTCGCCAGATCTACCTCGACAGCGACTCCACCGCATCATCAGATCCACGAGCTCGTCGTGATCAGCGCCAAGTTCTTCACGAACGACAACAAGAAGACGCTCGTACTCGCATCGAGCGCCGAAGAGAAGCGCGGCGTCAATCGGACCAGCGCGCTGGGCCCTCTGTCGACATGCATGCGCCAGGGGAACCAGGCGACTTGTCGTACGCGGTAGGTTGCCCTGCGTTCACTCGTGAGCTGCGGCAAGTCCAAATGGCTCAAAGACGAAGAATTTCAAGCCGACGCGTGCAGAGAAGTACGACGGCAAGTCGCATCCGTCAGAGTTCCTCAGCATCTACACCATCGCGGTGCAAGCTGCTGGGGCGGACGACAAGATCCTGCCAACTACTTCCACCGGTGCTCAAGCCCAATGTCAGGTCCTGGTTCATGCACTTGCTGGACAACTCCATATCCTCCTGGGCAGACCTGTGCCATCAGTTTGTCGGCGCCTTTACAGGCGTCCACAAGCCTCATGGCCAAGAGAGCGACCTCATCTGCTTGCCCAGAAGGAAGGAGAACCCCTGCGCAAGTACATTCAGAGATTCAGCCGTGTACAGCACAACATCCCAGATGTCCACCCTGCCGCGGTCATCAGCGTGTTCCATCAGAACGTGCGAAACCGCAGGATGCGGGAGGAGATGGCGATGTGCAAGATCAGAGACGTCAGTGAGCTGTATGCCCTGGCAGACAAGTGTGCACGTGCTGAGGAAGGGAGGAAACTCCCCGGAGAGAATACAGAAATAGGAGGATCTGACAGCGAGGATGCTGCCCCGGCAAAGAAAAACCGTCGGCGGAACAACGGGAAGAAGAAAGGCAAAGATGTGCTAGCCATTGAGCAGTCCGGCAACAAAGGTGGCGCCAAGAACGCTGTGGCTGTCATCGATAAGCAGGAGAGCACTGACAAGCAGTACTGCAAGATCCACCGCACCAAGGGCCATGACCTCCAGAGCTGCAAGAAGGTCGAGCAGCTTGTCGAGCAGCAAAAGGCTGAATACGAGCGACGCGACAAGGAGAAGGCCCAAGAAGGTACTGGAGGATCCGGCAAGAAACGTCCTGGCCGAGGAGGACGCCGCGGCAAGGCCAAGCAGCGGCAAGGAGACAGACCTCCCCGTGGCCGCGACAAGGATGAAGATGACGACGACGATGAAGATATGGATGATGACAGGACCAGTGAGCAGGAGTTCCAGAAAGCCACAGAGGTCCTGTGCGTTGACGGCGGTGCTTCTCTACATACTTCACACCGCCAGCTCAAGCAGTGGGTGCGGGAAGTCAATGCGGCAGAACCACCCGCTGAGTCATGCAAGCCTCTGAAATGGTCCAGCACGCCTATCATCTTTGATATTGAGGACCACCTTAATCGCATAACTACGGTCGGGAGCTTGCCGATGTTGGTTTCACCAACTATCTGCAACCTCAAGGTCACTAAGATGCTAGTTGACGGCGGGGCCGGCTTGTACCTGATCTCCTCCGCGGTACTCCAGAAACTCCAGATCCCTGACAGCGAGCTCGAAGAGACCGGCACATTCCAAGGAATCAATCTGGGAAGGAGCAAGCCGAAGGGAAAGATCATGTTGCTGGTGACATTTGGCAGCGAGTTGAACTTCAGGACTGAGAGGGTCACTTTTGACATTGCTGACTTTCCATTGCCTTACAATGGGATACTCGGCCGTCCAGCACTCGCCAAATTCATGGCAGCCTCTCACTATGCATACAACATGCTGAAGATGCCAGGCTCGATAAGTGTCATCTCTGTCCCTGGCGACAAGAAGGATGCTCTTATCTGCGCTGACAAGATCTACCGGCAAGCAGCAGCCGCAACAGATCGCAAGTCACTTGCCGTTGAAGCTCCTAGGGGGAAGAAGAAGACCAAGTCCGGCAAGAGTTCTGATGCCCACTCCGGCAAGCGCACCTCTTCGGAGTGCTGCGCTACCGTCGAGGACGCACCATCGAGCTCCACCGGCAAGCGTAAGAAGACAATGGCAGCTCCGCCAGAGACCAAGAAGGTGTCCGCCAAGGAGGACGGCACTGGTGGTACCTTCACCATCAGTGCCACTCTCGACCCTAAATAGGAAAGTGCGCTCATTGCTTTCCTGCGGGCGAACGTCGACGTGTTTGCGTGGCAACCGTCTGACATCCCCGGTGTTCCCAGGAAAGTAATCGAGCACCATCTTGCCGTCTGTCCTCATGCGCGGCCCGTCAAGCAGAAGGTCAGGAAACAAGCAGTGGAGCGCCAAGAATTCATCGCAGAAGAAATCAAGAAATTGGAAGCAGCAGGCCTTGTCAGAGGAGTGCTCCATCCTACGTGGTTGGCCAATCCTGTAGTTGTGCGCAAGGCAAACGAGAAATGGAGGCTTTGTATCGACTTTACTGATGTCAATAAAGCTTGTCCCAAAGACCCATTTCCCTTACCGCGCATTGACCAAATTGTTGACTCCATGGCTGGATGTGACTTGCTTTCATTTCTTGACGCATATTCAGGATACCATCAGATCTTCATGGCAGAAGAGGATGAGGAGAAGATCGCATTCATCACTCCATGTGGCACATACTGTTTCATACGGATGCCTTTCGGTTTAAAGAATGCTGGTTCAACATTTGCGAGGGTAGTCCATGACGCTTTTGAGCCACAAAAACACAGAAATGTGGAAGCCTACATGGATGACATAGCGGTCAAGAGCAAGGACATGGCAACTCTGATTCAGGATTTAGACAAACCCTTTGCAAATCTACGCAAGATCAACCTCAAGCTTAACCCTGAGAAGTGTGTGTTTGGAGTCCCCTCCGGCAAGCTTCTCGGGTTCTTCGTGTCTCAACGGGGAATTGAAGCCAATCCCGACAAGATCAAAGCCATTGAGCAGATTGAAGCACCAAAGCGCGTCAAGGATGTACAGAGACTTGCCGATTGTGTGGCTGCTCTCAGCAGGTTTATCTCTAGGTCTGCTGAGTGCGCCCTGCCATTTTTCAAAATATTGAAAAAGGCAGGTCCAATGAAATGGACTCCGGAAGCGGAGGCTGCGCTACAGGACTTAAAGAGATACCTGTCCTCCACTTCAACACTTGTCGCACCTAAGCCACAAGAGAAGTTTTTGCTGTATATAGCGGCAACCAATCAAGTGGTTAGTGTTGCGTTAGTAGCGGAGAGGGAGGCGGATGATGAGCCAGCAACCACGGCAAATGCATCCAGCGACAAGCAGGGGACTTCACCGACAAGCTCTGGTCCCGACAACGATTGATCTGCGCAGGCATGTGAGAAGATACAGAAGAGAATGGTGCAGCGCCCAGTTTACTTTGTCAGTTCCCTTCTGCAGGGGGCTACCTCAAGGTACTCTGGTGTGCAGAAATTGCTTTTCGGCATTCTCATGGCCTCGAGAAAGCTGCGCCATTACTTCCAAGCACATGAGATCACAGTTGTCACTCGTTTTCCACTGAAGAGGATACTGCAGAATCCGAAGCAGCAGCAGGATTGTCGAGTGGGCTTTGAACTGTCAAGCTTTGGCCTCAAATTTGAGAGCACTTCAACTATCCAAAGCAGAGCATTGGCAGAATTCATAGCAGAATGGACGCCAACACCAGATGAAGAAATTCCAGAAACGAGCATCCCCGTCAAGGAAGCAAGCAAAGAGTGGCTGATGTACTTTGATGGTGCCTTCTCGATGCAAGGCGCCGGTGCGGGCATGCTACTTGTTGCGCCCACCGGAGAGCACCTCAAGTACGTAGTCCGGATGCACTTCCCAAGGAGCAAGCAACAAACAACACCGCAGAGTATGAAGGTTTGCTTGCCGGTCTCAGGATCGCAGCAGACCTTGGGATCAAGAAGCTCATTGTCAGGGGTGACTCGCAGCTTGTCGTCCGCCAAGTTAACAAGAGTTATCAGAGTCCGTTGATGGAAGCTTACGTTGATGAAGTGAGAAAGTTAGAAGAACACTTTGACGGCCTACAGATGGAACATATTCCAAGAGCTCAGAACGACATTGCCGATGGCCTATCGAAGTGCGCTGCACTTAAGTTACCTGTGGAACCAGGGATCTTTGTGCTCAAACTAACTCAACCGTCCGTAACGCCATCAACTGGATAGAGCAAGAAGAGGAAGTTGATTTCTGGTGACTATTTTCCGGCAGAGCTCCCCGAAGCCGCCGTCAAGAAGGTCCCCAAGATCAACACCAAGAGTCTTTGAGGAGCATCTGCTCCGGCAAGCCCTAGGGTTTGTTCCGTTGAAGCGCACGCCCCGACAAGTTTTGCTCCGGCAAGCTTGCTGTGGAACGTCAAGCTCGGCTGAGCCGCAGAGTTCTCGCCGAGAAGCGGATGTTCCGTAGCAGCAGATGTGCCTTTAGTCCTTGTTGTCGAGCCGCAAGCTCCAAAGATGGGCACAAAGAGATTGTCCATTTCCTTCAGATAGGAGAACTTCCCGGAGAGCAAGAAGAAGCGGAAAGAGTAGCCCGGCAGTCAAGTATGTACCAGTTTGTCGACAACACACTGTATAGAAGAAGACTCAACGGTGTGAAATTGAAGTGTATTCACCGGGAAGATGGACAAAAGTTGTTGGCAGAGATACATGGAGGCATATGTGTCAAGACATTACAAGAAGAGCGCTTTGCGGCAAGGCATTCCGCAAGGTTTCTTTTGGCCGACAGCCCTCCGGATGCAATCGCACAAGTAACCAAGTGTGAAGCGTGCTAGTTCCATTCCAGCAGATACACCAGCCAGCTCAAGCTCTCAAGACGATCCCTTTATCCCGCCATTTTTGGTGCGGGGCTCAACATCCTCGGTCCCTTTCCCGAAGCTGTCGGGGCTTTGAGTACTTGTGCGTTGTAATCGACAAGTTCACAAAGTGGCCGGAAGTGGAAGCAAGTGAGGAAGGTGACAACACAACAAGCGATCAAGTTCTTCAGTCAATTGTTTGCGCTCAGATCCCTAACAGATCATCACCGACAACAAGACGCAATTCACGAGCCGCACCTTCATGCAGTACGTCCAAGATCTTGGCGCCAAGGTCTGCTTCGCTTCTGTTGCTCATCCGAGAAGCAACGGTCAAGCGGAGAGGGCAAATGCTGAAGTGCTGCGTGGGCTCAAGACCAGGACTTTCGACAGGCTGCACAAGTGCGGAAAGAACTGGATTGAGGAGCTGCCGGTGGTTCTTTGGTCGATCAGGACGACGCCAAATCGAAGCTCATCGCCGACACCTTCGCTCTAGTCTATGGAGCAGAGGCAGTTCTCCCCACGGAACTCGTATACGGGTCACCTCGAGTGCTCGCTTATGATGAGCTTGAGCAAGAGCAGCTGCGGCAAGATGACGCGCTCCTCCTTGAGGAAGATCGTCTTCAGGCTGCTGTATGAGCTGCTCGATACTAGCAAGCTTTGCGCCGCTACCATAGCTGCAAAGTTAATGCCAGAAGTCTCGAGGAAGGCGACCTTGTTCTTCGGCGCGTTCAGTCCGCCAAGAATTCCAACAAGTTGACGCCGAAGTGGGAAGGCCCTTACCGGGTGAAACGAGTCACTAGGCTCGGCGTATGTCGCCTTGAGACCGAAGATGGCATTCGGTGAGCAACTCGAATATTGAGCATCTTCGTAAGTTTTACTCAGAGAGTGCGGTTGCCGAACTGTTCAAGCAACCACCTTTTGTACAAGTCTTGCGCTGTTGCATGTAATCCTTTTGTACAAAGCCGGGCGCAGACCCCATGCATAAGTAAAGCTCATGTGCTCCGCATATCTTGTCAACTGCATGCTTTCTATTTTTTGCATGTGTTATCTGACACTTTGTGCAGCACCTACCCCCAGTAAGCAATAACGAGCCGTAAGGCTCCATATCTTTATTTTCTCTTCTTTCTCTTTCTCAAAGAAAGGAAGGTTCCCTCGCCCACAAGTCTGCCGGGGGGGAAAGGAGAGGATAATGGTGTGGACCAGGCGTCATTCAAGAAAGTTTCGCCTTACCGGGACGCAAATGACAGAAAAGCTAAGTTGCCAAAGTTTGAGCAATCAGTTTTAAAATTTTTTAAGTTATCTTCCTCGAACGACCGTGCTTTGTATGGAAAACCTATGCGCGGAGGAACCAACTCATAGCTAGTTGCACCCTTACTTTGTTTCGAGTCCGCTCAACAACTTAAGTGAGCTGCAACTAGTTGCGACAAGGTTTCTTGTCGGTTGCGGCACCGCCAGCAGGCTGCTGACGTTCCGCACTCAGCGCTCGCGACTAAGGTGCCTGCACCGGCAAGTTCCCAAAAAAGCGTAGGGCAAAAACATACAAAGGAAGGAGTCGAGTAAAGGAAATAACATAGCAATCGATACCCAAAATAGAGTTATATTACAAGATACCTTATCGCAGCTCTAACAGAGTGTGTTCATAACATGACCAGCAGCGACAAGAAAAAGAGAAAACGGGCGGCCTAATCTACGCGATCGCCGTCAACCCTCTTGATCTCGCTCACCTTGTACGCAATGGGTGCGACAAGGGCCTTGAGCGCTTCCAGATCAGCATCCGGCGGCAAGGTCTTGAGGACGTTGGTGAGGTTGAGGCCTGGGTTGCGGAAAGCCACCTTCACCAACACCTTCTGAAGGGCTCCCGCGCAGATCTTGCGCGACTCGTCGGCCAGCTGCTTTGGGATCCTCTCCCAGAGTCGCTGGAGGGCCGTCACCTCGCCTTTGAAGAACAAGGTGAGCTTGGCGCTAGGTTGGAGGTTCTCATCAGAGGAATACCCGAAATCCTCCATCCCTAGCTGCACCAGCTCCCTGTCGATGGCTGCGGCAACATCCACGAGACCCTCCGTCCAGTGCTCCACATTCTCCCTAAAAGTGTTCTGGGTGACGGCAGCACTCGCCAGCAGCGCCTTGTCGGCCTTGATCTGCTTCTTTAAGGCCACCTCCCACTCCCTGGCGCCGTCCAACATCTTGGTCAAAGTAGTCAGCTTCAACTCAAGATCTGCGTTGGAGTCCTTGGCGGCGCTAAGCTCCTTGCCCTTCTCGGCGAGACTACCCTGCAGCTCACCAAGGGTGTAGGCGTCCTTCTCGCGCTCGCGCTTGAGCGCGGCAAGCTCTTCACCCCTCGCCTTGAGATCGGCCTCCAGCTGCGCCACCTTCGCTTCCAGCTCCTTCTTGGTGGCCTCAGCAGCTGCGGCAGCATCCTTTGCTTCCTTGAGAGCCCCGCTGAATGTTTGCTCGCGCGCAGCAAGCTCCTCCTCGTGGCTGTCAAGGTTAACCTTCTGCTGCGCCAACTCGCCCTCCCACGCAAACAGCTCCTCGGCGGCAAGCCGCTGTTGCTCTTCAACTTCAGCCTTCTCGAGGAGGAAGGCTTTCCGCTCCTCGGCGAGTTGTCCTTGCTTCTCTGCCAGGGATCGGAGAGCTTCTTGGTTGCGATCCCGGAGCTCCTCCGCGCGCTTCTCGATGTCCACTCCCCGCCGCGACAAGCGCTCTCGATTCCACCTTGGCTCGCCGAGCGGTAGAGCGACACCAGCTTCGCAGCAGCAGCTCCTCCTCAGACTTCGCCACGCCGCTGCTGCTCGGCGATCAACCAGCATCAGCCCAGCGAGGCGAGCACCTCTCCATCCAAGCTTTCTCCTTCGACCGGCGCCACGAGCTTGACGCGCAGGGAGCTTGATGAAGACGCCATCGCCGCCTTCAAATAGGCGCTGGCTGGGGCTCTTCGAACTCGACGACTGCGGCGCAAGCGGAGGGACCGGCGGTCGGCGTAGCGCCTTGCGCTCCTGCAGTCTCGGGGCCGTCAGTGCGATTGCTAGACCCTTCGCCAGCTTCTGCGGTGGCAGCTTTGGCGGCCTCTTCGCCGGCGGGATCATCGGCGTTAGCTGCTTCTTTGGTGGCAGCGGCGTCATCGGTATCGCCGTGCGCGTTCTCCTCGCCGGCGACCTAGGTCTCCATCGGCTCCGTGGCAGAGTGATCTGAAGGCCGGAAAAGGGAGAAAAGTCGAGCAAATATCCAAAAAGAAAATCAGAAGAAGAAGAACCCAAGGGAAGTTTTCAAGCAAGAGGATTACCTGCACTGGGTTCTGCAGTCACGGTCTCCGCCACTGGAGGATCGCTGGTGTTGTCCCTTGCCGGAGAACTCTCCCTTGCCGGGGACTTCTCCCTTGCCGAAAACGCTCCCTTGCCGGGGAACCATCCCTTGGCGGTGTAGTCGAAGCAGATGTCATGTCGGGGGCGGCTTCCGAGCGCTCCTGGTGAGGCTGCTCTGCTCCTACACAAACCAATAGTCAGATGTCAGCAAAGAAAGAGCACCCATGCGCGCCTAACAGCAGGAAGTAAACCATATACTTACGCTGGGGGCTGCGTTGGGGGCTGCTTTGGGGAATAGTTGCCGGGTCCGGCAAGATGGTCTCGGACACACCCCCCGTTGTCGCGGTGGGTTCGTCCTCGATGACAATCACCGGGACCTTGGCTCTCTTCACCGCTCTCTGGGCCAGAGTCCTGAAAAGGAATGGGTTCGGAGTAAAGCAAATCAGATACAAGACAAAAACAGCAAGAATTGAAGAACTACAAGTAGAGCGAAGAATCTTACTCTTCTTCTTCCTCGTCGGAGCTGAGCGCGGAGAGGTCGAAGTCCAGCCCACCTTCGGCGCGACTTGGCGGAGGAGTAGGTTCCCTTAACCGCTTGGCGGGGGCAGTGGCGGTGGTCCGGGACGACCCCGCTCCAGTTGTCGCATCGACGTGAGGCGCTCCCGCGGCCACAGTGCTTGCCATGGTGGAGCGTGTCGCGCGGCGCAGCGGCTGTTGACTCGTCCGCTGCCCCGCCACGTCCCCAACCTTGCGGAGACGCCTTCTTGGTGGAGCTGGGGGCTCTGCTTGCGGCGGGCTGTCTGAAGACGAGGAGGAAGAGGAGTTGGTCTCCAACGAGCCGCTCGCACCCTCGGTGAGATCGCTCGACTCGACTTCAGGCCCGGCAAGCTCTCCCTCGCCGGCAAGCTCACCCTCGCCGGCAAGCTCATCTCGCTCGGCAAGGCTTGCCGCCTCTGCTGCCTCTGCCTCCTCCACTGTGAATCCAAACTCGCCCGCGGCAGCGGCTGCCGCCGCCTCTTCCGCCCTAGTGGCGATGCGCTGCATCTGTGCATCGGTGGTGTCGCGGGTGAGGCTTTTCTGCTCATCAGAATGGACCAGCACTTCTACCAAGCCGTCAAAGAACTCCTGCATGACGTCGTCTGCAGGCTCTTGCCAAGTTGGGACAATTCCATGCGAATCGCACAGCGGCATCATTGCACGGATGCGGTCGAGCAAGGAGTTGTTGCACAGCAGAACGACACCCTTCGGCAACCTGAACCATTCGGGATGTTGAGGGTCGTGCTTGAACAATTCCTTCAGCATCGCGTCCAGTTCCAGGATAGTGAAGTTGAAATTGAGGCCCGGGCGCAGCCTCATGATGTCCGCCGCACTTCAACTCCCGGCGGGTCTCCTCCTCTCCGCAGGGGGTGATGCGCGGCGAAGAAAATCTGCGTCAACGGCGCCCAAAGAAGCCGGCAAGTCTAAGGCGAGGATCCGGTGACGGCAATCTTCACCTATCGTCTTCGGGGCCACGCTGCTCCAATCGTTGTTGCGCGCCATCGGGCTTAGGCTGGGCGATAAATGGCTGCGGTTCTCCTCGACAATCCAAAGACCACCGCTCTCCACTCCTCCCACTTGCCGTGGAGCTCTCCCTCCGAGATAAGCTTCCTTCTTGCGGCTCTCGAGATCCAGGCGATTCTGCCGGATAAAGGCTCCCCTCTCTCAACTCGGGGCATAAAGAAGTAGCGGAAAAGAGCTACATTTGGATGGACTCCGACAAAGTTTTCGCAGAGATGTGCGAAAACTGCCATGGTCAGAACGGCATTGGGGGTGAAGTCAAGGAGGTGGAACCCGTAGGTGTTCATAATGTCACAGAAAAATTCAGAGAAAGGCAGGCAGAGCCCGCAGTAGAAGAACAATGCGAAGAAGGGAATTCCATTCGGAGCTCGTTCCGAAGCGGCGGCGGAGAGTACCTTCGTGCGCGGGTGCGCTCGCGTCTCCGTCGACCAGAAGAGGTAGTAGTACTCCCTCAGCTCCTTGGCGAGCTTGGGGGAAGGTTGTCGCTCCTTCGCGGCGCCATGAGCAGCTGCGCCTCGGTCGACTTCACGGCCTTCCCCTTGCCGGCTTTCGGAGCCATGGCGGAGGTGGTGGGGGAGATCGACGGTGTTGGTGGTGCTGGTGGCGATGGGGGGCGGAGCGCTGCTCTCTTTTGGCTTTGGGAAGAAGGGGGGAGCGGCGGAGATTTTTGAGATTGGAACAGCAGCTGGCGAGGTGGGCGAACTGCCTCTGTTTCCCCTGCTTATAAAGAGGGAGGGGCGGACGTTCCGTATTTCCGAATAAAGAGACTACCCACGATCTCTCCCACAATGCCGCATTCAACGCGTGCTGTTAGGGGAGGGTGCGGTGGATACGGAGTAAGATGCGGTGTAACCCAGCCGCGTGCGTGCACGTGCCTGTTTTGGGCTCCGCCCAACGGCCTTCGGCACTGTGTGGCCCAGCCGGGGCTCTGTCGGTGTACTAGAGTAGGGTACCCTAGTATCCCGAACTTGTGCACGGGCAACAGAAGACACCAGCGGCAAGGCTTGCCGAGCAACCACCAAGGTCCTCCGTGGTTCCTTTGGAGCCATTCAGGAACAAAGTATTCAAGCCAAGGAGACAAGACCTCGGCAAGAGGAGCTTGCCGGGAAGGCCAGCCGAGGCATCTCAAGGAACTTGCCGCGACGCGCCACGCGTCCCGGCAAGACCCGGTGAGCGACAAGCTTCCAGACGCGACAAGACAACGACCACGGTAAGGTGCTTACCGCGGCAAGCTACCACTCTGTACCTGCGCTCCAGCACATCCACCAAAGTGTCGCCCTGGGGTCTTCCCAGGTGCGCGTGGCAAGAGGCTCTGCAGCCAGCGGTCTTGTGATGTGGCACGCCGACAAGATTTCCATCGTGGCAGCGGTGGCGCCCCGACGGTCCTTTTCGCACTATTTGGGCGACGCAGACGGGCATTTAATGCCTTTGTCCCCTGCCGTCAGGGTTAGGTATGATACACTGTACAAGTAGTTGTACCAACCGCAACACCTTTTCCATTTTTACCCTTGTTTACGTTGCCACCTATCGGTGACCCCTTGAGCATATAAAAGGAGGCCCATGCGCAACGTAGAGGGGGGTTTGAAGCCAGAAAACACTCACGTTCGGTCTCGTTAGCAGCTAGAGTGTACTGTAGCACTCAGTGCTCCCGAGCAAGAACTCAATACAATCAGACATGCAGCAGTAGGAGTATTATCTCTCCGGAGAGCTCCGAAGCTGGGTAAACCGCTCATGTGCTTCGCCTCGATCTGCTCTTTGCGAGACCTCTGCCCCCCCCCCAACCGAAAGGGGCTCGGTCCGTCGGTCCCATAGGTGTCCGTGGATCAGCTTCCCACGACAGATATATTATATGCCTATATAATATTTCTATTTTTCTTTTGTTTTTATTTTGTTTGTCTGTTTAAAAATAGACATCCGCCGACTGGGCTGGCCCAGCTAGCCAGCTAGGCCACGGCCTAGCCAGCCCATGTCGCTCGCGCCGCTCGTCCCCGAGCTCGGGGCGAAGTCCCGAGCCGCCAAGGCATCGCCGCCGCCGCCGTGTCCGGCCCGGCCTCCTCTGCCCCCTCCTCCACGCCACCTCCTCCCCTCCCCTATAAATCCTGAGGCCCCGGCCCCGTTTCCTCTCTGCTCGCGCCGCCACCTCCTCCGCATCTTGCTGGTGTTCGCATTGCCGCCGCTGCCAACCGCCATCGCGCCGCTGCTGCACCACCGCCGCCGCCAGACTACGCCGTGCACTCGCTGCCCTCGCCCCTTGTCGCGAAGCCGCGCCACGCCGGAGCTCGTTGTAACCACTGCCCCGCCTCGCCGTAGAAAGCCGCCGTCACCGCCGGTTCATCTCACCCGAACCGGTATAACCCGAGAAAACCGATCCGGTTTTTCTTTTAAATCGGTTTTTTTTAAACCGTAGACTAGATCTGTTTTCTTCTGGTTTTATTAAACAGTGAACGTCCACTGTTTAGATCTTATAAATGAACGTTCAATATTTAGTTCTTTTCTTTTTCTGTTATTTCGGCCAGGGACCCATCCGTGAATATTTTATTCACAGATTAGTCCCTAATTTTCAAACACTCACAAATTTGTGTCCGCTTATCCAAATCCAACGAAACCAACGCCCACTTCTTCGTTATGTTCTCCTCTATCTAGTAAAACAACTTAAACATGTTTTTGAAAGTTTTAAAATATGAATTCAAATAGATTTGTATTTGAACTTCGTTTGATCATAACTTGAGTTTATAACTCCGATTTATTTGATTATTTTTGCAAATTAAAGCTCTTGACCTAAACTTTCTGATAAGGCCAAATACACCCAATTTTGGTACTGTTAGAAATTGTTTTCTGTTACAAGAGTTAATTGCCTGTTTCCGAAGTTTTCCGAGTTCTTCTCTTCGATTCTTTTGAGTGATTGCTTATGTGTGGTTACTATTGCTTGCTTGCGATAGATTGACCGGAGTGTGACGAGTAGAACTATCAAGAGTTTTGAGTGCGAATCATCTTCATCAACATTGCAGGCAAGTAACACTTTGATTGTACTTTTCTCATACCCAGTTTTTATGCATTAGATCAATCCTCAAACATTGCATGATTAGGATCTAATTAAATTGTGGGTTATGGGAAGTAGTTGAGGTAGTACCTATTACCTGTTTTATTTTCAAACCCCTGGGAGTTATTTCTACGTTTGCTTATTATGCCATGCTATGCTAGTAGACGTGGATTGGGTGAGTGTATCCATGACAGATGTGAGTTTGTTAATTTAAAGGTTTATTTATGGTGGCAACTTAAACACACATCTGGGTGGATTGAGGCACCTGGTTCCAGGACTTGCCTATTTTTCTTCGGACCGCCACCCAGGCTCAAAGGGATCATAAGATTATTCATGCTAGAAACTTCTGTGTGCAGCCACATGCTATTATGGGCTCTAGCATAGTTGACTAAGTCATGCGAACTCTTACAGGGTAGACTAGCAGATGTAGGGGATGTAGGTTGGTACGGTCTACCCTTTACGTAAGGTGCAAGCGCTTCTGAAAGACTATGTCCCGGTCATCCGTTTCTCAAACACCATGTAAAAGAGAAACCAAACGGAGGAGATCGAGTCATGTGGGGAAAAGTGCGCAAACCTCTGCAGAGTGTATAAACTAATCATGATTAGCCGTGTCCCCGGTTATGGACATATTGAGTATCTAGTACTTGGATTTTCATGTGAATCTCATCATGTTACTTTAATTAATATTGTTGGGTTTTTAATGAGTACTTTTAATTGGGATTGAGAATGCTGTCAACCATTCTCAATGTTTAACAACCACCATGATAGTTAAATAAATTTATTCCTTTGTAGTAGGGAAAAATTTGCTTTACAAAAAACTTTATAACCATAGAGCTTTTCCACCAGCCATATATGCATGTAGTGATAGCCATATTTCAGCATTGCTCTATGGTGTGAATTTGCTAGTACATTCAGTGTACTGACCCTTTGTGGCTGCAACGTCTCATGTTGCAGGATTATCTTACGACGAGTAAGTGTTACCTTAGGGTTACGATTTCCTATACTCAATTTTGTTGTTGGTGTTGATGGGAATCCACAACCTTGTTACTTTCGCTACTTTGGATTGAGGTAATAGTATTTGCGTTATTTTATACATGTGATTTACCTCTGTTATAAATCCTCGAGTACTGTGTGTGTCAGCATACCGATCCAGGGATGACACTTAAGCATAGAGACTTGATCCATTCGGGTCGGGTCGCTACAAGATGGTATTAGAGCACATATTGACTGTAGGACGTGACCCTAGAAACTGGCAAGCCCATAGGAAATATTTTCTCTACAACTTTCTTTTCAAAAGAATCTTTTACCTCTCTTCTCTTCTGAGCTTATTCAAATATTCCCTTTTAGTGAGACCATACCCCTTTCCCCTTTTGACCCCTCGAAGATTCGACTGATGAGACCACTCCAAGAAGGACAAGATATCAGACAACTAAGACCACTTTAGAATGAAGAGGATTTTACCGAGCATTATAATGATGGAAACTACGACGGATAAAGATTTCAAAGACTAGGAGAATATGAAGAATTTCCAGATTTGGTATGACCAAGGAAGGCTACACTTATAGAATTTGTCAGACTATTGAAGCTGTCAATACCCGAGATCAAAGTGTTGGAGAAAGACCGGAACATGGAGCATTTGAACTCAAAGTTTTGTCAAGAAAACCCTAAGGCAGGAGATATCAACTATGGAATGATAGCTCATGGAATGACAAAGGGGAAGAAACACGGCTATCCATGCTGTTATCGCCCGCTTATGCTATTGTCACCGAGCTGAGTTAAGCATGCATATGCATGGAAGGATTGGATGGTAGAAGGATGATGGAGCATCTGTCAGCAAAGGATGCAGTTTTAACCTTAGCTGGTGTATCTCCAGGATCTGGAGTATTACATCAAGGATTTTAAGATGGACTTTAGGAAGTCATATTTGACAAGGAGGCAGTTCGTGAAGAACTCGGGACCCAGAAGCTGAAAGTAGACAAGCTGGAGGAACAAAACCTCGAGATACCGGAGATTTGTTAGGAACTGAAGGACATTAGGACCATGGTTCATGCCAAGGATGTTGAAACCGGAAGTTTGGAACGCAACTCTAGAAATATTAAAGGATGTCATAAGAGACTTCGCGTCAACAGAGATGATTTGGCAAAAGAACTTGAGAAGGATAAGCATGATCAGAAGGAGCCATCGGAGACATGACCAAGACTTGAAGAATTTGCGACTTTGAAGATTTATTGACCGTTAGAAGACCAAACCCCGTTATACCTACGTTAGATGCGACGATTGTGAGCTGTCATTTGTTTCTTGTTTTTCCGACAGCCACAATGAAATCTGCCTTTTCAAAACTTTTGTTTGTACTGTGTGCATTCCTCTCGATCTCTCTTATCCCACCCCAAACCCATGGACCCAGTAGGGGATGAATGGAGATGAGCTTATATTTTCTGGACCGATGAGTCAATTGGAGATGGACCAATGGATACAGAACATGGAGGATCACATGAAGAATAACTCTATGGCCGGAAAGGATATGGCCCAGCATGCTCTTCAATGCTTTGTAAGAGTTGCTGCTACTTGGTGGAGGATGTACCAAACATCAATGGATGGCAAGGAGTAACCACTTGGAAGCAATTTAAGTTGACCTTGCCAAAGTCTCAGTTTGTGTCCGAGAAAATTAAGCCTTATGGAAATGATATAAAGAAACCTTGTGCATACAAGCTTTGTGGAGAAATAGGACACAACCATAAGGAAAACAAGGATGAATACCCTCATAAGCGGAGGATTACCAAAGGAGTTAGCCGAGGATTTTCAGGGAACTTCGGTTGGAGATTGTTCCCAAAGGTTTTGTTGCAGCAATGGAAGTTCAGTCTATGTTGTTGGGAAAGATTTGTGAAGTTTAGATGGCTGACCAAGAGATTGCTGAGGTAAAAGAGAGGATGAGCAAAGGAAAGAGCAAAGGTTTTCGTAAGGATGAGCATGACACCTTATGATTCGAGGACCGTGTATATGTTCCCAATAATGCAAGGATCAGGAATTAAATACTTCAAGAGGCTCATGACTCACCATACTCGATTCGCCCTGGAAACACCAAGATGTATTTGGATTTGAAGGAGTGTTTCTGGTGGACTAGTATGAAGAAGGATATTGCGGAGTTTGTAGTCGTAGGTGATGTATGCCAGAGAGAGTTAGAGCAGAGCATCAAAAGCCAACAGAATTACTACAGCCTATGCCGATAACCGAATGGAAGTGGGATAAGCTTGGCATGGATTTCATTACCGGATTTCTCAGAACCGGATCGGGATATGATTCTATCTGGTTAGTAGTTGATTCGCTTGATCAAAGTGGCTCACTTTATCCCAGTGAAAACCACCTATACAAGTGCGAAGTTGGCCAAGATATATTTGACCAGGATCGTATGTCTGCATGGAGTTCCGAGGACCATCGTATCAGATAGAGGAACACGGTTTACCTCAAAGCTTTGGAATCAGTTGCCCACACTTTGGGTACTAGGCTAGAGTTTAGTATAGCCTTTCATCCGCAGACAGATGGATAGACCGAGAGAGTCAATCAGATTCTAGAGGACATGTTGAGAGCGTGTGCGCTAAATTATGGATCTAGTAGTGATGATAATCTACCTTATGCAGAGTTCTCATACAACAACAGTTACCAAGCTAGTTTGAAGATGGCCCCTTTTGAAGCTTTGTATGGGAGAAGGAGCCAGACACCGTTGATGTGGGATGAAGTTGGAGACCGTCAGTTGTTTGGACCAAATGTGATCAAGGAGTCGGAAGAGAATGTTAAGTTGATTCGAGATAGACTGAAGGTAGCTCAGTCCAGGCAGAAGAGTTATGTAGACTCAAAAACACAAGGAGGAAGTCTATGAAATTGGAGATAGAGCATGTCTTCATGTGTCCCCTCTACGAGGAGTTAAACGATCTGGAGTTAAGGGAAAGTTAGCCCCGAGATTTGTAGGACCATACCGAGTTTGGAGCGCATGGGTGAAGTGGCCAACAAATTGGAGTCACCCGAAGGACTGTCATAAGTTCATGATGTGTTTCACGTTTCCCAGTTGAAGAAGGGCCATGCAGAGATGGCCAATATTCCCCTGTAAGGACGCTTGACCCAAAGGATAATGATGTTCCACGAAGTGGAGTATGGACTTCATAAGTATAAGTTTTTATCTCGATATGTGGGATATCCCACGAGGATGAAGAGATGAATTAATATTGGATATAAAGGAGGTATGATGTTGGAAATATGGAGCAATTGTAACTCCATGATGAGCTTGAGTAATCACATCTTAGTGTGATACAACAGAAAGAAGCTAGAGACAGTACCATTGGATGGATTTAAGAATGCTAGGAAGCAGAATGTTGGAGTAATGATCAGATGCCCAGATAATGAGTTCAAGGTTTACAAGTGATGAGATGGGCCATAACCCACGGGCCCCAGGACCTGCCAAGAAGTAAGCACACTCTTGGTGAAGGAAAAACCCTGGAAGGAGTTACCATTTTATCGACAGACGAACTTATAGGAGTCTACGCAAAACCCGGGAGTTGTGAAGGAAACGATAGATGTTTGTTTGGCTTGCAGAACCAATGGATTTATCCGAACTTGGTTCGTCGACAAGAGAAATTCTGCAATTCTTGTGAGGATGACCGAGTGTTAGAATGCGAGATTCGCTAAACCATGTACAAGGTAATGATTTGGGTGCGGGATGTATTGATCACTATACCGACTTACTCTTATTATTCGCCTTGCTATATGGGATGGTAAATCTGAGTGACTTACCTATAGTAGAGAGACGACGATCAAAACCTTGTTTGAACCTTAGAATGGTATAAGTATTTTCCCTTGTACACGGCAGCTGTTGCCAATCGTAGGATATACGGTGAGGTTCAACCCAGACCCGTTTTCTGGAGGAGAAACCATAAATTGTTGACCACCATGAGATATCGATATTTGTTTAGTATTGGCGCCAGACCCATTAGCTAAGAAGACCCAGTCATGGAATAACCTTACCAAGATGAATGGACACAGGAATTAACGAAAAGGTTATGCCGCTACCGGAAGAGCCCAGAGATGGAATTTCCCGAGATCTGGGAAGACCGACACTGTCAACAATAAGGATGGAGTATATGAGTTTTGATGGAACCGTAACCATGCTTCTAAGGGTGGTAGCACCTGCATAATCGGAGATGATCGATGGATTTTGAGAAGACCCCTAACCCAACCTATTTCTTGTTAGTTTCTCCGAATCTCGAGGACTAGATTCATTTTAAGGGTGGTAGGTTTGTAACATCCCAAAATTCTAAATTTTGGAATGTTATAATAAATAGATAGATTTGATTGATTGAGTGAAATTTGAAAATTTTTGAAAGTTAAATGAGAGGGAATAAAAGGACTTTCCCAAACTTTCATTTTCTTTTCTGATCTTCATGAATTCAAATTCTTTTCAAATACAAAACCCTTGAGCAAAGATGAGATGACTTCTTCCCTTTAGTTAAATGAAAGGGTATTTGAAAATATTTGAATTTCATTTGGAAATATTTCGATTCATAAACTTCATGCAACTCAATGATTTTCATGAGAGAAGATAAAATGACTTCTTCAAATTATATGAAATATGAGTTGGGAGTTTTAAAAGAATTAAATTCAAAGTTCTTTTGAATTTATTTCAATTTGGAGTTATTGGAGTTTTATTCAAATTATTTTTCTCCAAAAAGAAAATATACAGAAATTAGGGTAACATGATTCCCTACAATAGAAAATTGGAGATAAATAAATTTGATATCATTTTGTTATTTTTAAAATGATTTTTATTGGATTTTAGTAGGGCAGTAGCACTCTTTTAATTATTTGAATTTTCCTAGATTTTATTTTATGCTACAAAAATGTTCATCTCGTAGGAAATCTTTTTCTGAAAACTTTGATATATTATATGCCTATATAATATCTCTATTTTTCTTTTGTTTTTATTTTGTTTGTCTGATTAAAAAAAAGACTTCCGCCGACTGGGTCGGCCCAGCTAGCCAGCCAGGACACGGCCCAGCCAGCCCACGTCGCCCGCGCCGCTCGTCCCCGAGCTCGGGACGAAGTCCCGAGCCGCCACGGCATCGCCGCCGCCGCCGTGTCCGCCCCGGCCTCCTCTGCCTCCTCCTCCATGCCACCTCCTCCCCTACCCTATAAATCCCGAGGCCCCGGCCCTGTTTCCTCTCTGCTTTCTCGCCGCCTCCTCCCAGATCTCGCCAGAGTTCATGCAGCCACTGCTTGCCATGTCGCCTGTTGCTCAGCACCACTGCTGCCGCCCGCCGCTCCGCCCGCCACCTCGCCGCCCTCGCCCCTCGTCATGGCTTGCCACGCTGAGCTCGCTGTCGCCATCGCCCGCCTCATGGGAGAAAGCCGCCGTCGCTGCCGGTTCATCTCACCCGAACCGGTATAACCCGAGAAAACCGATCTGGTTTTTCTTTTAAATCGGTTTTTTTAAAACCCTAGACTATATCTATTTTCTTCTGGTTTTATTAAACAGCGAACGTCCACTATTTAGATCTTATAAACAAACTTTCATTATTTAGTTCTTTTCTTTTCTGTTATTTCGGCCAGGGACCCATTCGTGAATATTTTATTCACAGATTAGTCCCTAATTTTCAAACACTCACAACTTTTTGTCCGTTTATCCAAATCCAATGAAACCAACGCCCACTTCTTCATTATGTTCTCCTCTATCCAGTAAAACAACTTAAACATGTTTTTGAAAGTTTTAAAAATTGAATTCAAACAGATTTGTATTTGAACTTCGTTTGATCATAACTTGAGTTTATAACTCCGATTTATTTGATTCTTTTTGCAAATTAAAGCTCTTGACCTAAACTTTCTGATAAGGCCAAATACACCCAATTTTGGTACTGTTAGAAATTGTTTTCTGTTACAAGAGTTAATTGCCTGTTTCCGAAGTTTTCCGAGTTCTTCTCTTCGATTCTTTTGAGTGATTGCTTATGTGTGGTTACTATTGCTTGCTTGCGATAGATTGACCGGAGTGTGACGAGTAGAACTATCAAGAGTTTTGAGTGCGAATCATCTTCATCAACATTGCAGGCAAGTAACACTTTGATCATACTTTTCTCATACCCAGTTTTTATGCATTGGATCAATCCTCAAACATTGCATGATTAGGATCTAATTAAATTGTGGGTTATGGGAAGTAGTTGAGGTAGTACCTATTACCTGTTTTATTTTCAAACCCCTGGGAGTTACTTCTACGTTTGCTTATTATGCCATGCTATGCTAGTAGACGTGGATTGGGTGAGTGTATCCATGACAGATGTGAGTTTGTTAATTTAAAGGTTTATTTAAGGTGGCAACTTAAACACACATCTGGGTGGATTGAGGCACCTGGTTTCCAGGACTTGCCTGTTTTTCTTCGAACCGCCACCCAGGCTCAAAGGGATCATAAGATTATTCATGCTAGAAACTTCCGTGTGCAGCCACATGCTATTATGGGCTCTAGCATAGTTGACTAAGTCGTATGAACTCTTACAGGTAGACTAGCGGATGTAGGGGATGTAGGTTGGTACGGTCTACCCTTTACGTAAGGTGCAAGCGCTTCTGAAAGACTATGTCTCGGTCATCCGTTTCTCAAACACCATGTAGTGCGAGAAACCAAACGGAGGAGATCGAGTCATGTGGGGAAAAGTGTGCAAACCTCTGCAGAGTGTATAAACTAATCATGATTAGCCGTGTCCCTGGTTATGGACATCTTAAGTATCTAGTACTTGGATTTTCATGTGAATCTCATCATGTTACTTTAATTAATATTGTTGTGTTTTTAATGAGTACTTTTAATTGGGATTGAGAATGCTGTCAACCATTCTCAATGTTTAACAACCACCATGATAGTTAAATAAATTTATTCCTTTGCAGTAGGGAAAAATTTGCTTTACGCAAAACTTTATAACTATAGAGCTTTTCCACCAACCATATATGCATGTAGTGATAGCCATATTTCAGCATTGCTCTATGGTGTGAATTTGCCAGTACATTCAATGTACTGACCCTTTGTGGCTGCAACGTCTCATGTTGCAGGATTATCTTACGACGAGTAAGTGTTACGTTAGGGTTACGATTTCCTATACTCAATTTTGCCGTTGGTGTTGATGGGAATCCACAACCTTGTTACTTCGGCTACTTTGGATTGAGGTAATAGTATTTATGTTATTTTATACATGTGATTTACCTCTGTTATAAATCCTCGAGTACTGTGTGTGTCAGCATACCGATCCAGGGATGACACTTAAGCACAGAGACTTGATCCATTCGGGCCGGGTCGCTACAATACATCAGTATGTATTATTTCCAATAAGTCAGTAGCTCGTTCCATTGTTTCAGAGAACAGAGTTTTAGTCATCTTGCCCATAAGGCACGGTTCGCAAGTATCCAATGATTCATAATCAAGTGATTCCAAAAGTCCATCTTTATGAAGTTTCTTCATTTGCTTTACACCGATATGACCCAAACGACAGTGCCAAAGATATGTTGCACTATTATTATCAACTTTGCATATTTTGGCATCAACATTATGAATATGTGTATTACCACGATCGAGATTCAAGAAACCATCAACATTGGGTGTATGACCATAGAAGGCTTTATTCATGTAAACAGAATAACAATTATTCACAGTCTTAAATTAATAACCATATTGCAATAAACATGATCTAATCATATTCATGCTCAACGCAAACAGCAAATAAATTTATTTAGGTTCAACACTAATCTCGAAAGTATAGGGAGTGTGTGATGATGATCATATCAATCTTGGAACCACTTCCAACATACATCGTCACTTCATCCTCAACTAGTCCCTATTTATTGTGCAACTCCTGTTTCGAGTTACTAGTCTTAGCAACCGAACAAGTATCAAATACACAGGGGTTACTACGAGCACTAGTAAGGTACACATCAATAACATGTATATCAAATATACCTTTGTTCACTTTGCCATCCTTCTTATCCGCCAAATATTTGGGGTAGTTCCACTTCCAGTGACCATTTTCTTTGCAGTACAAGCACTCAGTTTCAGGCTCAGGTCCAGCTTTTAGCTTTTTCACGGGAGTGACAACTTGCTTGCCATTCTTCTTGAAGTTCCATTTCTTTCCCTTTGCCCTTTTCTTGAAACTAGTGGTCTTATTTATCATCAACACTTGATGTTTTTTTCTTGATTTCTACCTTCATCGATTTCAGCATGATGAAGAGCTTGGGAATCACTTTCATCATCCCTTGCATATTATTGTTCATCACGAAGTTCTAGTAACTTGGTGATGGTGACTAGAGAACTCTGTCAATCAATATCTTATCTACAAGATTAATTCCCACTTGATTCAAGTGATTGAAGTACCCAGACATTCTGAGCACATGCTCACTAGCTGAGCTATTCTCATCAATCTTTTAGGCGAAGCACTTCTCAGAGGTCTCATAACTCTAGACACGGGCATGAGTCTGAAATACCAATTTCATCTCTTGGAATATCTCATATGCTCTGTGGCGTTCAAAACATTTTTGAAGTCTCAGTTCTAAGCCGTAAAGCATGGTGCACTAAAATATCAAGTAGTCATCATATTGAGCTAGCCAAACATTCATAATGTCTGCATCTGCTCCTGCAATAGGTCTGTCGCCTAGCAGTGCATCAAGGACATAATTCTTCTCTGCAGCAATAAGGATAAACCTTAGATCATGGATCCAGTCCGCATCATTGCTACTATCATCTTTCAACTTAGTTTTCTCTAGGAACATATCATAAAAACATAGGGAAGCTACAACACGAGCTATTGATCTACAACATAATTTTCAAATACTATCAGGACTAAGTTCATGATAAATGAAGTTCAATTAATCATATACTTAAGAACTCCCACTTAGATAGACATCCCTCTAGTCATCTAAATGATACGTGATCCAAATCAACTAAACTATGTCCGATCATCACGTGAGATGGAATAGTTTTCAATGGTGAACATCTCTATATTGATCATATCTACTGTATGATTCATGTTCGACCTTTCGGTCTTAGTGTTCCGAGGCCATACCTGCATATGCGGCTCGTCAAGTTTAACCCGAGTATTCTACGTGTGCAAATCTGGCTTGCACCCATTGTATTTGAATGTAGAGCCTATCACACCCAATCATCACGTGGTGTCTAAACGTGACGAACTATAGCAATAGTGCATACTCAGGGAGCACACTTATACCTTGAAATTTAGTGAGATATCATCTTATAATGCTACCGCCGTACTAAGAAAAATAAGATGCATAAAAGATAAACCTCACATGCAATCAAAATATGTGACATGATATGGCCATCATCATCTTGTGCCTTTGATCTCCATCTCCAAAGCACCGTCATGATCTCCATTGTCACCGGCTTGACACCTTGATCTCCATCATAGCATCATTGTCGTCTCGCCAACTATTGCCTCTACGACAATCACTACCGCTTAGTGATAAACTAAAGAAATTACATGGCGATTGCATCTCATACAATAAAGCGACAACCATATGGCTCCTGCCAGTTGCCGATAACTTTGTTACAAAACATGATCATCTCATACAACAATTTATATCACATCATGTATTGACCATATCACATCACAACATGCCCTGCAAAAACAGTTAGACGTCCTCTACTTTGTTGTTGCAAGTTTTACGTGGCTGCTAAGGGCTTCTAGCAAGAATCGTTCTTACCTACGCATCAAAACCACAACATTTTTTCATCAAGTGTGCTATTTTAACCTTCAACAAGGACCGGCCGTAGTCAAACTCGATTCAACTAAAGTTGGAGAAACAGACACTCGCCAGCCACCTGTGTGCAAAGCACGTCGGTAGAACCAGTCTCATGAACGCGGTCATGAAATGTCGGTCTGGGCCGCTTCATCAAACAATACCACTGAATCAAAGTAAGACATTGGTAAGCAGTATGACTATTATCACCCACAGCACTTTGTGTTCTACTCATGCATATCATCTACACATAGACCTGGCTTTGATACCACTATTGGGGAATGTAGCATGCAATTTCAAAAAAAATCCTACGATCACGCAAGATCTATCTAGGATATGCATAACAACAAGAGGGGGAGAGGTGTCCACGTACCCTCGTAGACCGAAAGCGAAAGCGTTACTTAATGCGGTTGATGTAGTCGGACGTCTTCACGATACAACCGATCCAAGTAACGAACGTACGGCACCTCCGTGTTTAGCACACGTTCAGCTCGATGATCTCCCTCGAACTCTTGATCCAGTAGAGGGTTGAGGGAGAGTTATGTCGGCGCGACGGCGTGGTGACGGTGTTGATGATGGCATCCACGCAGAGCTTCACCTAAGCACTACGATGCTATGACCGGAGGAGTAAACTGTGGAGGGGGCAGCGCACACGGCAAAGAGAACAATTGATGTGTCTTTGGGGTGCCCCCCGCCCCCATATATAAAGGAGGGAGGGAGAAGGTGGTCGTCCTAGAGGGGGTGCGCCAAGGGGGAGTCCTACTAGGACTCCCAGTCCTAGTAGGATTCCCCCTTCATTTCCGGAGTAGGAGAAGGGGGAAGGAAGAGAGGGGGAGAAGGAAAGGGGGGGACACGCCCCCTTCACTAGTCCAATTAGGTTTGGCTAGGGGGGGCGTGTGCCACCTCCTGGCCGCCGGCCTCCTCTTTCCAGTAAGGCCCATGAAGGCCCAATACTCTCCCGAGGGGTTCCGGTAACCTCCCGGTACTCCAAAATATGTCCGAACCTCTCCGAAACTTTTTCGATGTCCGAACATAACCTTCTAATATATCAATTTTACCTCTACCATTTCGAGACTCCTCGTCATGTCTGTGATCTCATCCGGGACTCCAAACAAACTTCGGTAATCAAAAACACATAATTCATAATACAAATCGTCATCGAACGTTAATCGTGCAGACCATACGGGTTCGAGAACTATGTACACATGATCGAGACACATCTCCGATCAATAACCAATAGCAGAACCTAGATGCTCATATTGGCTCCTGCATATTCTACGAAGATCTTTATCGGTCAAACCGCACAAAAACATACGATGTTCCCTTTGTCATTGGTATGTTACTTGCCCGAGATTCGATCGTCGGTATCATCATACCTAGTTCAATCTTGTTACCGGCAAGTCTCTTTACTCGTTCCGTAATGCTTCATCCCATACTAACTCATTAGTCACATTGCTTGCAAGGCTTATAGTGATGAGCATTACCGTGAGGGCCCAGAGATACCTCTCCGATACACGGAGTGACAAATACTTATCTTGATCTATGCCAACTCAACAAACACCTTCGGAGACACCTGTAGAGCATCTTTATAATCACCTAGTTACGTTGTGATGTTTGATAGCACACAAGGTGTTCCTCCTGTATTCGGTAGTTGCATAATCTCATAGTCAGAGGAACATGTATAAGTCATAAAGAAAGCAGTAGCAATAAAACTGTAACGATCATAATGCTAAGCTAACGGATGGGTCTTGTCCATCACATCATTCTCTAATGATGTGATCCCGTTCATCAAATTACAACACATGCATATGGTTAGTAAACATAACCATCTTTCATTAACGAGCTAGTCAAGTAGAGGAATACTAGAGACACTATGTATTGTCTATGTATTCACACATGTACTAAGTTTCCGATTAATACAATTCTAGCATGAATAATAAACACTTATCATGATATAAGGAAATATAAATAATAACTTTATTATTGCCTTTAGGGCATATTTCCTTCAATAGCGTGACGTTCTCTTGCAGTAAGGGGTTGAGCATACAAACAAAGAGCGCATGGTAACCTCTGCTTCCCTCTGCAAAGGGCCTATCTCTTACTTTCATGTATTTACTTTCATGCAAGAGACAAAAAATTTCTCTCTATTCCTTTTATTTTTCTCCTTTAGCAAGCATCATGTGGTGAGGAAAGATCTAGGCACATATATCCAGTTGAATATGGGTAGCATGAGTTATTATTGTTGACATCACCCTTGAGGTGAGTGCGTTGGGATGCAAAACTATAAGCCCCTATCTTTCTATGTGTCTGGTTGAAACGTTTTGCTCATGTGTACGTGGTGAGTGTTAGCAATTATAGAAGACTAAATGATGGTTGAGTATGTGGACTTGCCTAAAGGCTACGATACATGACCTTTTTTGAAAAGATGATGAATTGTAGTTGCAAAGTTGACTGAGAACATAGTTTGTTGGTTTCCAATAGAGTTCATGCTTTATACTTCGATGTTGTGATGAATTGTCGCTTGTTCATGAGAAGTTTATGATAAAAGTATTATGTTAAAGTTTGCCACTGTTATAATAAGTCACATGATGCTGCTACGTCCGTATTTTTGTTTTTATCGACACCTCTCTCTCCCTAAGCATGTGGATATGTTTTTCGATTTCGGTTTTTGCTTAATGACAAGCGAGGTCTAAGCTTGGGGGAGTTGATACATCTATTTTGCATCATGTTTTCCTACTGTTATTTATGTTGTTTTATTATATAATAATGCATTTTTGGAGTAATTCTAATGCATTTTCTCTCATAATATGCAAGGAATGCACAAAGGGGGAGAATTCTAGCAGCTGGAAATCTGGACCTGAAAAAGCTACGTCAAGCTACCTATTCTGCGCAACTCCAAATGAGCTGAAACTTCCCGAGGATTTTTATGGAATATTTAAGAATTATTGGAGCAAATAAGTACCAGAGGGGGGCCACCAGGTGGGCACAACCCACGTGGGCTTGCCAGGACGCCCAGTCGCGCCCCTGATGGGTGTTGCCCTCCTCGGCCCACCTCTGGTGCCCATCTTTTGGTATATAAGTCATTTTGACCTAGAAAAAATAAGGGGAGGACTTTCGGGACGAAGCTTCGCCGCCTTGAGGTGGAACTTGGGCAGGAGCACTTTTCCCCTCTGGCGGAGCGATTCCGCCAGGGGAACTTCCCTCTCAGAGGGGGAAATCATCGTCATCTTCATCACCAACACTCTCCCATCTTGGGGAGGGCTATCTTCATCAACATATTCAACAGCACCAACACCTCTTAAAACCTAGTTCATCTCTTGTGTTCAATCTTTGTACCGGAACTATAGATTGGTGCTTGTGGGTGACTAGTAGTGTTGATTAAATATTGTAGTTGATTACGATATGGTTTATTTGGTGGAACATTATATGTTCAGACCCATTATGCTATTTAATCCCTTTGATCTTGAGCATGATTATCATTTGTGAGTAGTTACTTTTGTACTTGAGGTCACGGGAGAAATCATGTTGCAAGTAATCATGTGAACTTGATATGTGTTTGATATTTTGATGATATGTATATTGTCATTCTCTTAGTGGTGTAATGTGAACGTCGACTACATGACATTTCACAATATTTGGGCCTAAGGGAATGCATTGTGGAGTAGTTATTAGATGGTGGGTTGCGAGAGTGACGGAAGCTTAAACCCCAGTTTATGCGCTATTCCATAAGGGACCGATTGGATCCAAAAGTTTAATGATATGGTTAGAATTTATTCTTAATACTTTTCTCGTAGTTGCGGATGCTTGTAGGAGGGTTAATCATAAGTAGGAGGTTTGTTCAAGTAAGAATAGCACCTAAGCATTAGTCCACCCAAATATCTAATTATCAGAGTACCGAACACGAATTAAGCCAACATGATGAAAGTGACTAGATGAAATTCCCGTGTACCCTCAAGAACACTTTGCTTATCATAAGAGACCGTTTTGGCCTGTCCTTTGCCTCGAAAGGATTGGGCTACCTTGCTGCACTCTTGTTACTAATATCGTTACTTGCCCGTTACAAATTATCTTGCTATCGAACTACTGCGCTACTTACAATTTTAGCACTTGCAGACATTACCTTGCTGAAAACCACTTGTCATTCCTTTTGCTCCTCGTTGGGTTCGACACTCTTACTTATCGAAAAGGCTACAATTGACCCCATATACTTGTGGGTCATCACTACCCCTATTGTTTTTGTGTGTTCACATGATTAAGATACTATAATAATCATGTTTTATAGCTTTTGTTTTAATAAATTACCAAGTAAAGCCTTTGGGATAGTGTGGATGATAGTTGACTTAATTGTGTGCAAAAACAAAAACTTTTGCACGCAGTAATAGAATTATTTAAAACCAATGGAGTATAGAAAAATTATGAAACTTTTACACATGATTTATATACAAATTTCCTACATTGTACTAATTTTTCAGAATTTTTGTAGTTACATAAGTATGGTGATTGTTTACATCATTGCACACTGTTCTATTTGTAACAGATTCTGTTTTCAACGCATAGTTTGCTTGTTTTCTAGTTTCTGTGGCTTATATTGGTCAATATAAATTGTAGAAATTATAGGGTACAGTAGGAATTGTTTGAGAACAATTATGAATCTTGTCTTGATAGTACCAAAGTAAATGATTTTCTCTTTATCATACTAACACATCTCACGAAGTTCCGTTAAGTTTTGTGTGATTGAAGTTTTCAAGTTATGGGTGAGATATAGATATGAGGAGAATAAGGAGTGGAAAGACCCTAAGCTTGGGGATTCCCAAGGCACCCCAAGGTAATATTCAAGGAATACCAAAGAAACTAATCTTGAGGATGCCCCAGAAGGCATCCCCTCTTTCGTCTTCAACATTATCGGTAACCGTACTTAGAGATATATTTTTACTCAGCACATGATATGTGCTTTGCTTGGAGTGTAATTTTATTTTATTAGGGTTTGCTTGCTGTTATTTAGAATAATGTTTATCCTTTGTTTCAATAAAACTGTTAAGTATAGCCTTTACCATGCTTATTTTGCAAGTCTATACGTTGTTGTTTGAAAACATAAAGTTTTCTATTATTGTTTGAATTCTTCATAAAAGCCAGGACCTGATAAAATCTTGAAATTTTTACACAGTAAGCTATGATAAATTTTCTACAGTGTGGTGATTTTTTAGAATTTTTGGAGTTAAAGAAGTATGAATCTTCTTCCATCCTTTACATATTGTTCTGTTTAAACATAGTGTTGTTATGTTTGCATCATTTGCATATGTTTCCTCGTTTAATGATTCTATTTGAGCATACGAGTATTAAATATGCAGAGGAATTTAGTATGAAATGTTAAGTAAATTTTAGTGATTTGTTATAGTAGAGAATGATAAGGTTTTACATTGATTTATACTAACTTATCTCACGAGCTCTTATTGAGTTTTGTGTGGATGAAGTTTTTGAGATTTAGGGAACCATGATATGAGAGGAATTAAGGAGACACAAGATCTCAAGCTTGGGGATGCCCAAGGCATACTAAGTTGATATTCCAAGAAGTCTCAAGCATCTAAGCTTGGGGATGCCCCGGTAGGCATCCCACCTTTCTTCATCAACAATTATCGGTTAGTCTCGGTTGAACCTAAGTTTTTGCTTCTTCACATGAGATGTGCTATTCTTGGAATGTCATTTTATTTTTTTTTCGTTGCTTTTTGAATAAAATACTTAATATCTGAAATTTTTAAATGAGAGTGAGTCCTCACATAGCTACTTAATTGTTTGACTACTCATTGGTCGGCACTTATATCTTTCGGAGTAGTTTGTCATTTACTCTTGTTCTTCACTTATATCCTAACAGTAAATTGTTGAATGAATTGAATTTCATAAAGTTGAAATTATATGCGCTTCATATGCTTGCCTCATGCCTTGTAGTAGTTTCACATTGGGTTTAGAAAGTAAAATTTATTGAAGTTTGACCATCACAATATTTGTCATACAAGCAATTCATGAATGATTAGTATATGGAAGAGAAACTTCACATACAAGTATATTATCTTGGACATCTTTTATTTTTGTTTACACCCATTAATTTTTTTCAAACTTGAGCAAATTAGTTGAAGTTGGACAAGGAAGACAACATAATGAGTTATGGTTGTGTATATTTGTTTAGAAGTTATATTGTTTTGGATCCTCCAACATGTGGTGCTTGTTTAGAATCTTTTGCTAGCCAAAATTTATGTACTAAGCGGGAATACTGATTGTGCATCCAAAATCCTAGAGCTAGGTTTCTTCCATGAGTGTCCACCACACCTACCTATATGCGGTATTACTCTGCCGTTCCAAGTAAATTTGCATGTGACACCTCTAATCTTCAAGTAAATATTTGTTTTATGTGCCCATACCGCTCATGAAGTGGCAGGGAGTGGTCAATATCTTCCATGCTAAGCGGGTTATTCTCATGATCGGTGTTTATTCACTTGTCATTGCGTGAGAGAGGCTGATAATTGCGATGCCCATTCCTGTAATCAAAATGAAAAAATATATATTTAGTGAAACAAACTCCCCTAGAAAGTTGATCATATGGAGGGAACCCGAGGATTCGGCTAGCCATGGCTTGTGTTTAAATGGTTGAGAGTGAGTAAAGTTTACCTTTCCACATGGGAACCGCTAATATGTGTTTAGCATGGAAGACTGAGAATTCTCGGTAGTGAAGTTGATAGGAAAGGCACACCACTCAAAATGAATTCATCTGTATTTTAAGCAATGAGCTCTGACACCTCTACAAATCCATGCTTCCCTCTGCGAAGGGCCTATCTTTTAATTTTTAGCTTTTACTTTCATGCATGAGTCAATAGTATTCCTTCTCATTTCAACCTTAATATTTGTTTACTTGGCAAGCATCATGTGGTGGGGAAAGATTGAGGCACATATAGCCATTCAAATATATTTGATCTTGAATTATTATTCTTGACAATTATCTCTATGATAAATAAGTTGGGAGGCGAAACATTAAGCCCCTATCTTTCTCTGTGTTTGATGGATGCTATTTTTTCTTAAAATATACTTTGAGTATTAGCAAACACAGAAGACTATATGATTATTGAGTATAAATGATAATGCATATAAACTTGAGCTACCTGCTGATTTTGGGGTTAGTCCCACTTTTAACATTGCATATTTGAAGCCTTACTTGGGAGAGGGAGATGAGCTTCCATCGAGGACGACTTCAATTCAAGAAGGGGAGGATGATAAGGACATCACTAACAAACTTACACCCACGGTTCCTGCTGCTACATATACTGGACCAATTACTAGAGCTCACGAATGCCAATTAAATTACCACGTACTTTTGTTTCTTGGTCATGATTCTAATGTTCATGAGAATATGATGCTGCCTAAATTGGATACATTTGTTTTGCTTATAGATGAAGGGGCAATCTTGGACAAGAACGATGAACATTGGAGCATGATCAAGCATGGAGAAGATGGCGCGCAAGGGGAGCAAGAATAGAGTTTCTGGTGGAGTTTTCAACACTTTGGAGCCACCATGATGACGTACATCAACATGGACGAAATATACAAGACATCCTTTCATAAATTTCGTCCATAGCTTAATATAGGTGTCGTGCCACCTTATTTTTGGGCCAGTCCCATGTAATTTCGAAATACTATTTATAGGCTATTTTTTAGAGTCCGTATTGTAGGGGAAATGACTCGAGAGTGTTTTAGTCCCACCTTGCCAAGGGGGAATGAAATCCCCTCTCTTTCCCCCTACAAATACACCCTTAAGGCACCATTTAGACTTTGGGTTTTGTTTAGATTAAAAGTTTGCCATAGCTACAACTTCACGTACTTCGTTTATGTTCTACACCAGACAAAGATGTCACAGAACCCCACTCCTCTTATATTCGCAATATCCAGATTGCAATTTCAGTTTCTTGCTTGTTCTTTGTTTGCGTGTAGGAAATAGACCCTGATGGTTAGGTTGATCATGCTCCAGCGTGGTCAATAACCTCTCGAAGTTGGTTTAGCAATTGCTAAGGTGCGACATCCTCACACGTTCGTAGTCTGATCATCAAAGTCTACTCCACCAAAAATGGTAGCCACCATCTCATCGAAAGACGGGACACCTTTGCCTGTATCACTAGTGCAAGTGGGAGACTGTTGGAAATATGCCACAAAGGCAATAATATTTTTATTATTATATTTCCATATTCATAATTAATAGTTTATATTCTATGATGTAACTGCTATGACCCTGGAACATGCGATTCAGTGGAAAACTCATATGCAGATGTGGAATGATAAACGGTAAATAAAAGATTCCTAGTCTCACCTCTAAGACTAGCTCAAGTGTTGTTGGTGATCACATTTTCCGGATCTTAGGATATTGTGAAGTGTAGCGATAGTCCTAAAACAATGACACTGAGATTATGATGTTGGAAGAACGATCATATTAATAGACCCAATCTTGTTTGTTATGAATTGAGTTAATATCGTCTACATTCAATTGTAATAACATGGAGTGTTAACATGTGATACTGCTCCTTAGACCATGAGAGTATCATGGTCACTTATTACCATATGGTGGGCTTTGGGGTTGCTCCTCCAACAATGGAGAAATATTCTCATGGCCCTCTCGGTGTGATGACATCAATCATCATCTGGCTAGACACAAGTGACTATGTCACGGGGATGCCAAAACATAATAACAAGATAGAAGAACAAAACTGGTAACGAGGATTTCGGTATACTGAGCATGGTGATGACTCAAGATGATACCGATACATCATAGGTTTTGTAAAGTATCGTGAAGCAAAGGGAACATCACATGATAACGAAAGGTTCACTCGAATATCATTCGTGTGCTCATAGGGATCGATACGGACGTCCATTGTTCCGCTGTCGATCATTGAACGAATGGTTTTGCTCATGTCTGTGAGTTACCGAACCTATGAGATCACAAGCTTAAGGCAATCATGATCTGTTGAGTGTTAGTAGGACAGGAGTGATGAGAATATACTTGTGGAATTGTTCCATTAATATTCGAAATAGTTGTGAGAGGATCCAAAAGTGTTTCGGGGTCACTAGAAGGGTTCCGTGAATATCGGGTAATACCAGGTGTTACCGATATATTATATATAGGTGGAAAATGTTTCTGGAGATGTTAAAATATATATATATATATATAATGGTCTAGAAGTATTTATAACATTGTATATTTAATTTAAATATCAACAGGCCATAAAAGGCCAATAGGTAAAAGCCAACTTGGGCCACGAAGGCCCAAGTGGAGGAGGCGCCCCCCTTTTCTTGGGGTGGGGGGTGGGGTGGTCCTACTAGGGAAGGAGTCCAACTTCCCCTAAAAAACTAGGGAAGGAGTCTAGCTCTTCCCCCCTTTGGATGGCGCCCCAAGGAGGCTTTCCCTCCTTGGTGGCAGCCCTCCTCTCCCCCTCTAACCTATATATATTTGAGGTATTGGCCAGAATTTAAAACACAAGTTTTGGAGCCTCCTCTAGTTCTTCTAGTTCATGTTCTAGTTGGTCCTAGTTTACTAATTAGAGCATGAATAATCCTCTTGTCCTCGTAATTAGAAGTCCAGTGTGGTTCTAATCTCCTCCCTCTAATTCTCCGACGATGATTAGCTCTAGACAACAAAGCACTGTCGGATCATGAAGGATGCACGCTTGCAACCAAGTAGAGAGGCTGTGCTTTTGGTCTATAGTTTGAGGGACTATTCATGGGTGATACAAGGAATCATTCATCTATGGTTCGAGGGACTGCAAGTACAATCTACATCGACACATTCTTCTTCCACTGCAACTCGGTGACGGTAATGGTCGTGATCCCAACCCATTATGCATCTTCATATTGATCTTGGGTGATCGTTGGCGCGATTTTTTTTGTTTTCTACTACGTTTCCCAACAACCAGAACCCAAGCACCATGTGGAATACTAACAACATTGGGAATGTAATGTTCATAACTATTGTGGCCAAGTCTCGATACAAATGATGATGGGGAGCTTACATTCATGGAAATATTGGTACTTGGGCATTTGTCAAAGAGACTGAGGCAGATCGAACAAGTCATAACAAAGCAAGGGGAACGAAAGAGCTCAAATCAGTGAAAGTAACCAGACCTTTGTCTAGAGATTATCTCATGAACAAAGTTATCCCATCAATTCAAGACAAATGGTCTGACAATGACGAGGGAACAACAATCTTCATCCAACAGGATATTGCAAAACCACATGTCCTTCCTAATGACACAACTTTTCTAGAAGCTATGAAAGAAAGTAATCTCGACATTCGATTGTTATAGCAATCGCCAAACAACCCCGAGTTTAATGTTATAGACCTTTGATTCCACAACTCTCTCCAGTCACTAACTGACTGCAGATCACCTACAAATATCTAGCAATTGGTACAAGGTTTGGAAGAGGAGTTTGAGAACTATGAGGCCCACAAGATGTTAGCTTTGTCACATTGCAATCGGTTTTGGTTTATGAAAGACAGAGGATAAAATACAGGATGACACATTTGCACAAGGATCATCATCGGAATGGTGGAAGGGAAATAATCACTGTATCTTACACGACCGAGCTAATTGCCTAGACCAAGGCCATTATAGAAGAAGGGCAATAGAGTGGATAAAGGATTGTAAAGGAAAGGAGAAGGAATATTGGAATATGAGTTGTGTAATCCTTGCATATGTCTTGTGTCAAGAGGGAATAAAGAGGGCCTTATGTCATGTCCTTGTGTACGCCTTGTCTAATCCTTGTATATCAACTCCTCGTTGGAATTTATTTGAATTATTTGGATTAATTTGAATTAATTATAATTATTTTGGGTTATCTGAATTAGTTGGATTTATTTGAATTAAATCTGAATTTGTGCTAGCTTGCTGATGTTGGGGAACGTAGCTTGCAATTTCAAAAAAAAATCATATGATCACGCAAGATCTATCTAGGAGATGCATAGCAACGAGAGGAGGGGAGTGTGTCCACATACCCTCATAGACCGAAAGCAGAAGCGTTAGTTAGCGCGGTTGATGTAGTCAAATGTCTTCACGATCCAAGTACCGAACATACGGCACCTCCGTGTTCAGCACACGTACATCTCGATGACGTACCTTGAACTCTTGATCCAGTAGAGGGTCGATGGAGAGTTCTGTCAGCACGACGGCGTGGTGACGGTGTTGATGATGTGATCCGCACAGGGCTTCGCCTAAGCACTACGACGCTATAAGGGGGCACCGCACACAGTTAAGAGAAATCTTGGTGTGTCTTTGGGGTGCCCCCTGCCCACGTATACGAAGGAGGGAGGGAGGAGGCCGGCGGCCTAGGAGGGGCACGCCAAAAGGGGGGAGTCCTACTAGGACTCCCTAGTCCTGGTAGGATTCCCCTTTCCTTTCCTTTCCGGAATAGGAGAAGAGGGAAAGAGGTGGAGGAGAAGGAGGAATGGGGGGCCGCGCCCTCCACCCCTAGTCCAATTTGGTTTGGGCTGGCGGGCACGCACCTCCACCTGGCGGACACCTCCTCTCTTCCACTAAGGCCCATGAAGGCCCATTAATCCCCCGAGGGGTTCCGGTAACCTCACGGTACTCCGGAAAATGTCCGAACCTCTTCAAAACAATTCCAGTGTCTGAACATAACCTTCCAATATATCAATATTTATGCTTCGACCATTTCGAGACTCGTTGTCACGTCCGTGATCTCATCCGGGACTCCGAACAAACTTCGGTCATCAAAAACACATAACTCTTAATACAAATCATCATCGAACGTTAAGTGTGCGGACCCTACGGGTTCGAGAACTATGTAGACATGATCGAGACACATCTTCGATCAATAACCAATAGCAGAACCTGGACGCTCATATTGGATCCTACATATTTTACAAAGATCTTTATCGGTCAAACCGCACAACAATATACGTTGTTCCCTTTGTCATCGGTATCTTACTTGCCCGAGATTCGATCATCGGTATCATCATACCTAGTTCAATCTCGTTACTGGCAAGTCTCTTTACTCATTTCGTAATGCATCATCCCGTAACTAACTCATTAGTCACATTGCTTGCAAGGCTTATAGTGATGAGTATTACCGAGAGGGCCTAGCGATACCTCTCCGATACACGGAGTGACAAATCCTAATATTGATCTATGGCAACTTAACAAACACCTTAGGAGACACTTGTAGAGCATCTTTATAATCATCCAGTTAAGTTGTGATGTTTGATAGCGCACAAGGTGTTCCTCCGGTATTCGGGAGTTGCATAATCTCATAGTCAGAGGAACATGTATAAGTCATGAAGAAAGCACTAGCAATAAAACTGTAATGATCATAGTGCTAAGCTAACTGGTGGGTCTTGTCCATCACATCATTCTCTAATGATGTGATCCGGTTCATCAAATGACAACACATGTCTATGGTTAGGAAACATAACCATCTTTGATTAACGAACTAGTGAAGTAGAGGCATACTAGGGACACTATGTATTGTCTATGTATTCACACATGTACTAAGTTTCCGGTTAATACAATTCTTGCATGAATAATAAACATTTATCATGATATAAGGAAATATAAATAACAACTTTATTATTGCCTCTAGGGAATATTTCCTTCAGTCTCCCACTTGCACTAGAGCCAATAATCTAGACTACAAAGTAATGATTCTGACACCCATGGAGTCTTGGTGTTGATCATGTTTTGCTCGTGGAAGAGGCTTAGTCAATGGGTCTGCAACATTCAGATCTGTATGTATCTTGCAATTCTCTATGTCTCCCTCCTGGAATTGAAGCATCTCTTGATGTGTTTGGTTCTCTTGTGAAATCTAGATCCCTTTGCCAAGGCAATTGCACCTGTATTGTCACAAAAGATTTTCATTAGACCCGATGCACTAGATATAACACCTAGATAAGATATGAACTCCTTCATCCAGACTCCTTCATTTGCTGCTTCCGAAACAGCTATGTACTCTGCTTCACACTGTCAGGACCCCGACTCAATGTCACATCGATCTAGCCTGTAACACCTCATATCACTTTGCGGCCTCACGCACGGTATCCCCACGGGTGTCGCCTTACCTTTGCCCGGGACCGTTTGCGCCTTTTGGCACACGTATATGATAGTGTCGCTAGCATCCATATGAAAAGGAGCCCGGCTGACATGGCTAGTCGAAACCCAAAGTGGCACAGACTTACAGGACAGCATCCATGACCCAAAGATCGAACGTGTCGGTCATCGCGAATAAGTTCGGGCTATAGCACGGGCTAGCAAGACTCGTAAACCGGCAGTAGCGGGCTAGCAGGACTCCCAGACTCAACGCGTGACATTTCTGAAGGGATGAACACAGAACGAAGAAGGACACATGCCGGCCAGCCTAAGTGTTCCGGAGCAAGAGCAAGCTACCATGGCTCGGTGGAAACACTAGGAGACATTTCCGTAAGAGAGGCTAGTAAAGATAAACAACTAGATAGTCAGATCCCACACATACCAAGCATTTCAATAACATACACACAATATGCTCGATATGTGCAAATACAACACGGCATCACAACATGACTCTACGACTCAAGTATTTATTCATTAGGCTCCGAGGAGCGAGATATTACAAACATGGGTCTCATGACCCAACATTCAGAGCATACAAGTCAAAGCACAAGCGGAAGCTAATATGTCTGAGTACAGACATCTACAAATGAAAAAGGCTTAGAAGCCTGACTATCTACCAGATCCTGCCGAGGGCACAAGATCGTAGCTGAGGTATCAAGCTAAACGTCGAAGTCCACGTGGAACTACTAGCGAGACTGAAGTCTCTCTACAAAAACATAAAATAGGCAAACGTGAGTACAAATGTACCCAGCAAGACTTACATCAGAACTACTTGCAACTCCTGGACAGAGGACAAGGGTGAATAAGAAGTCGAGAGGGGTCATATTTCAGGGCCCAATGCATGGTAGTAGCTGAATCATGGATCACAAACACAGAACTCAGTTCCTAAGGACGGCTTCAATGAGACAACCCACCATGTACTCCTACATGGCCTCTCACCGATACCTTTACCAAATCGTGTTCACACACTTAGCTCACACACAATAGGACATGTTCACACACCTCTGATTCATCCTCGATGAATCAGACCGACTCAACTCTAAGCATTAGCAGGCATGACAAACAAGCATGTATGAATAGGCACAACAGGCTCAAACAACTCCTACTCATGCTAGTGGGTTTCATCTATTTACTGTGGAATGACAGTCATGCAAAGGATAAGGGGTTCAGCTACCGCAGCAAGTAACAAATGATTCGTTGTTGTCCTAATGCAGAAAAGAGAGCAGGAGCGAGAGAGTGGGATTATATCGAATGAACAAGGGGGTTTTGCTTGCCTCGCACTTCTGAAGATAATATAGTTCTTCATCAGTGTCATCGATCTTCATCGTCGAAACCACGTCTATCGAGAGGGAACAAATACCGGCAAACAAAGAGGGACACAATCAATGCAATGCAACAAATATGATGCATGATAATGTCATGGCAATATGTTGTTGATTGAGCTAATGCAACTAAAACCAGAGTGGTTTGATCTTATTTGAATCAAAGATTCAAATATAAGCCTAAGCTAGGAACTCATATAAGTGCATTATCATGTTTCATCTAAACAGCAAGGTTAGGTTGCTCTAACATGCATGAAACCAGTACAGATGGATAGGTTGGATTTTTCTGATCATTTTTCATATATAATTTGTTTGATTTGGAGCTACAGTTGATTTTATATGAATTTTAGAAGTTTGAACTAAATTCTGGAATTTCCTGAATATTTTAAATCCAGAAAATGGTTAATTGCGTCAGCATTTCATCACTATGACGTCAGCAGGTCAAAGACATCGCTGCTGGTCAAACCTGACCAATGGGGTCCACCGGTCGCTGATCGGGCTGGTTAGTGCCGCCGACGTGGGCTCATCAACGCCACGTCGGCACGGTCATGGCTGGCGTGGGGCCACCGTAATTAGATTAAACTTAATCTATTTTAGTTAGCCGGTTAGTTAGGGGGTGGGGCCCGGCTGTCTGTGACACGGTGCGGTGGTTAGTGGCTAATTAAGCCAGCCACGTCAGCTTGGTCAAACCCGGGTCAACTCGCCGGAGTTGACCCGCGGCTCATCGCCGGCGACGCCAGCAACGGCGGAGGGCGTCGGAAACGCTCCTCCGGCGACCAAAAGAGCGGCGGAGGAGCTCTACGCGTAGCTGGAGATCTCGCGCATCTAACAGTGTAAGAAGCAGCAGCTGGGGTGGTCCGAAACAACGGCGATGTCGAGCTTTGCGGCGGCCGGAGTTCGGCGCACGGCGGGTTAGGCGATGCAGGGAACAGCAGGAGCCGCGGGTGGTCGCGGTCGACTCCTGAGAACGTGCTGAGCACGGTGGCGCGCTCGGTTGCGAGCTTGCGCGGCTGTGGCGACGGCTATGCCATGGCCGGCGGCGAGGAGCTTTCGGGCTCGATCGGAAAACGGGGCTAGGGGACGGGAACGGAGGGGGAGAGCGAGGGGGAAGCAACAGGAGCTCACAGGGAGGTCGAGGAGCAGCTCCGTGGACTCGGGGAGGCGCTCGAGGCGGCGAATCGACGACGACGATCTTCGGTGGCCGACGAGGAAACGGCGGTGGTGGTGGCGCAGCAGAGCTTATGGCGCCGCGTGGCTCGGTGGAGAGGACGAAGATGGCGAGGCGGAGACGCTTGGGACGGAGAGGGAGCGGGGGAGTGGCTGTGGCCGCGGTGGTGCACGTCGGCGGCGGCGGACGCGTTCGGTGGCGTCGTAGGGAGAGAGCAGAGGAGGAGGAGGGGGTCCAGAGAGTGGAAGGCCTGGGGAGTGCGTGGCAACGCAGGAGAGATCCAGGCGCCGGGGATGCAGGCAGGCAGGGTGGAGGTGGCCGGGCGCGTGCTCGCGCGCGGTGGCCACGCGCCCTTCGTCCTCCTGGCAAAAGGAGGAAGACGATGTGGGGTGGAGATGGGCTGGGCGGCAAAGAAGCAGCCGCATGTAGGCGCCAGTAGTCCTTCTCTCTCTCTCTCTATTATTAATTGTTTACATTTTCTATTTTGCTTTTTCTGCTTTTTGATTTAGTAATAATACTAAACCATTTTTAAAACTCTGAGAAAATTTGTGGGCACTTTTAAAATGTTTACTAACAGCCCTCAAATGTTTTCAGAATTATTGAAGCATTTAAAATGTTTATAGCCATTAAATGCTCCAATTCAAATATTTATGATTTAATCCAAAAACCTGAAATGACCTAGGGAAAATATGCACCAATTTTTGTTAGGGGTTTTCACCAGTTTCAAAAATTATGGACTTTTCCTGAAGTTACTTTGGGTTTATTGGAAGTGATTTTATTTGAGCCTATTTGAATTCATTTGGTGTTAGGGTTTGGTCAGTCCCCTATTTCAAGTTAAATAGAACTTAAACATGATGCAACACTCTAATGCAAGCACTAAGCATTACCAGAACTAGGGATGTGACAACTCACCCCCACTAAAACAAGAATCTCGTCCCGAGATTCAAGCGTAGGGTAAGATGAAAGGGAAGGGCAAACTAATATAATCTTCACGATCCAGGCTGCACTTCAAATGAACGTTGATTCGTTCACCATCATTGTCTCGAAGTCTTGCTCTGAGAACACCATCCCACATGACAACAAGTAGAAAGGGAAAACTCTAGTAGGATCGATCTTCTCGAAGATCAAACAACTTAGGATCAGCTCACAGGGTGAGTCATAAAGACATCTCTCGAGCTGAGGCACGAAGCACACATCTAGAGGAATGGAGTGGAACAAATGACAAGGGTTCACTAGGTAGACAACAATTCCACACTTAAGAAGGTGGTGAATAGTTATCAGCGCGGCGAGGAGTTAAGTTGCCATGATACCATAACGAGACATCTTAGAGGAGGCAACTCATAGGATCATCCCTTAAGTGGCAAAAAGAATTACCTTTGATTCAGAGATCATCGAAACTCTTTATACCAGCCTAAGGCAATTCTCGAGCGATCGTTTGGAGGGGTTTGGTAGAATGGCATACCCGTATTAGAATGGATGATGTGGATTACCTTGTTGAAAACAACACAAGGGATGATTTTAGTAACTGGGGAGAAGCTCAGCAGTAGAGAGTGAGTCCACTGTTGGAATGGTTATAGCATAACCGAGGAAACTGAGAGCACTATGCAATTAATGCCGACAATAAAACCTAGAGCTTGCTCGTGCTCTCAAGAACTTGAGCTTTTCCATATTCATCAAGGTTTTACCAATTTCCGTGTCAAGGATCCTGGCAACACAACATACTACCATGATGAATAGCGATGGACGATGCAGATGCAAAGGAAGATAACACTTTCTCAGATTCTACCTTAGCAAGACCAAGGAACAAAATCTGGATGATCGACCGAGAGACATTTAGCACTCCGCTACTAATGTTCTCCTTGATGTACTAGCGTATCCCATTCATAGATATGGTTTGATATCTAGAACATCAAGTAACAGGTCGGACTTCGGGAACACCAAAAATCATAAGGTACAGCTAGGGAGTAAATCCTATGAAGTCCCTATGGGGAGGTGGCCAACTTCTTCAATCAAGATACTACAATAATAGGTCTTCCGGCGGGGTGTGTTGGCCACGATATCCACTTTACCGATTATCGAGAGACCAATATTATAGTTCTTGGGAAATGTCCCAACCATCATCTCTGCCTGAGATTCAGATCTGGTTGGTGTCAGAATAATCCAGACTCATCGAGTCTGGAAAGAAAAATGAAAGTTTGCAACACAAATCGACGAGATGACGTTGCGAGATTCTCGGGAAATGAACTATGGTAGTAACTCCAAAACATGAGCCGGTTCTGCTACAACATGTGACCACGTTGTCCGAGACAAGTATGACCACATAGTAGTCTTATAATAAAACACTACCGAGTTCAGGAGGGGAACCATCATCGAGGATATCAAAGTCCTTGCATAAGGTATACTCTTAAGAAGGAGCTTCTTCTCCTTGAACAAATCAATCAGTGGCTTGGTGTGCTAGGAATACATATAGAATGAAGGTTGCAAGTCTTCGAACCACAGAATACTTCGCACGCATGCATGAACGATTTGGGATGATTCCAAGGAAGCAACATTGACTTTCTCAAATCCACGGCGGCAACTTGCATCAAATGCACATGAACTAGAGGAAGTCACTTCTTACATCCAAACATATGCTTCATGAGCTAGCATGAACAAATGCTTTAAAAGTTTCGAAGATTAGCTTGATGTTCAACAAGATTATGGAGAAGATAAGGATGTTGTCGATGGGCTCAACAACAGTTCATCCTGGTTCCATATAAACGGAATTCCATAATTAGGTGAACACAGTGATAGCATTGGTCAGACCAAAGGATATAATGGTGTATGCCCGAGGGTTCAACCACGGGTAAGACAACATTACGCACATCATTGGTTACGATATGACTTGACAATAGCCCATACTCAAGTCAAAGTTTTGACAAGGCAATAGCTCCAACAACTGATCACGAGGACCAATTGATGGGGATATCATCTTTCTTCAACACATATACAAGATATCCCTTAACATGAGCTAAGTCGGACAAGCTTTTATCTTCCAACTCTCCAAGTTGTTGTTTAGCTTAACCAACTAGCACAGGGTATGCAACATGATTCTTGGAGAAGGGTGGTTACAAGAAACCAACTTGATCATTTAACTCAACATAGCGGTCGGTGACAACTGTAATACTTCCGAGAAGATATTCGAACATCACGAACCACCGATATGTTACTAAGCTCGAGAACAATCTTGCTTTTCGTGGCAAGACGATATGATCAATCGAGCGAGGACTTAACAAAATCCTAACTCATCAATCGAAGAGTGCACCGGGAACAAGGACTAGGTAGCACAATCAGTCTTAGAATGATGATTCAAGAACCAACACGCTAAGAATGAAATTATTGTCCTTTAACTACCAAGCAACAGAGTTACTAGGAGTATTGATTTCACACATCATGGTTCACTTGTCGGCATTCCGGTTACAATAACACGGAAACCGAGGAATAAACAATGATGGCAAGAAGTATCACTGTATCAAGAGTTCATAGGATGGTGTGCAATTCCCATGACATTCTTGATATAAAGATGGTAATACTCCAAGGTAGAATAGAGCAAAAGCTAGATTAGCAATTTGATCTGTAGAGTACAACTGCTTTGACCCAATCCTAGAAATGGACAAGGTACTGGAGTTTTTTTTCTCCTAGGCATTCTGGAATAGAATGGCTTGACGGACCACAAGAGTGATAGGCATCGATAAACGAATGCACGCATACTCTTGACTATCAATTGATAGACGGGGGTCAGAATATAACTAAGAGGGACAACTCAAGGAACATATGATTTTCTGAGTTGTGGATGCATAGATTAGTATGTCGAACCAAGTTCAACAAATTTCATCCGGATAATCCATGCGGAAGGGTAGAACTGGCAGAGTCACAAAATAAAATGGAAATCTCATCAAGAGCACCCCTGTTGCGATCTTTTGATCCAACAAACTTCTGCCGTAAGCGGTTCATAGTATTTGGAAGAAGGAAATACCACGGACCTCGAGGACTAATGCAAAGGTTACTAATAACCTAAAGGAACTAGCAAACACTATCAACATGAAGTAAGTAGGGTGAGTCTTGGGTTCAAAACCCAGGAATAGAATACCTACTACTAAGTAGCATCACGGGATGCTTTCGGGAATATAGGCCAGAATCTTCACACTGGGATACAAATCATGGCTAGATTACTAGATGATCCCCTAAGACACCTAGGGTCATAATAATAATTCCAACATATATGTCGAGGCAATAGAATACCTCAACTCACCGATTAGTGTGGTTAATCTGGCCTAAAGGAACATCGGAATGGGAGGAAGGGATTTGCAAGTGCATCAGATTGTTTAGAAACCTGGGATGACTCGGACAGCATAACGGTTGTAAATGCTCAAAAGATTGGAGACATGCTACAAAAATGGTGGCGTAGCCACTCAGAAGCACAATATCAAGGTTTCGAGATCAACAGTTATGAACATACAGAAATAGTAAAACTGAACTGAGATTGAAACTATCAATTCTATAAGTCTATGGATTAGTAACACGTCATCCTGATAGATAGATGAGAAGGCCTAATTCTTAAACCCCGTAGAAAAGAAGAGGTTGACTCAGATCAGAAGGCCATGAGGTATAAGGAGTAAAAAGAGCCTTACGTTCCCATCCCACAATCAATTCCCTTACATATAACTAAAGCATTTCTAGACACAACTTCGACCAGTTTGGCTTGGTAATCCTACAGGCAGTCAAGCTCTGATACCAAATGTCGGGCGCGACGGGAGGCGCTGGAGGGAGCCGCCCGCCGCGGGACACCTATGGGGCCGGGGCCCCTTCGTGTGTTCGGTACGAGGGCGGAGGAGGCACAGAGAGCAGATCGAGGCGATGCGCTGGCGGAGTTTTACCCAGCCGGGCGCGATGGTCGCGCAGAAACCCTCTTGCTGCTTTGTGTTGTATTGTGCTCGGGAGCTTGAAGAGCTACAGAGCAGCTACACCGAGCGTGGGAGTTGCAAATGGTTCAACCCCCCACGTTGTGCATGGGCCTCCTTTTATAGTGCAAGGGTCACCGACAGTGTCAACGAGGGTAGAGGGTAAAATGTAAAAGAGGTGGTAGTTGGAGCAGTCTTGAGGGAGCAGTGCACAAAGGCTTGAACAAATGGATTCTACCTACTTTTGATGAGAGGGGACAAGGGCATTTAATGCCCGTCGCCGTCGCCCCAAAAGCTCCCGCCCTTGCGTCTCCGTCGCCACGGCGATGGATCCACCACCGCGGAGTGCCACCGCACCTCCATGCAAAGCACAGACCATCCGCCACGCGTCTCTGGAGAAAGCTAAAGGCGACGTGGGCGATGAGTGGAGTGCGGCACACAGCGCAGCTCTCCGGCAAGTACCTTGCCGGGTCTTGATCTTGCCGGACCGGGGCTTGTCGGGCTTGTAGCTTGCCGCCCCGGGCCCTCGCCGACGCGATAGCGCCGGGCGTGTCTTCTACGATTTAGTCTTCTAGTCTCCCGGCGAGCTCCTCTCGCCAGGCCTTGCGTGAGTGATGTAGTCTTGAGCCAGGGGCGGCCTTCCCGGCAAGCTCCTCTTGCCGGGTCTCGATCTTCTATCTTGTACACTTTGTTCTTGAATGGCTTGATATGGATCGGGATGGTCTCCGCAAGCGCATGGTAGATCCGGCCGCTGGGAGCTGCGATCGCCCGTGCACAAGTTGGGGTACCGAGCTACCCCTACCTTAGTACACCGACAGAGCCCGGGCTGGGCTATACGGTGCCGAGCGCTGTTGGGCAGGCCCAAAAAAAGGCACGGGCACACGAAGCCCATGGCGTGCCGACTCCATCGCATCCGCCGCCTCTCCCGCAATGGCACGCGCCGATTGCGGCGTCGTGGAGACGGGCGGCGATGCGATCTTTAAGGCATCCACCCCGTGATCGTGGTGCGAGTGAGGTCGCTTCACCCGTCGCCCGGCTCCGCGCCACGCTGCCCGCATGCACGGGGTCGGGCGGCGAAGGTGGGAGACCGAGCCACACGGGCGGAGAAGGCGAGTCGGCCCCGCTCCTCGGCCTCCTTGCTTCTGATTGGTTGAGCGGGCGGTTGAGTTTCACCTCGCCCTTTAAAAAGGGGGCGGAAGGGGAGCACAATGGCCACACTCATCCTCTTCTCCCTTCGTCTTCGTCTTGTTCTTCTTTACGCCATGGAGGGTGGAAACCCGGTCCTTCAACGGTGGCAGCGAGGGTCGCCCAGTAGCGCACCGCCCCTATCCTGCTCCGTGGCGGCGGAGCCGCCCGAGAGGGAGAGGGAGGAGGCGTGGCCGCGGACGAGGCCGAGGGCGTGGCCGAGGCGGTCGGGGGAGAGGCGGTCGTGGTGATGTGCCTCCCGCCTCTCCCCCGACGTCTCCTGACCACGGTGCGGTCCACACCGGAGATGACCCCTGGGAGTTCTTCGTCAAGCTTCGCCGGGCGCCTGTCGCCGCCTCCGGCCGCCGGCCCGCTTATGGACGCGATGGGACCGGATCCACCCGACGTGATGGAGTTGCGATGAGGGGCTGCGGGATCAGCGGCACTCGAGTGAGTGTCGTGTCCCCAGCCCCGGCGTGATGTTCTTCGACCGAGGGTGGAAGACGTTCGCCGGATCCATAGCTTGACGGCGGGTTTACCCTCCATTTCAAGTTAATGGAGGGCGACCTTCTCGCCGTCAAGGTCTTCGGGACTACGGGACCGGGTGCGCTGCTGTGTGGACAGCTCCTCAGATAGCGAAGGCCCTCCTCGAGCGAGAGGACGAGGAGGGGAGCGACAGCGACGACGAGGGGGATGGCGGGTCCGACTAGGCGTCGGACACCGCTGCCAAGGCTCCACCGGCGACCCGCCTCGGGTGCGGCCTTCTGAACTCCCCGGGGCCGTCTCCTTGGGCGGCTGGCGTAGGGAGGCTGCGGAAGAGGAAGAGGGGGATGGCGGCAAGGCCGTCAAATCGGAGTACGAGGGCGAGGTGCCCTCGACAGCGTGCCGATGTCCCACCACCCCGTCTTCAAGCTCTGCCTCCGACGCCTTCGTCTCCGCCAAGCTCCTGGCCGGCCCCCGGGGTGTTCTCTTGGTGTCTTCTGGCGCCCGTAGCTCTCCGGGGGGGTGCGTTCCCCATGCCCGTCACCTTGCGCAGCTCCTGAGGCACGGCGGCGCCACCGCCACGCTCTCCTAGGCGCTCCTTTCGCCCTCCCCGGCAAGCTTCTCTTGCCGGGGGCTCCTTGACCTACCTCCTGAACTCCTGAACAGAGAAACAGGAAAGGGATCACGGGCACCTTATCTTTCAATTTGTAAGCCTTCGGGCCTTAGCTGTATTTAAAACTTGTAATCCTCTCTATCATGTTTTTCATCCTCTATGGACTTGTATCAAACTAGGATGTTTTTAATGAAAAGAGAGGAATGCTTGCCGGACTGAGTCTTTTACTTGATCTCGTGCCTTGTATGTTCTTACGCTTATCGGGAGCTTGCCGGGCGGACACGCTTGCGAAAAGGGACAGCCATTGGCGGTGTTGCTTCCGGCAAGCAACCTTGCGGGCGATTATGACGCTTAACTTGCTCGAGCAGGCTCGAAAGCAAGATAAGGGTGCAGCTGCACACTTGTGTTTGTTGAGCGGACTCGAAACAAAACAAACGCAATCGGGCCACGACTCGACTCCTCCACGCACGGGTTTTACAAGACACGCTCGTTCAAAGACGCAGTCCCGCTTTTCCGGTCCATGAGAGGATGCATGACGAGGATGAAAACTCATCGATATCGCAGCCCCCAGCAACTCTAGCTTGCGGAGGCGAATCTTGGCGCCGCAGCCCAGCGAGGCTGGCTTGCCGGGGAAGAACCTTGGCACTCGCAGCCCCCGGCGACTCTGGCTTGCCGGGGCCCAGGTGCTGGTGTGCCCTTCTGGTTTCTCCTTGTCGCTACAATTTTAGTCATGAAAACAGCTGAGATAGATCTGCAACAGCTTCATCATGTTCATGTATATGTATATAAATCTTGACCGCGCAATATGATGCCATGCCTTGCCCTTCAGATGTTTGTACTCACGCCCCGGGAGCTTTCCGGCGTAACACGCTTGTCGGGTTGGGACAGTTCATTGGCGGTGTCGCTTCCGCAAACAACCTTGCCGGGCCGATTATGACGCTTAACTTGCCGAGCAGGCTCGAAAGCAAGGTAAGGGTGCAGCAGCACACTTGTGTTTGTTGAGCGGACTCGGAAACAAACCAAATGCGAATCGGGCCACGACTTGGCTCTCTCGCGCTCAAGTCTCTCATACGAAGGACATCTCACGGCAGGGCTTGCCACGTTACACCCTCTACTTTACATCCTTTGTGCGCTTTACCCTACGCTTTTAGGGAACTTGCCGGTGCTTAACACACTTGCTGAGTGCGGAACATCAGCAGCCCGCCTGGCTGGTGTCGCTCCGCAAGCAACCTTGCCGCGTCTAGTCAGCGACGCACCTAACTTGCCGAGCGGACTCAAACGCAACAAGGGCGCGAAGCTGGTCGCGCTCATTTTAACTCGCTGAGTGTGCTCAAGCAAGATAAGGGTGTGGCTATCTACGGCAGCTCCTCCGCGCACAGGTTTTTTGACAAAGGACTAACGACGAGGGATATAACAAATAAAAGCATGGGATTAAGGAGTGCTCGCACAAAAGCTCGAGCGACTTAGCTTTTCTTTTCTTGTTTCTCGCACTTGCTGGTGGAGCTCGATGGTGCGTCCTCGACAAGCAGCGCAGCAGACCGGGAGGTGCGTTTGTTTTAACGAGCACCGAGCTGTCATCGCCGGGCTTATAGCGCTCCGAGGTGCGGCGCTTGTCGGAGTGAACACCAGAGCTGTCCTAGCCGGACTTGGAGCTCAATGGCGGGTCCTCAACGACAGCGTAGCGCTTCAGGGAGATGCACTTGCCGGCGTGGAGGGGAGCGGGAGCGAGCGGCGTGGGAAACAGGATATGCTCGGACTCCTAGTAGCGATAGGAGGAGCAAAGCCCTGCCCCGGCACTTTCGCTTTGCTCATGTATGGACAGCAGTCCGGAGCATCCCGCGAGCCTCCGGCTTATTCTTGCCCAAAGAAAGCGGATACCACCTCTCGTGGTATGGCGCCGCTGGTCGCCAGCCGAGAGGGACGTGGATCTGCGGAGACCGAGGCGCGGTCATCCGCCCTGCCCTCGATCTCGTGGCGCCGCGAGTGCCCTCGCCGATGTTCACCCTTCGCTGGCGTCTCCTCCGCCCACCGCTGGCTCCGGTGGCGGCGGGTGAGACGCAGACGGTCTGCAACCCTTGAAGCCCTCGTCTTGGGGCCATGGCGCGATTGTCGGCGAAGTTGACGAAGCCGGAGAGGTTGATGAAGAACGCGCTAACGCCGGATCAGGTCCGCGACAACCTCGACGCCCTACCGGGCGCGCTAAAGATGTCGGGCGCGACGGAGGCGCTGAGGGAGCCGCCGCGCGGGACACCTATGGGGCCGGGCCCTTCGTGTGTTCGTACGAGGGCGGAGGAGGCACAGAGAGCAGATCGAGGCGATGCACGCTGGCGGGTTTTACCCAGGCTTGGCGCGATGGTCGCGAAACCCTCTGCTGCTTTGTGTTGTATTGTGCTCGGGAGCTTGAAGAGCTACTGATGGCAGCTACACCGAGCGTGGGAGTTGCAAATGGTTCAACCCCCCACGTTGTGCATGGGCCTCCTTTTATAGTGCAAGGGTCACCGACTGTGTCAACGAGGGTAGAGGGGTAAAATGTAAAGAGGTGGTAGTTGGAGCAGTGCGGAACAAAGGCAGCTCACGATTGCTTGAACAAAGGATTCTACCTACTTTTGACAGAGGGGACAAGGGCATTTAATGCCCGTCGCCGCCGCCCAAAAGCTCCGCCCTTGCGTCTCCGTCGCCACGGCGATGGATCCACCACCGTGGAGTGCCACCGCACCTCCATGCAGCACTGACCATCCGCCACGCGCCTCGAGAAAGCTAAAGGCGACGCGTGGGGCAGATGAGCTGGAGTGCGGCACTGGCGCAGCTCTCCGGCAAGTACCTTGCCGGGTCTTGATCTTGCCGGACCCGGGCTTGTCGGGCTTGTAGCTTGCCGCTCCCGGGCCCTCGCCGACGCAGCGATAGCGCCGGGCGTGTCTTCTACGATTTAGTCTTCTAGTCTCCCGGCGAGCTCCTCTCGCCAGTGGCCTTGCGTGAGTGATGTAGTCTTGAGCTCGCGGCCTTCCCGGCAAGCTCCTCTTGCCGGGTCTCGATCTTCTATTTGTACACTTTGTTCTTGAATGGCTTGATATGGATCGGGATGGTCTCCGCAAGCGCATGGTAGATCGGCCCTGGGAGTCTGCGATCGCCTTGTGCACAAGTTGGGGTACCGAGGTACCCCTACCTTAGTACACCGACACCAAAGCTGTCAGGACCCCGACTCAATGTCACATCGATCTAGCCTGTAACACCTCATATCACTTTGCGGCCTCACGCACGGTATCCCCACGGTGTCGCCTTACCTTTGGCGGGACCGTTTGGCGCCTTTTGGCACACGATATGATAGTGTCGCTAGCATCCATATGAAAAGGAGCCCGGCTGACATGGCTAGTCGTAAACCCAAAGTGGCACAGACTTACGAGGACAGCATCCATGACCCAAAGATCGAACGTGTCGGTCATCAGCGAATAAGTTCCGGCTGTAGCACTGGGCTAGCAAGACTCCGATAAACCGGGCAGTGGCGGGCTAGCGGGACTCCAGTACTCACGCGTGACATTTCCCGAAGGGATGGACACAGAACGAAGAAGGACACATGCCGGCCAGCCTAAGTGTTAGGAGCAAAGAGCAAGCTACCATGGCTCGGTGGAAACACTAGGAGACATTTCCAGTAAGAGAGGCTAGTAAAGATAAACAACTAGATAGTCGATCCCACACATACCAAGCATTTCAATAACATACACACAATATGCTCGATATGTGCAAATACAACACGGCATCACAACATGACTCTACGACTCAAGTATTTATTCATTAGGCCCGAGGAGCGAGATATTACAAACATGGGTCTCATGACCCAACATTGAGCATACAAGTCAAAGCACAAGCGAAGCTAATATGTCCGAGTACGACATCTACAAATGAAAAAGGCTTAGAAGCCCGACTATCTACGAGATCTCCGCCGAGGGCACAAGATCGTAGCTGAGGTATCAAGCTAAACGTCAAGTCCACGTGGAACTACTAGCGAGATCAAGTCTCTCTGCAAAAACATAAAATAGGCAAACGTGAGTACAAATGTACCCAAAGAAGACTTACATCGTAACTAACTACATATGCATCATTATCAACAAAGGGGATGGTGGGGTTTAACTGCAGCAAGCCAGCTTTGACTCGGTGGCTATCCTAGACTATGACTGCAAGTAACTCTTTTGAGGTGGCGCACACGAGTCCACATATTCACCATATCAATACACCACTATGGATCCGCTCCGTCTCCCTACGAGAACGCCATCCATAGCACTCACACTTATCTTGCGTATTTTAGAGTATCCACTTTCACTTGTCTATGAACTGTTATAGGCAACCCAGAAGTCCTTTTCCGCGGACACGGCTATTCGAATAGATGATGTTAGCCCTGCAGGGTGTACTTCTTCATACATGTTTCACCACTTAGCGCCCGCACACGACATGTGCTCGGCAGACTTCAAGCTTAAAGCCGACGGGTGTAGACCACGACCTACCTAGACACTCAAGTCCCTAGTCCAGTTTATCGCCTATTTGGGTTCCATCTATGAGGAGTTCCGGCCAAGTTTCGCTCACAGCCCCAAACGATGTGAACAGGGTTCCCGAGACACCAAAGGCGCGCCCCAGACACCGTGCCACGTGCCTACCGTGATCACAGCCCACCCCTACGGTCGGCGTTAAGACGGCCTCCAAAGATACTACAAACACGTAAACTACTTGCAACTCCCGGACAGAGGACAAGGGTGAATAAGAAGTCGGCGGGGTCATATTTCAGGGCCCAATGCATGGTAGTAGCTGAATCATGGATCACAAACACAGAACTCAGTTCCTAAGGACGGCTTCAATGAGACAACCCACCATGTACTCCTACATGGCCTCTCACCGATACCTTTACCAAATCGTGTCCACACACTTAGCTCACACACAATAGGACATGTTCACACACCTCTGATTCATCCTCGATGAATCAGACCGACTCACCTCTAAGCATTAGCAGGCATGACAAACAAGCATGTATGAGTAGGCACAACAGGGCTCAAACAACTCCTACTCATGCTAGTGGGTTTCATCTATTTACTGTGGAATGACAGGTCATGCAAAGGATAAGGGGTTCAGCTACCGCAGCAAGTAACAAATGATTCGTTGTTGTCCTAATGCAGTAAAAGAGAGCAGGAGCGAGAGAGTGGGATTATATCGGAATGAACAAGGGGGTTTTGCTTGCCTGGCACTTCTGAAGATAATATAGTTCTTCATCAGTGTCATCGATCTTCATCGTCGAAACCACGTCTATCGAGAGGGAACAAATACCGGCAAACAAAGAGGGACACAATCAATGCAATGCAACAAATATGATGCATGATAATGTCATGGCAATATGTTGTTGATTGAGCTAATGCAACTAAAACCAGAGTGGTTTGATCTTATTTGAATCAAAGATTCAAATATAAGCCTAAGCTATGAACTCATATGAGTGCATTATCATGTTTCATCTAAACAGCAAGGTTAGGTTGCTCTAACATGCATGAAACCAGTACAGATGGATAGGTTGGATTTTTCTGATCATTTTTCATATATAATTTGTTTGATTTGGAGCTACGGTTGATTTTATATGAATTTTAGAAGTTTGAACTAAATTCTGGAATTTCCTGAATATTTTAAATCCAGAAAATGGTTAATTGCGTCAGCATTTCATCACTATGACGTCAGCAGGTCAACAGACACTGCTGCTGGTCAAACCTGACCAATGGGGTCCACTGGTCGCTGATCGGGCTGGTTAGTGCCGGCGTGTGGGCTCGATCAACGGCCACGCCTAAGACGGTCAAAATCGGCGCGGGGCCACCGTAATTAGATTAAACTTAATCTATTTTAGTTAGCCGGTTAGTTAGGGTGGGGCCGGCTGTATGCGTGACACGGTGCGGTGGTTAGTGGCTAATTAAGCCAGCCACGCCGGCTTGGTCAAACCCGGTCAACTCGCCGGAGTTGACCATGGCTCATCGCCGGCGACGCCAAAGAACGGCGAGGGCGCTTAAACGCTCCTCCGGCGACCAAAAGAGCGGCGGAGGAGCTCTACGCGTAGCTGGAGATCTCGCGCATCTAACAGTGTAAGAAGCAGCAGCTTGGGTGGTCCGAAACGACGGCGACGTCGAGCTTTGCGGCGGCCGGAGTACGGCGCACGGCGGGTTAGGCGATGCAGGGAACGGCAGGAGCCGCGGGTGGTCGCGGTCGACTCCTGAGAACGTGCTGAGCACGGTGGCGCGCTCGGTTGCGAGCTTGCGCGGCTGTGGCGATGGCTATGCCATGGCCGGCGGCGTGGAGCTCTCGGGCTCGATCGGAAAACGGGGCTAGGGGACGGGAACGGAGGGGGAGAGCGAGGGGGAAGCAACAGGAGCTCACAGGGAGGTCGAGGAGCAGCTCCGTGGGCTCGGGGAGGCGCTCGAGGCGGCGAATCGACGACGACGATCTTCGGTGGCCGACGAGGAAACGGCGGTGGTGGTGGTGCAGCAGAGCTTATGGCGCCGCGTGGCTCAGTGGAGAGGACGAAGATGGCGAGGCGGAGACGCTTGGGACGGAGAGGGAGCGGGGGAGTGGCTGTGGCCGCGGTGGTGCACGTCGGCGGCGGCGGACGCGTTCGGTGGCGTCGTAGGGAGAGAGCAGAGGAGGAGGAGGGGGTCCAGAGAGAGTGGAAGGCCTGGGGGGGAGTGCGTGGCAACGCAGGAGAGATCCAGGCGCCGGGGATGCAGGCAGGCAGGGTGGAGGTGGCCGGGCGCGTGCTCATGGCAGTGGCACACGCTGCCTTCGTCCTCCCGCAAAAGGAGGAAGACGGCAGGGGTGGAGATGGGCTGGGCGGCTTGAAGCGAGCCGCATGTAGGCGCCAGTAGTCCTTCTCTCTCTCTCTCTATTATTAATTGTTTCTGCTTTCTATTTTGCTTTTCTGTTTTTGATTTAGTCATAATACTAAACCATTTTTAAAACTCCTGAGAAAATTTGTGGGCACTTTTAAAATGTTTACTAACAGCCCTCAAATGTTTTCAGAATTATTGAAGCATTTAAAATGTTTATAGCCATTAAATGCTCCAATTCAAATATTTATGATTTAATCCAAAAACCTGAAATGACCTAGGAAAATATGCACCAATTTTTGTCGGGTTTTCACCAGTTTCAAAAATTATGGACTTTTCCTGAAGTCACTTTGGGTTTATTGGAAGTGATTTTATTTGAGCCTATTTGAATTCATTTGGTGTTAGGGTTTGGTCAGTCCCCTATTTCAAGTTAAATAGAATTTAAACATGATGCAACACTCTAATGCAAGCACTAAGCATTACCAGAACTAGGGATGTGACACACACGTAGATCCCACCACGACGCTTTGCTTGGAACTGCACCAACAGACAGCTCCACCATTCAATATAAATACGTATCCGGTTTGTGACTTAGAGTCATTCGGATCAGTGTCAAAGCTTGCATCGACGTAACCATTTACGACAAGCTCTTTGTCACCTCCATAAACGAGAAACATATCCTTAGTCCTTTTCAGGCATTTCAGGATGTTCTTAACCGTTGTCCAGTGATCCACTCCTGTATTACTTTGGTACCTCCCTGCTATATGATACGTCTCCAACGTATCTATAATTTTTTATTGTTCCATGATATTATATTATCTATTTTGGATGTTTATTGGGATTTAATATGCTCTTTTATATTATTTTTGGGAGTAACTTATTAACCGAAGGCCCAGTGCCAGTTTCTGTTTTTTTGCCTATTTTAGAGTTTTGCAGAAAAGGAATACCAAACGGAGTCCAAACGGAATGAAACCTTCGCGGTGATCTTTCTTGGACCAAAATCAAACCAGAAGACTTGGAGATGAAGTGAGAGACGTAACGAGGAGGCCACGAGGCAGGAGGGCATGCCCAGGGGGTAGGCGCACCCCCCACCCTCGTGGGCCCCTCGTAGCTCCACCGACCATGTTGTTTCGCCTATATATACTCCTATACCCTAAAAACATCAGGGGGAGCCACGAAACCACTTTTCCACAGCTGCAACCTTCTGTACCCGTGAGATCCCATCTTGGGGCCTTTTCCGGCGATCTTCCAGAGAGGGATTCGATCACGGAGTGCTTCTACATCAACACCATTACCTCTCTGATGAAGCATGAGTAGTTTACCACAGACCTTCGGGTCCATAGTTATTAGCTAGATGGCTTCTTCTCTCTCTTTGATTCTCAATACAAAGTTCTCCTCGATGTTTTTGGAGATCTATTCAATGTAATATTCTTTTGTGGTGTGTTTGCCGAGATCCAATGAATTGTGGATTTATGATCAAGATTATATATGAATATTATTTGGTTCTTCTCTGAATTCTTATATGCATGATTTGATATCTTTGCAAGTCTCTTCGAATTATCGGTTTAGTTTGGCCTACTAGATTGATCTTTCTTGCCATGGGAGAAGTGCTTAGCTTTGGGTTTAATATTGCAGTGTCCTTTCCCAGTCACAGTAGGGGCAGCAAGGCATGTATTGTATTGTTGCCATCGAGGATAAAAAGATGGGGTTTATATCATTTTTCTTGAGTTTATCGCTCTACATCATGTCATCTTGCTTAATGCGTTACTCCGTTCTTATGAACTTAATACTCTAGATGCATGCTGGATAGCGGTCGATGTGTGGAGTAATAGTAGTAGATGCAGGCAGGAGTCGGTCTACTTGACACGGATGTGATGCCTATGTTCATGATCATTGCCTTAGATGTCATCATAATTATGCGCTTTTCTATCAATTGCTCGGCAGTAATTTGTTCACCCACCGTAATACATGCTATCTTGAGAGAAGCCACTAGTGAAACCTATGGCCCCGGGTCTCTTTTCCATTATATTAAGTCTCTTTTCCATATTATTGAATCTCTTTTACTATTTTCCAATCTATGCATCAAAAATACCAAAAATATTTACTTTATTATCTCTATCAGAACTCACTTTTGCGAGTGAACGTGAAGGGATTGACAACCCCTTTATCACGTTGGTTGCAAGTCCTTAATTGTTTGTGCAGGTATTCAGTGACTTGTGTATCGTCTCCTACTGGATTGATACCTTGGTTCTCAAAACTGAGGGAAATACTTATGCTACTTTGCTGCATCACCCTTTCCTCCTCAAGGGAAAACCAACGCAAGCTCAAGAGGTAGCAAGTAGGATTTCTGGCGCCGTGGCCGGGGAGATCTACATCAAGTGAAGCCATACCAAGTATCCATCATAAACTCTTCTCCCTTACATTACATTATTCGCCATTCGCCTCTCGTTTGCCTCTCCCCCACTTCTAAAATGATTTTCGAAAACCTTTGCCTTTTATTCGCCCCTCTTGCATTCGTCTCTTTTCGCTTGCTTCTTGTGTGCTTGTGTATTGGGTTGATTGCCTGTCATGATGGCTCAAGATAATACTAAATTATGTGACTTCTCCAATACCAACAACAATGATTTTATTAGCACTCCAATTGCTCCTACTACCAATGCGGAATCTTGTGAAATTAATGCCGCTTTGTTGAATCTTGTTATGAAAGATCAATTCTCTGGCCTTCCTAGTGAAGATGCCGCTTCTCATCTAAACAACTTCGTTGATTTGTGTGATATGCAAAAGAAGAAAGATGTGGATAATGATATTGTTAAATTGAAGCAATTTTCGTTTTCGCTTAGAGATCGTGCTAAAACTTGGTTCTCATCTTTGCCTAAAAATAGTATTGATTCATGGAATAAGTGCAAAGATGCTTTTATCTCTAAGTATTTTCCTCCTGCTAAGATCATCTCCCTTAGGAACAATATTACGAATTTTAAGCAACTTGATCATGAGCATGTTGCACAAGCTTGGGAAAGGATGAAATTAATGATACGTAATTGCCCTGCACATGGTTTGAATTTGTGAATGATTATACAAAAAAATTATGCCGGTTTGAATTTTGCTTTTAGAAATCTTTTACATTCGGCTGCGGGAGGCACTTTTATGGAAATCACTTTAGGAGAAGCTACTAAACTCCTAGAAAATATTATGGTTAATTATTCTCAATGGCACACCGAAAGATCCACTAGTAAAAAGGTCCATGCGATTGAAGAGATTAATGTTTTGAGTGGAAAGATGGATGAACTTATGAAATTATTTGCTAATAAAATTGTTTCTTCTGATCCTAATGATATGCCTTTGTCCACTTTGATTGAGAATAATAATGAATCTATGGATGTGAATTTTGTTGGTAGGAACAATTTTGGTAACAACGCGTATAGAGGCAATTTTAATCCTAGGCCATTTCCAAGTAATTCCTCTAATAATTATGGTAATTCCTACAAAAACTCTTATGGAAATTTTAATAAGTTGCCCTCTGATTTTGAGAATAGTGTTAAAGAATTTATGAGTTTGCAAAAGAATTTTAATGCTTTGATTGAAGAAAATTTGCTTAAGATTGATGAGTTGGCTAGGAACGTGGATAGAATTTCTCTTGATGTTGATTCTTTGAAACTTAGATCTATTCCACCTAAGCATGATATCAATAAGTCTCTCAAAGCCATGAGAATTTCCATTGATGAGTGCAAAGAAAGAACCACTAGGATGCGTGCAAAAAAAAGATTGGTTTGTGAAAGCGTGTTCTTCTAGTTTTCATGATAATAATGAAGAAGATCTTAAAGTGATTGATGTGACTCCTATTAAATCTTTGTTTTCCAATATGAATCTTGATAAATATGGGACTGGAGATGAGTCAACTTTAGTTAAAAGGCGCCCCAATGATTCAGAGTTTATAGATCTAGATGCAAAAATTGATAAAAGTGGGATGGGAGAGGTCAAAACTTTAAATAGCAATGAACAAACTATTTTGGATTTCAGGGAATTTAATTATGATCATTGCTCTTTGATAGATTGTATTTCCTTGTTGCAATCTGTGTTAAATTCTCCTCATGCTTATAATTAAAATAAAGCTTTTACTAAACATATCGTTGATACTTTGATGCAATCTTATGAAGAAAAGCTTGAACTAGAAGTTTATATCCCTAGAAAACCTTATGATGAGTGGGAACCTACTATTAAAATTAAGATTAAAGATTATGAATGTTATGCTTTGTGTGATTTGGGTGCTAGTGTTTCCACGATTCCAAAAACTTTATGTGATGTGCTAGGTTTCCGTGAATTTGATGATTGTTCTTTAAATTTGCATCTTACGGATTCCACCGCTAAGAAACCTATGGGAAGGATTAATGATGTTCTTATTGTTGCAAATAGGAATTATGTGCCCGTAGATTTCATTGTTCTTGATATAGATTGCAATCCTACATGCCCTATTATTCTTGGTAGACCTTTCCTTAGAACGATTGGTGCAATTATTGATATGAAAGAAGGAAACATTAGATTCCAATTTTGCTAAGGAAGGGCATGGAACACTTTACTAGGAAGAAAATTAAATTGCCTTATGAATCTATTATGAGATCCACTTATGGATTGTATACCAAATATGGCAATACCTTGATCTATTCGTGTTTTTATGCCTAGCTAGGGCGTTAAACGATAGCGCTTGTTGGGAGGCAACCCAATTTTATTTTTGTTCTTTGCTTTTTGCTCCTGTTTAGTAATAAAATTGATCTAGCTTCTGTTTAGATGTGGTTTTATGTTTTAATTAGTGTTTGTGCCAAGTTGAACCTTTGGGAAGACTTGGGTGAAGTCTTTGCGATGTTGCTGTAAAAAACAGAAACTTTTGTGCTCACAAGAATAGCTGTCATTTTTTACAGAAGAGTGCTTTTAGGTTGATTATTTTTGTAGAAGATTAATAGAAAAATTCCTCACGCCCACCAATTTATTTCAGAATTTGTAGAGTTACATAAGTATTAGAAAGTTATAGATTGCTACAGATTGTTCTGTTTTTGACAGATTCTATTTTTCGTGTGTTGTTTGCTTATTTTGATGAATCTATGAGTACTATCGGGGGGTATGAACCATAGATAAAAGTAGTTTTAACACCAATATAAATAAATAATGAGTTCATTACAGTACCTTAAAGTGCTGGTTTATTTTCTTATACTAACGGAGCTCATGAGATTTTCTGTTGAAGTTTTGAGTTGTGAAGTTTTCAAGTTTTGGGTAAAGATTTGATGGATTTTGGAATAAGGAGCGGCAAGAGCCTAAGCTTGGGGATTCCCAAGGCACTCCAAGGTAAAATTCAAGTACAACCAAAATCCTAAGCTTGGGGATGGCCGGAAGGCATCCCCTCTTTCGTCTTCGTCTATCGGTAACTTTACTTGAGGCTATATTTTTATTCACCACATGATATGTGTTTTGCTTGGAGCGTCTTGTATGATTTGAGTCTTTGATTTTTAGTTTACCACAATCATGCTTGCTGTACACACCTTTTGGGAGAAACACGCATGAATTGGGATTTATTAGAATACTCTGTGGTTCACTTATATCTTTTGAGCTAGACAATATTACTCTAGTGCTTCACTTATATCTTTTTAGACCACGGCGGTGGTTTATTTTATAGAAATTGTTGATATCTCATGCTTCACTTGTATTATTTTGAGAGTCTTTTAGAACAGAATGGTAATTTGCTTTGGTTATAAAATTAGTTCTAACATGATGGGCATCCAAGATGGGTATAATAAAAACTTTCATATCAAGTGCATTGAATACTATGAGAAGTTTGATTCTTTATGATTGTTTTGAGATATGAAGATGGTGATATTAGAGTCATGCTAGTAGATTAGTTGTGAATTTGTTAGATACTTGTGTTAAAGATTGTGATTCCCGTAGCATGGACGTATGGTGAACCGTTATGTGATGAAGTTGGAGCATGATTTATTTATTGATTGTCTTCATTATGAGTGGCGGTCGGGGACGAGCGATGGTCTTTTGCTACAAATCTATCCCCCTAGGAGCATGCGCATAGTACTTCGTTTCAATAACTAATAAATTTTTGCAATAAGTATGTGAGTTCTTTATGACTAATGTTAAGTCCATGGATTATACACACTCTCACCCTTCCACCATTGCTAGCCTCTCTAGTACGGCGCAACTTTTGCCGGTACCATATACCTTCCTCAAACAGCCACCATACCTACCTATTATGGCATTTCCATAGCCATTCCAAGATATATTGTCATGCAACTTTCCACTGTTCTATTTATTATGACACGCTCCATCATTGTCATATTGCTTTGCATGATCATGTCGTTGACATCATATTTGTGGCAAAGCCACCATTCATGATTTTTCATACATGTCACTCTTGAATCATTGCACATCCCGGTACACCGCCGGAGGCATTCACATAGAGTCATATTTTGTTCTAAGTATCGAGTTGTAATTCTTGAGTTGTAAGTAAATAAAAGTGTGATGATTTTCATTATTAGAGCATTGTCCCAGTGAGAAAAGGATGATGGATACTATGATTCCCCCACAAGTCGGGATGAGACTCCGGACGAAATGAAAAAAGAAAAAGGAGGCCATAAAAAAAGAGAAAAGGCCCAAAAAAGAGAGAAAAAGAGAGAAGGGGCAATGCTACTATCCTTTTTCCACACTTGTGCTTCAAAGTAGCACCATGATCTTCATGATAGAGAGTCTCCTATGTTGTCACTTTCATATACTAGTGGGAATTTTTCATTATAGAACTTGTCTTGTATATTACAATGATGGGCTTCCTCAAAATGCCCTAGGTCTTTGTGAGCAAGCAAGTTGGATGCACACCCATTTAGATTCTTTTTGAGCTTTCATACACTTATAGCTCTAGTGCATCCGTTGCATGGCAATCCCTACTCACTCACATTGATATCTATTGATGGGCATCTCCATAGCCCGTCGATACGCCTAGTTGATGTGAGACTATCTTCTCCCTTTTTGTCTTCTCCACAACCACCATTCTATTCCACCATAGTGCTATGTACATGGCTCACGCTCATGTATTGCGTGAAGATTGAAAAGGTTTGAGAACATCGAAAGTATGAAACAATTTATTGGCTTGTCATCGGGGTTGTGCATGATCAAATACTTTGTGTGATGAAGACAGAGCATAACCAGACTATATGATTTTATAGGGAGGGCTTTCTTTGGCCATGTTATTTTGAGAAGACATGATTGCTTTGTTTGTATGCTTCAAGTATTATTGTTTTTATGTCAATATTAAACTTTTTTCTTGAATCTTTCGGATCTGAACATTCATGCCACAATAAAGAAAATTACATTGATAAATATGTTAGGTAGCATTCCACATCAAAAATTCTGTTTTTATCATTTACCTACTCGAGGACGAGCAGGAATTAAGCTTGGGGATGCTTGATACGTCTCCAATGTATCTATAACTTTTTATTGTTCCATGCTATATTATCTGTTTTGGATGTTTAATGGGATATAATATGCTCTTTTATATTATTTTTGGGACTAACCTATTAAGCGAAGGCCCAGTGCCAGTTTCTGTTTTTTTTGCCAATTTTAGAGTTTTGCAGAAAAGGAATACCAAACGGAGTCCAAACGGAATGAAACCTTCGCGATGATCTTTCTTGGACCGAAAGCAAACCAGAAGACTTGGAGATGAAGTCAGAGACGTAAAGAGGAGGCCACGAGGCAGGAGGGCACGCCCCCCACCCTTGTGGGCCCCTCGTAGCTCCACCGACCTTGTTCTTTCGCCTATATATACTCTTATACCGTAAAAACATCAGGGGGAGCCACGAAACCACTTTTCCACCGCCGCAACCTTCTGTACCCATGAGATCCCATCTTGGGGCCTTTTCCGGCGATCTATCGGAGGGGGATTCGATCATGGAGGGCTTCTACATCAACACCGTTACCTCTACGATGAAGCGTGAGTAGTTTACCACAGACCTTTGGGTCCATAGTTATTAGCTAGATGGCTTCTTCTCTCTCTTTGATTCTCAATACAAAGTTCTCCTCGATGTTCTTGGAGATCTATTCGATGTAATATTCTTTTGCGGTGTGTTTGTTGAGATCCGATGAATTGTGGATTTATGATCAAGATTATCTATGAATATTATTTGGTTCTTCTCTGAATTCTTATATGCATGATTTGATATCTTTGTAAGTCTCTTTGAATTATCGGTTTAGTTTGGCCTACTAGATTGATCTTTCTTGCCATGGGAGAAGTGCTTAGCTTTGGGTTCAATCTAGTGGTGTCCTTTCCACAATAGGGGCAGCAAGGCACGTATTGTATTGTTGCCATCGAGGATAAAAAGATGGGGTTTATATCATATTGCTTGAGTTTATCCCTCCACATCATGTCATCTTGCTTAATGCATTACTCTGTTCTTATGAACTTAATACTCTAGATGCATGCTGGATAGCGGTCGATGTGTGGAGTAATAGTAGTAGATGCAGGCAGGAGTCGGTCTACTTGACACGGACATGATGTCTTTGTTCATGATCATTGCCTTACATGTCATCATAATTATGCACTTTTCTATCAATTGCTCGGCAGTAATTTGTTCACCCACCGTAATACATGCTATCTTGAGAGAAGCCACTAGTGAAACCTATGGCCCCCGGGTCTCTTTTCCATTATATTAAGTCTCTTTTCCATATTACTGAATCTCGTTTACTATTTTGCAATCTTTACTTTCCAATCTATACATCAAAAATAACAAAAATATTTACTTTATTATCTCTATCAGATCTCACTTTTGCGAGTGACCGTGAAAGGATTGACAACCCCTTTATCGCGTTGGTTGCAAGTTCTTGATTGTTTGTGCAGGTATTCGGTGACTTGTGCATCATCTCCTACTGGATTGATACCTTGGTTCTCAAAACTGAGGGAAATACTTACGCTACTTTGCTGCATCACCCTTTCCTCTTCAGGGGAAAACCAATGCAAGATCAAGAGGTAGCACTATACTTATAGCAAGGCACACATCAGGTCTGGTACACAGCATTGCATACATGATAGAAGCTATGGCTGAAGCATGGGGAATGACTTTCATTTTCTCTCTATCTTCTGCGGTGGACGGGCATTGAGTTTGACTCAACTTCACACCTTTTAACACAGGCAAGAACCCTTTCTTTGACTGATCCATTTTGAACTTCTTCAAAACTTTATCAAGGTATGTGCTTTGTGAAAGTCCAATTAAGCATCTTGATCTATTTCTATAGATCTTGATGCCCAATATGTAAGCAGCTTCACGGAGGTCATTCATTGAAAATTTCTTATTCAAGTATATGCTATCCTGAAATTATGTACTATCTCCAATCAACAATATGTCATCCACATATAATATTAGAAATGCTACGGAGCTCCCACTCAATTTCTTGTAAATACAGGCTTCTCCAAAAGTCTGTATAAAACCATATGCTTTGATCACATTATCAAAGCGTATATTCCAACTCCGAGAGGCTTGCACCAGTCCATAAATGGATCGCTGGAGCTTGAACACTTTGTTAGTTCCCTTTGGATCAAAAAACCTTCTGGTTGCATCATATCCAACTCTCCTTTAAGAAATCCATTAAGGAATGAGTTTTGACATCCATTTGCCAAATTTCATAATCATAAAATGCGGAAATTGTGTCACATCCCTAGCTTCTGGCTATGCCTAGTGCTAGCATCTGGTGTTGCATCATGTTTAAATTTCAGTTAAACTTGAAATGGGGATTGCCTAAACCCTAGCATCAAAGGAATTCACTAGGTTCAACCAAAATATTTTCAGTTAATCCAAATGGCTTCCAAAAATGTTCATCATTTCTGGAAAATGCTAGAACCATAACCAGAGGTGTTACACATTTTTCCATGACATATTTGATCACTGAATTAAATCATATAGTATTTGCAATTGGGCATTTAAATGCGATATATTATTTTAATTGCTCAATTAATTTTGAACTTAAGTGTGGGCTGCTAGGAATAATCCTAACAGAGCCCACAACTATTTTCAGGATTTTTGGAAAGGTTTTTGTATTTTTAATAAAGCCACAAAGATTACAGAAAATAGAAAACAGGAAATAAAAGAGAGAGAGAGAGAGAGAGAGAGACTTACCTGGCGCCACCTAGCAGGCCCACCTGTCGGCCCAGCCCAGCCACCGCTCCAGCGAGCTGCTTGGCTCGACCAGGCAGGCAGGCAGGTGCTCGACGCCGGCACCAGAGCGTGCCACGCAGCTGCCCGCCGCCCTGCTTCCTCCCCTCGTCGTTTTGCTGCCCTGGGTCGGTCACCCACTCCTCCCCCGAGCTCATAGACACGCCCTCTCCTCCCCAGCTCCTCTCCCTCGCTCTCCCGCACCATGGCCGACGCCACCGCAGCCGCACCGTCACCGTAGTCGCGCTCTCTATCGTCCCTGCACCGCGCCACCGTGTCCAGGAGCTCCGCCGCCCTCCGCTCCTTCGAGCAAGCCGACCCCCGAGCGCTCGCCCGCTCTGGAGTCGCCCCCGCCCCCGTCTTCCCCAACTCCGGCCGCTGAGATCACCATCGTCGCCCCACTCAGCTTTGGACTTCCCCGAGCCTGCTTTGACGCTTGCTGCAATCGCTGTGAGCTCAGCTCCGTCCTCCCCCTCTCCGTTAACTCTCTCCTACACCGCATGCACCGGACCATGTTCACCCGCACCCGCCGCCGCCGAGCTCGTCGCCGACGTGACCCCGGCCACCCACCGGCCACACCACCGTGACCAATGCACTCACCGCACTCACAGGAACCCGTAGCACTACTCCACGTGCCTCGTCGTGCCCCGTAGCCTCGGGTTCGACCTCACCTGAGCTCCGGCAGCCGCACAGCTCGTTGCCGGCGACGTTTCCGGCAACCCCGAGCCCAACCACCGCCACCAAACGTTGCGGCTTGCTCCCAGCTACGCGTAGATACTCTCCGCCGCCCATTTGGTCGCCGGAACGCGAAACTACACTTCCACCGCCGCGTCTGGCCTCGGCGGCGGTTAAACGCCGGTGGGTTTGACCCGTTGACCTTGACTAGGTGGGCCCAGGTTGACTCCCCTGAGTCTATGACAAGTGGGACCCTCCCTCTGTTAATTAACTTAGATTAGAACTAACTAAATTTAGTTAGTTTAAATATCTGCTGACACGCGGGACCCACTGGTCAGGTTGACCTGGACGTCCCCGTTGACTGCTGACGTCACCCTGACGTAGTGCTGACGCATTAATCCAATTACTCGAATTATTCTTATATAGGAAATTCCAGAAAATGCCCAAAACTTCTAAAATCCATATAAATTCAACCGTAACTCCAAATGAGATAAATTATACATGAAAAATGATCAGAAAAATCCAATCTATCCATCTGCACTGGTTTCATGCATGTTAGAGCAACTTAACCCTGCTGTTTAGATGAAACAAGTTAATGCACCTTTATAACTTCATATAATGGGTTTGCATTTGAATCTTTGGTTCAAATGGACTCATTTCAATCTGTTCTAGCTTGCATTAGCCCAAAACACATTCATATTGCCATGTCATAGCATGCATCATATTGTGCATTGCATTGATCGTGTTTCTTCTCTGTTTGCCGGTGTTGTTCCCCGTCGGTAGACGTTGTACCGACGTTGTGATCGTTGACACTGATGAAGACTCAATGATATCTTCAGAAGTGCCAGGCAAGCAAAACCCCCTTGTTCATTCTGATACAATCCTACTCTCTCGCTCCTGCTCTCTTTTACTGCATTAGGACAACATCGATTCATCTGTTACTTGTTGCGGTAGCTGAACCCCTTTATCCTCTGCATGACCTGTCATTCCACAGTAAATAGATGAAACCCACTAGCATGAGTAGGAGTTGTTTGAGCCCTGTTGTGCCTACTCATTCATGCTTGTTTGTCATGCCTGCTACTGCTTAGAGTTGAGTCAGTCCGATTCATCGAGGATGAATCGGAGGTGTGTGAACATGTCCCATTGTGTGTGAGCTAAGTGTGTGAACACGATTTGGTAAAGGTAGCGGTGAGAGGCCATGTAGGAGTACATGGTGGGTTGCCTCATTGCAGCCGTCCTCAGAACTGAGTTCGTGTTTGTGATCCATGAAACAGATACTACCACGCATTGGGCCCAAACCAATGGACCCTCTCGGCTTCTTAATCACCCTTGTCCTCCGTCTGTGAGTTGCAAGTAGTTTCGTGTTTGTAGTATGCTAGAGGCCATGCGCAAGTGATCTTGTGGGAGGGTGGGCTGTGATGCGGTAGGCACGTGGCACAGTGTACCGGGCGCCCGTTTGGTGTCTCGGGAACCCTGCACACATCGTTCGGGGCCGTATGTGGAAACCTCGGCCGGAATCCCTGCGGATGGAACCTGAATAGGCAATAAACATGGACTAGAGACTTGAGTGTTTAGGTAGGTTGTGGCCGACACCCTCGTTGGGCTTCTGCTTGAAGGTTGCCGAGTACATGTCGTGTAAACGGCGGTAAGTGGTGAGAGCGTGTGTGAAGAAGTACACCCCTGCAGGGTTAACATCATCTATTCGAATAGCCGTGTCCGCGGTAAAGGACTTCTGGGTTGCCTGTACAGTTCATAGACAAGTGAAAGTGGATACTCTAAAATGCGCAAGATAAGCATGAGTGCTATGGATGGCGTTCTCGTAGAGAGACGGGAGCGGATCCATAGTGGTGTATTGATATGGTGAATATGTGGACTCGTGTGTGCCACCTCAAAAGAGTTACTTGCAGTCGTAGTTCAGGATAGCCACCGAGTCATAGCTGGCTTGCTGCAATTAAACCCCACCATCCCTTTGTTGATAATGATGCATATGTAGATAGTTCTGATGTAAGTCTTGCTGGGTACATTTGTACTCATGTTTGCCTATTTTATGTTTTTGCAGAGAGACTTCGGTCTCGTTAGTAGTTCTGCATGGACTTCGACGTTTAGCTTGTTACCTCAGCTACGATCTTGTGCCCTCGGCAGGATCTGGTAGATATTCAGGCTTCTCAGCCTTTTTCATTTGTAGATGTCTGTACTCAGACATGTTAAGCTTTCGCTTGTGCTTTGACTTATATGCTCTGAGTGTTGGGTCATGAGACCCATGTTTGTAATATCTCGCTCCTCGGAGCCTATTGAATAAAATACTTGAGTTGTAGAGTCATGTCGTGATGCCATGTTGTATTTGCACATATCAAGCATATTGTGTGTATGTTATTGAAATGCTTGGTATGTGTGGGATCCGACTATCTAGTTGTTTATCCTTAGTAGCCTCTCTTACGGAAATGTCTCCTAGTGCTTCCATCGAGCCATGGTAGCTTGCTACCGCTCCTAACACTTAGGCTGGCCGGCATGTGTCCTTCTTCGCTCTCGGTACGTCCCTTCGGGAAATGTCACGCGATGAATACCGGAGTCCTGTTAGCCCGCCATGCCCGGTTCACCGAGTCCTTCTAGCCCAGTGCTACAGTACCGATTCACTCGTGATGACCGACACGCTCGATGTTGGGTCATGGATGCTGTCATTGTAAGTTTGTGCCACTTTGGGTTTACGACTAGCCATATCGGCCCGGCTCCTTATCATATGGATGCTAGCGACACTATCATATACATGTGCCAAAAGGCGCAAACGGTCCCGGGCAAAGGTAAGGCGACACCCGTGGGGATACCGTGTGTGAGGTCGCAAAGTGATATGAGGTGTTACATGCTAGATCGATGTGGCATTGAGTCGGGGTCTTGACAGCTTTGGTATCGCGTTCGATCGCTCAGAGGATTACCAAGCCAAACTGGTCGAAGTTGTGTCTAGAAATGCTTTAGTTATATGTAGGGGAATTGATTGTGGGATGGGAACGTAAGGCTCTTTTTACTCCTTTACCTTATGTCTTCTGATCTGAGTCATCCTATCTTTCCTACGGGGTTATGAAACTAGGCTTTCTCTTCTTTCTATCAGGATCACGTGTTACTAATCCGTAGACTTATAGGATTGTTGGATTTAAGCCTCAACTCAGTTTCTACTACTTTTAGTATGTTCTCAGTTGAACCAGAACCTTGATATGATGTTGTTAAGTGACTATGCAAATCCTTGTGAATGTCTCAAATCTTTTCTGAGGATTTACAACCGTTATGCTGTCCGAGTCATCCCACGTTTCTAAACAATCTGATGCATTTGCAAATCCCTTCTCTCCGTTTCTAATGTTCTTTTGGGCTAGATTAATCACACAAATTAGTGTTTTGAGGTACTCCGCCGCCTCGGCATATATGTTGGAGCTATTATTATGACCCTAGGTGTTTTAGGGGGTCATCTAGTAATCTAGCAATGTTTTGTGTTCCCAGTGTGAAGATTCTGGCCATCATTCTCGAAAGCATCTCATGATGCTACTTAGGAGTAGGTATTCTATTCCTGGGTTTTGAACCCGAGATTCACCCTACTTACTTCATGTTGATAGTGTTTGCTCATTCCTTTAGGTTATTAGTAACGTTTGCATTAGTCCTCAAGGTCCGTGGTATTTTCTTCTTCCAAATACTATGAACCGCTTATGGCAGAAGTTCCTCGCTGAACCGAAGGGTCACAATCAGAGTACTCTTGAGGAGTTCTCCATTCATAATTGTGAATCTGCCAGTTCTACCTTTCCGCATGGGTTATCCGGAAGAAATGTTGATCTTCTCTCGACATACTAATCTATGCATCCACAACTCAGAAAGTTATATGTTCCTTTGAGTTGTTCTCTTTAGTTGTATTCTGACCCATCTATCAATTGATAGACAGGAGTAGTTGTGCAACCGTGTTCATCGATGTCTATTATTCTTGTGGTCCGTCGAGCAATTCTATTCAGAATGACTAGGAGAAACAAACTCCAGTACCTTGTCCATTTCTAGGATTAGGTCAAAGCAGTTGTATTCCGCAGATCAAATGCCAATCTAGCTTCTAATCTGTTCTACCCTGGAGTATTGCCATCTTATGTCAAGAATGTCATGGGAATTGCACAACCTCCTATGAATTCTTGATGCAGTGATACTTCTCGCCATCATTATTCATTTCTCGGTCTCGTGTTGTCGCAACCGGAATGCCGACAAGTGAATCATAATGTGTGAAATCAATACCCTAGCAACCATGTTGCTTAGTGGTTAATGGATAGAAATCTCATTCTTAGTTTATTGGTTACTGAATCACCATCCTAAGATTGATTGTGCAACCTAGTACGTTTTCCTGGTGCACTCTTCGATCAATGAGTTAGGATTGTGTCAATCCCTCGCTCTTTTGATCATATCATCTTGCCTGAGAAGCAAGATTGTTCTCGAGCTTAGTAACATACCGGTGGTTCGTGATTTTCCGAATGTCTTCTCGGAGGTATCACTAGGTTGTCACCTGACTGTTATATTGAGCTCGTGTATCAAGTTGGTTTCATAAAACCCACCCCTTCTCCAAGAATCTGTGTTGCATACCCCTGAGCTGGTTGGTCAAGCTAAACAACAACTTGGAGAGTTGGAAGATGGAAGCTTGTCCGATTTAGTTCATCTTAAGGGATATCTTGTATGTGTGTTGAAGAAAGATGATATCTTCATTGATTGATCCTTGTGACCAGTTGTTGGACCTATTGTCTTGCCAAAACCTTGATTTGAGTGTGGGCTATCCTCAAATCAAATCAGAACCAACGATGTTCGTAATGTTGTCTTACTCGTGGATTTCCCTCGAGCATACACCGTTATATCTTTTGGTTCTGCCCAATGCTATCACTTGATCTCATAATTATGGAATTCCATCTTCATGGAAACCAGGATGAATTGTTGTTGAGCCCATCGACAACATCCCTATCTTCTCCATGACTTTGTTGGACATTAAGCTAGTGTTGGAAATTTTGTAAGCAATGCTTTCGTGATCCGTTCATGAAGCTTATGCTTGGATGGAAGAAGTGACTTCCTCTAGTTCATGTGCATTTGATGCAAGTTGCCGCCGTGAATTTGAGAGAGCTTGTTTTACCTCCCTTGGAATCATCCCAAGTCAGTCATGTATTCGTGCGAAGTATTCTATGGTTTGGTAGATTAATTACCTCCATTCTATATGTGTCCCTAGCACACCAAGACACTGGTTGATTTGTTCAAGATAAAGGAGTCTGTTCTAAGATAAATTCTTTGGACTTCCACACGTGGAGACTTCGATATCATTAATGATGGTTTCCTACAAGAACTTGGTAGTGTTTCATTGTAAGACTACCATGTGGTCATGCTTGTCTGGGACAGTGTGTTCACATGTTTGTAGCGGAACCCGCTCATGTTTAGGAGCTTGCTATCGTAGTTCATTTCCCGAGAATCTCGCAACGCCATCTCGTCGATTTGTGTTGCAAAATTTCATTTTCTTTCCGGACATGCTGTCTGAAATATTCTGTTGCCAGCCAGATCTGAATCTCAGGCAGATATGATGGTTGGAACTTTTCCAAGATCTATGAGGTAGGCTCTAGCGAGGCTGATGTTTTGGCTGACACACCTAGCCGGAAGATCTATTATTGTAGCATCTTGACTGATTAAATTTACCATCTTCTCCATGAGGATGTTGTGCGACTTATTCTAGAAGTTGTTCCTTATGGATCCTTTGTCTTCCCAAAGTCCGACCCATACTTGATGGCCACGTTAATGTTTTAAGTATGACTGTGGTATGTAGAACATCAAGGAGAACATTAGAAGCGGAGTGCTAAATGTCTCTCGGTCGATCATCCAGATTTTGTTTCCTTGGCTTCGCTAAGGTGAAATCTGAGAAAGTGTTGTCTTCCTTTGTATCTGCATCCTCCACCGGTATTCGTCATGGTAGTATGTTGTGTTGCCAGGATCCCTCGACACGGATATTGGTAAACCTTGATGAATATGGAAATGCTCAAGTTCTTGAGAGCACGCACAAGCACTAGGTGCTATCAGAGTTACCAACTGGATTGCTTCCAGTTTCCTCGGTTATGCTATAAATTTTCAACAATGGACCCACCCTCTACTGTTGAGCCTCTCCCCAGCTACTAAAATCATTCCTTGTGTTGTTTTCAACAAGGTAGTCCACATCGTCTATTCTAGTCCGAGTATGCCATTCTACCGAATCCACTCCAAATAATTGCTCGAGAATTGCCCTAGGCTGGTTTAGAGAGTCTCAATGATCCCTATATCAAAGGTACTTCTTTTTGCCACTTAGGGTAATAACTCCACGAATCACCCTCCTCCAAGATGTTCCGCTATGGTATCATGGCAACTCAACTCCTCACTACGTTGACAACCGTTCACCACCTCCTTGAGTGCGGAATGGTTGTCTACCTAGTGAGCCCTCGCCATATGTTTCACTCCATCCCTTCAGATGTGTGCTTCGTGTCTCAGCTCGAGAGATGTTGCTATGCCTCGCCCCGTGAGCTGATCCTAAGTTGTTTGATCTTCGAGAAGAACGATTCTTTTAGAGTCTTTCCTTTCCTCTCGTTGTCATGTTAGTTGGAGTTCTCAGAGCAAGGCATCAAGATAATGATGGTGATTGAATCAACGTTCTTATGAAGGGCAACCTGGATCTTGAAGATTGTGTTAGGTCGCGTTCCCCCTTCGCCTTACCCTACGCTTGAATCTCGGGATGAGATTCTTGTTTAGTGGGGGTGAGTTGTCACATCCCTAGCTTCTGGCTATGCCTAGTGCTAGCATCTGGTGTTGCATCATGTTTAAATTTCAGTTAAACTTGAAATGGGGATTGCCTAAACCCTAGCATCAAAGGAATTCACTAGGTTCAACCAAAATATTTTCAGTGAATCCAAATGGCTTCCAAAAATGTTCATCATTTCTGGAAAATGCTAGAACCATAACCAGAGGTGTTGCACATTTTTCCATGACATATTTGGTCACTGAATTGAATCATATAGTATTTGCAATTGGGCATTTAAATGCTATATATTATTTTAATTGCTCAATTAATTCTGAACTTAAGTGTGGGCTGCTAGGAATAATCCTAACAGAGCCCACAACTATTTTCAGGATTTTTGGAAACGTTTTTGTATTTTTAATAAAGCCACAAAGATTACAGAAAATAGAAAACAGGAAATAAAAGAGAGAGAGAGAGAGAGAGAGAGAGAGAGAGAGGCTTACCTGGCGCCACCTAGCAGGCCAAACTGTCGGCCCAGCCCAGCCACCGCTCCAGCGAGCTGCTTGGCTCGGCCAGGCAGGCAGGCAGGTGCTCGACGCCGGCACCAGAGTGTGCCACGCAGCTGCCCGCCACCCTGCTTCCTCCCCTCGCCGTTTTGCCGCCCTGGGTCGGTCACCCACTCCTCCCCCGAGCTCACAGACATGCCCTCTCCTCCCTAGCTCCTCTCCCTCGCTCTCCCGTACCATGGCCGACGCCATCGTAGCCGCACCGTTGCCGTAGTCGCGCTCTCCATCGTCCGTGCGCCACGCCACCGTGTCAAGGAGCTCCGCCGCCCTCCGCTCCTTCGAGCAATGATAGTGCGTTATATTGACTAGAGGGGGGGTGAATAGGCGATTTTTATGAATTCTTCACTGAGCAATTTGCCGGTGAGGAAATTCCTTAGCGAAGAACTACTAGCAGCGGAATAAGTACTCAGAAGTAAGCATAATAGAATACAAGCATGGTCATCAAGATGAAATGAAGACAAGCACTGAGTACAGAGAGCGTAATCACAGGATAACACAAGGTGAAGACAAACAAACTGAAGAAATTGATCTGAGGAAATTGAGAAAGTCTTCAGTCGAAGTCTTCAAGCATAGATATGAACAAACACTCAACACAGTAATGAGGAAATGAAAGGGTTGAGGAAATAGAACCAGTTAGGTTGGTGAAGACAATGATTTGGTAGACCAGTTCCAACTGCATTGCCTCGCTTGTACGTCTGGTTGAGCGGCTGAGTATTTAAACTCGAGGACACACAGTCCGGACACCCAATCGCTAAGCACGCAGCTCAGACACTCGGTCCTCACCGTATTCTCCTTGAACTAAGGTCACACAGACCTCGTCCAATCACTGTGGTAAGTCTTCAGCGACTTCCAAACCTTCACAGACTTGGTCACTCGACGATCCACAATTCCTCTTGGATGTTTCTAGACCATGACGCCTAACCGCCTAGAAGAAGCACAGTCTTCAAAGGTAACAAGCGCCGGATCCACGCAGATCAATTTCTTGATGATGCTCAATCACTTTGGGTTTGTAGGGTTTGGTTTTGGGTTTTCTCACTCAATGATTTTCGCCAAAGTCCCTGAGGATGGGTTGCTCTCAAATGACAAGTGTCAAGTTCTCTCAAGTAGCCAACCAGCTAGTGGTTGTAGGGGTGGCTATTTATAGCCTAGGAGCAGCCCAACATGATAAGACATAAATGCCCTTCAATGATATGACCGTTAGGTGGATAAGATATTTTGGGACAGGTGGCAAGAAGACAAAGAACGGTCGGAAATTTGACTCTCAAATTCCTCGGGCTATCATGTTCCTCATCGTAGGCAATTCAAGACTTTGGCGAATTCATAACTCCTCGGTCAGAATAAATTCATCAGCGACTAGAAGAACTTCGTCTCTGTCACTGAAGAAAGTGACTGAACTGTATGAGATTTCCAAAGGCTTCACTCGAAGGGATTGGTAGGTGTAGGATTTTGAGTTGAGCATCACATGGAAATTTTTCCTTAGTATTTCCTCGACCCCCTTTAACAGTATGGTGTTTCCTATGACTCAAGAAAGAGAAAACGAAACTACGAAAACAAAAGTCTTCACGCTTCATGTTCCACAAACGAATACCAAGTCTTCAAGGTCACACCAATTTCTTCACTTTCAAAGTCTTCAGAAAGTCTTCAGAATATCAAAGTCTTCAGTCGAAGAACTTCATTTTTAGGGGTCGACTTTCTCTGTAAATATCAAACTCCTCATAGACTTATAGACCTGTGTACACTCACAAACGCATTAGTCCCTTAACCTATAAGTCTTCAATACACCAAAATCACTAAGGGCACTAGATGCACTTACAATCTCCCCTTTTGGTGATTGATGACAATATAGGTTAAGTTTTCAGCGAGGATAAATGTATGAAGTGTAAACAATGATATTGAGGAATTTGATAGCAAGATATAGAAGAACTCCCCAAGATGTGCATAGTGAGGAATTTATGCTTGAGGCAATGCACATTTGAAGAGTTGAATCATGGAGATCTCCCCTATATCTTTTAATTCATACACGATTTGATATATAATATGAAGAATTTGAAATGCATGATGAAATATGGTGCTCGATGAGATTCAAGATGCGTGCAATGTCATTAACGAGGAATAAGCATGCAAAGCATAATGCAACAAAAGTATCGGTAGCACCATCGGGTTTAAGATTACAACTCGATCCAAATAAAAGCTTCGTAAGAACGAGAGTTGTAACTTAAAAAATGCCCTTAATATAGACCCGCTTGAAGAATAACTCAGATTTCTCCCCTTTGTCATCAAATGACCAAAAGGATTGAAACCGAGGACTAACGCCTCAAGAATTTCAAGTCGATGGAGGCGCGCCGTTGTCGGGGTTGTTTGTTGTAGCAGGCTCTGCCGCAGTTTCGTCCAAATCTTCATTCTCATCGATTGTCACGCGATGAAGAATAAGAGCTGGCCACCAGTGGAGGAACTTGACCCTCTTGAGTTTCTTCGAGGAGGCGCAGACCACCAAATTCTTCCTTGAGACCCATAGTCTTGATTCTTCAGCTATAGACATGAGTGAGGACAGCCCAGTGCGGTTGAAGGTTTCATGAAGGTAGTATTGGTTCTTCTTCACTTTGCATTGTGTGTTGAGGTCATATTGTGAAGAAGTGCACCAAACCGACGCTTTACCCATTTGTGATTGCGATCAACCTTCCGATGAAGACCGAGGAGTAACTCATATCACCATCACCCAGGTCCGTGTGGCTTGAGGATTTTGCTTGGCCGAGGTATTTGCGGCAGAGTCATGTGTGGCGTTGTCGCCATTGGTAGAGTAAGATGCAGCCTTGCGAAATTGACCATCCAATGGACGAATGCCTTCATCGATCACAAGAATGCCTTGCCTTTATCATCACCGATGAAACCGTCCGCTTGAGGACTTCAATGGGAGGCAAGTAGCTACCGTGGTTGAGTGTCACTTTGTAATTCGGTGAAGATCTTGCCCTGATGAATCTCATAATCCAAGGCGCATAGGGCTTCAGCTCGAATGGTGACATAGCAATATTGCCTAGAGTTCTCATGAAGAAATCATGGAAGTTGACGGGAACGCCATGAATGATGTTGAAAAGCATATTCTTCATGATGCCAACGACTTCTTCATCATTTGAGTCGTGGCCTTTGATAGGACTCATTGTCTTCGTCAGAATGCGATAGACAGTCCGAGGCACATAGAGTAATTCCTTGACGAGGAATTTGCTTCATGGGGCCTGCCCAGGCTTCAAAGGCTTCATGAGCACTTGCATATAGTGATTTATCGCCAGTGGTCACCGAGGTGCAACGTAATCGTCATGGGGAGGATTGAGAGGAAGGACACGAAGCAATTCATTCTTTGGTGCCTTGTAGTGAGTGTTTTCATCATCCGGTCCAACACCCATGAGTTGACATCTTCAGCCTCTCGGTGATATGCGATGTCGCGAGAACTCAAGAATGAGTTCTTCATTCCAATCGCAAATGTCCGTGCGAAATTTAGTAATCCCGCATCGTGAAGAACACCGAGGACTGGCTCGAAGCATGGCAGAGATTCCATGTCCACGTGAGGAATATGTGCATGATCGAAGATTTTGTCTTTGTCAAACAGCACAGAGGAATAGAAGTTGGCCTGACTAGCAGTCTAGACACGCCTCTTCCTTATGCGAGCAGAGTCATAGGGGTTGTAGTTAGTGAAGAATACATGCTCGGCAAAGAAGTCTTCAGCCTTGAACTTCTGTTTGCTTGAGAACGGATTCTTTGGCTTTGCTAGAGGGGTGTCAGTGAGTTGCATCACCACCTCAGGAATCGCGAGCTCAGGTTCTTCAGGCTAAGGAATTTCTGGTTCCTCTTCATGTGCAACCTGAGGATCAGCAGCAGCAGGTTCTTCAGCACTAGCGGCTGGAATGTCTTCATGCACAGAGGGAGTGGGTTGAGTTTCTTCACAGCCCATTTGAACTGTTGGTGCAGGGGACTGAGGAATCTGTTGGGTAGGAGTGAAGAGAGGAGTATTGGGATGCTGACTTTCCCAAAAGTCATCATTCATCACAGGTGTGGTGCATCCTATATCCACATCTTCATCTTCAATTTCCTCAACACCAGCCTCTTCAGCTGTGAACCGAGGCATAGGTGAGGAAATGGTGGCGTTGAAGGGATTTCGCCCACTTCAATTTCTTCATCCATCTGCTCGACGAAGCAATGAATGATTTCCTTCATCAGATCCGCTTGGGATCTCATAGTCTTCTCCAAAAGGAACAAGGTCCTTTGATGGCATGGAGGAAATTGGAACAGCATCAATAGGATTTTCAAATGAGCTGGTCATTGGCTTCATTTTCTTTGCAACCGAAGAATTTGACGCAGCTGATGCCTTTCGTTTCTTCACTGAAGCTCGCTCTGCAGCCTTGGTCTTCTTCACATCAGAGGCAGATGGAAGAATTGGAGTTGGTGTAGGCGCGAGAGGAGCTGAGGAATCTGGTTGATTTTCTTTAGGCGCAACTGATGCAGTTGCTCCGATCTCTTCAGTTTCTTCAGGCGCACCACTAGTGGATGCCCTGGCAATTTCTTCAGCGGCTGGAATTTCTTCATCAGCCCTGGAACTAGCATTTTCTTCAGCAGGCTGAAAGTCATCAGCAGTGGGGCTGAAGATTAAGAGTCTACAGCCTGAAGATTTTCTTGTTGTGATGGGGCTGCAACATTTGTGAATTTCTTCGTCAGGTTGACGAATCTCACTTTAGCTCCTTGCCAATCAGCATAGTAGGCATCAAAGTCTTTGCTGAGGGCTTGAATTTCAGACTGAGCCTGGAGAAGTTCCTCAGGTGTCATTCTGACAACGTTATTCTTCAAGAGCTTCTCCTTTCTGTATTGAGCTTTCTTGATCTCTCTTGCCTTTTCAAACTTCCATTTCTCCTCACTGATGAAATGGGTCAGCATGTGACTTTGACCAGAGGTCAGATGAAAATCAGGCATAGGGGTGTTAGGATCCTTGTGCCAGAGGTCAATGTAGTCGAGGATCTTCCTCGGATCCAAAAGCAGTGGCACAGATGTGCCTTTGGCTCTAGCGGCCTTCACTTGTCTGTCTCTGATGATTTCTGCAAGTTCATAATCAGAGGCTTCATCATCAGAGGGCACATGGAACACGACCTGTTTCTTCTTTGGACTTGGCCGAGGACCTCGTCCAGCTGTTGCTTTAGTCTTCAACAGTGTGGGGCCTGATGAGGAAATTGGTGCAGCTGAGGAACTTGCTGAAACACCAGAGGCAATCGAGAAACCAGCAGTCCTTTGACATGTAGCCGATGCATGGAGCCGAGGACTTTGAAGGAGCTGCCGAGGACTTTGGTGGAGTAGTAGCAGTGTGAGGAATTTGCCGTGAGGGCATTGCCGAGAACTTGGCCGTGAGGGCGCTGTTGGTGAAGCACTTGGCTTACGAGCGAGCTTCTTTGGCATGGATTTCTCGGTTTGACCGAGGCCTCGATGAGATGGCAATGGCGTAATCCTCAATGAATTTATTCACCGCCTCCTTGGCTTGTCTTGCCAATTTAGCTTGGCGCTTAGCCCATTCTTCAGAAAGTCCACACCACGCTTGATGCTGGTGGGGTCGACTTCTTGGCCAGTGCCAATGGAGCTCTTGGGCATGGAGGATTGAGGCTAATTTCCTCATGTACTTTGGAGTCACATATCAGTATTCCTCCATTCCCTTGCCCATCCCGCTCAATCCTCAGATGCGCACCTTGTGCTGATTTTTGTTTTATTTGCCAAATTTTGCTTCATCGGTGTGCAATAGTCAAGATAAATTTCCTCAGGATTTCAAACGCAGTCATAACCTCGTGTTTCTTTCCTCCTTCTCGGCGGCTTATCATTCGCCATATTCTTCATTGAGGAATTTGAGCAATCGAATTCTTCGAAGAAGTATGCAGTTTTTCTTAGAGGAACACCGCAAATGAGTTAAGTTGATGAGAACCTAGTGATTCAAAGAAGCAGACATGAGTACCGTGAACAGAGTATAGGTGCGAGGAATTTGGAGAGGTCATATGCGTTCTCGTAAGGTTTTTCGAAAAGAACCAGTTTTGAGGAATTTGACCAGATGAACCTTGAGGAATTTCACTAAGCGTTCTTGTCTTAGGTTCCAGAGTTGTACAGATCGAAGATCCACACAATTAGGGAATCTTGAAGAAAATGATTGCTTAGAGAAACAGTTCAAGTTCATATGATGTGTGAGGTGTTCATATGTATGAAGATTTGAAGAATAAACACCTTTGAAGATTTTCAAGAAAGTTTGAGAATCAAAGTGAGTAATAAAAGTAACTTTTAATTACCGAAGTGAAGAACACGATTTAACCGAGAAGAACAGATGTGAAGTTCGTCAGTTAGATCTCCCACGCCCTAACTTGGCAGAGGAAGACAGCTACGGCGGGGCGGAGTGAAGATTTCATGGTCGGCGTGAGTACGACGGCGACGAGGTCGAGGCAATAAGCTCTTCCTCACCGGCGACGATGGAGAAGCGGGGCGCTTAGGGTTTGAGGAGCTCGAGGAGAGAGTAGCGACGAGCGTAGTAAATGAAGTGAGGAAGGGAGAGGGCATTTATAGACACGGTAAAAACTGTTCGCCCGAAGATTTGGGACGAACGTGCCCCTGCCCTTTCTCCTTCTCGCGACATGTGTCACCCACGTACTGTGTAGTTGAGATCGTGTACGATCATGGATGAATAGAATAAAGCATTGTGGGATGCGGAACGGTTTGAGCGGCAAAACCGAAAATTTGGATAAGATTTGTTTTAAAGTTTCGTTCGCAATTTCTTCAGCTGACAAGGACACAGTGAAGATTTTGAACGAGTTTCAAATAGAACACACATGAAGAATTTGTGAATAGATTGGGTTGAGTATAGCATAGAGGGGGAAGGGTCCGATCACATTCACTTAGCAGAAAAAGCAACTTGAAGAAATAGCTATAAGTGAATGCTGTAGAGGACATAAACTGAAGATTTTGCAAAGTTGAAGAATTTGAAAAACTGAAGAATTTCAAAACTGAGGAAAAACTCAAATTGAAGATTTTCAACTTTTTTGTGGTGGCGTGACCATCAGATAAGAATGATGATTTCGCACACCGCGCATAATTATCGAGGGTTCTCGAGAATCAAATTCTTCATTAATTTCTTCACACTTAGAGTGTTATTCTTCATTGATTGAAGAAAATGTTTCTTCATGTGTTGCACATCTAAGTCATCAATTTTGCATAAGTGTCAGGGTGTGTGTCATTTTCAAAGAACATTCAAGATTCTAAGATATTTAGCTCACACCGCAACTTGCTAAATCTCTTCTCATCCAAGGGCTTAGTGAAGATATCAGCTAGCTGTTCTTCATCTTCACGTGCTCGATGGAGATGTCGCCTTCAACACATGATCACGAAGAAAATGATGATTTAATCTGAATGTGCTTTGTCTTCGAGTGCTGAACTGGGTTGTGAGCAATCTTGATGGCACTCTCATTGTCGCAGAGGAGAGGCACATTCTTCACGCTGACGCCATAGTCCTTGAGTGTTTGCTTCATCCAAAGCGCTTAAGCACAGAAGAGCCAGCAGCAATGTATTCAGCTTCCGCAGCAGACAAAGTGATACACGCTGCTTTTTCGAGGACCAATGGACCAAAGATCGTCCGAGGAAATGACAAGTGCCGATGTTGACTTGCGGTCCACACGATCACCAAAGATAGTCGAGTCGAATATCCAATGAGATAAAAAGTAGAGCCCTTAGGGTACCATAATCCTAGTGTTGGTGTGTGAGCTAGATATCAAGAATATGCTTCACAGCCTTATGGTGTGATTCCTTCGGTGCAACTTGAAATCGGGCACACATGCAAACACTAAGCATTATATCTGGCCTAGATGCACATAAGTACAATAAAGAACCAATCATGGAGCGGTATACCTTGTGATCGAAGTCAATACCATTTTCATCAGTGCATAGATGGCCATTTGTGGGCATAAAAATTTTGACGCCTTTGCAATCTTGCATGCCGAATTTCCTCAGTACATCTTTGAGGTATTTCTCCTGAGATATGAATATGCCATTGCGTTGTTGACGAATTTGAAGACCTAAGAAGAATTTCAACTCTCCCATCATAGACATTTGATATTCTTCACTCATCATATAGGTAAATTCATCACTATAACATTGGTCAGTACAGCCAAAGATAATATCATCAACGTATATTTGGCACACAAACAGTTCACCATCATAAGATTTAGTAAAGAGAGTAGGGTCGAGTAAACCGGGTGTGAAGCCATTCTTCATGAAGAATTCTTTCAATGTATCATACCACGCCCGAGGGGCTTGCTTGAGGCCATAGAGGGCCTTATTAAGTCTGAAGACTTTGTCAGGATTCTTTGGATCTTCAAAACCTGGGGGTTGAGCAACATATACTTCTTCCTCAAGCTTACCATTGAGGAATGCACTTTTCACATCCATTTGATATAAGATGATATCATGATGGTTAGCATAAGCAAGTAATATGAGAATAGCCTCAAGTCTAGCAACAGGTGCAAAAGTTTCATCGAAATCAATTCCTTCAACCTGTGTGTAGCCTTGAGCTACCAATGTGCCTTATTCCTCACCACATGGCCATTTTCATCTTGCTTGTCATGTAGATCCACTTTTTGCCAATGATATTATGCTTGCGAGGATCTCGGACGTTTGACCAGTTCCTGACATTGTTGAGCTCGAATCGATGTAATTCTTCTTGCATAGCCTGAATCCACTCCGGCTCCAAAATGCTTCATCTACCTTAGTGGGCTCTGTGATAGAGACAAAAGCATAGTGCCCACAAAAGTTAGATAAATGTGAAGCTTTTGAGCGTGTGAGAGGACCCGTGCTCTAATGTCATCGATGATCTTCTCCACTTGCACTTCTTTTGCAACGCGAGGATGAGCTGGTTGTCGCCGAGGAGTTTGATCAAGATTTTCTTCAAAGACCATTTTCCTTAGCATTTTCTTCAGATGCATCACCGACGCTCTTCATGAACTGGAATGAATTCTTCAAGAGATTCTTCAAGAGGAATGACATCCTCGCTGCCTTGAACTTGATAGAATCCTCGGTGATGGTTCATCTAACACGAAGGTAGGTGCTCTCTTTGCAGCCATTAGTTTCATTGAACCGCACATCTACAAAGGTCAACAATCTTGTGAAGGACAATGTCGAAGACTCTGTAGGTGTGTGAGTCCTTTCCGTAACCAAGCATAAAACCTTCATGTGCTTTCGGTGCAAATTTAGAATTGTGGTGAGGATCTCTAATCCAACATTTAGCACCGAGGACTTTGAAATAACTCACATTGGGTTTCTTGTCAGTGAGGAGTTCATAGGCCGTCTTCTTGAAGAATTTGTGAAGATATACTGCTGATGATGTGGCACACAAGATCAATTGCATCAATCCAAAAACGATGAGGCGTTTTGTATTCATCAAGCATAGTGTGAGCCATCTCAACAAGAGTTCTGTTCTTGCGCTCCACGACGCCATTTTGCTGAGGAGTATAGGGAGCAAATAACTCATGAGTAATACCAAGTTCATCAAGATAGTCATCAAGACCGGAATTCTTGAACTCAGTTCCATTGTCACTTCTGATGTGCTTGATCTTCACACCAAAGTTGGTTGAAGCCCTCGAGGAAAAACGCTTGAAGACTTCTGCTGACCGACTTTTGCCTTTGTCAAGAAGATGATATGCTTCAGATGTGACGGTGATAAGGAGCATCCATCAATAGATTCTTGTCACCAAATATGTGATTCAGACATCCACTATCGAGGACCCACTCGCTGGCTTTGGGTTGATCATCCCGCAGATGAATTAGTGTAGCTAACAATCTCATATGCTTCATTTGTGAAGAATATGATATCAAGTTCATCAGATGAATTTCATCAATCAGTAAACAGATATAGCAGTATGAGGACGTGTGAAATGAAGGTTCATTTCATCATGATTCGCCTGCGTCCTTTCAGGCAATTTTGTCAGGTCCCCATGTAAGTGCATCTAGTGCCCCTTAGTGATTTTGGTGTATTGAAGACTTATAGGTTAAGTAACTGATGTGTTTATGAGTGTACACAGGTCTATAAGTCTATGAGGAGTTTGATATTTACAGAGAAAATCGACCCCTAAAAATGAAGTTCTTCGACTGAAGACTTTGTCATTCTGAAGACTTTCTGAAGACTTTGAAAGTGAAGAAATTGGTGTGACCTTGAAGACTTGATATTCATTCGAGGAATATGAAGCGTGAAGACTTTTGTTTTCGTAGTTTCATTTTCTTTCTTGAGTCATAGGAAACACCGCATCGTTAAAGGGGTCGGGAAATACTAAGGAAAAATTTCCATGTGATGCTCAACTCAAAATCCTACACCTACCAATCCCTTCGAGTGAAGCCATTGAAATCTCATACTGATTCAATCAAATTCTTCAAAGGATGAGACGCAGTTCTTCCGTCATCGATGACTTTGTTCGATCGAGGAGTTAGGAATTCGCCAATCTAATTGCCTACACAAAGGAGGAACATGATAGCCCCGAGGAATTTGAGAGTCAAATTTCCGATCGCTCTTTGTCGCTACCGCTGTCCCAAAATATCTTATCCACCTAACGGTCATATCATTGAAGGGCATTTATGTCTTATCATGTCGGGCTGCTCCCTAGGCTATAAATAGCCGCCTCTACAACCACTAGCTGGTTGGCTGCTCCGAGAGAACTTGACACTTGTCATTTGAGAGCAACCCATCCTCCGAGGACTTTGAGCGAAAATCATCAAGTGAGGAAAATCCAAAACCAAATCCCCACAAACCCAAAGTGATTGAGCATCATCAAGAAATTGATCTGCGTGGATCCGACGCTTGTTACCTTTGAAGATCGTGCTTCTTCCAGACGGTTAGGCGCCAAGGTCTAGAGCATCCAAGAGGAATTGTGGATCGCCGAGTGACCAAGTCTGTGAAGGTTTGGAAGTCACCAAGACTTACCACGAGTGATTGGACGAGACCTACGTGGCCTTAGTTCAAGGAGAATACGGTGAGGATGGGTGTCCCGAGTTGCGGCTCGAGATCGGGTGTCCGGATCTGTGTCCTCGAAGTTTAAATACTCACCGCTTCCAACCAGACGTATAACCGAGACAAACAGCTTGGAACTGGTTTACCAAATCATTGTCTTCACCAACTACCGGTTCTATTTCCTCAACTTTTCCATTTCCTCATTACATGTTGCATGTTGTTCATATCGTGCTTGAAGACTTTGATCAAGACTTTCACAAATTCCTCGGTTCAATTTCTTCACCGCTTTGTCTTCATCTTGTTATCCCGTGTTTACGCTTTTCCGTATCTGCTCTTAGTCTTCATTTCATCATGTCGACTATGTGTGCATCCTGTTATGTTTACTTCGAGTACATATTCCATTGCAAGTAGTTCTTCGCTAAGGATTTCTCACCAAAGAAATTCCTCTGAAGAATTCATAAAATCGCCTATTCACCCCCTCTAGTCGATATAACACACTTTCAATTGGTATTAGAGCAAGGTACTCCCTTGTTCTGTGTGATTTTGGTTTAACCACCTGGAGTTCTAGTTATGTCGACCGCAGGTATGAAGAAAGTGACATGCCCTATCTTTGACGGTCATGACTATCCCAAGTGGAAGGCCATGATGAAGAAGCGGCTCATGGCAAAGAACAGTGAGCTGTGGACCGTCACTGAGATTGGTCTTACTGATTTATGCAAGTGGCGAATGCTGATGATATTCGCAAGTACACTTGATTTGATATCATTGCGAAGGATATCATCTGCTCCTGCCTATCCAGAGACCAATTCTGGCGAATTATGCATCTTGGTAATTCGAAGCTCATCTGGGACCGAATCTCGATGTCTATGAAGGTCATCGAACTCGTCATGATCCCCTGGTTTGAGGACTTCAAGGAATCTCTCAAAACGATGACTTTCGAGCCGTAATCATCATGTTTCGCATCTTGTCTTATGGCAAACGGTGCCGAGGTAACCAATGCTCCTCATCCGAGTCTTGTAATGATGAATCGATAACGAGGAGTCCGATAATGATGAACTGATGATGACATTGAATCTGCTATACTAAACTCATTTGCGCTGCCACTAAACAACAAACGGTTTTAGAACAAACTCAAGATATGCTAGAAAGAAGTGATAATATGTTGCAAGAAAGAAATGGATCATCAAAAGCATTGGGTGAATGTCTTCAGAGAATTCACTCCAAGTTTGACGCCTTCAAGATCAACATAATACCCTCTTGATCGATCATGAGAAGCTTTCTTGAAGCTATTCAAAGAAAGGAAGATCTTGAAAAGCTAAGAGTGTGTTATGAAGATCTTCGAAGAAGCGCGATTCATTACTAGCTCAACAAATCAGCGCTTCTCGTGAAGAATTTGTTCCTCCATGCTTAAAGTGCATTGAACGTGAATCGCTAATTCTTCACCAATGTTCAAATGCTTCAAATGTTACAAATTCTTCATCCGCCTCTGCCATCACTAATTCCTCATCCGAGGACATTGCTAGTATCACCGACAATGCAGGTTGAAGGAATTGTACTTGACAGCATGTACAAAAGCCTCAAAGGGCATCGACACTTTGTGATGTGCTCAAAAGCGATTCTCAACAAAAACCCTAGGAAAGAGGGTATTGCCTTTGAGAGGAAACTCAATGTCGATGGAACATATTGAAGCCCGAGCAAAGATCCCAAAACCTCATGGGTTGCTGCAAAGGGACCTCCATTGATCCATCTAACTTATCCGCTTTACATGTGAATCTTCTCATTCTTCCGATGAGTTATTTGACTCCAACTATAAACTGCTCAAAAATCGAATGGTGAAGTATTTGCTAGATATGTTGGCACTAATCGCAGAACGGTTCCCTATGAAGAAAATCTGGGTTCCCAAAAGTTGTGTTGAAAGTCTTCGTGAATGTCGTCATGACACCACTTTGTGAAGAACAGAACCCCAGATCAAATTCTTCATATGGACCAAACTCTTCATATGGATCCAAGTCCTCATATGGACCAAATTCTTCACGAGGATCAAATTCTCACTGGATCAAAGTCCTCATATGATTATCATCGTGCTAACAAATCTGTCTCGCAGGTAGAGCTAAGGGCTATGAATATGTGCATTATTCTTCAAACCATTATGTTCATAAGTCCTCAAGAATTACTCGCTTATTCATATGCTTACCCTAACCCTCCTATGCTAAGCTTAAATGGTTTGGCATCTTTGCCACCTTTCTCACATGGTGCTCGCAGATGATGAACTCTTTGCCACCCTCCGATGTGGGTGGTAAAGAAAAGAACTAATCTCTTCTGCAGGTCAGGTCTCGGACGTGTTTCTAACATCCAAGAATTTGTGGGACCGACAAAATGCTCGAAAGGACGCAGTAAATCATGATGAAATGAACTTTCATTTCACACGTCCTCATACTGCTACAACTGTTTACTGCTTGATGAAATTCATCTGATGAACTTGATGTCATATTCTTCACTGATGAAGCATATGAGGTTGTAAGTTACACTAATTCATCTGCAGGATGATCAACCGAAAACCACTGAATGGGTCCTCGATAGTGGATGTACAAATCAAATGACTGGTGACAAGAATCTATTGATGGATGCTCCCTTATCACCATCACCTCTGAAGCATATTATCTTTGATGACAAAGGCAAAAGTCAGGTATTGGGTCTTGGTAAGGTTGCTATTTCTAAGGATAAGCACATGGACAAAGTCATGCTTGTTGAGTCCTTAGGATACAATCTCATGTCAGTCTCAATGCTTTGTGATCTTGATATGGTTGTTGTCTTTGGCAAATATCATTTGTGTTGTGATTATGGAAGTCGACAATTCCAAAGTCTTCAAGGCTTTAGGAGAGGAGATCAGATATTGTTGATTTTCTACAGACCACAACCAGCCGTGTGTCTACTTGCAAAAGCTTCGTAGGCTGGCTATGGCATCGACGACTTGGTCATGCAGCATGAGGAATTTGAACACGCTGCGAAGAAGAAGCATGTCATTGGCATTGAGAATGTCAAATTCTCAAGGATCACTTATGCGGAGCATGTGAAGCCGAAAATGACCAAGGCCAAGCATCCAAATAAGACTATCATGACCACTACCCGCCCATTCAATTGCTTCACATGGACCTCTTCGACCTAACCATTATTCAGTTGTCACTAATGATGCATCTCTATATGGTTTTGTCATTGTTGATGATTATTCTCGATATACATGGGTACACATTGTTACTTACAAACATGAAGTGCGTGAAGTCTTCAAACGATTTTCCTCGAGGGCTTCAACCAACTTTGGTGTGAAGATCAAGCATATCGGTGACAATGGAACCGAGTTCAAGAATTCTGGTCTTGATGCCTATCTTGATGAACTTGGTATTACTCATGAATTATCGCTCCCTATACTCCTCAAAGAGAATGGCGTCGTGGAGCGCAAGAATGTAACTCTTGTTGAGATGGCTCGCACTATGCTTGATGAATACAAAATGCCTCGGCGCTTACGGATTGATGCAATTGATACTTCCCGCCACATCATCAACAGAGTATATCTTCACAAATTCTTCAAGAAGACTCGCCTATGAACTCCTCACCGACAAGAAACCCAATGTGAGTTATTTCAAAGTATTCGTGCTAAATGTTGGATTAGAGATCCTCACCACAACTCTAAATTTGCACCGAAAGCACATGAAGGTTTTATGCTTGGTTACGGAAGGACTCGCGACACCTACAGTAGTCTTCAACATTGTTCTTTACAAGATTGTCGACATCAGAGATGTGCGGTTCGATGAAACTAATGGCTCACAAAGAGAGCACCTACCTTCGTGTTAGATGAACCAGCACCGAGGATGCTATCAAGCTAAAGGCAACCGAGGATGTCATTCCCATCAAGAATCGCTAAAGAATTCATTCCTGTTCGTGAAGAACGCCGAGTGATGCACCAAGAACATGATGAGGAAAATGATGTCAAGAAAATGCTGATCAAAATCCTCACGACAGCCCACTCATCCAGCGCTGCAAAAGTAGTGCAAGTGGAGAAGATCATCGATGACATTAGCGCACCAGTCCTCTCACACGCCAAAAGCCTCACACTTATCTAACTTTTGTGGGCACTATGCTTTTGTTTCTATCTCAGAGCCCACTAAGGTAGATGAAGCATTTCGAGCGGAGTGGATTCAAAGCTATGCAAGAAGAATTACATCAGTTCGAGCTGAACAATGTCCGGAATTGGTCAATCACCCGAGATCCTCGCAAGCATAATATCATTGGCACAAAGTGGATCTACCGCAACAAGCAAGATGAAAATGGCCTTGTGGTGAGGAATAAGGCACGACTAGTAGCTCAAGGCTACACACAGTTCAAGGAATTGATTTCGATGAAACTTTTGCACCTGTTGCTAGACTTGAAGCTATTCGCATTTTACTTGCCTATGCTAACCATCATGATATCATCTTATATCAAATGGATGTGAAAAGTGCATTCCTCAATGGTAAGCTTGAGGAAGAAGTATATGTTGCTCAACCCCCAGGTTTTGAAGATCCCAAGAATCCTGACAAAGTCTTTAGACTCAATAAGGCTCTCTATGGCCTCAAGCAAGCCCCTCAGGCGTGGTATGACACATTGAAGGAATTCTTCGTGAAGAATGGCTTCACACCCGGTTCACTCGACCCTACTCTATTTACTAAATCATATGATGGTGAACTGTTTGTGTGCCAAATATATGTTGATGATATTATCTTCGCTGTACTAACCAACGATATAGTGATGAATTTGTTTATATGATGAGTGAAGAATATCAAATGTCTATGATGGGAGAGTTGAAATTCTTCTTAGGTCTTCAAATTCAAGCCAAGAAGAATGGCATATTCATATCTCAGAGAAATACCTCAAAGATGTATCGAGGAAATTCGCATGCAAGATTGCAAAGGCGTCAAAATTCCTATGCCCACAAATGGCCATCTATGCATCGATGAAAATGGTATTGACTTCGATCACAAGGTATACCACCCATGATTGGTTCTTTATTGTACTTATGTGCATCTAGGCCAGATATAATGCTTAGTGTTTGCATGTGTGCCCGATTTCAAGCTGCATCAAGGAATCACACCATAAGGTCTGGAAACATATTCTTCGATATCTAGCTCACACACCAACACTAGGATTATGGTACCCCAAGGGCTCTGCTTTTGATCTCATTGATATTCTCGACTCGACTATGCTGGTGATCGTGTGGACCGCAAGTCAACATCCGCACTTGTCAATTCCTCGGACGATCTTTGGTCCGTTGGTCCTCAAGAAACAGAATCGTATCACCGCTCATCTTCTTCAAGCTGAATACATTGATGCTGGCTCTTGTTGTGCTCAACTGCTTTGGATGAAGCAAACCCTCAAGGACTATGGCGTAAATGTGAAGAATGTGCCTCTCCTTTGTGACAACGAGAGTGCCATCAAGATTGCTCACAACCCAGTTCAGCACTCGAAGACTAAGCACATCCAGATTCATCACCATTTTCTTCGTGATCATGTCTTGAAGGGCGATATCTCCATCGAGCATGTGAAGACTGAAGAACAGCTAGCTGATATCTTCACTAAGCCCTTGGATGAGAAGAGATTTAGCAAGTTGCGGTGTGAGCTAAATATCTTAGAATCTTCGAATGTTCTTTGAAGAGGACACACATCCTAACCCTTATGCAGAATTGATGACTTAGATGTGCAACACATGAAGAAATGTTTTTCTTCAGTCAATGAAGAATAACACTCTAAGTGTGAAGAAATTAATGAAGAATTTGATTCTCAGAACCCTACGACAATTGTACGCTGTGTCCGAAATCATCATTCTTATACTGTGGCTACGCCACCGTAAAAGTTGAAAATCTTCAATTTGAGTTTTTCTTCATTTTGAAATTCCTCGCTTTTTCAAATTCTTCAACTTTGCAAAATCTTCACCATCTCCGACGCTTTTTCTTCATTGGATATATATATATGAGTTTATGCCTCTCAAAGATTCACTTATTGCTATTTCTTCAAGCTGTGATTTCGCTAAGTGAATGTGATCGACCCTTCCCTCTATGCTATACTCAACCCAATCTATTCACAAATTCTTCATGTGCGTTCTAATTGACACTGCTCAAAGTCTTCACCGTGTCCTTGACAACCAAGAAATTGCGAACTAAACTTTTAAACAAATCTTATCCAAGTTTTCGGTTTTACCGCTTAAACCGCTCCGCATCCCACGATGCATTAGTTTAATCACCCACGATCTTACACGATCTCATCTCGCGACAAGACATGGGTGACACATGTCGCGGAAGAAGAAAGGGCAGGGCATGTTCGTCCCAAAATCTTCGGCGAACAGTTTTTCACCGTGGCTATAAATACCCTCTCCTTCCTCACTTCATTTACTCGCTTTCGTCGTCTCTCGCCGAGCTCTCCTCAAACCCTAGCGCGCCGCTATTCCATCGCCGCCGGTGAGGAAGAGCTTCACCGCTCGACCTCGTCGTTGTCAGACTCGCACCGTCATGAAATCTTCACTCCGCCGCCGAGTAGCGTCTCCCTCTCGCCAAGTTAGGGCGTGGAGATCTAACGTGACGAACTTCACTACAGTTCATCTCTGTTCGTCGTGTTCTTCAGTACGGGTAATTAAAAGTCACTTTTATTACTCGCGTTGATTCTCAAATCTTTCTGAAAATCTTCAAAGGTGTTTTTGTTCTTCAAATCTTCACATATGAACACCTCACGCACTGTATGCTCCTGATTTATCTCTAAGCATTCATTTCTTCAAGATTCCTCAATTGTGCGGATTTTCAATCTGATAACTCGAACCCGAGACAAAACGCTTAGTGAAATTCCTCAAGGCTCAACTGGTCAAAATCCTCAAAACTTGTTCTTTGAAAATCATCCGAGAACGATATGACCTCTCCAAATTCCTCGCACCTACACTCTGCTCACAGTACTCATGTCCGCCATCAATCACTAGGTTCTCATCAACCTAACTCATTTTGCTGCCTCAAGAAAACTGCATACTTCTTCAGAGTGCTCTATTGTTCAAATTCCTCATCTAAAGAAAATGGCGTAAGGCAAGAGACCGCAGAAGGGAGGAAAGAAACCGAGGTCATGATCGCCTTTGAGATTCCCGAGGAAATATACAAAGATTAATGACACCGATGAATCCAAGTTTGGCAAGGAGACTAAAAATCAGCATAAAGTGCGATTCAGAGGATAGAAAGAAGATGGGCACGAGAATGGAGGAATATCGCTATGTTACTCCCAAGTACATGAGGAAATTCGCCTTAAACCCTCCATGCCCAAGAGCTCCTTTGGCACTGCCAAGTCACGATCCCATCAAGATCAAGCGTGGTGAAGACTTTCCCAAGAATGGTCCAGCGCCAAGCCAAACCGCAAGACAGCCAAGGAAGCAAAGTGAGGAAATTCAATGAGGATGTCATTGCTGCTGCTGCTGCCACCGAGCCCTCGGTCAAGCCGAGGAAATCAATGCCAAGAAGCCTGCTCGCAAGCCAAGTGCTTCACCATCACGCCCTCACGGCCCAGCCTCATCGCCGCCTCACGGCAAATTCTCGATCGCGCTGCTCACTCCAAATCCTCAAGAGCTCCTTCCAAGTCCTCAACACTGTGCATCTTGCAACATGTCAAAGGACTCAAGGTTTCAATTACTTCGTGTCTCAAGAAGTTCCTCACCGCACTAATGTCCTCAACAGCCCCACCTGCTCAAGACAAAGCCACAATGGACGCGTCCTCGCCAAGTCCAAAGAAGAAGCAGTTGCATTCAACGTGTTCTCTCGATGATGAAGCTTCGATGAAGAACTTGCGTAAATCATCGAGACAGATCGACCAAGGCCGCTAGAGCCAAAAGAACAAATGTGCCTCGCTTCGATCCAAGAAGATCCTTGACTTCATCGACCTATGGCATCGGGATCCAAACACTCCCATACCGGATCTCGCCATCGACTCTGGTCAAAGTCATATGTCAACCATTTCATCGTCAAGAGAAATGGAAATTTGAAAAGGCCCGTGAATTAAAGAGAACACAAGCCGAAAGGAGAAGCTTCGAGGAAGAACATCATCAACTTGACTCAAGAACTTCTCAAAGCTCAATCTGAAATCCAAGCCCTCAAAGCAAGGATTTCGATGTTATAATGCTGATTGGCAAGGAGCCAAGGTGAGATTCACAATTTGACGAAGAAAATGACAACTGCTGCAGCCCCATCGCAACAAGAAAATCCTCAGTCGAAGACTCGCTCACCGCTGAAGAACATGCCAAGATCGCTGATGACTTTCAAAGATGCCGATGAAAATACAAGTTCTGTGGCTGATGACTCCATTCCATCTCGCCGAAGAAATTCCTGTGGCATCCACTAGTGGTGCGCTCAAGAAATCAAGGAAACAGGCAATCGCACTGGGCCATACCAAGAAACTGTTCCACATTCCTCGCCTCCTCGCGCCAACACCAACTCCAATTCTTCCTTCGCTTATGAAGTGAAGAAGACAAAGGCTGCAGAACAAGCTACGTGAAGAAAAGGAAGGCATCACCCGCCAAATTCTTCGGTGTGAAGAAAATGAAGCCAATGACCAGCTCACTTGAAAATCCTATTGATGCCATTCCCATCTCCTCCATGTCGCCTAAGGAAATTGTTCCTTATGGAGAAGATTACACGATCCCAAGCAGATCGATGAAGAAAATCAATCTGCTGCTACCTCGTAACAGCTTGATGAAGAAATTGAAGTGGAAGCTTCCCTTCATCGCCAATATTTCTCACCCATGCCTCAGTTCACAAACCAAGAGGCAGGTATTGAGGAAATTGAAAAGAAGACGAAGACATGGATATTGGGTGCACTACACCGGTGATGAACGATGACTTTGGGAAAGTCAAGATCCCAATACTCCTCTCTTCACTTTGATTCTACAAGTTCCTCGGCCCCTGCTACAACTGCTCAATTGGGCTCAAGAAACTCATCCCACATCGCTCGTCAACGAAGAAATTCTAGCCACTAGCGTGAAGAACCCATCACGATCCTCAAACCGCACAAGGAGAGGAACCAGAAATTCTCACCAAGAACCCGAGATCGCGATTCCTAAGGTTGTGTTGCAAATCATCGATATTCCTCCGCCCAAACCAAGAATCCGCTCGAGCAAGCAAAAATTCAAGGTGAAGACTTCTTTTCCGAGCATGTGTTCTTCATCGCTATAATCCATATGACTCGCCGAATGAGGAAAAGACGCTTCGACTCCTACTCAAGCAAACTTCTATTCCTCGTCTGTTTGACAAGGACAAGATCTTCACCATGAGCATATTCCTCATGTGGATATGGAATCACCGCCATGCTTCGAGCCAAGATTCGTGTTCTTCACGATGCAGGCTATCAATTTCTACAATGATATCTCGTGGATCGAATGAAGAACTCATTCTTCATTCTATGCCACCCCGCACATCACCGAGATGTCAACATATCAATTCATGGGTACTTGGATTGATGACGAGAATACTCACTACAAGGCACCAAAGAATCGAATTGCTTCGTGTCCTTCCTCTTGATCCTCCCCATGAATCTGCACGTTGCATCTACAATGATCACGAACTGTCTGATCACTTTATGCAAGTGCTCATGAAGCCGTTGAAGCCAGGACAAGCACCTCGAACCAAATTCCTCGTCAAGAAATTGTTGTATGTGCCTCGGACCATCTATAGAATCTTGACGAAGACAACGAGTCCCATCAAAGGCCACGGCTCAAATGAAGAAGATGTCGGTGGCATCATGAAGAACATGCTTTTCAATATCATTCATGGCGTTCCTGTCAACTTCCATGATTTCTTCATGAGGACTCTGGCCAATGTTGCAATGTCACCTTTTGAACTGAGGCCATATGCGCCTTTGGATCATGAGATTCATAAGGGCAAGATCTTCACCGAACTACAAGGTCGACACTCAATCATGGCAGCTACTTGCCGCCTATTGAAGTCCTCGTTTACCAGCCATCATCCGATGATAAGGGCAAGGCAGCAGCTGTGATTGATGAAGGCACTCGCCCATTGATGGACAATTTCGCAAGGTTGCATCTTACTCCACCAATGACGATTACGCAACGCATGACACCGCCGCAAATACCTCAACCAAGCAAAATCCTCAAGCCACAAAGACCTGTGGTGATGATCGATCGAGAGTTACTCCTCGCCTTCATCAAGGTTGATCGCAATCGAAATGGGTGAAGGCCAATTTGCTGCAATTCTTCACTACATGACCTCAACACATAATGCAAAGTGAAGAAAATCAAGACTACCTCCATGAAACCCTCAACCGCACTGGCTGTTCTAATCATGTATATTCCATGGAATAATTGAAGACTATGGGTCTTCGTGAAGCATTTGACCGGTCTCGCACCACCTCCAAGAAATTCAAGAGAGTCAAAGTTCCCGATTTGGTGGCTAGCTCTTATTCTTCATCGCGTGAAACTGATGAATATGAAGGTTTGGACGACATCGCGGCAGGCCCTACTTCAACATCCAACCCGACAACGCCGGGCGCCTCCATCGACTTGAAAATATTATATGCGTTAGTCCTCGCCGATCCTTTTGGTCATTTGATGACAAAGGGGAGAAATCTGAGTTAGTCTTCAAGCCGGTTTATATTATATGCTTTTATTAAGTTACAACTCGCTCTTCCAAACTTTTATTGGATCGAGTTGTAATCTTAAACCGATGGTGACTTGATACTTTTGATCGTGCTTCGATATGTTTGATGCTCTGATTTTGATACGTGTTATGCTCTGATGCTTTTGAAGCACTAAGCTCTGAATGTGATATTTGAGCTCTGAAACTTTTGATGTGATATTCTGCATGCTTATTCCTAGTCAATATTATTGTACGCATGCTAAATCTCATCAGGCACCATATTTCATCATGCATTTCAAATTCTTCATATTATCAAATGCGTGTATGAATTACAAGATATAGGGGGAGATCTCCATGATTCAACTCTTCAAATGTGTATTGCCTCAAAAGCAAATTCCTCATTATGCACATATTCAGGGGGAGTTCTTCTATATCTTGCAATCAAATTCCTCAATATCAGTATTTACACTCCATATGTTTATCCCCGTTGAAAACTTAACCTATGTTGTCATCAATCACCAAAAAGGGGGAGATTGTAAGTGCATCTAGTGCCCCTTAGTGATTTTGGTGTATTGAAGACTTATAGGTTAAGTAACTGATGTGTTTGTGAGTGTACACAGGTCTATAAGTCTATGAGGAGTTTGATATTTACAGAGAAAGTCGACCCCTAAAAATGAAGTTCTTCGACTGAAGACTTTGTCATTCTGAAGACTTTCTGAATGACTTTGAAAGTGAAGAAATTGGTGTGACCTTGAAGACTTGATATTCATTCGAGGAATATGAAGCGTGAAGACTTTTGTTTTCGTAGTTTCATTTTCTTTCTTGAGTCATAGGAAACACCGATCGTTAAAGGGTCGAGGAAATACTAAGGAAAATTTCCATGTGATGCTCAACTCAAAATCTCTACACCTACCAATCCTTCGAGTGAAGCCATTGAAATCTCATACGCTTCATCAAATTCTTCAAAGGATGAGACGCAGTTCTTCCGTCATCGATGACTTTGTTTCGATCGAGGAGTTAGGAATTCGCCATAATTGCCTACACAAGGAGGAACATGATAGCCCCGAGGAATTTGAGAGTCAAATTTCCGATCGCTGTCTTGTCTTCTTGCACGGCTGTCCCAAAATATCTTATCCACCTAACGGTCATATCATTGAAGGGCATTTATGTCTTACCATGTCGGGCTGCTCCCTAGGCTATAAATAGCCGCCCCCTACAACCACTAGCTGGTTGGCTGCTCCGAGAGAACTTGACACTTGTCATTTGAGAGCAACCCATCCTCCGAGGACTTTGAGCGAAAATCATCAAGTGAGGAAAATCCAAAGCCAAACCCCCACAAACCCAAAGTGATTGAGCATCACTGAAGAAATTGATCCTGCTTGGATCCGACGCTTGTTACCTTTGAAGACTGTGCTTCTTCCAGACGGTTAGGCGTCAAGGTCTAGAGCATCCAAGAGGAATTGTGGATCGCCGAGTGACCAAGTCTGTGAAGGTTTGGAAGTCACCAAGACTTACCACGAGTGATTGGACGAGACTGCGTGGCCTTAGTTCAAGGAGAATACGGTGAGGATCTGGGTGTCCTGAGTTGCGCTCGAGATCGGGTGTCCGGCTGTGTGTCCTCGAGTTTAAATACTCACCGCTCCAACCGTGACGCATAACCGAGACAGCAGCTTGAACTGGTTTACCAAATCATTGTCTTCACCAACTACCCGGTTCTATTTCCTCAACTTTTCCATTTCCCCATTCTCGTGTTGCATGTTGTTCATATCGTGCTTGAAGACTTTAATCAAGACTTTCACAAATTCCTCGCCCAATTTCTTCACCTGTTTGTCTTCATCTTGTTATCCTGTGTTTACGCTTTCCGTACTCTGTTCTTAGTCTTCATTTCATCATGCTGACTATGTGTGCATCCTGTTATGTTTACTTCTGAGTACATATTCCGCTGCAAGTAGTTCTTCGCTAAGGAATTATCTCACCAGCAAATTCCTCAGTGAAGAATTCATAAAAATCGCCTATTCACCCCCCCCCCCCCTCTAGTCGATATAACGCACTTTCACCCCAGCAAATTCTTCAAACGTTAAAGCATGTCTAGAGACCTGACCCTGCAGAAGAGATTAGTTCTTTTTCTTCACCACCCACATCTGAAGGGGTGGCAAAGAATTCATCACTCTACGAGCACCATACGAGAATGGTGGCATAGAGGCAAACCATTTCGTTTCACATAAGAGGGGTTAGGGTAAGCATATGAATAAGCAGAGAAATTCTTCGAGGACTTATGAACATAATGGTTTGAAGAATAATGCACATATTCATAGCCCTTAGCTCTACCCCATCAAACAGAGTTGTTAGCACGATGATAATCATATGAGGACTTTGATCCTTTTGAGGAATTTGATCCACGTGAAGGATTTGATCTGGGGTTCCTGTTCTTCACAGGTGGTGTCATGAGGACATTCACCTGAAGACTTTCAAGGCACTTCTTGGGAACCCTTCTTCATAGGAGAACCGTTCCTGCAGTTAGTGCCAACATATCTAGCAAATACTTCACCATTCTGATTTTTGAACAGTTTATAGTTGGAGACAAATGACTCATCAGAAGAATGAGGAGATTCACATGTAAAGTTAGATAAGTTAGATGGATCAATGGAGGTCCTTTGCAAAGAACCCATGAGGTTTTGGGGTACCGCCAGCTTCCAATATGTTCCATCAAGATTAAGTTTCTCTCAAAGGCGATACCTCTTTCCTAGGGTTTCGTTGAGGATCCGCTTTTAAGCACATCAAAAGGAGTCTGATGCCCTTTGAGGCTTTTTGTACATGCTGTCATGTACAATTCCTTCAACCCTGCATCGTCAAGGATACTAGCAATGTCCTCGATGAGGAATTAGTGATAGCAGAGGCAGGTGAAGAATTTGTAACAGTTGAAACATTTGAACATTCTGTGAAGAATTAGCGATTCACGCTCAATGCACTTTAAGCATGGAGGAACAAATTCTTCCTGAGAAGCGCTGATTTGTTGAGCTAGTAATGAATCGCGCTCCTTCTTAAGATCTTCATAACTCACTCTTACCTTCTCAAGATCTTGCTTTCTTTGAAGAAATTCATAAGAAAGTTTCTCATGATCAGATAACAGTGTGTTATGATGACTTTGAAGGTTATCAAACCTAGACCAAGTCTCAAGATTTTCAATGTGGCTTTAGTGCGATCCATTTCTTCACCCAACATATCATCACTTTTGTCTAGCATGTTTTGAACCTTTTCAAAAGCCCTTTGTTGTTTTACAACAATCTTAGCAAGTTTAGAGTAGCTGGGCTTGAGATCCTCATCAGATTCATTTTCACTAGATTCAGAGGAGGTGTATTTGAGTGCCTTTGCACCTTTCGCCATGAAGCAATAGGTGGGAGCATAGTCATCATTATCTTCATCAAGCTTGTCGGTGGGGTCAGTTTCTTCAGTGTTGAAGATGGACTTGCTAACGAAAGCAGTAGCGAAGGCCAGACTCGCCACACCAGATTCGGATTCTTCAGACTCCTCCTCTTCCTCATGTTCCTCAGATTCAGCTTCAGAGTCCATTTCCTTGCCAATGAATGCCCGAGCCTTCTTGGAGCTGCTCTTCTTGTGAGATTAAGACTTCGAGGATTTTGATGATGAAGATTTTAACGATTTCTTCTTCTTCTTCGCATCATCAGAACTGTAATCCTTGTATTTCTTCTTCTTCAATTCCTTTTCCCACTGAGGACAATCTTGAATATAGTGACCAGGTTTCCTGCATTTGTGGCACAACCTTCTCTTATAGTCACTTGATGAGGAATCACCGCTTCTTGAGGATTTTCCAAAGCGACCACGCCTTGAGAACTTCCGAATTTCTTCACGAAAGTGCTAGCTCCTCGCTCAATTCTTCAGATCACCAAGGCTACTACCGAATCCTCACACTCGGACTCGACACAACCTTGGCCTTGAGGCACGTGGTTTGCCATAGCTCGAACCATAGAGATCGCTTCTTTTCAAAGAAGTCGAACTCATGAGTATTTAGCCTTCGAGGATATCGGCAGGATCAAGAGACTTGTAGTCAGCCCGCTCTTGTATCATCACCCCCGAGTATCAAATGAGGAATCAAGCTTATCTCAACAGCTTTCTTCACCACCTCATGGTCAAGTGATGTCAAGGGCACCGAGGGCTTGAAGCTCATTTGAGATGTCAATGAGGCGATCAAAGGTTTGTTGGACATTTTCATTGTCGGGTCTTTTGAAGCGGTTGAAGAGATTCCGAAGAACATCAACTCGAGAGTCACGCTGAGTTGAGACTCCTTCATTCACTTTGGACAGCCTATCCCGATAAGCTTAGCAGCTTCCAAAGCACTCACTCTTCCATACTGTCCTTTACTCAGATGGCCACATATGATATTCTTCGCTTGAGAATCGAGTTGCTTGAATCTCTTCACATCGATAGCATTCAGTGAGGGTGAGACAGAGGGAACACCATTTTCCACAACATACCAGAGATCGTTGTCAATTGCCTCAAGATGCATTCGCATCTTGTTTTTCCAAAGAGGGGTAGTCCGTCCCATCAAAGGTAGGACACCCACCGAGACCTTGATCATACCTACGGTCGACATAACTAAAACTCCAAGTGGTTAAACAAAATCACACGTAACAAGGAGTACCTTGCTCGATACCAATTGAAAGTGCGTTATATCGACTAGAGGGGGGGTGAATAGGCGATTTTTATGAATTCTTCACCGAGGAATTTGCCGGTGAGGAAATTCCTTAGCGAAGAACTACTAGCAGCGGAATAAGTACTCAGAATAAGCATAACAGAATACAAGCATAGTCATCAAGATGAAATGAAGACAAGCACTGAGTACAGAGAGCGTAATCACAGGATAACACAAGGTGAAGACAAACAGACTAAAGAAATTGATCTGAGGAAATTGAGAAAGTCTTCAGTCGAAGTCTTCAAGCACAGATATGAACAAACACTCAACACAGTAATGAGGAAATGAAAGGGTTAAGGAAATAGAACCAGTTAGGTTGGTGAAGACAATGATTTGGTAGACCAGTTCCAACTGCTGTCTCAATTGTACGTCTGGTTGTAGCGGCTGAGTATTTAAACTCGAGGACACACAGCCCCGGACACCCGATCGCCGAAAGCATGCAGCTCAGACACCCATCCTCACCGATTCTCCTTGAACTAAGGTCACACAGACTCGCCCAATCACTCGTGGTAAGTCTTCAGCGACTTCCAAACCTTCACAGACTTGGTCACTCGGCGATCCACAATTCCTCTTGATGTTTCTAGACCATGACGCCTAACCGTCTGGAAGAAGCACGCCTTCAAAGGTAATAAGCGCCGGATCCACGCAGATCAATTTCTTCAATGATGCTCAATCACTTTGGGTTTGTAGGGTTTGGTTTTGGGTTTTCCTCACTCGATGATTTTCGCCAAAGTCCCTGAGGATGGGTTGCTCTCAAATGACAAGTGTCAAGTTCTTCGAGCAGCCAACCAGCTAGTGGTTGTAGGGGCGGCTATTTATAGCCTAGGAGCAGCCCAACATGATAAGACATAAATGCCCTTCAATGATATGACCGTTAGGTGGATAAGATATTTTGGGACAGCTTCACAAGAAGACAAAGAACGGTCGGAAATTTGACTCTCAAATTCCTCGGGCTATCATGTTCCTCATCGTAGGCAATTCAAGACTTTGGCGAATTCCTAACTCCTTAGTCGAACAAATTCACAATGACTGAAGAACTTCGTCTCTCACATCAAGAAAGTGACTGAATGTATGAGATTTCCAAAGGCTTCACTCAAGGATTGATAGGTGTAGGATTTTGAGTTGAGCATCACATGGAAATTTTTCCTTAGTATTTCCTCGACCCCTTTAACAAGACGGTGTTTCCTATGACTCAAGAAAGAGAAAATGAAACTACTGAAAACAAAAGTCTTCACGCTTCATGTTCCACAAATGAATACCAAGTCTTCAAGGTCACACCAATTTCTTCACTTTCAAAGTCTTTAAAGTTTTCGAATATCAAAGTCTTCATCGAAGAACTTCATTTTTAGGGGTCGACTTTCTCTGTAAATATCAAACTCCTCATAGACTTATAGACCTGTGTACATCCCAAACGCATTAGTCCCTTAACCTATAAGTCTTCAATACACCAAAATCACTAAGGGGCACTAGATGCACTTACAAGCAAGCCGAGCCCCGAGCGCTCGCCCGCTCTGGAGTCGCCCCCCGCCCCCGTCTTCCCCAACTCCGGCCGCTGAGATCGCCATCGCCGCCCCGCTCAGCTCCGGACTTCCCCGAGCCCGCTTCGACGCTTGCTGCAATCCCCGTGAGCTCAGCTCCGTCCTCCCCCTCTTTGTTAACTCTCTCCTGCACCGCATGCACCGCACCATGTTCACTCGCATCCGCCGCCGCCGAGCTCATCGCTGACGTGACCCCGGCCACACACCGGCCACACCACCGTGACCAATGCACTCACCGCACTCGCAGAACCTCAGAGACTACTCCACGCGCCGACGCGTGCCCCATAGCCTCGGGTTCGACCTCACCCGAAAGCTCCGGCAGTCAAGACACTCGTCGTTGGCGACGCTTCCAAAGAACTCCCGAGCCCAACCACCGCCACCAAACGTTGCGGCTTGCTCCCAGCTACGCGTAGATACTCTCCGCCGCCCATTTGGTCGCCGGAACGCGAAACTGCACTTCCACCGCCGCGTCTGGCCTCGCCGGCGATTAAACGCTGGCGGGTTTGACCCGTTGACCTTGACTAGGTGGGCCCAGGTTGACTCCCCTGAGTCTATGACAAGTGGGACCCTCCCTATGTTAATTAACTTAGATTAGAACTAACTAAATTTAGATAGTTTAAATAATCACGACACGTGGGACCCATGGTCAGTTGACTCGACGCCCCCGTTGATCACCGACGCGTCACCTCGATGCAAAGGTCGACGATTAATCCAATTACTAGAATTATTCTTATATAGGAAATTCCAGAAAATGCCCAAAACTTCTAAAATCCATATAAATTCAACCGTAACTCCAAATGAGATAAATTATATATGAAAAATGATCGGGAAAAAAATCCAATCTATCCATCTCAAGACCGTTTCATGCATGTTAGAGCAACTTAACCTCATTGTTTAGATGAAACAAGTTAATGCACCTTTATGACTTCATATAATGGGTTTGCATTTGAATCTTTGGTTCAAATGGACTCATTTCAATCTGTTCTAGCTTGCATTAGCCCAAAACACATTCATATTGCCATGTCATAGCATGCATCATATTGTGCATTGCATTGATCGTGTTTCTTCTCTGCTTGCGGCAGTTGTTCCCCGTCGGTAGACGTTGTACCGACGCCAGATCGCTGACACCGATGAAGACTCAATGCTATATTGAAGTGCTGTGCAAGCAAAACCCCCTTGTTCATTCTCGATACAATCCTACTCTCTCGCCCCGCTTCTTTTGCTCCATTAGGACAACATCAATTCATCTGTTACTTGTCATGTAGCTGAACCCCTTTATCCTCTCGTGATGACTGTCATTCCACAAGAATAGATGAAACCCACTAGCATGAGTAGGAGTTGTTTGAGCCTCACAGCCTACTCATTCATGCTTGTTTGTCATGCCTCGCTCATCGCTTAGAGTTGAGTCGTCCGATTCATCGAGGATGAATCGAGGTGTGTGAACATGTCCCACTGTGTGTGAGCTAAGTGTGTGAACACGATTTGGTATAGGTAGTGGTGAGAGGCCATGTTGGAGTACATGGTGGGTTGTCTCATTGCAGCCGTCCTCGGGAATTGAGTTCTGTGTTTGTGATCCATGAAACAGATACTACCACGCATTGGGCCCGAAACCAATGGACCCTCTCGGCTTCTTAATCACCCTTGTCCTCTGTCCTGGGAGTTGCAAGTAGTTTCGTGTTTGTAGTATGTCGAGGAGGCCGCATGCAAAGGTCGATCAAGGGGTGGGCTTGTTGGGGAACGAGTAATTTCAAAATTTCCTACGCACACGCAAGATCATGGTGATGTATAGCAACGAGGGGAGAGTGTCGTCTACGCACCTTGTAGACCGGGCGAAGCGCTGACACAACAGAGTGGAAGTAGTCGACGCCTTCCCGGCTCAACCGATCCAGCACCGTTACTCGCACCTCCGAGTTCTTGACACACGACAGCTCGATGACGCCCTCGAACTCCGATCCAGCCGAGTGTCGAGGGAGAGTTCCACAAGACGACGGCGTGATGACGATCTTGATGTTCTATCGTAGCAGGCTTCGCCTAAGCTTCACGCACGATATGACCGAGGTGGAATATGGTGGAAGGGGCACCGACACGGCTAAGGAACGATCCGAGATCAACTTGTGTGTCCATGGGGTGCCCCTGCCCCTCAGATATAAAGGAGTGGAGGAGGGAGGGCGGCCTCTACTATGGCGCACTGGGAGTCCTACTCCCACCGAGTAGGATTCCCTTCCTAGTCCAACTAGGAGTCCTTCCATGTATTAGGAGTAGGAGACTAGGAAGGGAGAGAGAAGGAAGGAAGGAGGGGTGCGGCCCCTCCCTAGTCTTTTTTGGGGGGGGTTTTTTTTGGGGGGGGCCCCCCAAAAAAAAACCTTTTGGAAAAAAAACCCAAATTTTTTTTTGGGGTTTTTTTTTAAAAAAAATTTTTTTTTAAACAACCTTTTTCCCTTTTTGGAAAATTTTTTTTTAAATTTCTGGGGGGGGCCTTTTTAAAAAAAGGGGGGGGTTAATTTGGATTTTTTGGGCCCAAAAGGGGGGGCCCCTTAAAAAAAAAAAAAATTTTGGGGAAAAAGGGGGGGAAAAAAAAAAATTTTTAAAAAGAAATTTAAACCCCCCCCTTTTTTTGGGGGAAAAAAAAGGCCCCCTAAAAATTTTTTCCCTTTTTTGGTCCCCGGGGTTTTTTTTTTTTTTAAAATGGGTTTTTTGGGTTTTTTTAAAAAAAGGGGGTTTCCCTTTTCCTCGGGGTTCAAAAAATTTTTTTTAAAAAAGGGGGGTTTTTCCAAAAATTTTTTAAAATTTTTTTTTTTTTAAAAAAATGGGTTTTGGGGGAAAACTTTTTTTCCCCCCCAAAAAAAAAATTTTTTTTTCCGGGAAAATTAATTTCCCCCCCCCTTTTTTTTTTCCTTCCAAACCTTTAAACCCCGGAAAAACCCCACAAATTTCCCTTCAAGAAGAACTTTTCGCCCAATGAATCCTTACCAAAGGAAACCCAATTCTTCATGGAAACCAGATGAATTGTTGTTGAGCCCATCGACAACATCCCTATCTTCTCCATGACTTTGTTGGACATTAAGCTAGTGTTGGAAATTTTGTAAGCAATGCTTTCGTGATCCGCTCATGAAGCTTATGCTTGGATGGAAGAAGTGACTTTCTCTAGTTCATGTGCATTTGATGCAAGTTGTCGCGCGTGAATTTGAGAGAGCTTGTTTTACCTCCCTTGAATCATCCCAAGTCACCATGTATTCGCATGTAAGTATTCTATGGTTTGGTAGATTAATTACCTCCATTCTATATGTGTCCCTAGCACACCAAGACACCGTTGATTTGTTCAAGATAAAGGAGTTCTGCTCTAAGATAAATTCTTTGGACTTCCACACGGAGACTTCGATATCATTAATGATGGTTTCTACAAGAACTTGGTAGTGTTTCATTGTAAGACTACCATGTGGTCATGCTTGTCCGGGAAGGTGTTCACATGTTTGTAGCGGAACCCGCCATGTTTAGGAGCTTGCTATCGAAGTTCATTTCGAGAATCTCGCAACATCTCACGATTTGTGTTGCAAAATTTCATTTTCTTTCCGGACATGCCGTCCTGAATATTCGTTGCCAAAGATCCGAATCAAAGTGATATGATGGTTGGAACTTTTCCAAGATCTATGAGGTATTCTAGCGATCGATGTTTTGGTGACACACCAGCCAAGATCTATTATTGTAGCATCTGACCATTAAATTTACCATCTTCTCCATGAGGATGTTAAAGCGACTTATTCTAGAAGTTGTTCCTTATGGATCCTTTGTCTTCCAAAGTCCCACCCATACTTGATGGCAATACTAATGTTTTAAGTATGACTGCAGGTATGTAGAACATCAAGGAGAACATTAGAAGCGGAGTGCTAAATGTCTCTCACGATCATCCAGATTTTGTTTCCTTGGCTTCGCTTAAGGTGAAATCTGAGAAAGTGTTGTCTTCCTTTGTATCCGCATCCTCCACCGTATTCGCATGGTAGTATGTTGTGTTGCTGTGATCCTCGACACGGATATTGGTAAACCTTGATGAATATGGAAATGCTCAAGTTCTTGAGAGCACGACAAGCACTAGGTGCTATCAGAGTTACCAACCGATTGCTTCCAGCTTCTCGGTTATGCTATAAATTTTCAACAATGGACCCACCTCTCACCTGCTGAGCCTCTCCTCACTACTAAAATCATTCCTTGTGTTGTTTTCAACAAGGTAGTCCACATCGCTCATTCTAGTCCGAGTATGCCATTCCCACCGAATCCACTCCAAATAATTGCTCGAGAATTGCCCTAGGCTGGTTTAGAGAGTCTCAATGATCCCTATATCAAAGGTACTTCTTTTGCCACTTAGGTAATAACTCCACTAATCACCCTCCTCCAAGATGTTCCGCTATGGTATCATGGCAACTCAACTCCTCACTACGCTGACAACCGCTCACCACCTCCTTGAGTGCGGAATGGTTGTCTACCTAGTGAGCCTCGCCATATGTTTCACTCCATCCTTCAGATGTGCTTCGTGGTCTCACTCGAGAGATGTTGCTATGCCTCGCTCGTGAGCTGATCCTAAGTTGTTTGATCTTCGAGAAGAACGATTCTTTTAGAGTCTTTCCTTTCTCTCGCTGTCATGTTAGTTGGAGTTCTCGTGAGCAAGGCATCAAGATAATGATGGTGATTGAATCAACGCTTTATGAAGGGCAACCCGATCTTGAAGATTGTGTTAGGTCGCTGCGCCCCTTCGCTTTACTTCCTCACGCTTGAATCTCGGATGAGATTCTTGTTTAGTGGGGTGAGTTGTCACATCCCTAGCTTCCGCTATGCCTAGTGCTAGCATCCGTGTTGCATCATGTTTAAATTTCAGCTTAAACTTGAAATGGGGATTGCCTAAACCCTAGCATCAAAGGAATTCACTAGGTTCAACTAAAATATTTTCAAAGGAATCCAAATGGCTTCCAAAATGTTCATCATTTCTCGAAAATGCTAGAACCATAACCGTAGGTGTCGCACATTTTCCATGACATATTTGGTCACCGAATTGAATCATATAGTATTTGCAATTGGGCATTTAAATGCTATATATTATTTTAATTGCTCAATTAATTTTGAACTTAATGTGGGCTGCTAGGAATAATCCTAACAGAGCCCACAACTATTTTCGTGGATTTTGGAAACGCTTTTGTATTTTTTAATAAAGCCACAAAGATTACGTAAAATAGAAAACAGGAAATAAAAGAGAGAGAGAGAGAGAGAGAGAGAGAGAGAGGCTTACCCTGGCGCCACCTAGTGCCAAACCTGTCGGCTCCACCTCAGCCCACCGCCTCCAAATGAGCCGCTTGGCTCGGCCAGCAGCAGTGCTCGACGCCGCACCAGAGTGTGCCACGCAGTCTGCCCGCCACCGCCTCCTCCCGCCGCTTTGCCGCCTGGTCGGTCACCCACCTCCCCGAGCTCACAGACATGCCCTCTCCTCCCTAGCTCCTCTCCTCGCTTCTCCTGCACTATGGCCGACGCCATCGAGCCGCACTGCTGCTGTAGTCGCGCCTCCATCGTCTGCAAGCGCCACGCCACCGTGTCAAGGAGCTCCGCCGCCCTCCGCTCCTTCGAGCAATGATAGTGCGTTATATTGACTAGAGGGGGGGTGAATAGGCGATTTTTATGAATTCTTCACTGAGCAATTTGCCGTGAGGAAATTCCTTAGCTAAGAACTACTAGCAAATGAATAAGTACTAAGTAAGCATAATAGAATACAAGCATGGTCATCAAGATGAAATGAAGACAAGCATCGAGTACGAGAGCGAATCACAGATAACACAAGGTGAAGACAAACAAATCAAGAAATTGATCTCGAGGAAATTGAGAAAGTCTTCAACAAGTCTTCAAGCATAGATATGAACAAACACTCAACACAAGAATGAGGAAATGAAAGGGTTGAGGAAATAGAACCGCTAGGTTGGTGAAGACAATGATTTGGTAGACCAGCCCAATCGCTGCTCCTCGCTTGTACGTCTGTTGAGCGGCCGAGTATTTAAACTCGAGGACACACACCCTGACACCCAAGCCGCTAGCACGCAGCTCAGACACTCACCTCACCAGATTCTCCTTGAACTAAGGTCACATGCACTCGCCCAATCACTGTGGTAAGTCTTCAAAGCGACTTCCAAACCTTCACAGACTTGGTCACTCGACGATCCACAATTCCTCTTGATGTTTCTAGACCATGACGCCTAACCGCCTAGAAGAAGCACGCCTTCAAAGGTAACAAGCGCCGGATCCACGCAGATCAATTTCTTCAGTGATGCTCAATCACTTTGGGTTTGTAGGGTTTGGTTTGGGTTTTCTCACTCAATGATTTTCGCCAAAGTCCCTGAGGATGGGTTGCTCTCAAATGACAAGTGTCAAGTTCTTCAAGCAGCCAACCAGCTAGTGGTTGTAGGGGTGGCTATTTATAGCCTAGGAGCAGCCCAACATGATAAGACATAAATGCCCTTCAATGATATGACCGTTAGGTGGATAAGATATTTTGGGACAATACAAGAAGACAAGAACGGTCGGAAATTTGACTCTCAAATTCCTCGTATTATCATGTTCTCATTATGTAGGCAATTCAAGACTGGCGGAATTCATAACTCCTCGTCGAATAAATTCATCAACACTAGAAGAACTTGCTCTCACATCAAGAAAGTGATCGAATCAGTATGAGATTTCCAAAGGCTTCACTCAAGGGATTGGTAGGTGTAGGATTTTGAGTTGAGCATCACATGGAAATTTTTCCTTAGTATTTCCTCACCCCTTTAACAAAGATGGTGTTTCCTATGACTCAAGAAAGAGAAAATGAAACTACGAAAACAAAAGTCTTCACGCTTCATGTTCCACAAATGAATACCAAGTCTTCAAGGTCACACCAATTTCTTCACTTTCAAAGTCTTCGTAAAGTCTTCGTAATATCAAAGTCTTCAATAAGAACTTCATTTTTAGGGTCGATTTTCCTCAGAATATCAAACTCCTCATAGACTTATAGACCTGTGTACACTCACAAACGATTAGTCCCTTAACCTATAAGTCTTCAATACACCAAAATCACTAAGGGCACTAGATGCACTTACAATCTCCCCTTTTGGTGATTGATGACAATATAGGTTAAGTTTTCAGGGATAAATGTATGAAGTGTAAACAATGATATTGAGGAATTTGATAGCAAGATATAGAAGAACTCCTCAAGATGTGCATAGTGAGGAATTTATGCTTGAGGCAATGCACATTTGAAGAGTTGAATCATGGAGATCTCCCCTATATCTTGTAATTCATACACGATTTGATATATAATATGAAGAATTTGAAATGCATGATGAAATATGGTGCCTCGATGAGATTCAAGAGATGCGGCAATGTCATTAACGAGGAATAAGCATGCAAAGCATAATGCAACAAAAGTATCAACAAGACTATCGGGTTTAAGATTACAACTCGATCCAAATAAAAGTTTCAAGAACGAGAGTTGTAACTTAAAAAATGCCCTTAATATAGACCCGCTTGAAGACTAACTCAGATTTCTCCCTTTGTCATCAAATGACCAAAAGGATTGAAACCGAGGACTAACGCCTCAAGAATTTCAAGTCGATGGAGGAGCGCCATTGTCGGGTTGTTTGTTGTAGCAGGGCTACCGCCGCAGTTTCGTCCAAATCTTCATTCTCATCGCTGTCACGCGATGAAGAATAAGAGCTGGCCACCAAAGGAGGAACTTCAACCTCTTGAGTTTCTTCTCGAGGAGGCGCAGACTACCAAATTCTTCCTTGAGACCCATAGTCTTCGCTTCTTCAAACTTATAGACATGAGTGAGGACAGCCCAAAGCGGTTGAAGGTTTCATGAAGGTAGTATTGGTTCTTCTTCACCGTGATTGTGTGTTGAGGTCATATTGTGAAGAAGTGCACCAAACCGACGCTTACCCATTTGTGATTGCGATCAACCTTCCGATGAAGACCGAGGAGTAACTCATATCACCATCACCCCGGTGTCGTGGGCTTGAGGATTTTGTATCGAGGTATTTATGCAGAAATAAGTCATGTGTGGCGTAGTCGCCATTGGTAGAGTAAGATGCAGCCTTGTAAATTGACCATCCAATGGACGAATGTTTTCATCGATCACAAAGAATGCTTTGCCTTTATCATCACCGATGAAACCGTCTGCTTGAGGACTTCAATGGGAGGCAAGTAGCTACCGTGGTTCAGAGTGTCACTTTGTAATTCAAAGGAAGATCTTGCCTCGATGAATCTCATAATCCAAGGCGATAGGGCTTCAAATAATGGTGACATAGCAATATTGCCTAGAGTTCTCATGAAGAAATCATGGAAGTTGACGGAACGCCATGAATGATGTTGAAAAGCATATTCTTCATGATGCCAACGACTTCTTCATCATTTGAGTCGTGGCCTTTGATAGGACTCATTGTCTTCGCTGTAATGCGATAGACATCCGAGGCACATAGAGTAATTCCTTGACGAGGAATTTGGTTCATGGGGCTCGCCCAGCTTCAAAGGCTTCATGAGCACTTGCATATAGTGATTTATCGCCAGTGGTCACCGAGGTGCAACGTAATCGCCATGGGGAGGATTGAGAGGAAGGACACGGCAATTCACTTGGTCGGTGCCTTGTAGTGAGTGTTTTCAATATCCAATCCAACACCCATGAGTTGACATCTTCACGCCTCCAAAGGATATGCAAGGTCGCAGAGAACTCAAGAATGAGTTCTTCATTCCAATCGCAAATGTCCGTGCAGAAATTTAGTAATCCCGCATCGTGAAGAACACCGAGGACTGCTCAAGCATGGCAGAGATTCCATGTCCACGTGAGGAATATGTGCATGATCAAGATTTTGTCTTTGTCAAACAAGACAGAGGAATAGAAGTTGGCCCGACTAGCTTCAGACACGCCTCTTCCTTATGCGAGCAGAGTCATAGGGTTGTAGTTAGTGAAGAATACATGCTCGCAAAGAAGTCTTCAGCCTTGAACTTCGCTTGCTTGAGAACGGATTCTTTGGCTTTGCTAGAGGGGTGTCTGAGTTGCATCACCACCTCAGAATCGCGAGCTCAGTTCTTCAAAGCTAAGGAATTTCTGGTTCCTCTTCATGTGCAACCCGAGGATCAGCAAGAAGAGGTTCTTCAAAGACTAGCGGCTGGAATGTCTTCATGCACAGAGGGAGGGTTGAGTTTCTTCACAGCCCATTTGAACTGCTAAGCAGGGACCGAGGAATCTGCTGGGTAGGAGTGAAGAGAGGAGTATTGGGATGCCGACTTTCCCAAAAGTCATCATTCATCACAGGTGTGGTGCATCCTATATCCACATCTTCATCTTCACTTCTCAACACCAGCCTCTTCACCTGTGAACTCGAGGCATAGGTGAGGAAATGATCGGCGCCAAGGGATTTCGCCCACTTCAATTTCTTCATCCATCTCGCTCGACGGCAATGAATGATTTCTTCATCGATCCGCTTGGGATCTCATAGTCTCTCCAAAAGGAACAAGGTCCTTGATGGCATGGAGGAAATTGGAACAAGATCAATAGGATTTTCAAATGAGCTGGTCATTGGCTTCATTTTCTTTGCAACCAAGAATTTGACGCAGCTGATGCCTTTCGCTTTTTCATCAAGCTCGCTTTCAGCCTTGGTCTTTCACATCGAGGCGATGGAAGAATTGGAGTTGGTGTAGGCGCGAGAGGAGCCGAGGAATCTGGTTGATTTTTTTTAGGCGAACTCGATGCAGCTTGTTCGATCTTCTTTCTTTTTCAGCGCACCACTAGTGGATGCCCCGCAATTTCTTCCGGGCTGGAATTTCTTCATCAGCCTCGAACTAGCATTTTCTTCAAAGAAATGAAAGTCATCAGGGCTGAAGATTAAGAGTCTACACCAAGATTTTCTTGTTGTGATGGGGCTGCAACATTTGTGAATTTCTTCGTCAGTTGACGAATCTCACTTTAGCTCCTTGCCAATCAAGATAGTAGGCATCAAAGTCTTTGCCGAGGGCTTGAATTTCAGATCGAGCCCGAGAAGTTCCTCGTGTCATTCTCGACAACGTTATTCTTCAAGAGCCTTTCTCAGATTGAGCTTTCTTGATCTCTTGCCTTTTTCAAACTTCCATTTCTCCTCACCGATGAAATGGGTCAAGATGTGACTTTGACCAGAGGTCGATGAAAATCGCATAGGGGTGTTAGGATCCTTGTGCCGAGGTCAATGTAGTCGAGGATCTTCCTCGATCCAAAAGCAAAGGGCACAGATGTGCCTTTGGCTCTAGCGGCCTTCATTTGTCCTGCTCTCGATGATTTTCGCAAGTTCATAATCGTGAGGCTTCATCATCGAGGGCACATGGAACACGACTGCTTTTCTTTTGACTTGGCCGAGGACCTCGGCCCATTGTTGCTTTAGTCTTCAACAAAGGTGGGGCCTCGATGAGGAAATTGGTGCAGCCGAGGAACTTGTTCAAACACCAGAGGCAATCGAGAAACCAGCAGTCCTTTGACATGTAGCCGATGCACATGAGCCGAGGACTTTGAAGGAGCTGCCGAGGACTTTGGTGGAGTAGTAGCAAGCAGGAGGAATTTGCCGTGAGGGCATTGCCGAGGAACTTGGCCGTGAGGGCGCTGCTGGTGAAGCACTTGGCTTACGAAAGCAGCTGCTTTGGCATGGATTTCTCGGCTCGACCGAGGCCTCAGAAAGCAGTGGCAGCGGCGTAATCCTCAATGAATTTATTCACCGCCTCCTTGGCTTGTCTTGCCAATTTAGCTTGGCGCTTAGCCCATTCTTCAGAAAGTCCACACCACGCTTGATGCTGGTGGGGTCAGCTTGGCCAAAGCCAATGGAGTCTTGGGCATGGAGGATTGAGGGCTAATTTCTCATGTACTTTGGAGTCACATATCTCAGATTCCTCCATTCCCTTGCCCATCCCTGCTCAATCTCTTCTCAGATGAGCACCTTGTGCTGATTTTTGTTTTATTTGCCAAATTTTGCTTCATCGTGTGCAATAGTCAAGATAAATTTCTCGTGGATTTCAAACGCAATCATAACCTCGTGTTTCTTTCCTCCTTTCTCATGCTTATCATTCGCCATATTCTTCATTGAGGAATTTGAGCAATCGAATTCTTCGAAGAAGTATGCAGTTTTTCTTAGAGGAACACCGCAAATGAGTTAAGTTGATGAGAACCTAGTGATTCAAAGAAGCAGATATGAGTACCGTGAACATGAGTATAGGTGCGAGGAATTTGGAGAGGTCATATGCTTCGTAAGGTTTTTCAAAAGAACCAGTTTTGAGGAATTTGACCAGATGAACTTGAGGAATTTCACTAAGCTGCTCTTGTCTTAGGTTCCAGAGTTGTACAGATCAAGATCCACACAATTAGGGAATCTTGAAGAAAATGATTGCTTAGAGAAACAAATCAAGTTCATATGATGTGTGAGGTGTTCATATGTATGAAGATTTGAAGAATAAACACCTTTGAAGATTTTCAAGAAAGTTTGAGAATCAAAGTGAGTAATAAAAGTAACTTTTAATTACCCGGTGAAGAACACGATTTAACCGAGAAGAACAGATGTGAAGTTCGTCAGTTAGATCTCCCACGCCCTAACTTGGCAGAGGAAGACAGCTACGGCGCAAGCGGGCGGAGTGAAGATTTCCGCGTCGGCGTGAGTACGACGGCGACGAGGTCGAGGCAGCAAGCTCTTCCTCACCGGGATTTATGGAGAAGGGCGGCGCTTAGGGTTTGAGGAGCTCGAGTGAGAGAGTAGCGACGAAAGTAGTAAATGAAGTGAGGAAGGGAGAGGGCATTTATAGACACGGTAAAAACTGTTCGCTCAAGATTTGGGACTAACGTGTCCTCGCCCTTTCTCCTTCTCGCGACATGTGTCACCCACGATCTGTAGTTGAGATCGTACGATCATGGATGAATAGAATAAAGCATTGGGATGCGGAACGGTTTGAGCGGCAAAACCGAAAATTTGGATAAGATTTGTTTTAAAGTTTCGCTCGCAATTTCTTCAAATTGACAAGGACACAAAGGAAGATTTTGAACGAAGTTTCAAATAGAACACACATGAAGAATTTGTGAATAGATTGGGTTGAGTATAGCATAGAGGGGAAGGGTCCATCACATTCACTTAGCGTAAAAAGCAACTTGAAGAAATAGCTATAAGTGAATGTCAGAGAGGACATAAACTCGAAGATTTTGCAAAGTTGAAGAATTTGAAAACTCAAGAATTTCAAAACTGAGGAAAACTCAAATTGAAGATTTTCAACTTTTTGTGGTGGCGTGACTCCATCAGATAAGAATGATGATTTTGCATACACCGCGCATAATTATCGAGGGTTCTCGAGAATCAAATTCTTCATTAATTTCTTCACACTTAGAGTGTTATTCTTCATTGATTGAAGAAAATGTTTCTTCATGTGTTGCACATCTAAGTCATCAATTTTGCATAAGTGTCGTGGTGTGTGTCATTTTCAAAGAACATTCAAGATTCTAAGATATTTAGCTCACACCGCAACTTGCTAAATCTCTTCTCATCCAAGGGCTTAGTGAAGATATCACTAGTCGTTCTTCATTTCACGCGCTCGATGGAGATGTCGCCTTCAACACATGATCACGAAGAAAATGATGATTTAATCAATGTGCTTTGTCTTCGAAAGTGCTGAATCGGGTTGTGAGCAATCTTGATGGCACTCTCATTGTCGCAGAGGAGAGGCACATTCTTCACGCTGACGCCATAGTCCTTGAGTGTTTGCTTCATCCAAAGCAGCTAACAAAGAAGAGCCAGAAGAATGTATTCAGCTTCCGCAGCAGATAAAGGATACACAGCCTGCTTTCTTCGAGGACCAATGCATCAAAGATCGTCCGAGGAAATGACAAGTGCCGATGTTGACTTATGGTCCACACGATCACCAAAGATAGTCGAGTCGTAATATCCAATGAGATAAAAAGTAGAGCCCTTAGGGTACCATAATCCTAGTGTTGGTGTGTGAGCTAGATATCAAGAATATGCTTCACATCTTTATGGTGTGATTCCTTCGTGCAACTTGAAATCGGGCACACATGCAAACACTAAGCATTATATCCGCCTAGATGCACATAAGTACAATAAAGAACCAATCATGGAGCGGTATACCTTGTGATCAAGTCAATACCATTTTCATCTGCATAGATGGCCATTTGTGGGCATAAAATTTTGACGCTTTTGCAATCTTGCATGCCGAATTTCCTCAAGACATCTTTGAGGTATTTCTCCGAGATATGAATATGCCATTGCGTTGTCGATTTAATTTGAAGACCTAAGAAGAATTTCAACTCTCCCATCATAGACATTTGATATTCTTCACTCATCATATAGGTAAATTCATCACTATAACATTGGTCAGTACAGCCAAAGATAATATCATCAACGTATATTTGGCACACAAACAGTTCACCATCATAAGATTTAGTAAAGAGAGTAGGGTCGAGTAAACCGGGTGTGAAGCCATTCTTCATGAAGAATTCTTTCAATGTATCATACCACGCCCGAGGGGCTTGCTTGAGGCCATAGAGGGCCTTATTAAGTCTGAAGACTTTGTCGATTCTTGGATCTTCAAAACCGGGGTTGAGCAACATATACTTCTTCCTCAAGCTTACCATTGAGGAATGCACTTTTCACATCCATTTGATATAAGATGATATCATGATGGTTAGCATAAGCAAGTAATATGAGAATAGCCTCAAGTCTAGCAACAGTGCAAAAGTTTCATCGAAATCAATTCCTTCAACTCCTGTGTAGCCTTGAGCTACCAATGTGCCTTATTCCTCACCACATGGCCATTTTCATCTTGCTTGTTATGTAGATCCACTTTTTGCCAATGATATTATGCTTATGCAGGATCTCGACGTTGACCAGTTCCTGCACATTGTTGAGCTCGAATCGATGTAATTTTCTTGCATAGCCTCGAATCCACTCCTGCTCCAAAATGCTTCATCTACCTTAGTGGGCTGTGGATAGAGACAAAAGCATAGTGCCCACAAAAGTTAGATAAATGTGAAGCTTTTGAGCGTGTGAGAGGACCTCGTGCTCTAATGTCATCGATGATCTTTCCACTTGCACTTCTTTTGCAACGCGAGGATGAGCTGGTTGTCGCCGAGGAGTTTGATCAAGATTTTCTTCAAAGACCATTTTCCTTAGCATTTTCTTCAGATGCATCACTGACGCTCTTCATGAATCGAATGAATTCTTCAAAGAGATTCTTCAAGAGGAATGACATCCTCGCTGTTTTGAACTTGATAGAATCCTCAGTGATGGTTCATCTAACACGAAGGTAGGTGCTCTTTGCAGCCATTAGTTTCATTGAACCGCACATCTACAAAGGTCAACAATCTTGTGAAGGACAATGTCAAGACTCAGAGGTGTGTGAGTCCTTTCCGTAACCAAGCATAAACCTTCATGTGCTTTCGTGCAAATTTAGAATTGTGGTGAGGATCTCTAATCCAACATTTAGCACCGAGGACTTTGAAATAACTCACATTGGGTTTCTTGTCAAGGAGGAGTTCATAGGCCGCCTTCTTGAAGAATTTGTGAAGATATACTCATGATGATGTGGCACACAAGATCAATTGCATCAATCCAAAAACGATGAGGCGCTTTTGTATTCATCAAGCATAGTGTGAGCCATCTCAACAAGAGTTCTCGTTTCTTGCGCCCACGACGCCCATTTTGCCGAGGAGTATAGGGAGCAAATAACTCATGAGTAATACCAAGTTCATCAAGATAGTCATCAAGACCGAATTTTGAACTCAGGCCCATTGTCACTTCGATGTGCTTGATCTTCACACCAAAGTTGGTTGAAGCCCTCGAGGAAAAACGCTTGAAGACTTCCCAGACCGACTTTTGCCTTTGTCAAGAAGATGATATGCTTCAGATGTGACGGTGATAAGGGAGCATCCATCAATAGATTCTTGTCACCAAATATGTGATTCAGACATCCACTATCGAGGACCCACTCTGGCTTTTGGGTTGATCATCCCGCAGATGAATTAGTGTAGCTAATAACTTCATATGCTTCATTTGTGAAGAATATGATATCAAGTTCATCGATGAATTTCATCAATCAAGAAATGTGATATAGCAAGAGGAGGACGCAGGAAATGAAGGTTCATTTCATCATGATTCGCCTCAAGGCCCTTTCAGCAATTTTGTCAGTCCCCATGTAAGTGCATCTAGTGCCCTTAGTGATTTTGGTGTATTGAAGACTTATAGGTTAAGTAACTGATGTGTTTATGAGTGTACATGTGTCTATAAGTCTATGAGGAGTTTGATATTTACAGAGAAAATCGAATTCTAAAAATGAAGTTCTTCGATCAAGACTTTGTCATTTCAAGACTTTCTCAAGACTTTGAAAGTGAAGAAATTGGTGTGACCTTGAAGACTTGATATTCATTCGAGGAATATGAAGCGTGAAGACTTTTGTTTTCGTAGTTTCATTTTCTTTCTTGAGTCATAGGAAACACCGCATCGTTAAAGGGGTCGGGAAATACTAAGGAAAATTTCCATGTGATGCTCAACTCAAAATCCTACACCTACCAATCCCTTCGAGTGAAGCCATTGAAATCTCATACAGCTCACCAAATTCTTCAAAGGATGAGACGCAGTTCTTCCGGTCATCGATGACTTTGCTCGATCGAGGAGTTAGGAATTCGCCAAAGGTAATTGCCTACACAAAGGAGGAACATGATAGCCCCGAGGAATTTGAGAGTCAAATTTCCGATCGCTGTCGTGTCGCTACCGCTGTCCCAAAATATCTTATCCACCTAACGGTCATATCATTGAAGGGCATTTATGTCTTATCATGTCGGGCTGCTCCCTAGGCTATAAATAGTCGCCTCACAACCACTAGCTGGTTGGCTGCCCGAGAGAACTTGACACTTGTCATTTGAGAGCAACCCATCCTCCGAGGACTTTGAGCGAAAATCATCAAGTGAGGAAAATCCAAAACCAAACCCCACAAACCCAAAGTGATTGAGCATCATCAAGAAATTGATCCTCGTGGATCCGACGCTTGTTACCTTTGAAGACTCGTGCTTCTTCCGCACGGTTAGGCGCCAAGGTCTAGAGCATCCAAGAGGAATTGTGGATCGCCGAGTGACCAAGTCTGTGAAGGTTTGGAAGTCACCAAGACTTACCACGAGTGATTGGACGAGACCCACGTGGTCTTAGTTCAAGGAGAATACGGTGAGGATCGGTGTCCCGAAGTTGCGCTCGAGATCGGGTGTCCGGACTGTGTCCTCGAAGTTTAAATACTCACCGCTTCCAACCAGACGCATAACCGAGACAAAGAAGCTTGAACTGGTTTACCAAATCATTGTCTTCACCAACCACCGGTTCTATTTCCTCAACTTTTCCATTTCTCATTCTCAGGTTGCATGTTGTTCATATCTGTGTTTGAAGACTTTGATCAAGACTTTCACAAATTCCTCGCTCAATTTCTTCACCGCTTGTCTTCATCTTGTTATCCCCGTGTTTACGCTTTCGCATTCGCTCTTAGTCTTCATTTCATCATGCCGACTATGTGTGCATCCTGTTATGTTTACTCGAGTACATATTCCGCTGCAAGTAGTTCTTCGCTAAGGGATTTCTCACCAAAGAAATTCCTCGCTGAAGAATTCATAAAATCGCTTATTCACCCCCTCTAGTCGATATAACACACTTTCAATTGGTATTAGAGCAAGGTACCCCTTGTTCTCGGTGATTTTGGTTTAACCACCGAGTTCTAGTTATGTCGACCGCAGTATGAAGAAAGTGACATGCCCTATCTTTGACGGTCATGACTATCCCAAGTGGAAGGCCATGATGAAGAAGCTGCTCATGGCAAAGAACAAAGGAGTCGTGGACCGTCACCGAGATTGGTCTTATCGATGGCGCAAGTGGCGAATGCCGATGATATTCGCAAGTACACTTGATTTGATATCATTATGGCGATATCATCCGCCCCGCCTATCCAGAGACCAATTTCGCTAATTATGCATCTTGGTAATTCAAGCTCATCCGGGACCGAATCTTCGATGTCTATGAAGGTCATCGAACTCGTTATGATCCCCGGTTTGAGGACTTCAAGGAATCTCTCAAAACGATGACTTTCGAGCCGTAATCATCATGTTCGTGATCTTGTCTTATGGCAAACGGTGCCGAGGTAACCAATGCTCCTCATCCGAAGTCTTGTAATGATGAATCTGATAACGAGGAGTCCGATAATGATGAACTGGATGATGACATTGAATCCTCGCTATACTAAACTCATTTATGCTGCCACTAAACAACAAACGGTTTTAGAACAAACTCAAGATATGCTAGAAAGAAGTGATAATATGTTGCAAGAAAGAAATGGATCACTCAAAAGCATTGGGTGAATGTCTTCGAGAATTCACTCCAAGTTTGACGCCTTCAAGATCAACATAATACCCTCTTGATCGATCATGAGAAGCTTTCTTGAAGCTATTCAAAGAAAGGAAGATCTTGAAAAGCTAAGAGTGTGTTATGAAGATCTTCGTAAGGAGCGCGATTCATTACTAGCTCAACAAATCAGCGCTTCTCGTGAAGAATTTGTTCCTCCATGCTTAAAGTGCATTGAACGTGAATCGCTTAATTCTTCACCAATGTTCAAATGCTTCAAATGTTACAAATTCTTCATCCGCTCGCCATCACTAATTCCTCATCCGAGGACATTGCTAGTATCACCGACAATGCAGGTTGAAGGAATTGTACATGACAGCATGTACAAAAGCCTCAAAGGGCATCGACACTTTGTGATGTGCTCAAAAGCGATTCTCAACAAAACCCTAGGAAAGAGGGTATTGCCTTTGAGAGGAAACTCAATGTCGATGGAACATATTGAAGCCCGAGCAAGATCCCAAAACCTCATGGGTTGTCGCAAAGGGACCTCCAGCTGATCCATCTAACTTATCCGCTTTACATGTGAATCTTCTCATTCTTCCGATGAGTCATTTGACTCCAACTATAAACTGCTCAAAAATCGAATGGTGAAGTATTTGCTAGATATGTTGGCACTAATCGCAGAACGGTTCCCTATGAAGAAAATCTGGTTCCCAAAAGTTGTGTTGAAAGTCTTCAGTGAATGTCCTCATGACACCACCCGTGAAGAACAGAACCCCAGATCAAATTCTTCATATGGACCAAACTCTTCATATGGATCCAAGTCCTCATATGGACCAAATTCTTCACGAGGATCAAATTCTCACCGGATCAAAGTCCTCATATGATTATCATCGTATAACAAATCTGTCTCGCAGGTAGAGCTAAGGGCTATGAATATGTGCATTATTCTTCAAACCATTATGTTCATAAGTCCTCAAGAATTACTCGCTTATTCATATGCTTACCCTAACCCTCCTATGCTGCTTAAATGGTTTGGCATCTTTGCCACCTTTCTCACATGGTGCTCGCAGATGATGAACTCTTTGCCACCCTCCGTATGTGGGTGGTAAAGAAAAGAACTAATCTTCTCGCAGGTCAGTCTCCAGACGCGTTTCTAACATCCAAGAATTTGTCGGGACCCGACAAAATGCTCGAAAGGACGCAGTAAATCATGATGAAATGAACTTTCATTTCACACGCCCTCATATCGCTACAACTGTTTATCGCTTGATGAAATTCATCCGATGAACTTGATGTCATATTCTTCACCGATGAAGCATATGAGATTGTAAGTTACACTAATTCATCCGCAGGATGATCAACCCAAAACCACCGAATGGGTCCTCGATAGTGGATGTACAAATCACATGACCGGTGACAAGAATCTATTGATGGATGCTCCTTATCACCATCACCTCAAGCATATCATCTTTGATGACAAAGGCAAAAGTCGTATTGGGTCTTGTAAGGTTGCTATTTCTAAGGATAAGCACATGGACAAAGTCATGCTTGTTGAGTCCTTAGGATACAATCTCATGTCGGCCTCAATGCTTTGTGATCTTGATATGGTTGTTGTCTTTGGCAAATATCGCTGTGTTGTGATTATGGAAGTCGACAATTCCAAAGTCTTCAAGGCTTTAGGAGAGGAGATCTCAGATATTGTTGATTTCTACAGACCACAACCAGCCGTGTGTCTACTTGCAAAAGCTTCGTATATTGGCTATGGCATCGACGACTTGGTCATGCAGCATGAGGAATTTGAACACGCTATGTAAGAAGAAGCATGTCATTGGCATTGAGAATGTCAAATTCTCAAGGATCACTTATGCGGAGCATGTGAAGCCGAAAATGACCAAGGCCAAGCATCCAAATAAGACTATCATGACCACTACCCGCCCATTCAATTGCTTCACATGGACCTCTTCGACCTAACCATTATTCAATTGTCACTAATGATGCATCTCTATATGGTTTTGTCATTGTTGATGATTATTCTCGATATACATGGGTACACATTGTTACTTACAAACATGAAGTGTGAAGTCTTCAAACGATTTTCCTCGAGGGCTTCAACCAACTTTGGTGTGAAGATCAAGCATATCGGTGACAATGGAACCGAGTTCAAGAATTCTGGTCTTGATGCCTATCTTGATGAACTTGGTATTACTCATGAATTATCCGCCCCTATACTCCTCAGCAGAATGGCGCCGTGGAGCGCAAGAATGTAACTCTTGTTGAGATGGCTCGCACTATGCTTGATGAATACAAAATGCCTCATGCTTTGGATTGATGCAATTGATACTTCCCGCCACATCATCAACAGAGTATATCTTCACAAATTCTTCAAGAAGACTCGCCTATGAACTCCTCACCGACAAGAAACCCAATGTGAGTTATTTCAAAGTCTTCGTGCTAAATGTTGGATTAGAGATCCTCACCACAACTCTAAATTTGCACCAAAGCACATGAAGGTTTTATGCTTGGTTACGAAGGACTCGACACCTACAGTAGTCTTCAACATTGTTCTTCACAAGATTGTCGACATCAGATGTGCGGTTCGATGAAACTAATGGCTCGCAAAGAGAGCACCTACCTTCAGTGTTAGATGAACCAGCACCGAGGATGCTATCAAGCTCAAGGCAACCGAGGATGTCATTCCCATCAAGAATCGCTCAAGAATTCATTCCTGTTCATGAAGAACGCCGAGCTGATGCACCAAGAACATGATGAGGAAAATGATGTCAAGAAAATGCTGATCAAAATCCTCACGACAGCCCACTCATCCACGCTGCTGCAAAAGAAGTGCAAGTGGAGAAGATCATCGATGACATTAGCGCACCAGTCCTCTCACACGCCAAAAGCCTCACACTTATCTAACTTTTGTGGGCACTATGCTTTTGTTTCTATCTCAGAGCCCACTAAGGTAGATGAAGCATTTCGAGCCGGAGTGGATTCAAAGCTATGCAAGAAGAATTACATCAGTTCGAGTTGAACAATGTCCGGAATTGGTCAATCGCCTGCATCCTCGCAAGCATAATATCATTGGCACAAAGTGGATCTACCGCAACAAGCAAGATGAAATGGCCTTGTGGTGAGGAATAAGGCACGACTAGTAGCTCAAGGCTACACAAAGTCAAGGAATTGATTTCGATGAAACTTTTGCACCTGTTGCTAGACTTGAAGCTATTCGCATTTTACTTGCCTATGCTAACCATCATGATATCATCTTATATCAAATGGATGTGAAAAGTGCATTCCTCAATGGTAAGCTTGAGGAAGAAGTATATGTTGCTCAACCCCCAGGTTTTGAAGATCCCAAGAATCCTGACAAAGTCTTTAGACTCAATAAGGCTCTCTATGGCCTCAAGCAAGCCCCCAAGGCGTGGTATGACACACTGAAGGAATTCTTCGTGAAGAATGGCTTCACACCCGGTTCACTCGACCCTACTCTATTTACTAAATCATATGATGGTGAACTGTTTGTGTGCCAAATATATGTTGATGATATTATCTTTGGCTGTACTAACCAACGATATAGTGATGAATTTGTTTATATGATGAGTGAAGAATATCAAATGTCTATGATGGGAGAGTTGAAATTCTTCTTAGGTCTTCAAATTGCCAACAGCAAGAATGGCATATTCATATCTCAGAGAAATACCTCAAAGATGTATCGAGGAAATTCGCATGCAAGATTGCAAAGGCGCTAAAATTCCTATGCCCACAAATGGCCATCTATGCAATCGATGAAAATGGTATTGACTTCGATCACAAGGTATACCGCCCATGATTGGTTCTTTATTGTACTTATGTGCATCTAGGCCAGATATAATGCTTAGTGTTTGCATGTGTGCCCGATTTCAAGCTGCACCAAGGAATCACACCATAAGGTCTGTGAAGCATATTCTTCGATATCTAGCTCACACACCAACACTAGGATTATGGTACCCCAAGGGCTGCTTTTGATCTCATTGATATTCGACTCGACTATGCCGGTGATCGTGGACCGCAAGTCAACATCCGCACTTGTCAATTCCTGACGATCTTTGGTCCGTTGGTCCTCAAGAAACAGAATCGTATCACCGCTTCATCATCAAGTGAATACATTGATGTCGGCTTTTGTTGTGCTCAATCGCTTTGGATGAAGCAAACCTCAAGGACTATGGCGTAAATGTGAAGAATGTGCCTCTCCTTTGTGACAATGAGAGTGCCATCAAGATTGCTCACAACCCAGCTTCAAGACTCAAGACTAAGCACATCCAGATTCATCATCATTTTCTTCGTGATCATGTCTTGAAGGGCGATATCTCCATCGAGCATGTGAAGATCAAGAACAGCTAGCTGATATCTTCACTAAGCTCTTGGATGAGAAGAGATTTAGCAAGTTGCGTGTGAGCTAAATATCTTAGAATCTTCGAATGTTCTTTGAAAAGGACACACATCCTAACCCTTATGCGTAATTGATGACTTAGATGTGCAACACATGAAGAAACGTTTTTTTCAATCAATGAAGAATAACACTCTAAGTGTGAAGAAATTAATGAAGAATTTGATTCTCGTAACCCTACGACAATTGTACGCTGTGTCCAAATCATCATTCTTATACGGTGGGCTACGCCACCACAAAAGTTGAAAATCTTCAATTTGAGTTTTTCTTCATTTTTGAAATTCCTCAGTTTTTCAAATTCTTCAACTTTGCAAAATCTTCACCATCTCCGACGTTTTTCTTCATTGATATATATATATGAGTTTATGCCTCTACAAAGATTCACTTATTGCTATTTCTTCAAGTTGTGATTTCGCTAATGAATGTGATCGACCTTCCCTCTATGCTATACTCAACCCAATCTATTCACAAATTCTTCATGTGCGTTCTAATTGACACTGCTCAAAGTCTTCACCGTGTCCTTGACACCAAGAAATTGTAACTAAACTTTTAAACAAATCTTATCCAAGTTTTCGGTTTTACCATTAAACCGCTCCGCATCCCACGATGCATTAGTTTAATCACCCACGATCTTACACGATCTCATCTCGCGACAAGACATGGGTGACACATGTCGCGGAAGAAGAAAGGGCAGGGCATGTTCGTCCCAAAATCTTCGGCTAACAGTTTTTCACCGTGGCTATAAATACCCTCTCCCTTCCTCACTTCATTTACTCGCCGTCGCTGTCTCTCGCCGAGCTCTCCTCAAACCCTAGCGCCGCCGCTATTCCATCGCCCGTGAGGAAGAGCTTCACCGCTTCGACCTCGCTGTTGCCAGATTGCGCACCGCCATGAAATCTTCACTCCGCCGCAGAAGTCGCTCTCCTCTCGCCAAGTTAGGGCGTGGAGATCTAACGTGATTAACTTCACTACGCTCATCTCTGTTCGTCGTGTTCTTCAAGACGGTAATTAAAAGTCACTTTTATTACTCGCTTGATTCTCAAATCTTTTCGAAAATCTTCAAAGGTGTTTTTGTTCTTCAAATCTTCACATATGAACACCTCACACACATATGCTCCTTGATTTATCTCTAAGCATTCATTTCTTCAAGATTCTCAACCAGCGGATTTTCAACTGCATAACTCGAACCCGAGACAAAACGCTTAGTGAAATTCCTCAAGGCTCAACTGTCAAAATCCTCAAAACTTGTTCTTTGAAAAATCATCCGAGAACGATATGACCTCTCCAAATTCCTCGCACCTACACTGCTCACAGTACTCATGTCCGCCATCAATCACTAGGTTCTCATCAACTTAACTCATTTGCAGCTGCTCTCAAGAAAAACTGCATACTTCTTCAGAGTGCTCTATTGTTCAAATTCTCATCTAAAGAAAATGGCGTAAGGCAAGAGACCGCAGAAGGGAGGAAAGAAACCGAGGTCATGATCGCCTTTGAGATTCCCGAGGAAATATACAAAGATTATCTGACACCGATGAATCCAAGTTTGGCAAGGAGACTAAAAATCAGCGAAAGTGCGATTCAGAGGATAGAAAGAAGATGGGCACGAGAATGGAGGGAATATCGCTATGTTACTCCCAAGTACATGAGGAAATTCGCCTTTAAACCTCCATGCCCAAGAGCCCTTTGGCACTGCCAAGTCACGATCCCATCAAAGATCAAGCGTGGTGAAGACTTTCCAAGAATGGTCCAGCGCCAAGCCAAATTGGCAAGACAGCCAAGGAAGCAGTGAGGAAATTCAATGAGGATGTCATTGCCGCCGTCACCGAGCCTCGGTCAAGCCGAGGAAATCAATGCCAAGAAGCTCGCCGCAAGCCAAGTGCTTCACCATCGCCGCCTCACGGCCCCCAGCCTCACCGCCTCACGGCAAATTCTCGATCACATGCCACTCCAAATCCTCAAGATTCCTTCCAAGTCCTCAACACTGCATCTTGCAACATGTCAAAGGACTCAAGGTTTCAATTACTTCGTGTCTCAAAGAAGTTCTCACCGCACTAATGTCCTCAACAGCCCCACTCGCCAAGACAAAGCCACAAATGGACGCGTCCTCGCCAAGTCCAAAGAAGAAACAGTTGCATTCAACGTGTTCTCGATGATGAAGCTTCGATGAAGAACTTGCGTAAATCATCGAGACAGATCGACCAAGGCCGCTAGAGCCAAAAGAACAAATGTGCTCTCGCTCGATCCAAGAAGATCCTTGACTTCATCGACCTATGGCATCGGATCCAAACACTCCCATACCGGATCCGCCATCGACTCGGTCAAAGTCATATGTCAACCATTTCATCGTCAAGAGAAATGGAAATTTGAAAAGGCCCGTGAATTAAAGAGAACACAAGCCGTAAAGGAGAAGCTTCGAGGAAGAACATCATCAACTTGACTCAAGAACTTCTCAAAGCTCAATCTGAAATCCAAGCCCTCAAAGAAGGATTTCGATGCTTATAATGCTGATTGGCAAGGAGCCAAGGTGAGATTCACAATTTGACGAAGAAAATGACAACTGCTGCAGCCCCATCGCAACAAGAAAATCCTCAGTCAAGACTCGCCACTCGCTGAAGAACATGCCAAGATCGCTGATGACTTTCAAAGATGCCGATGAAAATACAAGTTCTGTGGCTGATGACTCCATTCCATCCGCCGAAGAAATTCTGTGGCATCCACTAGTGGTGCGCTCAAGAAATCAAGGAAACAGGCAATCGCACTAGCCATACCAAGAAACTGCTCCACATTCCTCTCCTCCCGCGCCAACACCAACTCCAATTCTTCCTTCGCTATGAAGTGAAGAAGACAAAGGCTGCAGAACAAGCTACAAAGTGAAGAAAAGGAAGGCATCACCAAGGCCAAATTCTTCGGCCGTGAAGAAAATGAAGCCAATGACCAGCTCACTTGAAAATCCTATTGATGCCATTCCCATCTCCTCCATGTCGCCTAAGGAAATTGTTCCTTATGGAGAAGATTACACGATCCCAAGCAGATCGATGAAGAAAATCAATCTGCTGCTACCTCGTAACAGCTTGATGAAGAAATTGAAGTGGAAGCGCCCTTCATCGCAAATATTTCTCACCCATGCCTCTTCACAAACCAAGAGGCAGGTATTGAGGAAATTGAAAAGAAGACGAAGACATGGATATTGGGTGCACTACACACTGATGAACGATGACTTTGGGAAAGTCAAGATCCCAATACTCCTCTCTTCACTTTGATTCTACAAGTTCCTCGCCCCTGCCACAACTGCTCAATTGGGCTCAAGAAACTCATCCCACATCGTCTGTCAACGAAGAAATTCTAGCCACTAGCGTGAAGAACCCATCACGATCCTCAAACTGCACAAGGAGAGGAACCAGAAATTCTCACCAAGAACCCGAGATCGCGATTCTAAGGTTGTGTTGCAAATCATCGATATTCCTCCGCCCAAACCAAGAATCCGCTCGAGCAAGCAAAAATTCAAGGTCAAGACTTTTTCCGAGCATGTGTTCTTCATCGCTATAATCCATATGACTCGCCAATGAGGAAAAGACGCTCGACTCCTACCAAGCAAACTTCTATTCCTCGTCGCTTTGACAAGGACAAGATCTTCACCATGAGCATATTCCTCATGTGGATATGGAATCACCGCCATGCTTCGAGCCAAGATTCGTGTTCTTCACGATGGCTATCAATTTCTACAATGATATCTCGTGGATCGAATGAAGAACTCATTCTTCGCTTCTATGCCACCGCGCACATCACCGAGATGTCAAGATATCAATTCATGGGTATCGGATTGATGACAGAGAATACTCACTACAAGGCACCAAAGAATCGAATTGCTTCGTGTCCTTCCTCTTGATCCTCCCCATGAATCTGCACGTTGCATCTACAATGATCACGAACTGTCTCGATCACTTTATGCAAGTGCTCATGAAGCCGCTGAAGCTGTGACAAGCCCTCGAACCAAATTCTCGCAAGAAATTGTTGTATGTGCCTCTGACCATCTATAGAATCTTGACGAAGACAATGAGTCCCATCAAAGGCCACGACTCAAATGAAGAAGATGTCGTGGCATCATGAAGAACATGCTTTTCAATATCATTCATGGCGCTCTCGCCAACTTCCATGATTTCTTCATGAGGACTCGCCAATGTTGCAATGTCACCTTTTGAATCGGGCCATATGCGCCTTTGGATCATGAGATTCATAAGGGCAAGATCTTCACCAACTACAAGGTCGACACTCAATCATGGCAGCTACTTGCCGCCTATTGAAGTCCCTCGTTTACCGGGCCATCATCCGATGATAAGGGCAAGGCAGAGCTGTGATTGATGAAGGCACTCGCCCATTGATGGACAATTTCGCAAGGTTGCATCTTACTCCACCAATGACGATTCTGCAACGCATGACACCGCCGCAAATACCTCAACCAAGCAAAATCCTCAAGCCACAAAGACCTGTGGTGATGACCGATCGTGAGTTACCTCGCCTTCATCAAGGTTGATCGCAATCGAAATGGGTGAAGGCCAATTTGCTGCAATTCTTCACTACATGACCTCAACACATAATGCAAGGAAGAAAATCAAGACTACCTCCATGAAACCCTCAACCGCACTGGCTGTTCTAATCATGTATATTCCATGGAAGAATTGAAGACTATGGGTCTTCGTGAAGCATTTGACCGGTCCGCACCACCTCCAAGAAATTCAAGAGAGTCAAAGTTCCTGATTTGGTGGCTAGCTTATTCTTCATCGCTGAAACCGATGAATATGAAGGTTTGGACGACATCGCGGCAGGCCCTACTTCAACATCCAACTCGATAACGCCGCGCGCCTCCATCGACTTGAAAATATTATATGTTAGTCCTCGCCGATCCTTTTGGTCATTTGATGACAAAGGGGAGAAATCTGAGTTAGTCTTCAAGCCGGTTTATATTATATGCTTTTATTAAGTTACAACTCGCTCTTCCAAACTTTTATTGATCGAGTTGTAATCTTAAACCGATGGTGACTTGATACTTTTGATCGTGCTTCATATGTTTGATGCTCGATTTTGATACGTGTTATGCTCGATGCTTTTGAAGCACTAAGCTCAATGTGATATTTGAGCTCAAACTTTTGATGTGATATTCGCATGCTTATTCCTAGTCAATATTATTGCACGCATGCTAAATCTCATCAGGCACCATATTTCATCATGCATTTCAAATTCTTCATATTATCAAATGCGTGTATGAATTACAAGATATAGGGGGAGATCTCCATGATTCAACTCTTCAAATGTGTATTGCCTCAAAAGCAAATTCCTCATTATGCACATATTCAGGGGGAGTTCTTCTATATCTTGCAATCAAATTCCTCAATATCAGATTTACACTCCATATGTTTATCCTCGTTGAAAACTTAACCTATGTTGTCATCAATCACCAAAAGGGGAGATTGTAAGTGCATCTAGTGCCCCTTAGTGATTTTGGTGTATTGAAGACTTATAGGTTAAGTAACTCGATGTGTTTGTGAGTGTACACAGTGTCTATAAGTCTATGAGGAGTTTGATATTTACAGAGAAAGTCGAATTTTAAAAATGAAGTTCTTCGATCAAGACTTTGATATTCAAGACTTTCTCAAGACTTTGAAAGTGAAGAAATTGTGTGACCTTGAAGACTTGATATTCATTCGAGGAATATGAAGCGTGAAGACTTTTGTTTTCGTAGTTTCATTTTCTTCTTGAGTCATAGGAAACACCGTGATCGTTAAAGGGGTCGAGGAAATACTAAGGAAAATTTCCATGTGATGCTCAACTCAAAATCTCTACACCTACCAATCCTTCGAGTGAAGCCATTGAAATCTCATACGCTTCAACCAAATTCTTCAAAGGATGAGACGCAGCTTCTTCCGTCATCGATGACTTTGTTCGACCGAGGAGTTAGGAATTCGCCAGGCGAATTGCCTACACAAAGGAGGAACATGATAGCCCCGAGGAATTTGAGAGTCAAATTTCCGATCGCTGCGGTCGCCACCGGCTGTCCCAAAATATCTTATCCACCTAACGGTCATATCATTGAAGGGCATTTATGTCTTACCATGTCGGCTGCTCCCTAGGCTATAAATAGTCACTTCCTCACAACCACTAGCTGGTTGGCTGCTCCGAGAGAACTTGACACTTGTCATTTGAGAGCAACCCATCCTCCGAGGACTTTGAGCGAAAATCATCAAGTGAGGAAAATCCAAAGCCAAACCCCCACAAACCCAAAGTGATTGAGCATCATCAAGAAATTGATCCCGCTTGGATCCGACGCTTGTTACCTTTGAAGACTGTGCTTCTTCCAGACGGTTAGGCGCCAAGGTCTAGAGCATCCAAGAGGAATTGTGGATCGCCGAGTGACCAAGTCTCGTGAAGGTTTGGAAGTCACCAAGACTTACCACGAGTGATTGGACGAGACTCATGTGGCCTTAGTTCAAGGAGAATACGGTGAGGATCTGGTGTCCCGAGTTGCGCTCGAGATCGGGTGTCCGGACGTGTGTCCTCGAAGTTTAAATACTCACCGCTTCCAACCAGACGCATAACCGAGACAAAGCAGCTTGAACTGGTTTACCAAATCATTGTCTTCACCAACTACCCGGTTCTATTTCCTCAACTTTTCCATTTCCTCATTCTCGTGTTGCATGTTGTTCATATCTCGTGCTTGAAGACTTTAATCAAGACTTTCACAAATTCCTCGCTCAATTTCTTCACCGCTTTGTCTTCATCTTGTTATCCTGTGTTTACGCTTTCCGCACTGCTCTTAGTCTTCATTTCATCATGCCGACTATGTGTGCATCCCGTTATGTTTACTTCGAGTACATATTCCGTCGTAAGTAGTTCTTCGCTAAGGAATTATCTCACCAAAGAAATTCCTCAAGGAAGAATTCATAAAATCGCTTATTCCCCCTCTAGTCGATATAACGACTTTCACCCCAAAGAAATTCTTCAAACGTTAAAGCATGTCTAGAGACCTGACCTCGCAGAAGAGATTAGTTCTTTTTCTTCACCACCCACATCCAAGGGGTGGCAAAGAATTCATCACTCTACGAGCACCATACGAGAATGGTGGCATAGAGGCCAAACCATTTCGCTTCACATAAGAGGGGTTAGGTAAGCATATGAATAAGCAGAGAAATTCTTCGAGGACTTATGAACATAATGGTTTGAAGAATAATGCACATATTCATAGCCCTTAGCTCTACCCCTCAAACAGAGTTGTTAGCACGATGATAATCATATGAGGACTTTGATCCTTTTGAGGAATTTGATCCACGGAAGGATTTGATCCTGGGGTTCCTCGTTTCTTCATGTGGTGTCATGAGGACATTCACCTGAAGACTTTCAAGGCACTTCTTGGGAACCCTTCTTCATAGGAGAACTGCTCTCGCAGCTTAGTGCCAACATATCTAGCAAATACTTCACCATTCTCGATTTTTGAACAGCTTTATAGTTGGAGACAAATGACTCATCGTAAGAATGAGGAGATTCACATGTAAAGTTAGATAAGTTAGATGGATCAATCGGAGGTCCTTTGCAAAGAACTCCATGAGGTTTTGGGGTACCGCCAGCTTCCAATATGTTCCATCAAGATTAAGTTTCTCTCAAAGGCTTATACCTCTTTCCTAGGGTTTCGTTGAGGATCCGCTTTTAAGCACATCAAAAGGAGTCTGATGCCTTTGAGGCTTTTGTACATGCTCGTTATGTACAATTCCTTCATTTCGTGATCGTCAAGGATACTAGCAATGTCCTCGATGAGGAATTAGTGATAGCAGAGGGTGTGAAGAATTTGTAACAGCTTGAAACATTTGAACATTCTGTGAAGAATTAGCGTATTCACGCTCAATGCACTTTAAGCATGGAGGAACAAATTTTTCCCGAGAAGCGCTGATTTGTTGAGCTAGTAATGAATCGCGCCTTCTAAGATCTTCATAACTCACTCTTACCTTCTCAAGATCTTGCTTTTGAAGAAATTCATAAGAAAGTTTCTCATGATCGATAACAAAGGTGTTATGATGACTTTGAAGGTTATCAAACCTAGACCAAGTCTCAAGATTTTCAATGTGGCTTTAGTGCGATCCATTTCTTCACCCAACATATCATCACTTTTGTCTAGCATGTTTTGAACCTTTTCAAAGCCCTTTGTTGTTTTACAACAATCTTAGCAAGTTTAGAGTAGCTGGGCTTGAGATCCTCATCGATTCATTTTCACTAGATTCAGAGGAGGTGTATTTGAGTGCCTTTGCACCTTTCGCCATGAAGCAATAGGTGGGAGCATAGTCATCATTATCTTCACTGCTTGTCGGTGGGGCCGGGCTTTCAAGGTTGAAGATGGACTTGCTAACGAAAAGCAAGAGCGAAGGCCGACTCGCCACACCAGATTCGGATTCTTCGCATCTCCTCTTCCTCATGTTCCTCGATTCAGCTTCAGAGTCCATTTCTTGCCAATGAATGCCCGAGCCTTCTTGAGCTGCTCTTCTTGTGAGATTAAGACTTCGAGGATTTTGATGATGAAGATTTTAACGATTTTTCTTCTTCTTCGCATCATCGTAATCGTAATCCTTGTATTTCTTCTTCTTCAATTCCTTTTCCCATCGAGGACAATCTTGAATATAGTGACCAGGTTTCCTGATTTGTGGCACAACCTCTCTTATAGTCACTTGATGAGGAATCACCGCTTCTTGAGGATTTTCCAAAGTTTACCACGCCTTGAGAACTTCGAATTTCTTCACGAGCAAGGCTAGCTCCTCGCTCAATTCTTCAGATCACCAAGGCTACTACCGTAATCCTCACACTCGCACTCGCACACAACCTTGGCCTTCAGGCACGTGGTTTGCCATAGCTCGAACCATAGAGATCGCTTCTTTTCAAAGAAGTCGAACTCATGAGTATTTAGCCTTCGAGGATATCGGCAGGATCAAGAGACTTGTAGTCACCCGCTCTTGTATCATCACCCCAGAGTATCAAATGAGGAATCGCTTATCTCAACAGCTTTCTTCACCACCTCATGGTCAAGTGATGTCAAGGGCACCGAGGGCTTGAAGCTCATTTGAGATGTCAAGGAGGCGATCAAAGGTTTGTTGGACATTTTCATTGTCGGGTCTTTTGAAGCGGTTGAAGAGATTCCAAGAACATCAACTCGAGAGTCACGCTGAGTTGAGACTCCTTCATTCACTTTGGACAGCCTATCCCGTATAAGCTTAGCAGCTTCCAAAGCACTCACTCTTCCATACCGCCCTTTACTCGATGGCCACATATGATATTCTTCGCTTGAGAATCGAGTTGCTTGAATCTCTTCACATCGATAGCATTCAAGGAGGGTGAGACAGAGGGAACACCATTTTCCACAACATACCGTAGATCGTTGTCATTGCCTCAAGATGCATTCGCAGATCTTGTTTTTCCAAAGAGGGGTAGTCCGTCCCATCAAAGGTAGGACACCCACCGAGACCTTGATCATACCTACGGTCGACATAACTAAAACTCCAAGTGGTTAAACTAAATCACACGTAACAAGGAGTACCTTGCTCGATACCAATTGAAAGTGCTATATCGACTAGAGGGGGTGAATAGGCGATTTTTATGAATTCTTCACCGAGGAATTTGTCTGTGAGGAAATTCCTTAGCTTAAGAACTACTAGCAAAGCGGAATAAGTACTCGTAATAAGCATAACAGTATACAAGCATAGTCATCAAGATGAAATGAAGACAAGCACCGAGTACAGAGAGCGAATCACAGATAACACAAGGTGAAGACAAACAGACTAAAGAAATTGATCCGAGGAAATTGAGAAAGTCTTCAACAAGTCTTCAAGCACGATATGAACAAACACTCAACACAAGAATGAGGAAATGAAAGGGTTAAGGAAATAGAACCAAGTTAGGTTGGTGAAGACAATGATTTGGTAGACCAGTTCCAACCGCTGCCTCAATTGTACGTCTGGTTGTAGCGGCCGAGTATTTAAACTCGAGGACACACAGCCCCGACACCCAGCCGCCGAAAGCATGCAGCTCAGACACCCAGCCTCACCAGATTCTCCTTGAACTAAGGTCACACAGACTCGCCCAATCACTGTGGTAAGTCTTCAGCGACTTCCAAACCTTCACAGACTTGGTCACTCGGCGATCCACAATTCCTCTTGATGTTTCTAGACCATGACGCCTAACCGTCTGAAGAAGCACAGCCTTCAAAGGTAATAAGCGCCGGATCCACGCAGATCAATTTCTTCAAGGATGCTCAATCACTTTGGGTTTGTAGGGTTTGGTTTTGGGTTTTCTCACTCGATGATTTTCGCCAAAGTCCCTGAGGATGGGTTGCTCTCAAATGACAAGTGTCAAGTTCTTCTTGAGCAGCCAACCAGCTAGTGGTTGTAGGGGGCGGCTATTTATAGCCTAGGAGCAGCCCAACATGATAAGACATAAATGCCCTTCAATGATATGACCGTTAGGTGGATAAGATATTTTGGGACAGCTCAAGAAGACAAAGAACGGTCGGAAATTTGACTCTCAAATTCCTCGTGGCTATCATGTTCCTCATCGTAGGCATTCAGACCGGCGAATTCCTAACTCCTTAGTCGAATAAATTCACAAATACCGAAGAACTTCGCCTCTCACATCAAGAAAGTGATCGAATCTGTATGAGATTTCCAAAGGCTTCACTCAAGGGATTGATAGGTGTAGGATTTTGAGTTGAGCATCACATGGAAATTTTTCCTTAGTATTTCTCGACCCCTTTAACAAAGACGGTGTTTCCTATGACTCAAGAAAGAGAAAATGAAACTACGAAAACAAAAGTCTTCACGCTTCATGTTCCACAAATGAATACCAAGTCTTCAAGGTCACACCAATTTCTTCACTTTCAAAGTCTTCTTTAAAGTTTTCGTAATATCAAAGTCTTCATCAAGAACTTCATTTTTAGGGTCGACTTTCTCTCAGAATATCAAACTCCTCATAGACTTATAGACCTGTACATCCCAAACGCATTAGTCCCTTAACCTATAAGTCTTCAATACACCAAAATCACTAAGGGCACTAGATGCACTTACAAGCAAGCCGAGCCTCGAGCGCCGCCTCGCCTCGAGTCGCCTCGCCTGCCTTTCCCAACTCCGCCGCCGAGATCGCCATCGCCGCCTGGCCAGCTCCGGACTTCCCGAGCCCGCTTCGACGCTTGCTCGTGAATCCCCGTGAGCTCAGCCTCCGCCCTCCCCTCTTTGTTAACTCTCTCCGCACCGCATGCACCGCACCATGTTCACTGCATCCGCCACGCCGAGCTCATCGCCGACGTGACCTCGCCACACACCGCCACACCACCGTGACTAATGCACTCACCGTGACTCGCAGAACCCAGAGACTACTCCACGCTACCGACGTGCCCTATAGCCTCGGTTCGACTCACCCGAGCTCCCAGAGACAGACTCGTCGCTGGCGACGCTTCCAAAGAACTCCCGAGCCCAACCACCGCCACCAAACGCGCGGCTTGCTCCTCACCACGCCAGATACTCCTCCGCCCATTTGGTCGCCGAACGCTGAATCAAGATTTCCACCGCCCAGTTCTGCCTCGCCGGGCGATTAAACGTCAATGGTTTGACCCGCTGACCTTGACTAGGTGGGCCCAGTTGACTTCGAGTCTATGACAAGTGGGACCTCCCTATGTTAATTAACTTAGATTAGAACTAACTAAATTTAGATAGTTTAAATAATCACGACATCGTGGGACCCATCGTCAGTTGACTCGACGCCCCTGCTGATCACCGACGTCACTCGATGCAAAGGTCGACGATTAATCCAATTACTAGAATTATTCTTATATAGGAAATTCCTAAAATGCCCAAAACTTCTAAAATCCATATAAATTCAACCGTAATCCAAATGAGATAAATTATATATGAAAAATGATCGTAAAAAATCCAATCTATCCATCTCAGACCGGTTTCATGCATGTTAGAGCAACTTAACCTCATTGCTTAGATGAAACAAGTTAATGCACCTTTATGACTTCATATAATGGGTTTGCATTTGAATCTTTGGTTCAAATGGACTCATTTCAACTGTTCTAGCTTGCATTAGCCCAAAACACATTCATATTGCCATGTCATAGCATGCATCATATTGTGCATTGCATTGATCGTGTTTCTTCTCTCGCTTGTCGGTGTTGTTCCTCGTCGGTAGACGTTGTACCGACGCCAGGATCGCTGACACCGATGAAGACTCAATGCTATATTCGAAGTGCTGCAAGCAAAACCCCCTTGTTCATTCTCGACATAATCCTACTCTCTCGCCCCGCTCTCTTTTGCTCCATTAGGACAACATCAATTCATCTGCTATTTGTCATGTAGCTGAACCCCTTTATCCTCTCAGATGACCTGTCATTCCACAAGAATAGATGAAACCCACTAGCATGAGTAGGAGTTGTTTGAGCCCTCACAGCCTACTCATTCATGCTTGTTTGTCATGCCTCGCATCGCTTAGAGTTGAGTCAGTCCGATTCATCGAGGATGAATCGTGAGGTGTGTGAACATGTCCCACTGTGTGAGCTAAGTGTGTGAACACGATTTGGTATAGGTAGTGGTGAGAGGCCATGTTGAGTACATGGTGGGTTGTCTCATTGCAGCCGCCCCTGAATTGAGTTCGTGTTTGTGATCCATGAAACAGATACTACCACGCATTGGGCCCAAACCAATGGACCTCTCTTTTTTAATCACCCTTGTCCTCCGGCCCAGAGTTGCAAGTAGTTTCGTGTTTGTAGTATGTCGGAGGCCAGGCGCAAAGGTCGATCAAGGGGTGGGCTTGTTGGGGAACGAGTAATTTCAAAAATTTCCTACGCACACGCAAGATCATGGTGATGTATAGCAACGAGGGGAGAGGTCGCTCACGCACTCTTGTAGACCAAGCGAAGCGCTGACACAACAGAGTGGAAGTAGTCGACGCCTTCCCGGCTCAACCGATCCAGCACCGCATTCGCACCTCCGAAGTTCTTGACACACGACAGCTCGATGACGCCCTCTAACTCCGATCCAGCCGAGTGTCGAGGGAGAGTTCCACAAGACGACGGCGTGATGACGATCTTGATGTTCTATCGCGCAGGCTTCGCCTAAGCTTCACGACGATATGACCGAGGTGGAATATGGTGGAAGGGGGCACCGACACGGCTAAGGAACGATCCGAGATCAACTTTAGGTGTCCATGGGGTGCCCCCGCCTCGTGATATAAAGGAGTGGAGGAGGGAGGGCTGCCTCTACTATGCGCAAGACTGGGAGTCCTACTCCCACCGAGTAGGATTCCCTTCCTAGTCCAACTAGGAGTCCTTCCATGTATTAGGAGTAGGAGACTAGAAGGGAAGAGAGAAGGAAGGAAGGAGGGGCGGTTCTCCCCTAGTCCACCCGGACTAGGCCATGGGGCGCGCGCCTGCCCTAGGCAGCCTCTTCAGCAGGCCCAATAAGGCCCAATACTTCTCCCCGGCGAATTCTCGTAACTCTCCCAGATCTCGATAAATACCAATGACTCGAACCTTCCGAACTCCGAATATAGTCGTCCAATATATCGATCTTTATGTCTCGACCATTTCGAGACTCCTCGTCATGTCCCCAATCTCATCCGGACTCAACTCCTTCGTACATCAAAACTCATAAACTCATAATATAACCGCCATCGAAACCTTGCTGCAGACCTACGGTTCGAGAACAATGTAGACATGACCAAGACATGTCTCCGTCAATAACCAATAGCGGACCTCGATGCCCATATTGGTTCCTACATATTCTACTTAAGATCTTTATCGGTCAGATCGCATAACAACATACGCTGTTCCCTTTGTCATCGGTATGTTACTTGCCCGAGATTCGATCATCGGTATCCAATACCTAGTTCAATCTCGCTATCGCAAGTCTCTTTACTCGCTCAGAATACATCATCTCGCAACTAACTCATTAGTTGCAATGCTTGCAAGGCTTAAGTGATGTGCATTACCGAGAGGGCCCAGAGATACCTCTCCGACATTCGGAGTGACAAATCCTAATCTCAAATACGCCAACCCAACAAGTACCTTTGGAGACACCAGAGAGCACCTTTATAATCACCCGCTTACGCTAGACGCTTGGTAGCACACAAAGTGTTCCTCCGTAAACGGAGTTGCATAATCTCATAGTCATAGGAACATGTATAAGTCATGAAGAAAGCAATAGCAACATACTAAACGATCGGTGCTAAGCTAACGGAATGGGTCATGTCAATCGATCATTCAACCAATGATGTGATCCCGTTAATCAAATAACAACTCTTTGTCCATGGTTAGGAAACATAACCATCTTTGATTAACAAGCTAGTCAAGTAGAGGCATACTAGTGACACTGCTTGTCTATATATTCACACATGTATTATGTTTTCGTTAATACAATTCTAGCATGAATAATAAACATTTATCATGATATAAGGAAATAAATAATAACTTTATTATTGCCTCTAGGGCATATTTCCTTCAGTCTCCCACTTGCACTAGAGTTAATAATCTAGATCACATCACCATGTGATTCACATCGATAGTTCACATCATCATGTGATTAACACCCATAGTTCACATCGCCATGTGACTAACATCCAAAGGGTTTACTAGATTCAGTAATCTAGTTCACATTGCTATGTGATTAACACCCAAAGAGTACTTAGGTGTGATCATGTTTTGCTTGTGAGAGAATCTTAGTCAATGGGTCTTTCACATTCAGATCCGTTATGTATTTTGCAATTTTTATGTCTACAATGCTCGCACGAGCTACTCTAGCTAATTGCTCCCACTTTCAATATGTACCCCTTTTTTTTAAAAAAAAGGGAAATTTTTCCCCCTTTTTTTTCCCAATGGGAAAAAAAAAAAATTTTTTTTTTTTGGGGTTTTTTTTTTGGCCCAAAAATTTTTTAAAGGGGGAAAAACCCCCCCAAAAAATTTTTCCTTTTTGGGAAAATTTGGTTTTTTTTTTTTGCCCGGTTTTTTTCCAAAAAAATTTTTAAAAGGGGAAAAAAAAATTTTTTGTTTAAAAAAGGCATTTAAATTCCCAAAACCCAAAAAGGGGGGTTTTTTTCAAAAAAAAAATTTTTTTTTTTTTTTTTTTTTTTTTTTAAATTTGGGGTTAAAAGGGGGTTTTTCCCTTTAAAGGAAGGAAAAAAATTTTTTTTTTTTTTAAAAAACCCCCAAAACCCCAAATTTTTTTAAAATTAAAAACCCCCTTTGGGCGGGCCCCCCCCCCGGGGGGGGGTTTTGGAAAATTTTTGGTTTTTTTTCCCCCCCTTTTTTTTAAAATTTTTGGGGCCCCTCCCATCAGCATGGAGTTTCTTCATGCGCTTTACACCAATATGACCTAAACGGCAGTGCCACAAATATGTTGCACTATCATTATTTACTTTGCATCTTTTGGTTTCAATATTATGAATATGTGTATCACTACGATCGAGATCCAATGAACCATTTTCATTGGGTGTGTAACCATATAAGGTTTTATTCATGTAAACAGAATAACAGTTTATTCTCTTACTTAAATGAATAACCGTATTGCAAAAAACACGATCAAATCATATTCATGCTCAACGCAAACACCAAATAACATTTATTTTGGTTCAACACTAATCCCGAAAGTATAGGGAGTGTGCGATGATGATTATATCAATCTTGAAACTACTTTCAACACACATCGTCATTTCACCCTTAACTAGTTTCTGTTTATTCTGCAACTCCCTTGAGTTACTACTCTTAGCAACTGAACCAGTACCAAATACCGAGGGGTTGCTATAAACACTAGTAAAGTACACATCAATAACATGTATATCAAATATACCTTTGTTTACTTTGCCATCCTTCTTATCCGCCAAATACTTGGGGTAGTTCGCTTCGATGACCAGTCCCTTTCTTTGTAGAAGCACTTAATCTTAGGCTTAGGTCGGACTTGGGCTTCTTCACTTGAGCGACAACTTGCTTGCCGTTCTTCTTGAAGTTCCCTTCTATCCCTTTGCTCTTTTCTTGAAACTAGTGGTCTTGTTAACCATCAACACTTGATGTTCTTTCTTGATTTCTACCTTCAACGATTTCATCATTATGAAAAACTGGGAATCATTTTCATCATCCCTTGCATACTATAGTTCATCACGAAGTTCTACTAACTTGGTGATGGTGACTTGAGAATTCATCAATCACTATCTTATCGGAAGATTAACTCCCACTTGATTCAAGCGATTGAAGTACCTGGACAATCGAGCACATGCTCACTAGTTGAGCGATTCTCCTCCATCTTTTAGCTATAGAACTTGTTGAAGACTTCATATCTCTCAACTCGGGTATTTGCTTGAAATATTAACTTCAATTCTGGAACATCTCATATGGTCCATGATGTTCAAAACATCTTTGAAGTCCCGATTCTAAGCCATAAAGCATGGTGCACAAAACTATCAAGTAGTCATCATATTTGAGCTAGTCAAGCGTTCATAACATCGCATATGCTCTGCAATAGGTCATCACCTAGCGGTGCATTAAGGACATAATTCTTCTATGCAGCAATGAGGATAAACCTCAGATCACGGATCCAATCCACATCATTGCTACTAACATTTTTCAACACAATTTTCTCTAGGAACATATCAAAATAAACATATGAAAGCAACAACGCAAGCTATTGATCTTACAACATAATTTGCAAAATACTACGGGACTAAGTTCATGATAAATTTAAGTTCAATTAATCATATTACTTAAGAACTCCCACTTAGATAGACATCTCTCTAGTCATCTAAGTGACCACGTGATCCAAATCAACTAAACCATAACCGATCATCACGTGAGATGGAGTAGTTTTCAATGGTGAACATCTTATGTTGATCATATCTACTATATGATTCACGCTCGACCTTTCGGTCTCCGTGTTCGAGGCCATCTCTGCATATGCTAGGCTCGTCAAGTTTAACTTTGAGTATTCGCGTGTGCAAAACTGGCTTGCACCCGTTGTAGATGGACGTAGAGCTTATCACACCCGATCATCACGTGGTGTCAGGCACGACGAACTTTGGCAGCGGTGCATACTCGGGAGAACACTTCTTGATAATTTTAGTGAGAGATCATCTTAAAATGCTACCATCAATCAAAGCAAGAATAAGATGTATAATAGATAAACATCATATGCAATCAAAATATGTGACATGATATGGCCATGATCATCTTGCGCCTTTGATCTCCATCTCCAAAAATCTTGTCATGATCTCTATAAATCACCGCACGACACCATGATCTTCATCATCTTGATCTATATCAATGTGTCATCACATGGTTGTCTCACCAACTATTGTTCTTGCAACTATTGCTATCGTATAGCGATAAAGTAAAGCAATTATTTGGCACTTGCATCTTATGCAACAAAGAGACATCCATAGGGCTTACGCCGATTGTCGATAACTTCAACAAAACATGATCATTTCATACAACAACTTATATCTTATCACGTCTTGACCATATCACATCACAACATGCCTGCAAAAACAAGTTAGATGTCCTCTACTTTGTTGTTGCAAATTTTACGTGGCTGCTACGGGCTTAAGCAAGAACCAATCTCACCACGCATCAAAACCACAATGATAGTTTGTCAAGTTGATGCTGTTTTAACCTTCGCAAGGACCGGCGTAGTCACACTCGGTTCAACTAAAGTTGGAGAAACCGACACCGCTAGTCACCTGTGTGCTAAGCACGGCGGTAAAACCAGTCTCGCGTAAGCGTCTGGCGTAATGTCGGTCGGGCGCTTCATCCAACAATACCGCCCGAACCAAAGTATGACATCTTTGGTAAGCAATATGACTTATATCGCCCACAACTCACTTGTGTTCTACTCGTGCATATAACATCAAACCATAAAACCTAGGCTCGGATGCCTTTGTTGGGGAGCGTAGTAATTTCAAAATTTCCTACGCACACGCAAGATCATGATGATGTATAGCAGCGAGGGAGAGTGTCGTCTACGTACCCTTGTAGACCGAAGCGAAGCGTTGACACGACATAGTGGAAGTAGTCGTACATCTTCCGGTTCAACCGATCCAGGCACCGTTACTCCGGCACCTCCGAGTTCTTGACACACGTACAGCTCGATGACGTCCCTCGAACTCCGATCCAGCCGAGTGTTGAGGGAGAGTTCCGTCAGCACGATGGCGTGATGACGATCTTGATGTTCTACGCGCAGCAGGCTTCGCCTAAGCTTGCGACGATATGACCGAGGTGGAATATGGTGGAAGGGGCACACTGACACGGCTAAGGAGCGATCCGTAGATCAACTTGTGTGTCCATGGGTGCCCCTGCCCCGTATATAAAGGAGTGGAGGAGGGAGGGCCGGCCCTCTACTATGGCGCATACTGGGAGTCCTACTCCCACGGGAGTAGGATTAGCCTTTCCTAGTCAACTAGGAGTCCTTCCATGTATTAGGAGTAGGAGACTAGGAAGGGAAGAGAGAAGGAAGGAAGGAGGGTGCGGCCCTCCCCTAGTCAATTTGGACTAGGCCATGGGGCACGCGCCTGCCCTAGGCAGCCCTCTCTCTTTCCCTTGAGGCCCAATAAGGCCCAATACTTCTCCCGGCGAATTCCGTAACTCTCGGTACTCGATAAATACCGAATGACTCAGAACCTTTCCGAACTCCGAATATAGTCGTCAATATATCGATCTTTATGTCTCGACCATTTGAGACTCCTCGTCATGTCCCCAATCTCATCAGGGACTCGAACTCCTTGGTACATCAAAACTCATAAACTCATAATATAAGCATCGCCGAAACCTTAAGCGTGCAGACCCTACGGTTCGAGAACAATGTAGACATGACCAAGACATGTCTCGGTCAATAACCAATAGCGGGACCTGGATGCCCATATTGGTTCCTACATATTCTACGAAGATCTTTATCGGTCGGACCGCATAACAACATCGTTGTTCCTTTGTCATCGGTATGTTACTTGCGAGATTCGATCGTCGGTATCAATACCTAGTTCAATCTCGTTACGGCAAGTCTCTTTACTCGCTCCGTAATACATCATCTCGCAACTAACTCATTAGTTGCAATGCTTGCAAGGCTTAAGTGATGTGCATTACCGAGAGGGCCTAGAGATACCTCTCCAGAGCATTCGGAGTGACAAATCCTAATCTCAAATACGCCAACCCAACAAGTACCTTTGGAGACACCTATAGAGCACCTTTATAATCACCCGATTCGTTGTGACGTTTGGTAGCACACAAAGTGTTCCTCCGTAAGCGGAGTTGCATAATCTCATAGTCATAGGAACATGTATAAGTCATGAAGAAAGCAATAGCAACATACTAAGCGATCGGGTGCTAAGCTAACGGAATGGGTCATGTCAATCAGATCATTCAACCAATGATGTGATCCGTTAATCAAATAACAACTCTTTGTCCATGGTTAGGAAACATAACCATCTTTGATTAACAAGCTAGTCAAGTAGAGGCATACTAGTGACACTCTGTTTGTCTATATATTCACACATGTATTATGTTTCCGGTTAATACAATTCTAGCATGAATAATAAACATTTATCATGATATAAGGAAATAAATAATAACTTTATTATTGCCTCTAGGGCATATTTCCTTCAGGGCTGTGATGCGGTAGGCACGTGGCACGGTGTACCGGGCGCCCGTTTGGTGTCTTGGGAACCCTGCACACAAAGTTCGGGGCCGTATGTGGAAACCTCGGCCGGACTCCCTGCGGATGGAACCTGAATAGGCGATAAACCTGGACTAGAGACTTGAGTGTTTAGGTAGGTCGTGGCTGACACCCTCGTTGGGCTTACCTTGAAGGTTGCAGTACATGTCATGGAAAAGCGGTAAGTGGTGAGCGTGTGTGAAGAAGTACACCCCGCAGGTTAACATCATCTATTGAATAGCCGTGTCCATGGTAAAGGACTTACGGGTTGCTGTGCAGTTCATAGACAAGTGAAAGTGGATACTCTAAAATGCCAAGATAAGCATGAGTGCTATGGATGGCGTTCTCGTAGAGAGACGGGAGCGGATCCATAGTGGTGTATTGATATGGTGAATATGTGGACTCGTGTGCGCCACCTCAAAAGAGTTACTTGCAGTCGTAGTTCAGGATAGCCACCGAGTCATAGCTGGCTTGCTGCAATTAAACCCCACCATCCCTTTGTTGATAATGATGCATATGTAGATAGTTCTGATGTAAGTCTTGTTGGGTACATTTGTACTCATGTTTGCCTATTTTATGTTTTTGCAGAGAGACTTCGGTCTCGTTAGTAGTTCCGTGTGGACTTCGATGTTTAGCTTGTGACCTCAGCTACGATCTTATGCCCTCGGCAGGATCTGGTAGATATTCAGGCTTCTCAGCCTTTTTCATTTGTAGATGTCTGTACTCAGACATGTTAAGCTTCCGCTTGTGCTTTGACTTGTATGCTATGAGTGTTGGGTCATGAGACCCATGTTTGTAATATCTCGCTCCTCGAAGCCTATTGAATAAAATACTTGAGTTGTAGAGTCATGTCGTGATGCCATGTTGTATTTGCACATATCGAGCATATTGTGTGTATGTTATTGAAATGCTTGGTATGTGTGGGATCTTACTATCTAGTTGTTTATCCTTAGTAGCCTCTCTTACTGGAAATGTCTCCTAGTGCTTCCTTTGAGCCATGGTAGCTTACTCTTGCTCCGGAACACTTAGGCTGGCGGCATGTGTCCTTCTTCGTTCTTGTATCGTCGCCCTTCGGGAAATGTCATGCGATGAATACGGAGTCCCGTTAGTCCGCTACAGCCAGTTCACGGAGTCCTGCTAGCCAGTCTTCTGCACTGGATTCACTCGGTGATGACCGACACGTTCGATCTTTGGGTCATGGATGCTGTCCTGTAAGTTTGTGCCACTTTGGGTTTACGACTAGCCATGTCAGCCCGGGCTCCTTATCATATGGATGCTAGCGACACTATCATATACGTGTGCCAAAAGGCGCAAATGGTCCCGGGCAAAGATAAGGCGACACCCGTGGGGATATCGTGCGTGAGGCCGCAAAGTGATATGAGGTGTTACATGCTAGATCGATGTTGTAACGCCCCGGATCCGATGCGCCAGGTGTCCGCCAGTTATTCGCCGTCGTTGCCATGTCATTTGCTCGCGTGTTGCATATTGCCATGTCATCATGTGCATTTCATATCATGTCATCATGTGCATTTCATTTGGCATACGTGTTCGTCTCATGCATCCGAGCCTTTTCCCCGTTGTCCGTTTTGCAATCCGGCGCTCCTATGTCATCGGCGTCTCCTCTTCTCTCTTTTTCGTGAGTGGGTATTAAACTTTCTCGGAATGGCCCGAGGTTTGCCAAGTGGCCTCGGTATAGCACCGGTAGACCGCCTGTCATGTTTCGTGCCATTTGGAGCTCGTTTGGTACTCCAACGGTTAACCGGGTAACCGTAAAGCCCTCTTTGAGTTGCAGCCCAACACCCCTTCCAAAGTGGCCCAAAAACCCATCTAACTCCCCTCCATGCTCTCGGTCATTCGATCACGATCGTGTGGGCGAAAACCGCACCTCATTTGGACTCTCCTAGCTCCCTCCACCTATAAAAACGTCTTCCCCTATCCAATTTCGGATCTTTTCCCCCCCGAAACCCTAGCCCCGCTCCTCTCCGCGCCGCCGAACACGTCCGGTCCGCGCCCGGACATGTCCGCCCGTCACCCCGTCCAATAGAAACGCGCCACGTCGCCGCTCCGCCGCCCTCCAGCCAATCCACCGCCGCCACGTGTCCTCCCGCCGTCCACGCGGGCCCATCAAACCCTTCGCGGCCGCGCTGGCCGACGCGCCGCGCCATCGCCCCAGATCGCCCGACCAAACCGCCCGCTCCTCTGCTTTCGTCGAGGATCGAGCGCCGCCGCCACCTCTCAGCCCGCCTCGCGCCGGCGGCTTCCACGCCGAAACGCCAGAGCCGCCCAGTGTCATGCCGCCTCTCCTCTGGCCTTCTCTCCCTCTCCTCCTCCCTCTAATCTCTCTCCTCCCCGCAGGGAACCACCGCCGCCGCCTCCTGGAGATCTCGCCTCTGCGCCTCCAGCTCCACCGCCGGAGCTCCCCGCCCCGTTCCGGCGCCGGGAATGGGCTCCCGACGCCCGGATCCGGCCTCCCCTCGCTGAATCCCGGCCTACCTCGACCTCCCCTGCCTCGCTGTCGCCGGTGTCCAGGCCTCGCCGCCGCCTTGTCCTCGTCCCGCTCGGGAGCGGGGACGAGCGCCTGCACGTGGGCCCGCGCCCCTTCCCTCGTTCGATCCAAGCCCAGCTGCCAGCTCGCCCGCTTCGGCCTGCCTCCTCCCCGCGTCGACTGGGCCTTGGCCCATGGTGAGCAATCAGCAGCCCGCTAGCCTTTGACCTGTTGCAGATTCGGCCCGTATATGTTTTTTTCGGTTCTGCGAATTTCCTAATTATTCAGAGAACCGCATATTTACAGATTAGCCCTCCATCTTCATGCATTTAATAACTCCACAACCGTGCATCATATGTAAAAACTTTATATATGTAAAATGCTTAGTTTTTCATCTAGTTTAACAATATCCCACTTTCATCCCATGTTAATATGTTTAAAATGCTATTTGTGTTAATTTGCTAAAATGCCATGTTAAAATATTTTATCTCATAACTAAATAACCGTAGCTCGGTTTTTAATAAACTTTATTTGTAAATGGGGTGGAAAAATGCATAGATTAACATGGTCCACTTTATTTTCCTGTTTAACAACTTTAAAATATGTTTTAGGGCAGAACAGTAGCAAATTCATAAATTGCATATGAGGTTCTTCCGGAATTGTTGTTTGTTCTTTCGGCCTCATTTAAACTTGCCTAGTTAGGTAGTTTTGTTATGCTTCACCCCTTGACATGTTTAACAACATTTAACATTGTTGTGTACATAAACGAGAGCGAACTAAATAATTGCATGTGGTGTTTCGTCAATATGCAACTCGTTGCATATTGAGCTTCACTTAACTTGTAGTATTGTTTGCTGCACTTTGCCATGCCATGCCTCATTAAACCGGTCATACATCATACTTGTTTGTGCATCATGCCATGATTATGCTTGTGTGTTTACCATGTTGTGTGCTTCGTCTCGATAGTTCCCATTTCGTTGCGATCGTGAGGATTCGTTCGTCTCCGCTTAGTTTGTCTTCGTGGTTTCATCTTCTTCATGGACTCGTTCTTCTTCCTAGCGGGATTTCAGGCAAGATGACCGCTACCCTGGATCTCACTACTATCATTGCTATGCTAGTTGCCTCGTTCTTTCGCTATCTTGCGCTACCTATTACTGTTTGTCCAGCCATCCCATATTGCCATGAACCTCTAACCTTTGACACCTTTCCTATGCAAACCGTTGCTTGGCTATGTTACCGCTTTGCTCGGCCCTCTTATAGCGTTGCTAGTTGCGGTGAAGTTGAAGATTGCTCCATGGTGGATGGGGTTTTGTTGGGATATCACAATATCTCTTATATTATTAATGCATCTATATATTTGGTAAAGGGTGGAAGGCTCGGCCTTATGCAGTGTTTTGTTCCACTCTTGCCGCCCTAGTTTCCGTCATACGGTGTTATGTTCCCGGATTTTGCGTTCCTAACGCGGTCGGGTGATTTATGGGACCCCTTGACAGTTCGCTTTGAATAAAACTTGTCCAAAGAAGGCCCAACATTGACTTTTACCATTTGCCTCACCACCACCTACTTTTCCTTGGGAGTAATTAACCCAAGGGTCATCTTTTATAGCCCCCGGGCTAGTGCTTGTCTAAGTGTTGGTCGAACCGAGCGAGCTGCATGGGGCCACCTCTTGGCAACTCGAGGGCTGGTTTTACTCGTAGCTTGACTTATCCGGTGTTGCCACGAGCGAGATATGTGCAGCTCCTATCGGGATTGTCGGCGATCGGGCGGCTTTGCTGGTCTTTTTACCATTGTCGAAATGTCTTGATGTACCGGGATACCGAGTCGATCGGAGTGTCTCGGGTGAAGGTCTATTCTTCGATGATCGCGAGAGCTTGTTATGGGCTAAGTTGGGACACCCTGCAGGTATAAACTTTTGAGAGCCGTGCCCGCGGTTATGTGGCAGATGGGAATTTGTTAATGTCGGTTGTAGACAACTTGACACAGATCCGAATTAAAACGCATCAACCGAGTGTGTAGCCGTGATGGTCTCTTCTCGGAGTCCGAGGAAGTGAACACGGTTTACGTGTTATGTTTGGCGTAAGTAGGTGTTCGAGGATCACCTCTTGATCATTGCTAGTTTCACGACCGTTCCGCTTGTTCTCTTCTCGCTCTTCTTTGCGTATGTTAGCCACCATATATGCTTAGTCGCTGCTGCAACCTCACCACTTTACCCCTTCCTTTCCCATTAAGCTTTGCTAGTCTTGATACCCATGGTAATGGGATTCTTTGAGTCCTCGTGGCTCACGGATACTTCAAAACCAGTTTGCAGGTGCCTACGTTACCGAGCAAGTGACGTAACCAAGCTCAAGGAGGAGCTCGATGAAGATCTTACCCTTTGTGTTGTTTCGTTCTAGTTGATCAGTAGTGGAGCCCAGTTGGGGTCGATCGGGGACCTTTCTCGCATTTGGGGTTGTTCTTTTATTTTGGTTCCGTAGTCGGACCTTGATTGTATCTGGATGATGTAATGCTTTATTCATGTAATTGTGTGAAGTGGCGATTGTAAGCCAACTATGTATCTCTTTCCCTTACGTATTACTTGGGTTGTGTGAAGATTACCTCACTTGCGACATTGCTTTCAATGCGGTTATGCCTCTAAGTCGTGCTTCGACACGTGGGAGATATAGCCGCATCGAGGGCGTTTCAAGTTGGTAATCAGAACCTTCCCCGACCTTAGGAGCCCCACTGCTTGATCGTTTTTAGCGGCCGAGTTGTGTCTAGAAAAATGTTTTGAGTCATTTAGGATTATATATATCGGAGAGTTAGGAATTCTTTTTACTCCTCGGTCCTTAAATCGCTCTGGTGAGGTCTCCGACGTAGAGTTTTGACTCTTCTCTTCTCAAATTTCACTAAAAAATTTAGGATCACGCGGGTATCTTAGAATCGTTCCGATGGTTTTATGATGACAACATTGTCTTGGTGCCTCCGTCGTGAGGGGTTTTTTAGTGGAGGTGTCCGGGGAGTTGAGCTCGAGGTGTTGTCGTCATAATTTTATTGTTGTAGTTCGGAATACCCGAGTTTAGTGCGCCGACATCAAAAATCTCTTTTATGCAGTTGTTGGTGAGATAACCCCGCTAACCCAGTACTGAGGTGAGTACGGGAGTATTGCCATGACTCGTATAACGGATGCTTTTCGAAGGTTGAGGTACACGATTTCCAAAGGTTTCTTGGTTATGTGTTGACGGATGGATACAGCTTGGATGTAGGGATTGTTAGTTTGGGTGAGATATATTGCTTCCATGTATCCCCAACACGATTCCATAACCGAAAGTTTTGGAGTTTTATAGGTGGGAATTCAAGTAGCTCCTAGAATATCTTTCCGACAGATGCATGATATGGGATTGGGTAAATCTCTATCATATGTATTTGTTCCGGCTTATTCTGCAAGCCAAATCCTTTGTTTTGTTTTATTTGTGGTATTCGAGTTGCTTCGAAGTCAAATGTTGAATCCATACCTTTCCTAAACGGTGTTCTCATATTTCTATGTGAATACCAATCCTTCTTGATCATCGAGGTCGTCATGTTAATTCTTTTCCAACCGGCGTGCTTCTCTTCAAGTGGATCCCATCATTTTTCCCATCCGCAAGATCAAATCTAAGTTTTCTCAACGGTGTTTGTTTCATCCGTCTCCAAGTTGCCTTTGTTTTTTCCCGCCCACCCACCCCTTTTTCCTCAAGTACTAAGATTTCTTTACCAAGTATCCTTTTATTTTTGTGAAGTTTCTCCATTCTTTTCCATCAATGTTCTTACCCGGTGGTTCTCAAGAAGATGTCCTACTAGTTCATCATTCCTCATTCTTTTCTCTTCTCCGGTGGATTCAAGTCAAGTTTTGTTGATCATACCTTTTCCTCATTTCAATGTCTTCTCATACCAGTGCACCTCATTATCATTCTACTTCTCGCTATTTGTTATTCCGGAGTGCTCAAGATATCTCGAAGATTCGTGTTTCCACTCTGCATTCGTTCAAGCTCTTTCGAGATTGGTATCTCATTCAAGTCATTTAATTCAACCGGTGCAACATCTCTTTTAAATCATTTCAACGGCGTTTTCTTTTGAGTGGGCCCTAACCCACAGGTCTTTTCCCAGGATCTTACCTGACTCTTCTATTTTCCCAGAGCTATCCTAAATTCTTCTCCAAGTTTGACGTAAGAATGATTTATCATCAGTCAAATGCTTTTCTCCAAGATCTTTCAAATTCTTTTCATAGTTGGCTCAACCTCTTCGCTTTTGATTCTTCCGGTGTGCCTCAATAATTTTTGGTGTTTCTCGTCGTCATTCTCATCATTTGAAGACCGAAGAAGGATTTCTCTTAAATCTTGCTCCATTCTCTTCAAGATTCATGGTTCTAGCCTGATGCCATCCTCTCATAATTGTTTTCGATTGTGAGAATTATTTTCTTACCATCCGGAGCATTTCATGAGTTTTTTCCATTTCTTTCCTCCGAAGGCCATCATGCCATAATTCTTCATTCTCAGCGTGTAGCTACCATTCTCCAAATCTTACCGGTGATTCGTTCAAATATCCTCTAATTAGTTCATGTTCTCTTCGTTCTCATGTATCTAAATCCCTTCAAGTATCTTCATTCATTTTCAAATTCTTCCCGGTGAATTGTGCCTTTGCTACATTCATTTTCAATTCTTACGGTGGTTCGTTCAAGATTTCACTTCCTTTGTTATCATATCAATTCATTTGTTGTTCCAATCCTTCCGGTGGTTCGTTGAAGACCTTCTCAAGTTTACGCTATATCTCTTTTCAATCCCTCAATAAGTATAAGTAATATGTCAAATCCATTGCTTGTCATCAATTTAACTTGATGAAGGATAAGCATACAATAAATCTTATTCTTATTTCCTCAAGGTGATTCAATTCTTTTCTTCCGGAGATTGTTCATGATGAAGTAATTTTCGGTTCTAGTGTTTCATCTATTCTTTTTCCGGAGTTCCAAGTTTTCCGCATTATCTCGTCGCGAAGATCCATCTAAATCATTGCAAGGCTTCACCTTGTGTTTTCATCTTCTCTTTCTTTTCATCATCCTTCTATTACCGGAGTTCTTCATGGAGGCTCTACATGCTGGTTCCTCAAGGATTCTTTTCACTCTTCAACTGTTATTCAAGATTTTTCTCGAAGTTATGACCCGCCAAGCTATACTCAAAATTAAACAGGGTGCCCAACACTTGTTTTGTTTTGAGGAGCTCAAGTATTCTTCATCTTGCATTCCAAAGTGCAATTCTTTCTACCTTAGCTTTTGAGGTGGTGTTATATCATTCTTGGCAATTTCCATTCTTGTTTCATGATTCATATGTTGTCAAGAATGAGGTATTTTAAATCCATCAATCCCTTTGTTGGAGTTATCTTGGGTTATATTTCACCTAAAGCCTTCCCTAAGGAATATTGCTATTTGTGGTGCTTATCAATGATCCAAGTTATATCTCTATCTTCTTGGTGAAGCAGTTTTCATCTCTTCATTGATCTCAAGCAAGCAATTGATTTTGATAATGGCAGAATTTCACCTCAAGTTTTGAGATGTTTACATAAGCCCACAACAAGCTTGTGCTTCTCGTTGTTGATTTTCCAACAACTCCGTTCGATTCTTGTTTGCAAGGATGCTTTCCAAGTTCACTTGTGGCAAAAGTTGTCATTTTCTTCTCCATTCTTTTGTTCCAATGATTTATCTTCTATTCTTTCTTCCAAAGGCATTATGTTTGCCCTCTTCACTCATCATGTCGAATTGTGAGGTCATGTTCTTTTCTTGCTTATCCATTTAACCGCAGTGTGGTGTTCTCATTCATTATCTTTTCATCTCATCAAGGTTTCTTCTCTTTTCTACCGGAGTGCTGTCCAAATTCTGCCATTCTTGTTCCTTGGCTATCTCACTATACCGATGTGGTCATATTCTTTTCGTTCGTGAAGCTTTTTTTTCCATGTCTTTCAACCTTCAAATTCTAGTAATACTACTTGTTCCTCTTTTCTAACGGATTGTTTGCAATCTCGTTCATCTCTGTTGTACTCTTTCTTTTAAATTGCTCAACCTCTCAAGGTTCATGGTTTCACTCGTTCGTCAAAGAAGCAACTTAGTTTTACCTCTTCTCTTCCTCTTCCGTTTTCCCTCCGGTGCCATCCTAGATCTCGGGACGAGATCCTCTCGTAGTGGTGGAGTGTTGTAACGCCCCGGATCCGATGCGCCAGGTGTCCGCCAGTTATTCGCCGTCGTTGCCATGTCATTTGCTCGCGTGTTGCATATTTCCATGTCATCATATGCATTTCATATCATGTCATCATGTGCATTTCATTTGGCATACGTGTTCGTCTCATGCATCCGAGCCTTTTCCCCGTTGTCCGTTTTGCAATCCGGCGCTCCTATGTCATCCGGCGTCTCCCTCTTCTCTCTTTTCGTGAGTGGGTATTAAACTTTCTCGGAATGGCCCGAGGTTTGCCAAGTGGCCTCGGTATAGCACCGGTAGACCGCCTGTCATGTTTCGTGCCATTTGGAGCTCGTTTGGTACTCCAACGGTTAATCGGGTAACCGTAAAGCCCTCTTTGAGTTGCAGCCCAACACCCCTTCCAAAGTGGCCCAAAAACCCATCTAACTCCCCTCCATGCTCTCGGTCGTTCGATCACGATCGTGTGGGCGAAAACCGCACCTCATTTGGACTCTCCTAGCTCCCTACACCAATAAAAACGTCTTCCCCTATCCATTTTCGGATCTTTTCCCCCCGAAACCCTAGCCCTGCTCCTCTCCGCGCCGCCGGACACGTCCGGTCCGCGCCCGGACATGTCCGCCCGTCACCCCGTCCAATAGAAACGCGCCACGTCGCCGCTCCGCCGCCCTCCGGCCAATCCACCGCCGCCACGTGTCCTCCCCGCCGTCCACGCGCGGGCCCTCCAAACCCTTCGTCGGCCGCGCTGGCCCGGCGCGCGTCGCCGTCGCCGCGAGCACCCGACCAAGCCACCGCTCCTCCCGCTCGTCGAGGATCGAGCGCCGCCGCCGCCTCTCGGCCGCCTCGCGGCGAAGCTTCACGCCGGAACGCCAGAGCCGCCCAGGTCGCTGTGCCCGCCTCTCCTCCTCCCTCTAATCTCTCTCCTCCCCGCAGGGAACCACCGCCACCACCTCCTGGAGATCTCGCCTCCGCGCCTCCAGCTCCACCACCGAGCTCCCGCCCGTTCGTGGCGGGAATGGGCTCCGACGCCGGATCCGGCCACCCCGGCGAATCCCGGCCTACCTCGACCTCCCCTGCCTCGCTGTCACCGGTGTCCAGGCCTCGCCGTCGCCTTGTCCTCGTCCCGCTCGGGAGCGGGGACGAGCGCCTGCACGTGGGCCCGCGCCCCTTCCCTCGTTCGATCCAAGCCCGGTGCCCGGCTCGCCCGCCGCCTGCCTCCTCCCACCGACTGGGCCTTGGCCCATGGTGAGCAATCAGCAGCCCGCTAGCCTTTGACCTGTTGCAGATTCGGCCCGTATATGTTTTTTTTCGGTTCTGCGAATTTCCTAATTATTCAGAGAACTGCATATTTACAGATTGGCCCTCCATCTTCATGCATTTAATAACTCCACAACCGTGCATCATATGTAAAAACTTTATATATGTAAAATGCTTAGTTTTTCATCTAGTTTAACAATATGCCACTTTCATCCCATGTTAATATGTTTAAAATGCTGTTTGTGTTAATTTGCTAAAATGCCATGTTAAAATGTTTTATCTCATAACTAAATAACCGTAGCTCGGTTTTTAATAAACTTTATTTGTAAATGGGGTGGAAAAATGCATAGATTAACATGGTCCACTTTATTTTCCTGTTTAACAACTTTAAAATATGTTTTAGGGCAGAACAGTAACAAATTCATAAATTGCATATGAGGTTCTTCCGGAATTGTTGTTTGTTCTTCCGGCCTCATTTAAACTTGCCTAGTTAGGTAGTTTTGTTATGCTTCACCCCTTGACATGTTTAACAACATTTAACATTGTTGTGTACATAAACGAGAGCGAACTAAATAATTGCATGTGGTGTTTCGTCAATATGCAACTCGTTGCATATTGAGCTCCACTTTACTTGTAGTATTGTTTGCTGCACTTTGCCATGCCATGCCTCATTAAACCGGTCATACATCATACTTGTTTGTGCATCATGCCATGATTATGCTTGTGTGTTTACCATGTTGTGTGCTTCTTCTCGATAGTTCCCGTTTCGTTGCGATCGTGAGGATTCGTTCGTCTCCGCTTGGTTCGTCTTCGTGGTTTCATCTTCTTCATGGACTCGTTCTTCTTCCTAGCGGGATTTCAGGCAAGATGACCGCTACCCTGGATCTCACTACTATCATTGCTATGCTAGTTGCCTCGTTCTTTCGCTATGTTGCACTACCTATTACCTGTTTGTCCAGCCATCCCATATTGCCATGAACCTCTAACCTTTGACACCTTTCCTATGCAAACCGTTGCTTGGCTATGTTACCGCTTTGCTCGGCCCTCTTATAGCGTTGCTAGTTGCAGTGAAGTTGAAGATTGCTCCATGGTGGGCGGGGTTTTGTTGGGATATCACAATATCTCTTATATTATTAATGCATCTATATATTTGGTAAAGGGTGGAAGGCTCGGCCTTATGTCCAGTGTTTTGTTCCACTCTTGCCGCCTAGTTTCCGTCATACCGGTGTTATGTTCCCGGATTTTGCGTTCCTAACGGTCGGGTGATTTATGGGACCCCTTGACGGTTCGCTTTGAATAAAACTTGTCCAAAGAAGGCCCAACATTGACTTTTACCATTTGCCTCACCACCACCTACTTTTCCTTGGGAGTAATTAACCCAAGGGTCATCTTTATTATAGCCCCCGGGCGGTGCTTGTCTAAGTGTTGGTCCGAACCGAGCAACTTCTTGGGGCCACCTCTTGGCAACTCGAGGGCTGGTTTTACTCGTAACTTGACTTATCCGGTGTTGCCACGAGAACGAGATATGTGCAGCTCCTATCGGGATTGTCTGCGATCGGGCGGCTTTGCTGGTCTTGTTTTACCATTGTCGAAATGTCTTGATGTACGGGATACCGAGTCGATCGGAGTGTCTCGGGTGAAGGTCTATTCTTCGATGATCGCGAGAGCTTGTTATGGGCTAAGTTGGGACACCCTGCAGGTATAAACTTTCGAGAGCCGTGCACGCGGTTATGTGGCGATGGGAATTTGTTAATGTCGGTTGTAGACAACTTGACACAGATCCGAATTAAAACGCATCAACCGAGTGTGTAGCCGTGATGGTCTTTTCTCGGCGGAGTCCGGAAGTGAACACGGTTTCGTGTTATGTTTGGCGTAAGTAGGTGTTCAGGATCACCTCTTGATCATTGCTAGTTTCACGACCGTTCCGCTTGTTCTCTTCTCGCTCTTCTTTGCGTATGTTAGCCACCATATATGCTTAGTCATTGCCGCAACCTCACCACTTTACCCCTTCCTTTCCCATTAAGCTTTGCTAGTCTTGATACCCATGGTAATGGGATTCTTTGAGTCCTCGTGGCTCACGGATACTTCAAAACCAGTTTGCGGTGCCTACGTTTCGAAAGCGGTGACGAACCAAGCTCAAGGAGGAGCTCGATGAAGATCTTGCCCTTTGTGTTGTTTCGTTCTAGTTGCTCAGTAGTGGAGCCCAGTTGGGGTCGTTCGGGGACCTTTGTCGCATTTGGGGTTGTTCTTTTATTTTGGTTCCGTAGTCGGACCTTGATTGTATCTGGATGATGTAATGCTTTATTCATGTAATTGTGTGAAGTGGCGATTGTAAGCCAACTATGTATCTCTTTCCCTTATGTATTACTTGGGTTGTGTGAAGATTACCTCACTTGCGACATTGCTTTCAATGCGGTTATGCCTCTAAGTCGTGCTTCGACACATGGGAGATATAGCCGCATCAAGGGCGTTTCAGATGTGGCATTGAGTCGGGGTCCTGACAAATTGCTAACATGATTCGGATAGACTTAAGCATAGCTACGGGTGAGAAGGTCTCATCATAGTCAACTCCTTGAACTTGTCGAAAACCTTTCGCAACAAGCCGAGCTTTTTAGACAGTAATATTACCATCAGCGTTAGTCTTCTTCTTGAAGATCCATTTATTTTCAATGGCTTGCCGATCATCGGGCAAGTCCACCAAAGTCCATAATTTGTTCTCATACATGGATTTCATCTTAAATTTCATGGCCTCAAGCCATTTCGCGGAATTTGGGCTCATCATCGCTTCCTCATAGTTCGTAGGTTCATCATTATCTAGTAACATGACTTCCAGAATATGATTTCCGTAACACTCTGGTGCGGACCGTACTCTGGATGACCTACGAGGTTCGGTAGTAACTTGATCTGAAGTTTCATGATCATCATCATTAGCTTCCTCACTAATTGGTGTAGGAATCACTGGAACTGATTTCTATGATGAACTAGTTTCCAATTCGAGAGAAGGTACAATTACCTCATCATGTTCTACTTTCCTCCCACTCACTTCTTTCGAGAGAAACTCCTTCTCTAAAAAGGATCCATTCTTAGCAGCGAATATCTTGCCTTCGGATCTCTGATAGAAGGTGTACTATAACACCCAGATAATTAAGCTACAGTGAACCCTGTTAATGATGCCAAGTCATCATAATTCAAATTTTGCTAAACCTCACTTGTTTCAAACTAAGTTTAAATTCAAATTCAAATAACAACTCAAATTATAATTTATTAAAACAGTAAACTAAAAATGTTCAAAAGGTTGTAAATATTCACTAACAAATTATAAAACACCAACCAACATTTTTGGGAATGTTTATATTCCTCTAGGATATTTAAAGCAGGAGCAAACAACATTTAAATTACCATTTAAAAATAAACAAATATTTATCCTTTTCAAAATGGTTTGAAACTTTGTGTGCAACTCCATTATATGACCCAATAATTATGTGCCAGTTTTTGTATTCAACAAAATTCGTTTGATAGTTGAAACAAAATAGAGAACAAAAAAAAAATAAAAAAAATGAGAAAAGAACAAAAAAAGAAGAAAGAAAGAAAACCCCCTGGGCCTTAGGCCACAATGGGCTGAGGCAGCCCAGCACCCCTCTCTAACCCTAGCCCTCACCTCTCGATCCCCTCATTCTCTCTCGTACGCCGCCACACACACGCGCGCGCACGCGCGCGACGCACAAACGCCTCTGCTTGATCCCGATCTCCCTCACTTGCATCTCTCTCTCCCAAGGTCAACAGAGCATGCTCGTCACCGAGGTGCCCTCTACACCATGGCCACTGGCCACCTCAAGCCTCGGCGGGCTGTCAAGGAGAGCCGCCGCATTCGCCTACATCTGTTGCGCCACTGGATGGAGGCGAGGAAGCTTCATCGCCGGCGCCCGCGTCCGTTCCCCCTCGCCGGTGTCCTCCCCGTCAACCGCGTCGATCCCCTCGTCCTCGAGCGTCCTCGGCCCCGTCGGCCCCTCATCGAGCTCCATTGTGAGTTGCCGCTCCTTCCCCATATTTCTCTTACACCTGCATCGCCATAGTCGTCGTTGGGCGCCATGGCCGGAGCTCCGTCATGGTCGCCCCAGGGGCTCCGCCCTCGTGCTCACCGTGCCCACAGGCACGCGCCCACTGCTGCTAGGCCACGCCCGCTGCTCCCCGCACGTGCTCACGGCGCCCACCCGCGGCCCGTGCTCGCCCGCACCGCATCCGCTTGCCGCGCCCCCCTCTTCTTGCCGCCGCCGCTGCTTGTTTCCCCCTCTCCGCGCAGCCCCGCCGCTGGTGCTTGCTGCACTGCTACCTCCTCGAGCTGCCGCCGCCGGCACCTCGCCTCACCTGCGCGCACGCATCCTTGCTGCACTCCGGCCAGGCTCCGGCCGCGCGCGGCCACTCCCCTGCTCACCCCCGCTAGCTGCTGCCATCCTCGCACGGCCGCGCAGCGCTGCCTTGGGCGCGTGCACACCACAACCGGCTGGGCTGACTCCAGTAGGTCGGCCCTGTCTCAATGACAGGTGGGCCCAGTCGATTAGATTAGTTGTTAATCTTCTAGCCCCTATGATTTAGTTAAAAGTTAGGTCTAACCCCATATTAGCAGAAAAACCCCTGGTTAAGGGATAAACTAAACCTAGTGCAGAGATAAAAATATATATAAAGAAAACAATCTATTTCAATGACAATTAGGCCCCACATGCACAATTCATCGGTTGACTAGTCATTTGTTGATTGGATCAACCCAGCCCACTGGCCCTACTATCATACACTATGGCTAGGATAGCACTAGGTGACAGAACTAATTTCTGTTTTACTTTCGAATCAAAAGAATTCCAAAATTTGATTAAAACTTTAAAAAACATAAAAAAATAACTGTAAGTCAGATGAAAATAATTTATACACGAAAGTTGCTCAGAACGATGAGACGAATCTGAATACGCAGCATGTTTGTCAGCCACACTTCCCTAGGATAGCAAACATGCAACAATCCACCTCCGTTTTATTTGTCCAAAAATGCTGAACATCAGGGATACTTTCCCGGATGTTTCCCCCCTTCGCCAGTATCACCTACTACCGCGTTAGGGCACACCTATCACCGTTCTTTGTCAAGTCATGCATCGTCATGCTTATGTTTGCATTATATTTATTGTTTCTTCCCCCTCTTCTCTCGGGTAGACTATGAACCGACGCCGCTGATGCACCGGTCGACTACGGAGTTGACGACCCCTCATTCTTGCCAGAGCAACCAGGCAAGCCCCCCCTTGATCACCAGATATCGCCTATTCCTTCCTCTCTTGCTTGCATTAAATCTTCAGACATATTCTTGTTTGGTTAATCCTATTCTGTTGCATAGCCTATCATTGTTGCTACAGTTGTTGATACCTTACCTGCAATCCTAATTGCTTAGTATAGGATGCTAGTTTATCAATTTGTGGCCCTACATTCTTGTCCCTCTGCCTTGCTATACTATCGGGTCCTGATCACTCGGGAGGTGATCACGTGTATATACTATACATACATACATGTTATTCAGATTGTGACTAAAGTCGGGTTGACTCGTAGAGTACCCGCAAGTGATTCGGAGATGGGGGCTGAAGGGGCAGGTGGTTCCATCCAGGTAGTGATGGGCCTGGGTTCCCGACAGTTCCTTGATGGTTACTTTGTGGCGAAGCGACAGGGCAGGTTGAGACCACCTAGGTGAGAGGTGGGCCTGGCCCTAGTCGGCGTTCGCGCTTATTTCATAATAATACGCTTAACGAGATCTTGGTATTTGATCTGAGTCTGGCCACTGGCCTATACACACAAACCAACTACGCGAGGACAGTTATGGGCACTCGACGTCGTGGTATCAGGAGAAGCCTTCTTGGCGTCGGATCGAGCGGCAGCGTCGGGTTGGATGCGAACGCAACTTCCTTTGTAATGGTGGTTGCTAGGTGCGCTCACGGTAGCCCTCGCAGCGTGCGGTGTGTAATGGGCGATGGGCCGGACACTGCGCGCGATAGGATTTAGACCAAACATCTTGACTCTCTGTTGTGCCTAGGTAGGGTGCAACGTGTTGATTTTTCGAGGGCATGACCGGGAATGTGAGGATCAGCGTGGGAAATGTGGTGCACCCTGCAGGAAGTTTATCTATTGAATAGTCGTGTCCCTCGGTAAAGGATGACCGGGAGTTGTACCTTGACCTTATGACAACTAGGCTGGATACTTAATAAAACACACCTGACAAGTTCTAGAGACAACACGGTGATTGCTTTCCCAGTATGCACGAGGAGGATCGTGGGTAGGATTATGCTATGCGACAATACTTGGTGAACTTGCAATCTATTCTCTTCTACATCTTTGCAAGATGGAATTTGCGCCGAGCGTAGTCTTCGATAGGAATCTATCCCTCTTATTCGGCATTCTCGCGATTCGATCCACCGATATTGCCTCTTTACACATATACCCATGCATATGTAGTGTAGATCCTTGCTTGCGAGTACTTTGAATGAGTACTCACGGTTGCTTTGCTCCCGCTCTCCCCCCTTTTTTCTTCTTCTTCTCGGACGTCGCAACCAGATGTTGGAGCCCAGGAGCCAGACGCCACCGTCGACGACGACCCCTACTATGCCGAGGGTGCCTACTACTACGTTCAGGTCGCTGACGACCAGGAGTAGTTTAGGAGGATCACAGGCAGGAGGCATGCGCCTCTTTCGATCTGTATCCCAGTTTGTGCTAGCCATCTTATGGCAACTTGTTTAACTTATGTCTGTACTTAGATATTGTTGCTTCCGCTAACTCGTTTATGTTCGAGCACTTGTATTCGAGCCCTCGAGGCCCCTGGCTTGTAATATGATGCTTGTATGACTTATTTTATTTTTTAGGTTGTGTTATGATATCTTCCCGTGAGCCCCTGATCTTGATCGTACACATTTGTGTGCATGATTAGTGTACGATTGAGTCGGGGGCGTCACATGTACCCAACAGTTTCCTTTGGGTATCCTATGAAGACGCACTTCTTCGATTTGGGTTCGAGCTTATCAGGTTGAAGCTTTTTCACATAAGCATCGCAACCCCAAACTTTAAGAAACGACAACCTGGGTTTCTTGCCAAACCACAATTCATATGGTGTCGTCTCAAAGGATTTCGATGGTGCCCTATTTAACGTGGATGCAGCTGTATCTAAAGCATAACCCCAAAACGATAGCGGTAAATCAGTAAGAGACATCATAGATTGCGCCATATCTAATAAAGTACGGTTACGACGTTCGGACACACCATTACATTGTGGTGTTTCAGGTGGTGTGAGTTGTGAAACTATCCACATTGTTTCCAGTGAAGATCAAACTCGTAGCTCAAATATTCTCCTCCACAATCAGATCGTAGAAACTTTATTTTCTTGTTACGATGATTTTCCACTTAACTTTGAAATTCTTTCGTTAAGTGGATATATATATAACATCCCAAAATTTAGAATTTTGAAATGTTAATGATTTAAATAGGATTAATTAAAAACTTGCTTGTGTTCCTTGTTGTTAGTTAAATTTGGCTAGGATTTGAAAATTTTGGAGTTTAAATGAATATTAAATTGAGAGGGAATAAAATGACTTTCCCAATTATTCATTTGCATCTTATTTTGTGTTTGAGAATATTCAGACTATTGCCAATTTAAATATGAGAGAGGATGACATGACTTCCTCAACAAAAAATATTGGTGAATAATTGAATATTCTCTTATTTGGATTTTGAATATTTAAAACAATTCTAACTCAAATATTAAATCATATGAGAGAAGGTAATATGACTCCTTCAATGTAAAAGAGCTGAAAATGATTTAAATGTCATTCGCATTTTTCTCCAGAGTTCAATTTTCTTTGATAGAACACTTTATAAGTGTCAAAGTAATGTTTACAAAAATATTATATGTATTTTACATAAGGATTTTGGACTGGAAAAATGTTTACTGAATTCAATATTAGTCTATATTTGACTTAAAATTTCCCTGGTATTTTACTGAAGTCATTTGGTGTATTTGTTTTACCAAATATATCTCCTGCTACTGCTAGTAGTTAAATAGAAAACCTATTCTACCCAAACCGCTTTAATAGCCCAATAGCTATCTCTCGCCAATACATGAGGCAAGAAATACCAAATGAGCCCAAATTTCAACACCAAAGACAAAGCACCTCCTTGTTTTTTCCCTCTTATTCTCCCTGTGCCGCTGACGAGGCTGGCCCGCATGTCATCTCTTTCCTCAACCGTGTTCGTCACTAACTCCTACCTACCGAACCGAGGCAAGACCGGATTGACTGATTCAATCGATCCCTAAGGGCATCTCCAGCCGTTGGCCCCCCAGGAGGGGCAAAAAATTGCCCCCTGGGGGCGCACCGGCGCTAAACCGCGCATTGGGGGCGTGATGCCCCCCAGTCGCGGCGCTCACGGTTCGAGCAAAAAAGGCAAACACACGCAAATCGACTCAAATTTAACATAAACACGGCGAGTTTGTTCAAACTTAAACATATTTCTGAAGAAAAAAAAAAGCTGCATGCTACCTCGCCATCTCCCCGCCGCCGCCGCGCCGCTTTCACAGCGGTTCTACATGCCGAGGAGGTCAGCGATGTAATCGTCGCCGCCGCCGCCGCCGTTCGTCGTCGTCGCCGCCGACCCGCCTAAACCCCGATCCTGCTGCACCCTCCCGGTTGGGCGGCGGGTTGGAAGGTCCGGGCGTCATCGTTATCCTTGTCGAGATCACGGCGCGTGCTTGTCCTCGCGCCCACGCTATGGGCGGCGATCTCCTCTAGGGCAAAGATCTGCCGGACCGACTTCGTCATGAGGTAGTCGCCCGCGCCCATCATCAGCGTCCTCGTCGGAGCTTGCGCGGGCTATCTCCTCGTACTCGCGGGAGGCGGGCTCCGGCTTAGGCTCGGCGAGGACGAAATGGCGGTCGGTGGCGGCGTTAAGCGCCCGTCTGACGCCGGAGCTGCGGTGCTTGTGGCGGCGGCGTGTCTGGGCTCCGGCTGACGGGCGTAGGCGGCGAGCCAGCCGGACGAGGAGGAGGACCCCGGTCTCCATACGCCTCGGGGTCGAGAGCTTCCCGGCGTGAGAAGGAAGGGGAGCGGGTAGTCGAGGCGCGGCGTGTTGCCGCCCTCGATGTACTCGAGGCGGCCTCAGCGGCGCTTCGCACGCCCCCACCGCTGCTGGCGGCGGAGTTGAGCTCGACGGAGGGCACAGCGCCGTTGGTGGCCTCGGCTGCCGGGCGTGGTGGCGGCGGAAGTACGGCTCAGAGCGGGCTGTCGGGACGCGTGCGTGGCCCTCCTCGCCGCCGCTGGCGAGTTCGAGCGGATGCGCGCGATCTCCGCCGCCGCGCGCGCGCCGGTGGTGTCGGGAACGCCGCACGCCGCCGGCCGATCCTCCACGCCTCGGGCACCCGCATGTCCGGCGGGATCGGGTATTCGCCTCGAGAGGCGAGCCTCGTCTTCATGGAGATGGCGGCGGCCGAAGCCGTTCGCCGCCGCGCCGTCGCCTGGGAAGCGCTCGGCCATTGGCTTTGAACTAGAGACGGCGAAAGGGAGGAGAGGAGAGGGAGAAACGACGGCGGCGGGGAAGTGTGAGACGCCGAAAGCGCCGGGCGCAGTATATATAGTAGGCGCCGCCACACGCTGTGGCACGTGCGCGTCTGGCGTGGGCGAGGCGAGGGCGAGGGCGTGTGTCGTTCGACCTTCATCTGCGCCGCCGTGAGGCATCGGCGCAGCGGTGACCGGCGTGGCAGCGGCGGCTTTGGCATTGATTCGTCGCGGAAGCGAGGCGATGAGGACGACGAAGGCCGAGAAGAAAGCCGTGTCGACGACGCGTCGGGCCCGTGGTTTCTTCGCGCCAAAAGTTCGCCGGCGCCCGAAGCACAAGGTTCGGTTCGGGGTCGCCCGTATTTTATTTTATTGCCCAAGCCGGGAAAATCTGGGCTCTGGCGCGATCGGGCGTTTTTTGGCGGCGCGAAAAAACGCCTAGGGAGGCCTTCTTGGGGGCGCGGCTGGAGATGCCCTAACCCCCTCTCCAATCTAAGTGCACCAAGCAAATCCCGTAACCGCCGCTGGTGTTGGACCTTGAAATCAACCGCACGGACCTCGGAAAGCTCCGCCGCCTGAGCTCCCTTTTCCAGCCAAATCCGGCGACAGTAAGCCACCCCCTGACTCCCTTTGTTCGTTAGAGGAGTTTTCTTGATGTGCCCCCTCCCTGGCCATCTTTCCCTTTGTAGACCCTCTGATTCGAGCTCCCTGATCTCGCCGGAGCACCCAAGCATCACCACCCCGTGTTCATCCGCTCCTGTCGTCGATGCAGGACGCATTGGGGAAGTCCGACGACTCCCCTGATTCTGTCGTGCCACGCCTAACCTCCCCGTGCACTTCCCTAAGTCATAGAACCACCGGAGACGCCTTCCCGTCGACGCCCGAGACCACCGCCGCCATATCGTGCAAATCCGGCGAATCTCCGGTGAGGAAATTTCCCCTCTGCCCAATCCTATGACGCAGCATCATCTTAGCCACCCGTGCTCACTTAAATCCGATGGTCTATGTTATTTCCTCAACGAATCGGTACTGACGATTGCCCTGCTGCCACGTTTCCTCTGTCCTGTAGCTGCGGCAGTAGATTACAGAAACGCTGCCATGGCACAGTTTTTGGGCAGATTTTGACCCAATTTTCGTTTTGCTATAACTTTTGATCCGTATATCCAAATTCATCGATTCTTTTTCCTGTGTGTTCGTATCGACCAGGAGAATCTAGTAGAACCAAAATTTCGAACTTTTGCACTATTTAAATTTGAATATATTCAAAATTGAATTTGAATCTTCATTCGACCATATTCTGCAAACCGTATATCCTATTCAATCTATTCTTTTTGCAAGTGAATTCCTATGACATATGCAATCATTACACCATTTGGATGTTCTTTCCCAAATACCTCTGACCTCTTTGAATTTAAATTTAATTCAAACTTTATCTTGCTATAATTTGAATTGTAGTGCTCCTATTCCATCAATTCTTTTACAAATGCATTGTTATGTCATATGCGTTCTGTTCAACAACATGTTTGTTGTTTTCCTTATAATTTTGAGCCTATTCCATATTATCTCAAATATAATCCTAAATAGCAATCTTTCTATATCCATTGACTCTTTTGAGTTGATTCTTCCGCCTGTCACAACCTATATTATATCTTAAGCCCAACTATATTGTTTTTGTTTAACCTTGCCATATTTGTTTTGTTGTTCTTTGGTTCTTATATATGGCATGGTTATTGATTTGGGTTCTTTCGTTTACGATAGATTGCTTGGAGCGTGACGAGTAGAATTATCAGGAATTGTGAGTGCGATGATCTTCATCAAACTTATAGGCAAGTTACACCTTGATCATCCTTTATCCTATTTTTATGCATGTAGTTTTATATCACAATACCATATTATGCATGTGTAGGAATATTTGTGGTAGCATGTTATTGCTATTGAGATGTAGTTAGTATGGCCTTATTGTAGATCATGGTAGTTGTATTCTTGCTATGCTACGTAGACGAGGATTGTTTCGTGTATACATTGAGCTTATGTAAGGATTATATATATAACTAATTGAGTAGTAATTAAGGATTTAATTCACCTCTGGGCGGAAGTGGTATTGTTTGGTGTTGAGGGCAGGCATCATGGGGTCTTGCACCTTTTCTAAGGCCATGCGCCCATGAGAGTGCACCCTAAGTGGAATGCCGCCTAGGTTCAAAAAGATCAGACAGACTTAGCGACTACTAGCTTCCGATCCATGTGCTGCCACTGGCTATATGGGCTCTGGCTTAGTTGATCAGTTGTTGGAACCCTTGCCCAGACACTGTCGACAGATGTAGCTTATGCAGGTGGCATGTGGTCGTCAGGTGGTTAAGGGAACCTCTTCTGAAAGACTTCGACTCAATCTTCGGACTGGTCCAATGGGTAAAGCGTACTAAACTCTGCAAAGTATTAAAACTAATCATGATTAGCCGTGTCCCCGGTTATGGACAAATTTGAGCAGCTGACCATTACAGTTGTTGGATGATCTTGACAAATGATACAGATAATAAAACTTGATGGGATACTTAATAATGGGCGGTTGGAATTGGATTGCCCAATTCAACCATATGTTTTTAATTGTAGCAAGACATAATTACTATTATACTATGTAGTTATCAGGGAAAAATTAGCTTTCTGCAAAACAACCACTACATTATCCTCTTGATATACCTTGCATGTAGAAGTAGGTTTGTTATATCAATCCATGTGTGACTTGCCAATACATTCAAAGTATTGACCCTTTGTGGCTGCAACGTTTCATGTTGCTGATTTTATACGACGAGTGAGTGATACGATGTAGGGTTAGAATGTCTATACTCGACATTTGCATGTGGTGTTGATGGACTTCATGGAGATTGTATTTGCTTTTCTACTGCATTTTGTTGTACGTTAGCTTGAGTTATGCATGTATGTATTATATTAAATTCTGGATCTACGATGTAATATTATGACATGTGGTTTATTCTTGATATTACATCTTGTACTGTGTGTGCTAGCTATTCATCCAGGGACTAGCACAGAGACATCGAATCTTATCAGGTTCGGGTTGTTACAATATACCCGTATCTGCTCAAATCATCTGTGAAGGTCAAAAAATAACGATACCCGCCACGAGCCTCAACACTCATTGGACCGCATATATCGGTATGTATTATTTCCAATAAGTCAGTAGCTCATTCCATTCTTTCGGAGAACGGAGTTTTAGTCATCTTGCCCATGAGGTATGGTTCGCAAGAACCAAGTGATTCATAATCAAGTGATTGCAAAAGCCCATCAGCATGGAGTTTCTTCATGCGCTTTACACCAATATGACCTAAACGGTAGTGCCACAAATAAGTTGCACTATCATTATCAACTTTGCATCTTTTGGCTTCAATATTATGAACATGTGTATCACCACAATCGAGATTCAACAAAAATAGACCACTTAACAATGGTGCATGACCATAAAAGATATTACTCATATAAATAGAACAACCATTATTCTTTGATTTAAATGAATAATCGTCTCACATCAAACAAGATCCAGATATAATGTTCATGCTCAACGCTGGCACCAAATAACAATTATTCAAGTCTAAAACTAATCCCGAAGGTAGATGTAGAGGGAGCATGCCGAAGGCGATCACATCGACCTTGGAACCATTTCTGACGCACATCGTCACCTCGTCCTTAGCCAATCTTCATTTAATCTGTAGCCCCTGTTTCGAGTTGCAAATATGAGCAATAAAACCAGTATCAAATACGCAGGCGCTACTATGAGCATTAGTAAGGTACACATCAATAACATGTATATCAAATATACCTTTCACTTTGCCATCCTTCTTATCCGCCAAATACTTGGGGCAGTTTCGCTTCAAGTGACCAGTCCCTTTGCAGTAGAAGCACTCACTTTCAGGCTTAGGTCCAGACTTGGGCTTCTTCCTGGGAGTAGCAACTTGCTTGCTATTCTTTTTGAAGTTCCCCTTCTTCCCTTTGCCCTTTTTCTTGAAACTAGTGGTCTTGTTAACCATCAACACTTGATGCTCCTTCTTGATTTCTACCTCCGCAGCCTTTAGCATTGCGAAGAGCTCAGGAATCGTTTTCGTCATCCCTTGCATATTATAGTTCATCAAGAAGCCTTTATAGCTTGGTGGCAGTGATTGAAGAACTCTGTCAATGACACTATCATCAGGAAGATTAACTCCCGGCTAAGTTGAGTGGTTATGGTACCCAGACATTCTGACTATGTGTTCACTCACAAAACTATTCTCCTCCATTTTGCAGCTATAGAACTTGTTGGAGACTTCATATCTCTCAACTCGGGCATTTGCTTGAAATATTAACTTCAACTCTTGGAACATCTCATATGCTCCATGACGTTCAAAACGTCTTTGAAGTCCCAATTCTAAGCCAAAAAGCATGGCACACTGAACTATCGAGTAGTCATCAGCTTTAGTCTGTCAGACGTTCATCACCTCCACAGTTGCTCCTGCAGTAAGCCTTGCACCTAGTGGTGCTTTCAGGACGTAATTCTTCTTTGCAGCAATGAGGATAATCCTCAAGTTACGGACCCAGTCCGTGTAATTGCTACTATCATCTTTCAACTTAGGTTTCTCTAGGAACGCATTAAAATTCAAAGAACGGTAGCACGGGCCATTGATCTACGACAACATAGATATGCAAAAACTATCAGGACTAAGTTCATGATAAATTAAAGTTCAATTAATCATATTACTAAAGAACTCCCACTTAGATAGACATCAATCTAGTCATCTAGATGATCACGTGATCCAAATCAACTAAACCATGCCCGATCATCACGTGAGATGGAGTAGTTTTCAACGGTGAACATCTCTATGTTGATCATATCTACTATATGATTCACGTTTGACCTTTCGGTCTCAGTGTTCCGAGGCCATATCTGCATATGCTAGGCTCGTCAAGTTTAACCCGAGTATTCTGCACGTGCGAAACTGGCTTGCACCTGTTGTATGTGAACATAGAGCTTATCAATCCCGATTATCACATGGTGTCTCAGCACAACAACTGTAGCAATGGTGCATACTCAGGGAGAACACTTATACCTTGAAATTTAGTAAGGGATCATCTTATAATGCTACCGCCGTACTAAGCAAAATAAGATGCATAAAAGATAAACATCACATGCAATCAAAATATGTGATATGATATGGACATCATCATCTTGTGCCTTTGATCACCATCTCCAAAGCACCGTCATGATCTCCATTGTCACCGGCTTGACACCTTGATCTCCATCATAGCATCGTTGTCGTCTCACCAACTATTGCTTCTACGACTATCGCTATCGCTTAGTGATAAAGTAAAGCAATTACATGGCGATTGCATTTCATACAATAAAGCGACAACCATATGGCTCCTGCTAGTTGCTGATAACTCTGTTACAAAACATGATCATATCATACAACAATTTATATGACATCATGTCTTGACCATATCACATCACAACAAGCCCTGCAAAAACAACTTAAACGTCCTCTGCTATGTTGTTGCAAGTTTTACGTGGCTGCTACGGGCTTCTAGCAAGAACCGTTCTTACCTACGCATCAAAACCACAATGATTTTTCCTCAAGTGTGATGTTTTAACCTTCAACAAGGACCGGCCACTACTGCAGGATGCTGCTAACGCGACACTACGATCATAAACTCTTTGACGAAACTGTGTGTGATGTAATAATCGCAAACGGTGGTGTACAAAACGTCAAAAAAGGTGCAAACATTTGCGATGGCAGACACATCAAACACGATTCAGATTTTACTTGCATCTGCGATGTTGGGCATACGGTTGATCTAGTAGTACTATTTGCGATGAGGAAGAACAACAGAAACGGGCAGCCATATCAATGTGTGTGCGATATACAGCATACAGTTCGCTCCAATGAACTATGTGCTATTAGGGAATGCAACACAAACGGTCAGCCAGGTCAAGGTGTGTGTGTGATATACAACATACGGTTCACTCGGACAAACTGTCTTCGATTAGGTAAGAGAACGGAAACGGTTCATCTTAACAAGATGTGTGTGATATGCGGCATTTGTGATCAGCCAAAAGAACACAAACGATTCGTGTAAACCAGATGTGTGTGATATGCAGCAAACAGCCCACTCGGAAGAACTGCTTGCGATGAGAAATTATAACATAGACGGTTACTATAGTAAGTTCGTGTGTGATTTTGTTCGTACAAAAAACTTTAAAAAATGCAAACTAGTTGCTTGCGGTGGCTAGGAGTATCGCACACGATGTGTCTGCGAGTACTCATGTGCGAAGATTAGTAAGTTACACATACGTTTCCTTATGTTAACATGTGTGTGAATTTGCAATATGGACAGTTAATATGCAAATGCCTTATGGACATCAGGCACACGCTTAAACTCAAAGAACTGTGTACGATACTGATACTTTCCATGAAAATTTAAGAACTTGGCTAACATCATTTGAGTAACATATATATAGTGGTTATACTATTTGACAAAAAGAGGATCTCCGTAACACGGTTTTGACAATCATATGGTCCATATCTAGATACTTAACATAGTAACAACTATCACATTTTAAGAGGCTAATGGCCAACAACCATATGGTCCATATCTACATACTTACATAGTAACAGCTAGCATATCTTAAGAGGCTGAGGGCCCACAACCACAACTATCTACTGGAAGCAGCTTGATCACGGCGACTCGACATCTCATCAATCTTTTAATGGAGCATGGTATAGTTGGTACTCCTGGATCTCCTAGTTTCTTTGGTATTCCACCCTAAAAAGTATAATTAGCAAGCATGGTGGAAATTTCAGCTTTCGGTATCTTTCTTTTATTTGTAACAATATCTTTCATGTACTTAGCATAAGGATTCTTTTTAAGCATATCATTCAAACGCATACGCAAAAAGATAGGTCTAATCATTTCAGCAAAGCGCTCAAAATCCTCATCATCCTTTTTCTTGGATGGCTTAGGAGAAAAAGGCATGGGATTCTGAACCCATGGTTCTCTTTCTTTACCGTGCTTCCTAGCAACGAAGTCTCTCTTATCATAATGTTGATTCTTTGATTGTGGGTTATGAAGATCAATAACAGGTTCAACCTCTACATCATTATGGTTTCTAGGTTGAGCATCAACATGAACATCATCATTAACATTATCACTAGGTTCATGTTCATCACCAGATTGTGTTTAAGCATCAGAAATAGAAATATCATTGGGATTCTTAGGTGTGTCAACAATAGGTTCACTAGAAGCATGCAAAGTCCTATCATTTTTCTTCTCCTTCTTAGAAGGACTAGGTGCATCAACATTATTTCTCTGAGAATCTTGCTCAATTCTCTTAGGGTGGCCCTCAGGATACAAAGGCTCCTGGGTCATTTTACCCCCTCTAGTCATAACTCTAACAACATTATCATTTTTCTTATTATTTAATTCATTGAGTAAATCATTTTGAGCTTTAAGCACTTGTCCTACTTGAGTGGTAACCATAGAAGCATGTTTACTAATGAGTTTAAGTTCACCTTTAACTCTAGACATATAATCACTCAAGTGTTCAATCATATAAGCATTACATTTCAATTGTCTACCAACATAAGCATTGAAGTTTTCTTGTCTAGCCATAAAGTCATCAAACTCATCCAAGCATTGGCTAGCAAACTTAGTAGACGGGATTTCAACTTTATCATATCTATAGAGAATATACCTTTACTACCTGTGTCGGGTTATCAAGACCATCTATTTCTTCAACTGGAGGTAAATTCTTAACATCTTCAACTTTAATACCTTTTTCTTTCATAGATTTCTTTGCCTATTGCATATCTTCAGGACTGAGAAATAGAACACCCCTTTTCTTCGGAGTTGGCTTAGGAGTTGGTTCAGGAAGTGTCCAATTGTTTTCATTAGTCAACATATTATTCAATAATAATTCAGCTTGATCAACTGTTCTTTCCCTGAAAACACAACCAACGCAACTATCCAGGTGGTCTCTGGAAGCATCGGTTAGTCCATTATAAAAGATATGAAGTATTTCATTTTTCTTGAGAGGATGATTAGGCAAGGCATTAATTAATTGGAGAAGCCTCCTCCAAGCTTGTGGGAGACTCTCTTCTTCATTTGCACAAAATTATATATTTCCCTTAAAGCAGCTTGTTTCTTATGAGCGGGAAAATATTTAGCAGAGAAGTAATAAATCATATCCTAGGGACTACGCACAAAACCAGGATCAAGAGAATTAAACCATGTTTTAGCATCACCCTTTAATGAGAATGGAAATAGCTTAAGGATATAGTAGTAACGAATTTTCTCATCATTAGTGAATAGGGTGGCAATATCATTTAACATAGTAAGATGTGCCACAACATTTTCAGATTCATAGCCATAAAAAGGGTCAGATTCAACCAAAGTAATTATCTCAGGATCGACAGAGAAATCATAATCCTTATCAGTAACACAGATAGGTGAAGTAGCAAAAGCAGGGTCATATTTCATTCTAGCATTCACAGACTTTTCTTTTAGCTTAGCTAATAATTTCTTAAGATCAGACCTATCATTGCAAGCAAGAAAATCTCTATTAGTTTCTTCGTCCATAACATAACCCTCAGGCACAACAAGCAATTCATATCTAGGGGAGAATCTTCATCATCAGTTTCATCAGTATTATCAGTTTCAATAATTTCATTCTCTCTAGCCCTAGCAAGTTGTTCATCAAGAAATTCACCTAATGGCATAGTAGTATCAAGCATAGAAGTAGTTTCATCATAAGTATCCTGCATAGTAGAAGTGGCATCATCAATAACATGCGACATATCAGAATTAATAGCAGAAGCAAGTTTAGGTGTCGCAAGTTTACTCAAAACAGATGGTGAATCAAGTGCAGAGCTAGATGGCAGCTCCTTACCTCCCCTCGTAGTTGAGGGAAAAATCTTGGTTTTCCAGTCTTTCAAGATCCTCATAGTGATCAGCAGATATAAATCCCAAGTGACTCAAAGAATAGAGCTATGCTCCCCGGCAACAGCGCCAGAAAATAGTCTTGATAACCCACAAGTATAGGGGATCGCAACAGTTTTCGAGGGTAGAGTATTCAACCCAAATTTATTGATTCGACATAAGGGGAGCCAAAGAATATTCTCAAGTATTAGCAGTTGAGTTGTCAATTCAACCACACCTGGATAACTTAATATCTGCAGCAAAGTATTTAGTAGCAAAGTAGTATGGAAGTAACGGTAACAATAGCAATATTAACAGTAGCAGTTCTATAGTGATTGTATCAGTGGCAACGGTAAAGTAACTAAGCAAAGGTCAATATGTGAAAAGCTCGTAGGCATTGGATCAGTGATGGATAATTATGTCGGATGTGATTCCTCATGCAACAGTTATAGCATAGGGTGACACAGAACTAGCTCCAGTTCATCAATGTAATGTAGGCATGTATTCCGAATATAGTCATACGTGCTTATGGAAAAGAACTTGCATGACATCTTTTGTCCTACCCTCCTGTGGCAGCGGGGTCCTATTGCAAACTAAGGGATATTAAGGCCTCCTTTTAATAGAGTACCGGACCAAAGCATTAACACTTAGTGAATACATGAACTCCTCAAACTACGGTCATCACCGAGAGTGGTCCCGATTATTGTCACTTCGGGGTTGTCGGATCATAACACATAATAGGTGACTATAGACTTGCAAGATAGGATCAAGAACTCACATATATTCATGAAAACATAATAGGTTCAGATTTGATATCATGGCACTCGGGCCCTAGTGACGAGCATTAAGCATAGCAAAGTCATAGCAACATCAATCTCAGAACATAATGGATACTAGGGATCAAACCCTAACAAAACTAACTCGATTACATGGTAAATCTCATCCAACCCATCACTGTCCAGCAAGCCTACGATGGAACTACTCATGCACGGCGGTGAGCATCGTGAAATTGGTGATGGAGGATGGTTGATGATGACGACGGCGACGGATCCCCCTCTCTGGAGCCCCGAACGGACTCCAGATCAGCCCTCCCAAGAGAGATTCGGGCTTGGCGGCGGCTCCATATCGTAAAACGCGATGAATCCTTCTCTCTGATTTTTTTTTCTCCCCGAACGTGAATATATAGAGTTGGAGTTGAGGTCGGTGGAGCTCCAGGGGGCCCACGAGGCAGGGGCGCCCCACCCTCGTGGGATGTGGTGTGGCCCCCGGCCTTGATTCTTTCGCCAGTATTTTTTATTAATTCCAAAAATATTCTCCGTGTAGCTTCAGGTCATTCCGAGAACTTTTATTTCTGCACAAAAATAACACCATGGCAATTCTGCTAAAAGCAGCACAGTCCGGGTTAGTCCCATTCAAATCATGCAAGTTAGAGTCCAAAACAAGGGCAAAAGTGTTTGGAAAAGTAGATACGATGGATATGTATCATTGATGTATTAAGCATGTTCGTGCCTTGTTTATTTCAGTACTGCACACCGTGTGATGTTCAAGTATTAACTGTTCAGTTCAATTTCACCAAAACCAGCAACAAACTTTGCTACCATGCTACTCTCCGCAATGAAGATATACTAGAGATGCCATCCATTTGCTATTTTTGGTGGGTGCTAACCCTATTGTACTTAACATGCCTATACATGTACTTAAGTAGGGACATAACGGGTCAGTTTGCCGTCGAGGTTAGATGCATCCCATGTCTTACAGTATTTTACATCATTTGTGCAATTGCAGTTTCGCTTCTAACATTTACTTGCTTCTTGTAGGTACACATGTCGGGGGCACTGATCCATGCTTCAACAAAGAGGAAGAGCTCGCCTCCGCCGCCGCTGACTTTGGGCGGGCTCTGGGCAAGATGAAGTGCCCCATCAACTACCTCTCAGGACTTTCCAAGTATGAAATCACCAGTTCAATCTTACCAATACCAGTTGCAATAAATGGCTATGTTTTGTACGGTCGATGTCTTAAGCATCTTGTAGTACACATGCCTAACACATTTTAGCTATTTTCCCTACCTTTTTATAGACAACTGGGCCATTATCTGCTCTGGCAGCACCTGCCTTGTGATGTTTAACTCTGCCAATTGCATTTTTATCAGTACCGGTTTCAATGGCCATTAAGCTTGTTGCAATTAATAGTTGTATTCATTTTTAAACAGTTGTATTTCAATGGCAACAAACTTACAAAACATGAATTAGGATGCTGTTAAGCCTATTGCAATTAACATTTGTATCCATTTTTTAGTCCGTCCCTTTGCTACCGTGCTACTCTTTCGCAATGAAGATAAGATGTTGTTTTATTAACATTTGCTATTTTTGGTGGATGTTAACCTTTTTATAGTTAACATTGACTTTCCATGTACTTACACAGGGCTATAATGGGCGATGTTGTTGTTTGCTGTCGAGGTTAGCTGCATCCCATGTCTTATACACCATCTATTCTTAAATTTAAGTATTTTTAGAGATTCCAATATAGACTACATAAGGAGCAAAATGAGTGAATCTAGATTCTAATCTAAACTATATCTATAATTCTATATACATTTGTATGTAGTTCATATTGAAATCTCTAAAAATAGTTGTACTTAGGAATGTAGGTAGTTGTATTTTACATCATTTGTGCATTCTCATTTAGCTTCTAACATTTACTGGTTGCTTGTAGGTACGTATATGAGCGGTACTAATCCATGCTTCGATCTCTTTTGCGTATGGGGATATTCATGAACAAGCGTCAAGTGAGGAAACTAAGAAAGATTGTTAGGTGAAAGAAATAGGTGATGGGAATTAAGCTCTTTATTTACACTTTGTCCAAGACATCAGTGTACTTTAGGATGGTAAGTAATCTGTTGCCTTTTCCCCCTACCCACAACAAGTTACTCTATTAGACCTCATGATCTGGTATTTTTCTCTTTTCAGTGGTTTCCGAAGCTATTTACTGATGATTACCTTGCAAACTACATGAGCGGAATGGAGGCAACTAAGGTTAAAGTATATAATTCATGCTACCATGATAATGCTCTAGAAGTCTTCCTGAAGGCGGTGAAGGATGAGCGGGCGATCGTCACAAGGGGTTGGACAAAAGTTGTGCATGCCTATGGCATGCATGAAGGCACATTATGGGCATTCTGCGTCTTCAAAAACATCGGCAGTCAAAATGATTTACACTTGTCTCTTCACTTTATTGCCTGTAAATATTGTGGTTCATCATAGTTAATTGCTATCTAATCCTGTAATTACTGAACATATTGTACTGACAATTTTATTTATGGATTCGTTGTTGAACCATTGTGCTGAGAATTTGTATTGCATGCTTCATGTTTCAAAATTTCCAATTTGAATAATAAATTACAGCCAAAAAAATGTACATGAGCGAATAAAATAATGTGCACACGGTTAGAAAGAAAATAGCGTGTGTGATGAAAAAAGAAAACAGACGGTTCTTTGACGTGAAACTTTTGCGATGCCCGTCGGACGCACACACGGTTTCGTCTCATTTGCGTGTGCGATTAACACGGCAAACATTTCAAACCAGTGTGCGTGTGTGATAGGTATACCAATCACACACAGTTATGAAAATATACACGTTGGCGTTAGTAGAGGCACCGCACACATTTTACATTCTTGAACCGTGTGCGATAACGTACCTATCACAAACATATTGGCAGATTAAATGTTGATGTCCACCTTTTTCACACGAATATAGCGGCCTAATCGTTTGGGATGTCTCTCTGATCAGAAACGTAACGTCAAGATGTACCGTGTGGGACTAGTGCGGCTTCTCATACATTTGTTCTATGGGGATCGTTAGTAGCCGCTCGCCCATCCCCGGCGGTTTCTGGGTCGTGTGGGAAGGACCCCCTATCACCCACACTCACTAGGCAACGGTTCCAAATGTCATTGCGGAAAGGGGTTAAAAACCGTTTGTATAGCACTGATGCATACCGGTGGGTCGTAGTTAAACTCGATTCAACTAAAGTTGGAGAAACAGACACCCGCCATCCACCTATGTGCAAAGAACGTCGGTAGAACCAGTCTCATGAACGCGGTCATCTAATGTCGGTCTGGGCCGCTTCATCCAACAATACCGCTGAATCAAAGTAAGACGTTGGTGGTAAGCAGTTTGACTATTATCGCCCACAACTCTTTGTGTTCTACTCGTGCATATCATCTACGCATAGACCTGGCTCTAATACCACTATTGGGGAACATAGCATGCAATTTCAAAATATTTCCTACAATCACGCAAGGTGTATCTAGGAGATGCATAGCAACGAGAGGGAGAGAGTGTGTCCACATACCCTCGTAGACCGAAAGCAGAAGCGTTAGTTAACGCGGTTAATGTAGTCGAACGTCTTCACGATCCAACCGATCCAAGTACCGAAAGTACGGCACCTCCGTGTTCAGCACACGTACAACTTGATGACATCCCTTTAACTCTTGATCTAGTAGAGGGTCGAGTGAGAGTTCCGTCAGCATGACGGCGTGGTGACGGTGTTGATGATGTGATCCGCGCAGGGCTTCGCCTAAGCACTACGATGCTATGACCGGAGGAATACACTATGGAAGGGGGCACCGCACACGACTAAGAGAAATCTTGGTGTGTCTTTGGAGTGCCCCCTGCCCACGTATATAAAGGAGGGAGGGAGGAGCCGGCGGCCTAGGAGGGGCGCGCCAAAAGGGGGGAGTCCTACTAGGACTCCCTAGTCCTGGTAGGATTCCCCTTTCCTTTCCTTTCCGGAATAGGAGAAGAGGGAAAGAGGTGGAGGACAAGGAGGAAAGGGGGGCCGCTCCCCCACCCCTAGTCCAATTCGGTTTGGGCTGGTCACCGCCTCCACCTGGTCGTCGCCTCCTCTCTTCCACTAAGGCCCATGAAGGCCCATTAATCCCCGAGGGGGTTCCGGTAACCTCCTGGTACTCCGGAAAATGTCAGAACCTCTCCGAAACTATTCCGGTGTCCGAACATAACCTTCCAATATATCAATCTTTATGTCTCGACCAGTTTGAGACTCCTCGTCACGTCCGTGATCTCATATGGGACTCCGAACAAACCTCGGTCATCAAAAACACATGACTCCTTATTCAAATCGTCATCGAATGTTAAGCGTGCGGACCCTACGGGTTCGAAAACTATGTAGACATGATCAAGACACATCTCCGGTCAATAACCAATAATGGAACCTGGATGCTCATATTAGCTCCTACATATTCTACGAAGATCTTTATCGGTCAAACCGCACAACAATATACGTTGTTCCCTTTGTCAACGGTATGTTACTTGTCCGAGATTCAATCGTCGGTATCATCATACCTAGTTCAATCTCGTTACCAGCAAGTCTCTTTACTCGTTCCTTAATGCTTCATCCTATAACTAACTCATTAGTGAGATTGCTTGCAAGTCCTATAGTGATGAGTATTACCGAGAGGGCCCAGAGATACCTCTCCGATACACGGAGTGACAAATCCTAATCTTGATCTATGCCAACTTAACAAACACGTTAGGAGACACCTGTAGATCATCTTTATAATAATCCAGTTATGTTGTGACGTTTGATAGCACACAAGGTGTTCCTCCGGTATTCGGGACTTGCATAATCTCATAGTCAGAGGAACATGTATAAGTCATGAAGAAAGCAGTAGCAATAAAACTGTAACGATCAAAATGCTAAGCTAATGGATGGGTCTTGTCCATCACATCATTCTCTAATGATGTGATCCCGTTCATCAAATGACAACTGCTACCGCTTGAGCACTGCGTTGGTTTTCCCTTGAAGAGGAAAGGGTGATGCAGCAAAGTAGCATAAGTATTTCTCTTAGTTTTGAGAACCAAGGTATCAATCCAGTAGGAGGCTACACGCAAGTCGCTCGTACCTACACAAACAAATAAGAACCTCGCAACCAACGCGATAAAGGGGTTGTCAATCCCTTCACGGCCACTTGCAAAAGTGAGATCTGATAGAGATAATAATAAGATAAATATTTTTGGTATTTTTCTGATATAGATTGGAAAGTAAAGATTGCAAAATAAAGTAGATCGAAAACTTATATGATGGAAAATAGATCCGGGGGCCATAGGTTTCACTAGTGGCTTCTCTCAAGATAGCATAAGTATTAAAGTGGCTGAACAAATTATTGTCGAGCAATTGATAGAAAAGTGCATAGTTATGAGAATATCTAGGCTGATCATGTATATAGGCATCACGTCCGCAACAAGTAGACCGAAACGATTCTGCATCTAATACTATTACTCCACACATCGACCGCTATCCAGCATGCATCTAGAGTATTAGGTTCATAAGAATAGAGTAACACATTAGGCAAGATGACATGATGTAGAGGGATAAACTCAAGCAATATGATATAAATCCCATCTTTTATCCTCGATGGCACCAATACAATAAGTGCCTTCTTTGCCCTAACATCCTTTGGGAAAGGACATCGCAAGATTGAACCCAAAGCTAAGCACTTCTCCCGTTGCAAGAAAGATCAATCAAGTAAGCCAAACCAAACTGATAAATCGAAGAGACTTGTAAAGATAACCAATCATACATAAAAGAATTCAGAGGAGATTCAAATATTTCTCATAGATAAACTTGATCATAAACCCACAATTCATCGGATCTCGACAAACACACCGCAAAATGAGTTACATCGAATATATCTCCAAGAAGATCAAGGAGAACTTTGTATTGATATTCAAAGAGAGAGAAGAAGCCATCTAGATAATAACTATGGACCCGAAGGTCTGCGGTAAACTACTCACACTTCATCGGAGAGGCTTTGGCGTTGATGTAGAAGCTCTCCTTGATCGATTCCCCCTCCGGCGGAGCGCCGGAAAAGGCCCCAAGATGGGATCTCACGGGTACAGAAGGTTGCGGCGGTGGAAATACGGTTTCCTCGTGCTCCTGGATGTTTTCAGGGTATGCAAGTATATATAGGCAAAGGAAGTCGGTCAGGGGAGCCACGAGGGGCCCACGAGGGTGGGGGGCATGCCTCCCTGCCTCGTGGCTTCCTCGTTTACTTCTTTACGTCCACTCCAAGTCTCCTGGATGGCGTTTGTTCCAAAAATATCTCTCCTGAAGGTTTCATTCCGTTTGGACTCCGTTTGATATTCCTTTTCTGCGAAATACTGAAATAGGCAAAAAAATAGCAATTTAGGCTGGGCCTCTGTCTAATAGGTTAGTCCCAAAAATGATATAAAAGTGTATAGTAAAGCCCATAAACATCCAAAACAGATACATTGGAGACGTATCAAGCATCCCCAAGCTTAATTCCTGCTCGTCCTCGAGTAGGTAAATGACAAAAACAGAATTTTTGATGTGGAACGCTGATACGTCTCCAACGTATCTATAATTTTTGATTGTTCCATGCTATTATATTACCCCTTTTGGATGTTTATGGGCTTTATTTTACACGTTTATATCATTTTTGGGACTAACCTACTAACCGGAGGCCCGGTCCATATTGCTGTTTTTTTGCCTATTTCAGATATTCAAGAAAAGGAATATCAAATGGAGTCCATACGGAATGGAACCTTCGGGAGCGTGATTTTTGGAACGAACGTGATCTAGAGGACTTGGAGTGCAAGTCAAGAAGCAGTCGTGGCCTCCACGAGATAGGAGCCCCCCCATAGGGCGCGCCCCGTGTCTCGTGGGCCCCTCGGGCGGCCACCTACGTACTTCTTCCTCCTATATAAGCCTACATACCCCGAAAACATCCAGGGAGCCAACAAAACACCATTTCCACCGCCGTAACCTTCTGTATCCGTGAGATCCCATCTTGGAGCCTTCGTCGGTGTTCTGCCGGAGGGGGAATCGACCACGGAGGGCTTCTACATCAACATCCTTACCCCTCCGATGAGTTGTGAGTAGTTTACCACAGACCTTCGGGTCCATAGTTATTAGTTAGATGTCTTCTTCTCTCCTTTTGGATCTCAATACAATGTTCTCCCCCTCTCTCATGGAGATCTATTCGATGTAAACTCTTTTTGCAGTGTGTTTGTCGAGATCCGATGAATTGTGGGTTTATGATCAAGTTTATCTATGAGAAATATTTGAATCTCCTCTGAATTCTTTTATGTATAATTGAGTTATCTTTGCAAGTCTCTTCGAATAATCAGTTTGGTTTGGCCTACTAGATTGATCTTTCTTGCCATGGGAGAAGTGCTTAGCTTTGGGTTCAGTCTTGCGGTGTCCTTACCCAGTGACAGAAAGGGTTGCAAGGCACATATTGTATTGTTGCCATCGAGGATAAAAAGATGGGGTTTATTTCATATTGCATGAGTTTATTCCTCTACATCATGTCATCTTGCTTAAGGCGTTACTCTGTTCTTATGAATTTAATACTCTAGTTGCAGGCAGGAGTCGGTCGATGTGTGGAGTAATAGTAGTAGATGCAGGCAGGAGTCGGTCTACTTGTTGCGGACGTGATGCCTATATACATGATCATGCCTAGATAATCTCATAATTATTCGCTTTTCTATCAATTGCTCGAGAGTAATTTGTTCACCCACCGTAATACTTATGCTATCTTGAGAGAAGCCACTAGTGAAACCTATGGCCCCCCGGGTCTATCTCTTATCATATTTGCTTCCAATCTACTTTTATTTGCATCATTACTTTTTGCATCTATATTATAAAATACCAAAAATATATTCATCTTACCATACTATCTCTATTAGATCTCACATTTGCAAGTGGCCGTGAAGGGATTGATAACCCTTTTATTGCGTTGGTTGCGAGTTCTTTGTTTGTTTGTTTAGGTGCGTGGGACTTTTGAGGAGCCTCCTACTGGATTGATACCTTGGTTCTCAAAAACTGAGGGAAATACTTACGCTACTATTGCTGCATCACCCTTTCCTCTTCAAGGAAAACCAACGCAAGCTCAAGACGTAGCAAATGCTACCTAGCATATTTCTCAATGTAATTTTATTTATTGTGGCATGAATGTTCAGATCCAAATGATTCAAGATAAAAGTTCATATTAACATCTAAATAGTAATACTTCAAGCATACTAACAAATAATCATGTCTTATCAAAATAACATAGCCAAAGAAAGCTTATCCCTACAAAATCATATAGTTAGGCCATGCTTCATTTTCGTCACACAAAATACTCCCATCATGCACAACCCCGGTTTCAGACAAGCAATTGGTTCATACTTTTTAACGTGCTTCAGCCTTTTTAACCCTCACGCAATACATGAGCATGAGCCATGGATATAACACTATGGGTGGAATAGAGTATGATGATGGAGGTTGTGTGGAGAAGACAAAAAAGGAGAAAGTCTCACATTGACGCGGCTAATCAACGTGCTATGGAGATGCCCATCAATTGATGTCAATGCGAGGAGTAGGGATTGCCATGCAACAGATGCACTAGAGCTATAAAGTATGAAAGCTCAACGAAATAAACTAAGTGGGTGTGCATCCAACTTTCTTGCTCACGAAGACATAGGGCATTTTGAGGAAGCCCATCATTGGAATATACAAGCCAAGTTCTATAATGAAAAATTCCCACTAGTATATGAAAGTGACAACATAGGAGACTCTCTATCATGAAGATCATGGTGCTACTTTGAAGCACAAGTGTGGTAAAAGGATAGTAACATTGTACCTTCTCTCTTTTTCTCTCATTTTTTTGGTGAGCTTCTTTGGCTTCTCTTTTTTTATTCGGGCTTCTTTGGCCTCTTTTATTTTTCATAAAGTCCGAAGTCTCATCCCGACTTGTGGGGGAATCATAGTCTCCATCATCCTTTCCTCACTTGGGACAATGCTCTAATAATGAAGATCATCACACTTTTATTTATTTACAACTCAAGAGTTACAACTCAATACTTAGAACAAAATATGACTCTATGTGAATGCCTCCGGCGGTATACCGGGATATGGAATGAATCAAGAGCGACATGTATGAAAGAATTATGAAGGTGGCCTTGCCACAAATATGATGTCAACTACATGATCATGCAAAAGCAATATGACAATGATGGAATGTGTCATAATAAACGGAACGGTGGAAAGTTGCATGGCAATATATCTCGGAATGGCTATGGAAATGCCATAATAGGTAGGTATGGTGGCTGTTTTGAGGAAGATATGAGGAGGTTTATGTGTGATAGAGCTTATCGTATCACGAGGTTTGGATGCACCGGCGAAGTTTGCACCAACTCTCAAGGTGAGAAAGGGCAATGCATGGTAACGTAGAGGCTAGCAATGATGGAAGGGTGCGAGTGCGTATAATCCATGGACTCACATTAGTCATAAAGAACTCATATACTTATTGCAAAAGTTTATTAGCCCTCGAAGCAAAGTACTACTATGCATGCTCCTAGGGTAAGGGTTGGTAGGAGTTAACCATCACACGATCCCGACCTCCACACATAAGGAAGGCAATCAAAGAGCACCCCATGCTATAAATTTGTCACACAACTTTTACCATACGTGCATGCTACAGGACTTGCCAACTTCAACACAAGTATTTCTCAATTTCATAATTACCCAACTATCATGACTCTAACATTACCACCTTTATATCTCAAAACAATTATCAAGTATCAAATTGATCATAGTGTTCAATACACTCTATATGATAGTTTTTATTATACCCAACTTGGGTGCCCATCATTTTAGGACCAATTTTATAACCAAAACAAATACCATTCTGTTCTAAAAGACTCTCAAAATAATATAAGTGAAGCATGATAGATCAATAATTTCTACAAAATAAAACCACCGCCGTGCTCTAAAAAGATATAAGTGAAGCACTAGAGCAAAATTGTCTAGCTCAAAAGATATAAGTGAAGCACATAGAGTATTCTAATAAATTCTGAATCATGTGTGTCTCTCCCAAAAGGTGTGTACAGCAAGGATGATTCTGGTAAACTAAAAAGAAAAGACTCAAATCATACAATACGCTCCAAGCAAAACACATATCATGTGGTGAATAAAAATATAGCTCCAGGTAAAGTTACCGATAGACGAATACGAAAGAGGGGATGCCTTCCGGGGCATCCCCAAGCTTAGGCTTTTGGTTGTCCTTGAATTTTACCTTGGTGTGCCTTGGGCATCCCCAAGCTTAGGCTCTTGCCACTCCTTATTCCATAGTCCATCAAATCTTTACCCAAAACTTGAAAACTTCACAACACAAAACTCAACAGAAAATCTCATGAGCTCCGTTAGTGCAAGAAAGCAAACCACCACTTTAAGGTACTGTAATGAACTCATTCTTTATTTATATTGGTGTTAAACCTACTGTATTCCAACTTCTCTATGGTTCATACCCCCTGATACTAGCCATCGATTCATCAAAATAAGCAAACAACACATGAAAAACAGAATCTGTAAAAAACAGAACAGTCTGTAGCAATCTGTAACTTCCGAATACTTTTGGAACCCTAAAACTCCTACCAAAATAGGAAGTCCCATTAAATTTGTCTGTTAATCTACTTCAAAAATAATCAACTGAAAATCACGTTTCTGTGATTTATTAAAATTATTCTCGTGCGTGCAAAAGTTTCTGTTTTTCAGCAAGATCAAATTAACTATCACCCAAGATGATCCTATAGGTTCTACTTGGCACAAACACTAACTAAAACAAAAAACCACATCTAAACAGAATCTATATGAATTATTTATTACTAAACAAGAGCAAAAAGTAAAGAACAAAAATAAAATTGGGTTGCCTCCCAACATGCGCTATCGTTTAACGCCCTTTTTAGATAGGCATTGATAATTTTAATGATGCTCACATGAAAGACAAGAATTGAAGCACAAAGAGAGCATCATGAAACACGTGAAAAACACATCTAAGTATAACATACTTCCTATGCATAGGCATCTTATAGGCCAACAAATTGTCATCGCAAGCAAAAACTAGCATATGCAACGAAGCGGAAAGAAACAATAGTAATCTCAACATAACGAGAGGTAATTTAGTAACATGAAAATTTCTACAACCATATTTTCCTCTCTCATAATAATTACATGTGGGATCATAAGAAAATTCAACAAAATAGCTATCACAAAACATATTTTAACCACGATCCACATGCATGCGAAGTTGACACTCTTCCTCAATAGTGGGATTAACATTAACTAAAGTCATGACCTCTCCAAACCCACTTTTATCAAAATATTTCAAACTCTATTATCAATATCATATTCATCATGGGGCTTAAATAAATTTTCAATATCATAAGAAGAATCACCCCAATCATGATCATTGCAACAAGTAGTAGGCATAGCAAAACTAGCATCCCCAAGCTTAAGGTTTTGCATATTATTAGCACAATTAACATCAAGAGAATTTATAATAACATCATTGCAATCATGCTTTTCATCAAAGGAACTATCAAGTATGGGTGCAATAGCAACGATCTCATTTTTAACATAAGGAACTATAGCAAATTCATCTTCATAAATATTGGCATCATGGCCACAAGAATAGCAAGCATCATGTTCATCAAGGGATATTTCAATCAAATCATCGGAACCATAATTATCTATAGATTCATGCATATCATTGTTTTCTTCCAAAGCAACGGTCATTCTTTCAATAAATTCTTTGACATAGACATTATGAGCATAGTTTTCATAGCAATATTTATGTATATCAAAATTTTCAGATTCGTAGAGAGTAATGTCATACTTTTCAATCAAAGAAGCAACTTCATAAGCACCCTTAAAAGCAACAAATTCTTCAATTTGTTTGATATCATAGTAACTATAAACACCCTTTGCATAAGAAGATAAGATTTCATTATCATTAAACTCACATAGGTAAGGAAGGTGTTCTTTAGGGTTCTTAGAGAAACAAGTAAAATCATAAATTTCACAAAGATTCCAAGCATAACACAACAATCTGTTTATTTGATCCCATAAGAGTCTCCCCTTTTCAGACAAATGGTGACGCAAAAAATTAGCATGCTCATCTAAAGATTTCCCATCAACTAGGCTAGTTAGGGTTTCAGCACGAGCGCATATGGTTCGAAGATGATACAAGTAGAACACTTTAAGTGGATCCATATCAATAGATTTTTAGCAAGCACAGATGCAAGCACATGAAGGCACATGGAGGCACAAGCAAACATAAGATCGAATGAAAGAAGGGCGAAGAAAAGGCAAAGTTGAAGTGGGGGAGAGGAAAACAAGAGGCAAATGGCAAATAATATAATGTGAGGGATAGAGTTTGTGATGGGTACTTGGTATGTCTTGACTTGTGCGTAGACCTCCTCGGCAACGGCGCCAGAAATCCTTCTGGGCACCTCTTGAGCACTGTGTTGGTTTTCCCTTGAACAGGAAAGGGTGATGTAGTAAAGTAGTGTAAGTATTTCCCTCAGTTTTGAGAACCAAGGTATCAATTCAGAAGGAGGCTACACGCAAGTCCCTAATACCTACACAAACAAATAAGAACCTCGCAACCAATGCGATAAAGGGGTTGTCAATCCCTTCATGGCCACTTGCAAAAGTGAGATCTGATAGAGATAATAATAAGATAAATATTTTTGGCATTTTTATGATATAGATTGGAAAGTAAAGATTGCAAAATAAAGTAGATCAGAAACTTATATGATGGAAAATAGACCTGGGGCCCATAGGTTTCACTAGTGGTTTCTCTCCAGATAGCATAAGTATTATGGTGGGTGAACAAATTACTGTCGAGCAATTGATATAAAAGTGCATAGTTATGAGAATATCTAGGCATGATCATGTATATAGGCATCACGTCCGCGACAAGTAGACTGAAACGATTCTGCGTCTACTACTATTACTCCACACATCGACCGCTATCCAGCATGCATCTAGAGTATTAAGTTCCTAAGAACAGAGTAACGCAGGCAAGATGACTTGATGTAGAGGGATAAACTCAAGAAATATGATATAAACCCCATCTTTTTATCCTCGATGGCAACAATACAATACATGCCTTGCTGCCCCTGTTGTCACTGGGAAAGGACACCGCAACATTCAACCCAAAGCTAAGCACTTCTACCATTGCAAGAAAGATCAATCTAGTAGGCCAAACCAAACTGATAATTCGAAGAGACTTGCAAACATAACCAATCATACATAAAAGAATTCGGAGGAGATTCAAATATTTCTCATAGATAAACTTGATCATAAACCCACAATTCATCAGATCTCGACAAACACACCACGAAAAGAGTTACATCGAAGAGATCTACAAGAAGATCGAGGAGAACTTTGTATTGAGATTCAAAGAGAGAGAAGAAGCCATCTAGCTAATAACTATGGACCCGAAGGTCTATGGTAAACTACTCACACTTCATCGGAGAGGCTTTCACGTTGATGTAGAAGCCCTTCGTGATCGTTTCCCCCTCCGGCGGAGCGCTGGAAAAGGCCCCAAGATGGGATCTCACGAGTACAGAAGGTTGCTGTGGTGGAAATAGGGGTTTCGTGGTGCTCCTGGATGTTTTCAGGGTATGCAAGTATATATAGGCGAAGGAAGTCGGTCAGGGGAGCCACGAGGGTGGGGGGCATGCCTCCCTGCCTTGTGGCTTCCTCGTTTACTTCTTGACGTCCACTCCAAGTCTCCTGGATTGCGTTTGTTCAAAAAATCTGGACTAGAGTAAATAATTAGGTTAACTGAAGCAAGGAAGTGTTATTTGAAGCATGTCATGCAGTTAAATGGAGAAAGGGATAACTACATATTAATAGCGAAGACACCTGCTTATTCTGAGAAAATTAGTAAAGGGGGTTGCTCTTCCTCAAGGAAATATGCCCTAGAGGCAATAATAAAGTTGTTATTTTATATTTCCATATTTCATGATAAATGTTTATTATTCATGCTAGAATTGTATTAACCAGAAACTTGATACATGTGTGGATACATAGACAAAATACTGTGTCCCTAGTAAGCCTCTACTAGACTAGCTCATTGATCAAAGAGGGTTAAGTTTCACCATATACATGTGTTATCATTTGATAAACGGGATCACATCATTAGGAGAATGATGTGATGGACAAGACCCATTCGTTAGCTTAGCATTATGATCATTCAGTTTTATTGCTATTGCTTTCTTCATGTTAAATACATATTCCTCTGAATATGAGATTATGCAACTCCCGGATACCGGAGGAATGCCTTGTGTGCTATCAAACATCACAACATAACTAGGTGATCATAAAGATTCTCTACAGGTATCTCCGAAGGTGTTTGTTGGGTTGGCATAGATCGAGATTAGGATTTGTCACTCCGAGTATGGGAGAGGTATCTCTAGGCCCTTTCGGTAATACACATCATAAGAAGCCTTGCAAGCAAAGTGCCTAATGAGTTAGTTGCAAGATGATGTATCACGGAACGAGTAAAGAGACTTGCCGGTAATGAGATTGAACTAGGTATTAAGATACCGACGTTCAAATCTCGGGCAAGTAACATACCGATGGACAAAGGGAATAACGTATGCTGTCATAATGGATCGACCAATAAAGATCTTCGTAGAATATGTGGGATCCAATATGAGCATCCAGGTTACGCTATTGGTTATTGACCGGAGAGCTGTCTCGGTCATGTCTACATAGTTCTCGAACCCGTAGGGGCCGCACACTTAACGTTCGTTGACGATATTGTATTATATGAGTTATGTGATATGGTGACTGAATGTTGTTCGGAGTCCCGGATGAGACCACGGACATGACAAGAAGTCTCGAAATGGTCGAGCAGTAAATATTGATATATAGGACGATAGTATTCGGACACCGAAAGTGTTTCGGAGGGTACCGGGTACATATCGGGTCACCGGAAAGGAGTTTCGGGCAACCCCGGCAAAGATATGGGCTTAATGAGCCAAGGGAGTGACAGACCAGCCCACAAGGGGCTGGTGCGCCCCTTTCCCTGGCCGCAGGCCCTAGAGGAAGGAAAGGAGGGGGGCGCCACCTCCTCCTGCCTTTCCCCCTTAGTGGGAGAAAGGAAAAGACGGGGGGCGCCACCTCCTCCTGCCTTTCCCCCTTAGTGGGAGAAAGGAAAAGGGGGGCACCACATCCTCCTTCCTTCCCCTCGTCGTCAAAAGAAGAAAAGGGGGGCGCCGGCCTAGTGCACGAGCCCAAGTAGGACCCTCCTACTTGGGGTGCCCTTAGGGCTGCTTCTCCCTCCCTCCCACCTATATATACATCGGGGGCGCCACACATAGACTAGACATTATCTTAGCCGTGTGCGGTGCTCCCCTCCACATTTTACGCCTCCAGTCAGATCTTCGTAGTGCTTAGGCGAAGCCCTACATGGATTACTTCACCATCACCGTCACCACACCGTCGTGCTGACGAAACTCATCTACTTCCTTGACACTTTGCAGGATCAAGAGTTCGAGGGACGTCATCGAGCTGAACTTGTGCAGAACTCGGAGGTACCGCACGTTCGGTGCTTGATCGGTCGGAATGAGAATAAGTTCGACTACATCAACCGCGTTGTCAAACGCTTCCGCTTTCGGTCTACGAGGGTACGTAGACACACTCTCCCCTTCTCGTTTCTATGCATCTCCTAGATAGAGCTTGCGTGAGCGTAGGAAAATTTTGAAATTACATGCTATGTTTCCTAACAATGGCATCCGAGCCAGGTCTATGCGTAGATGATATGCACGAGTAGAACACAAAGAGTTGTGGGCGGTGATCCTCATACTTTTTACCACCAATGTTTTATTTTGATTCGGAGGTATTGTTGGATGAAGCGGCCCGGACCAACCTTACATGACCACGTTCATGAGACCGGTTCCACCGACAGACATGCAACTAGTTTTGCATAAAGGTGGCTGGCGGGTGTCTGTCTCTCCTACTTTAGTTGAATTGAATTTGACTGCAGCCGGTCCTTGTTGAAGGTTAAAATAGCAAACTTGATAAATCACCATTGTGGTTTTGATGCGTAGGTAAGAATGGTTCTTGCTAGAAGCCCGTAGCAGCCACGTAAAACTTGCAACAACAAAGTAGAGGACCTCTAGCTTGTTTTTGTAGGGCATGTTGTGATGTGATATGGTCAAGACATGATGTGATATACGTTATTGTATGAGATGATCATGTTTTGTAAAAGTTATCGGCAACCGACAGGAGCCTTATGGTTGTCTGTCTATTGTATGAAATGCATACGCCATGTAATTGCTTTACTTTAACACTATGCGGTAGCGATAGTTGTAGAAGCAATAGTTGGCGAGATGACCATGACGCTACGATGGAGATCAAGGTGTCGAGACAGTGACGATGGAGCTCATGACGATGCTTTGGAGATGGAGATCAAAAGCACAAGATGATGATGGCCATATCATGTCACATATTTTGATTGCATGTGATGTTTATCTTTTATGCATCTTATTTGCTTAGTACAGTGGTAGCATTATAAGATGATCCCTTAACTAAATTTCAAGGTATAAGTGTTCTCCCTGAGTATGCACCATTGTGATAGTTCTTCGTGCAGAGACACCACGTGATGATCAGGTGTGATACACTCTATGTTCACATAGTGCAAGACAGTTTTGCACATGCAGAATTGTAACGCCCCGAATCCGATGCGCCAGGTGTCTTTCAGTTATTCGCCATCGTTGCCATGTCTTTTGCTTGCGAGTTGCACTTTTCCATGTCATCATCTGCAATTCATCTACATGTTTTTCAAAACTTGCATCCGTTCGGGTTCCCCCGATTCTCTCTGTTGTCCGTTCTGAGCCCGACCACACTCGCATGCACCCATCACCACTCTCAGACCTTGTTTTCGTCAGCGGGAGAAAAATGTTCTCGGAATGGGCCGAGATTTGTCGAGTGGCCTTGGTATATCACCGGTAGACCGCCTGTCAAATTTCGTTCCATTTGGAGGTCGTTTGATGCCCCAACGGTTAACCGAGCTAACTGAAACCCCCTTTTTCTCTTGCAGCCCAGCACCCCTTCACACAGCCCACCTAGCCCATCTAAACCCCCTCCATGCTCTCCGTCGTTCGATCACAATCGTGTGGGCGAAAACCGCACCTCATTTGGACTCTCCTAGCTCCCTCTACCTATATATAGGTCCTCCCCCTCCGAAATCGCAGTCCAAACCCTAACCTTCTTCCCTCCGCGCTGCCGAACACTTCTCCCCACCGACGGACATGTCCGCCGCCGCTTCCACAGCCAACCCTGCGCCGCCCGTCCGCCTCCGCCGCCGCGGCCCGCTAGGGCCTGGGGCAAGCCTGCCGAGCCCATCGGGGCCCGTCCCCGAGCTCAGACGCCGCTGCCCGCCCCGGCTGCGTCGACCTCGCCGCCCTCCGCCGCCCGATCGCGAACTCCGGCACCTCGTCGGTGCACGGGCCTGCATCCTCGAGCTCCTCCTGCCGGCAGCCGTCACCGCCTCCGAAGCGCGAGCCTCGCCCTGCGTGCGCGCCTCGCCTCTCTGTCGCCTGCTCTGTCGCGGGTCTGGCCGCCGCCGCCGCCAGTGACCCCCGACGCCGCGCCATGGCCTCAAGCTCCTCCCACCGGCGCCGCCCTCCGCCCCGCGTGCTCCACCGCCGTCCGCCGCCTCGTGTCACCTCCTTCTGCGCCGCCCCCGCCCCACTGCGCCTCCCCGCCGGCACCCCGTTGTCAACTCCGGTCGGATCCGGCGAGATCCGGCCCGAAACCCCGCGGGTGGATGAGATCCACCAGGAGTTGAACCAAACACCTCCCCCGCGCCCGGATCTCCCCGTCCCGGGACCTGGTCCCGTTTTCAGAGGGTAAAATTCCACCAAGTCCCAGGATTTTTCATGTCATGTGTGCATGTTTGACTTATGATAACTTTGTGTGTACTGCTCCGTTTTGCATGCATAATATATCGAAATGTTCATCTTAGAGTGCTATTAATGATGGAGTAGTTTGCATCCATGTTCCTGTTAATATTGATGCCTTAATCTTTGTTGCAAAACTGCTATACGATATGAACTGTTGTAATCTGCTGATTGTCAACATCATATAGCTGTCTTGTGAGTGCTATAACTTTGTCTCTGTTGATCCTATGATGATGATCTTGATATGCACATGTTATGCTCTTCATGCCCTACATGTTGCTGTGATTTTCATTCATATTAGGGTGCATCATGACATATTAATCCCTATTGCAATAGTGCACGTTGCTGTTAACTGCTGAAAACTGTTGTAACTTGCTGATTTGTCATTTTAGTTGCATTTTATGTGTGCATCCTATGAGCATGATGTCTACATTTTTTAGGAGCATAATTATGCCATATTTATAGGGGTGCAATCCATGTATTTTTATATGCCCTGTAGTGAGTGCATCAAGCTTGTGAATTGGGCTACTTGTTGTTAATTTTCTGTCAAGTCTGTTTCTGCCATATCATGATGCCATCTTTGCTTGATGCTACCAATTAATCCGTGCATATTCTGGAGATGCTTAGTTGACATCTTTTGATGAATATGTTATGATATATCATTCCAGGACTTTTGATGCCTCATGCATGTCATGCAGAATATATTTTCATGGCCATGAACATGCGTATATAATGTTCCAGATTTCTGTTAACTTCATGTTGCTATGTTGTGAGTTTGTTATTGAGTGATCCATGCCTCTTTTGGAGATGCTCCAATTACATGTTTTGTAGTATTCTATGATTAATTTTTTCACATGCCATGGTTGTTAATTTTAGTAATCATATTCCTCTGTTCCATGCTTGCAAACAAGCTATCATAATATTGTTGTTTTACACGCCGAAACTGTTTCAACATTCAATCTTGTCTTGTTGGTTCCCACTAATCCATTAGCCATATGTTTATGATGCACGGATGTTATTTCCTCTTTGTTATGTTTACTTTGATGCCATGTATTTGGTTGCTATGTTTACTTGTTGTAGCTTGTCTCTTTCTTGCTATCAAGTTGCCATCATATTAACTCTGCTCATGCATATACTCCTGTGTTATAAAGTTGCATTTTGCTTTGATCATATTGGTTCAATATTGATGCTTATGAACATGAACCTTAATGATATTTGCATTATGTTATCTCTACTTGAAGTGCATATCAAGTTTATGCTCATATGATTCCTGTAGCATGTTGTTTTGATGTTTGCAAAGTGCCTACTTGCTGTTTTGCGCAGATTGTTGTTATATCTTGTTTGGAGTATATGTGTTGCACCGTTGCTCCGTTTTGAGCATGCTCTATATGAAACTTGCTTAGAATTGCATGTAGTTGAATCATGTCATGTTGAATCCTTGTTTTAATTGGGGAAAGGGTTCCCTTTTCCCAACCCTTTAAAAAATTTTTTGGGTTTTGGGGAAACTTTTTTTTTTTTCCAATTTTTTGGGTTGGGGCCCCCTTTTGGGTTTTCCCCTTTTTTTTTGGGGCCCAAAAATCCCCCTTTTGGGGGTTTTTTTTTCCAACCGGTTTAAATTTTTGGGGCCCCCCCCTTTTTTTTTAAATTTTTTTTTTTTGTTTTTTTTTTTTTTTCCAATTTTTTTTTTTTCCCTTTTTTTTTCCTCAACTTTTAATTTTTCCCCTTCCTTTTTTTAATTAAAAAATTCCCCTTTTTTTAAACCCCCTTTTAAACCCTTTTTTTTTTTCCCCAAAAATTTTTTTTTCCAAATTTTTTAAATTTTTTAAAAGGGGTTTTTAAACCTTTTTTCTTTTTTTGGGCCCCCCCCCTTTTTCAATTTTTAACCTTTATTTTTTCCCCTTTTTTTTTCTTTTTCCTTTGAAACCCCCCTTTTTTTTCCCCCCTTTTTTTACCCCTTTTTTTCCCTTTCCTTTTTTTTTCTTTTTTTTTTTTTTTTTTTTAAAAATTTTCCCCTTTTTTTTTTTAAAGGGCCCTTTTTTTTTTTCCCTAAATTTTTTTTTTTCTTTTTAAAAAGTGAAATTTTTTATTTTTCTTTTTTTTTTTGTTTTTAAAATTTTTCCTTCATTTTCCCTTAAAATTTTTGGGGGTTTTTTTTTAAACCAAAAAGGGGGGTTTTTTAAAGGTTTCCCCCCCTTTTAAGGTTTGTTTTTTTCCCCAAATTTTTGGTTTTTAAATTTTTTAAAAATTTTTTCCTTTTTTTTTCCCCCAAAAAAAATTTTTCCCCTTTTTTTTTTTTTTAATTTTGGGTTTTTTCCAAAACCCCAAAAAAGGGGGTTTTTTTTCCCAAACTCCCCCCCTTTTTTTTTTTTTCCCCCTTTGGGCCCCTTTTTTTTTAAAAAAATTTTTTTTCCCCTTTTTTTTTAAAAATTTTTTAAACCCGTGGGTTTTTTTTTTTCCCCCCCTTTTTCCAAAGGGAAAAAAAAAAAATTTTTTTTAATTGAAAAAAAAATTTTTTTTTTCCCCAAAAGGTTTTTTTTAAAAAAAAATTTTTTTAAAAAAAATTTTTTTTTTAAATTTTTTTTTTTTTTTTTTTTTCCTTTTCCTTTTTTAAAATTTTATGGGAAAAGGGTTTTTAAAAAAAAGGGGGGGGTTTTTTTTTTTTTTTTTTTTTTTTTTAAGGGGGTTTTTTTTTTTTCATTTTTGGGGTTTTAATTTGGGAAAAATTTTTCCCCCTTGGGTTTTTTTAAAAACCCAAAATTTCCTAAGGGGTTTTGGGAATTGGGGTTTTTAAAAAAAGGTTTTCGGTTAAATTAAAGGGGGTTTTTTTTTTAATAAATTTTGGTTCCCTTAGGGGGAAAAAAAATTTTTTTTTTGGGACCGGAAATTTTTTTTGGGGTTTTTTCCAACACCCCCCTTTTTTTAAAGGGCCCCTTTTTAAAATTTTTTTTAAAAAGGGGTTGGGTTTTTTTTAAATTTATTTTAAAAATTTTGGGTTTTTAAAAAAAAATTTTTAGCCCAAATCCCTTTCCCCGGGGTTTAAAAATTTAAAAAATTTTTTGGGGGTTTTTGGAAAAAAAAATTTTTTTGGCCCCTTAAAAAGGGGGGGGGGTTTTTTTTTTTAAACCCCCAAAATTTAGGGGAAAAAGGGGGGAAAGGGCCCAAAAAAAAAGGGGGGGGGTTTTCCTTTTCCCTTTTTTTTTTCCCCCAAAAATTTTGGGGGTTCCCTTTTGGGCCCCCTTTCCCCCCCCGGGCCCCTTTCCTTTTTTTTAAAAAAGGGGGGGCAAAAAACTTTTAAAAAGTTTTTAACAAGGGTTTTTTTCCCCAAAAAAAAAAAAGGGGGGGCCCCCTAAAATTTTAAAAAAAAAGGGGCCCCCCCCTTTTTTTCCCCCCAATTTAATTTTTAAAAAAAAAAATTTTTTTTAAAAAGGAAGTTTGAAAAGGTTTTGGAAAAAAAAACCCCGGGGCCCAAAAATTTTTTTGGGGAAAATTAAATTTTTTTCCTTTTTTGGGGGGTTAAAGGGGAAACCCCCCAAAAGGGCCCCTTTTTGGGGGGGGGCCCCCAAAAAAAAAATTTTTTTTTCCCCCCCCTTTTTTCCTTTTTCCCTTTTTTTTTGGGGGGGGGCCCCAAATTGGGGCCCCCCTTTCCCCCGGCCCTTTCCCCCCTTTTTTAAACGGGGGGGAAAACCCCCAAAAAAAAAAAAAGGGCCCCCTTTTTTAAAAAAAACCCCCAAAAAAAGGGGGGGGGAAACCCCGGGGGTTCTTCCCCCCCCAAAAAAAAAACCCCAAAAAAAAAAGGTTTTTTTTTGGGGAAGGAATAAGAAAAAAAATTTTTTTTTTGGGGGCTTTTGGTTTAAAAAAAAAATTAAAAATTTTCCAATTTTTTTTTTTAAAAAAGGGGTTTTTAAAAAAAAAAAAAATTTTTTAAAAAAATTTTAAAAAAATTTTTTGGGGTTTTTGGGGGGGGTTTTTCCCCCTTTTTTTTCCCTTTTAAGGTTTAAATTTTTGGGGCCCCCTTTTTTAAAAATTTTTCCTTTTCAAAAAAAACCCCCTTTTGGGGTTTGGGGGAAAAATTTTGGAAAAAATTTAAAAAAAAAAACCCCCTAAATTTTTGGGGGAAAAGGGGAAAAAATTTAATTAAATTTTTTTTAAAAGGCCCCGGTTTTTTTCCCTTTTGGGGTTTGTTTTGGGGGGGAAACCCAAGGAAATTTTTTCCCAAAAAAAAAATAACCCCAAAGGTTTTTTAAAAAATTTTTTGAAAAAAAGGGGGGGGAAAAAAATTTTCTTTAAAAAGGGAAAAATTTTTTTTTTTTTTTTTTTTTAAAAAATTTAAAAGGGGGAAAAATTTTTTTCCCCCCAATTTAAAAACCCCCCCCTTCCGAGGGGTTTTTTAAAAAATTCCGGGGGCCCCCCCCAATTTTTTAAAAAACCCCAAAATTTTTAAAAAAAATCGACTATGTTGGTTCATCTACTTCATGGACTCGTTCTTCTTCCTAGCAGGATTTCAGGCAAGATGACCGTTACACTAGATCTCACTACTATCATTGCTATGCTAGTTGTCTCGATGCTATCGCTATGTCGCGCTTCCTACCTCTTGTTTATCAAGACTCCCAAATCGCCATGACAACCTCTAACCTTTTTCACCCTTCCTAGCAAACCGTTGTTTGGCTATGTTACCACTTTGCTCAGCCCCTCTTATAGCGTTGCTAGTTGCAGGTGCAGTTTCAGGTTGTTCCTTGTTGGGACATGGATATCTTGGGATATCACAATATCTCTAATTTAATTAATGCATCTATATACTTGGTAAAGGGTGGAAGGCTCGGCCTTTTGCCTGGTGTTTTGTTCCACTCTTGCCGCCCTAGTTTCCGTCATACCGGTGTTATGTTCCTTGATTTTGCATCCCTAACACGGTGAGGGGTTTGGGGCCCTCATGACAGTTCTGCTTTGAATAAAACTCTTCCAGCAAGGCCCAACCTTGGTTTTACCATTTGCCCAATAACAACTAAAACTTAAATAGGGGATTTTCTCCGGACCCCTAGCATTCTTAATCAACCCCCCGGGCCAGTGCTCCTCTGAGTGTTGGTCCAAACCGAGCAGCCTGCGGGGCCACCTCGGGGAAACTCGAGGGCTAGTTTTACTTGTAGCTTGTCTCATCCGTTGTGCCCTGATAACGAGAAACGTGCGGCTCCTATCGGGATTTGTCGGCACACCGAGAGGTCTTGTTGGTACCATTGTCGAAATGTTTTGTGCACCAGGATCCCGAGTCTGATCGGATGTCCCACGATGGAGGATTGTCTCCGCGGATCATGAGCTTGAAATGGGCTAAGTTGGGACACCCCTACAGGGTTTGATCTTTCGAAAGCCATGCCCACGGTTTTGTGGCAGATGGGAGTTTTTAATATCCAGTTGTAGCGAACTTGACACCAGATTCGAATTAAAATACCCAACCGCGTGTGTAAGCTTGGTGGTCTCTTTTTGAGTGGGCCGAGAAGAGAACAATGCTTGAACTTAAGTAGTTCAGGATCACTTCTTGATCATTACTAGATTGCGACCGTTTGCGTTTCTTCTCATTGAGCTTTGCTAGTCTTGATACCCATGGTAATGGGATTACTGAGTTCTCGTGGCTCACAGATTACTACAACAACAGTTGTAGGTATAGGTGTTGGGGAACGTAGTAATTTCAAAAAAATTCCTACGCACACACAAGATCATGGTGATGCATAGCAACGAGAGGGGAGAGTTTTGTCTACGTACCCTCGTAGACCAAAGCGGAAGCGTTGACGCAACATAGAGGAAGTAGTCGTACGTCCTCCCGGTTCAACCGATCCAAGCACCGTTACTCCGGCACCTCCGAGTTCTTGACACACGACAGCTCGATGACGCACCCCGAACTCCGATCTAGCAGAGGCACGGGGAGGAGTTCCGTCAGCACGACAGCGTGGTGACGATCTTGATGTTCTACTGTCGCAGGGCTTCGCCTAAGCACCGCTACAATATGACCAAGGTGTAATATCGTGGAGGGGGGAACCGCACACGGCTAAGGAACGATCTCAATGATCAACTTTTGTGTCTATGGGGTGCCCCCCGCCCCCGTATATAAAGGAGGAAGGGAGGAGGAGGCCGGCCTAAGGGGGAGGCGCGCCCTAGGGGGGGCAAACCTACTCCAAGTAGGTTTGGCCCCCCTTTCCTATTAGGAGTAGGAGAGGGAAGGAAGAGGGGGGAGGAGAGAAGGAAAGGGGGGCCGGCCCCCCTCCCAATTCGGATTGGGCTTGGGGGCGCCCCCTCCCTTGCTCCTTCTCCTCCTTCCACTAAGGCCCAATAAGGCCCATATACTTCCGGGGTTCGGTAACCTCCCGGAACTCCGGTATAATCCCAATCTCATCTGGAACCTTTCCGGTGTCCAAATATATCCGTCCAATATATCAATCTTTATGTCTCGACCATTTCGAGACTCCTCGTCATGTCCCCGATCTCATCCGGGACTCCGAACTCCTTCGGTACATCAAAACTCATAAACTCATAATAAAACTGTCATCGAAACCTTAAGCGTGTGGACCCTACGGTTCGAGAACAATGTAGACATGACCGAGACACGTCTCCGGTCAATAACCAATAGCGGGACCTGGATGCCCATATTGGTTCCTACATATTCTACGAAGATCTTTATCGGTCAGACCGCATAACAACATACGTTGTTCCCTTTGTCATCGGTATGTTACTTGCCCGAGATTCGATCGTCGGTATCCAATACCTAGTTCAATCTCGTTACGCAAGTCTCTTTACTCGTTCCGTAATACATCATCTCGCAACTAACTCATTAGTTGCATTGCTTGCAAGGCTTATGTGATGTGCATTACCGAGAGGGCCCAGAGATACCTCTCCGACATTCGGAGTGACAAATCCTAATCTCAAATCGCCAGCCCAACAAGTACCTTCGGAGACACCAGAGAGCACCTTTATAATCACCCAGTTATGTTGTGACGTTTGGTAGCACACAAAGTGTTCCTCCGTAAACGGAGTTGCATAATCTCATAGTCATAGGAACATGTATAAGTCATGAAGAAAGCAATAGCAACATACTAAGCGATCGGGTGCTAAGCTAACGAGAATGGGTCATGTCAATCGATCATTCAACTAATGATGTGATCCCGTTAATCAAATAACAACTCTTTGTTCATGGTTAGGAAACATAACCATCTTTGATTAACAAGCTAGTCAAGTAGAGGCATACTAGTGACACTCTGTTTGTCTATATATTCACACATGTATTATGTTTCCGGTTAATACAATTCTAGCATGAATAATAAACATTTATCATGAAATAAGGAAATAAATAATAACTTTATTATTGCCTCTAGGGCATATTTCCTTCAGTCTCCCACTTGCACTAGAGTCAATAATCTAGTTCACATCACCATGTGATTAACACCCATAGTTCACATCGTCATGTGATCAACACCCAAAGGGTTTACTAGATTCAGTAATCTAGTTCACATCGCTATGTGATTAACACCCAAAGAGTACTAAGGTGTGATCATGTTTTGCTTGTGAGAGAATCTTAGTCAACGAATCTTTCACATTCAGATCCATTTTGCAATTTTCTATGTCTACAATGCTCTGCACGGAGCTACTCTAGCTAATTGCTCTCACTTTCAATATGTATCTAGATCGAGACTTAGAGTCATCCAGATCGGTGTCAAAACTTGCATCGACGTAACCCTTTACGACGAACCTTTTGTCACTTCCATAATCGAGAAACATATCCTTATTCCACTAAGGATAATTTTGACCGCTGTCCAGTGATCTACTCCTAGATCACTATTGTACTCCCTTGCCAAACTCAGTGTAGGGTATACAATAGGTCTGGTTCAATAGCATGGCATACTTTATAGAACCTATGGCCAAGGCATAGGGAATGACTTTCATTCTCTTTCTATCTTCTGCCGTGGTCGGGTTTTGAGTCTTACTCAATTTCACACCTTGTAACACAGGCAAGAACTCTTTCTTTGACTGTTTCATTTTGAACTACTTCAAAATCTTGTCAAGGTATGTACTCATTGAAAAAACTTATCAAGCGTCTTGGTCTATCTCTATAGATCTTGATGCTCAATATGTAAGCAGCTTCACCGAGGTCTTTCTTTGAAAAACTCCTTTCAAACACTCCTTTATGCTTTGCAGAATAATTCTACATTATTTCCGATCTACAATATGTCATTCACATATACTTATCGAATTGTTGTAGTGCTCCCACTCACTTTCTAGTAAATCTGAGGCTTCATCGTAAGTCTCATATAAAACTATATGCTTTGATCAACTCATCAAAGCATATATTCCAACTCGAGATGCTTGCACCAGTCCATAGATGGATCATTGGAGCTTGCACACTTTGTTAGCACCTTTAGGATTGACAAAACCTTCGGTTGCATCATATACAACTCTTCTTTAATAAATCCATTAAGAAATGCAGTTTTGACATCCTTTTGCCGATTTCAAAAATGTGGCAATTGCTAACATGATTCGAAAGACTTTTAAGCATCGATCACGAGTGAGAAAATCTCATTGTATTCAACATCTTGAACTTTGTCAAAAACCTTTTTCGACAAGTCTAGCTTTGTAGATAGTAACACTACTATCGTCGTCCGTCTTCCTCTTGAAGATCCATTTATTTTGTATGGCTTGCCGATCATCGGCAACTCCACCAAAGTCCACACTTTGTTCTTATACATGGATCTCATCTCAGATTTCATGGCCACAAACCATTTTATGGAATCTGGGCTCATCATCGCTTCCTCATAGTTCGTAGGTTTGTCATGGTCAAATGTCGACCTCCGAGCAGGATTACCGTACCACTCAGTGCGGATCTCACTGCTTTTACCTACGAGGTTCGGTAGTAACTTGATCTGAAGTTACATGATCATCATCATTAGCTTCCTCACTAATTGGTATAGTAGTCACAAACAGATTTACGTGATGAACTACTTTCCAATAAGGAGCAGTACTGATTACCTCATCAAGTTCTACTTTCCTCCCACTCACTTCTTTCGAGAGAAACTCCTTCTCTAGAAAGGATCCATTTATTAGCAACGAATGTTTTGCCTTTGGATCTATGATAGAAGGTGTACCCAACAATTTCCTTTGGGTATTCTATGAAGACGCACTTCTCCGATTTGGGTTTGAGTTTATCAGGATGAAACTTTTTCACATAAGCATCGCAGCCCCAAACTTTAAGAAACGACAACTTTGGTTTCTTGCTAAACCACAGTTCATATAGTGTCGTCTCAATGGATTTAGATGGTGCCCTATTTAACATGAATGCAGTTGTCTCTAATGCATGATCCCAAAACGATATTGGTAAATCGGTAAGAAACATCATAGATTGTACTATATCCAATAAAGTACGGTTATGATGTTCGGACACACCATTATGATGTGGTGTTCCAGGTGGCATGAATTTGTGAAACTATTCCATATTGTTTTAATTGAAGACCAAACTCGTAACTCAAATATTTGTCTCTGCGATCAGATCGTAGAAACTTTATTTTTCTTGTTACGATGATTTTTCCACTTCACTCTGAAATTCTTTGAACCTTTCAACTATTTTAGACTTATGTTTCATCAAGTAGATATACCCATATCTGCTCAAATCATCTGTGAAGGTCAGAAAATAACGATACCCGTCGTGATCCTTAACACTCATCGGATCGCATACATCAGTATGTATTATTTCCAATAAGTCGGTTGCTCGCTCCTTTGTTAGGAGAACGGAGTCTTAGTCATCTTGCCCATGAGGCATGGTTCGCAAGCATCAAGTGATTCATAATCAAGTGATTCCAAAATCCCATCAGCATGGAGTTTCTTCATGCGCTTTACACCAATATGACCTAAACGGCAGTGCCACAAATAAGTTGCACTATCACTATTAACTTTGTGTCTTTTGGTTTCAACATTATGAATATGTGTATCACTGCGATCGAGATCCAATGAGCCATTTTCATTGGGTGTGTAACCATATAAGGTTTATTCATGTAAACAGAACAACAGTTTATTCTCTTACTTAAATGAATAACCGTATTGCAATAAACACGATCAAATCATATTCATGCTCAACGCAAACACCAAATAACATTTATTTAGGTTTAACACTAATCCTGAAAGTATAGGGAGTGTGCGATGATGATCATATCAATCTTGGAACTACTTCCAACACACATCGTCACTTCTCCCTTAACTAGTTTACATTATGATACGCAACTCCTGTTTGAGTTACTACTCTTAGCAACCGAACCAGTACCAAATACCGAGGGGTTGCTATAAACACTAGTAAAGTACACATCAATAACATGTATATCAAATATACCTTTGTTCACTTTGCCATCCTTCTTATCCGCCAAATACTTGGGGTAGTTCGCTTTCAAATGACCGGTCCCTTTGCAGAGAAGTACTTACTCTCGGGCTTAGGTCCAGACTTGGGCTTCTTCACTTGAGCAGTAACTTGCTTGCCGTTCTTCTTGAAGTTTCCTTCTATCCCTTTGCCCTTTTCTTGAAACTAGTGATCTTGTTAACCATCAACACTTGATGTTCTTTCTTGATTTCTACCTTCATCAATTTCATCATCATGAAAAACTAGGAATCATTTTCATCATCCCTTGCATACTATAGTTCATCACGAAGTTCTACTAACTTGGTGATGGTGACTAGAGAATTCATCAATCACTATCTTATCGGAAGATTAACTCCCACTTGATTCAAGCGATTGTAGTACCCGGACAATCGAGCACATGCTCACTAGTTGAGCGATTCTCCTCCATCTTTTAGCTATAGAACTTGTTGAAGACTTCATATCTCTCAACTCGGGTATTTGCTTGAAATATTAACTTCAATTCTGGAACATCTCATATGGTCCATGATGTTCAAAACATCTTTGAAGTCCCGATTCTAAGCCATAAAGCATGGTGCACAAAACTATCAAGTAGTCATCATATTGAGCTAGCCAAACGTTCATAACGCGCATACGCTCCTGCAATAGGTCCGCTCACCTAGTGGTGCATTAAGGACATAATTCTTACGTGCAAAGAATGAGGATAAACCTCGTAACGCGGATCCAATCCGCATCATTGCTACTAACATTTTTCAACACAATTTCTCTAGGAACATATCAAAATAAACATATGAAAGCAACAACGCAAGCTATTGATCTTACAACATAATTTGCAAAATACTACCAGGACTAAGTTCATGATAAATTTAAGTTCAATTAATCATATTACTTAAGAACTCCCACTTAGACAAACATCTCTCTAGTCATCTAAGTGATCACGTGACCCAAATCAACTAAACCATAACCGATCATCACGTGAGATGAAGTAGTTTTCAATGGTGAACATCTTATGTTGATCATATCTACTATATGATTCACGCTCGACCTTTCGGTCTCCGTGTTCCGAGGCCATATCTCGCATATGCTAGGCTCGTCAAGTTTAACTCGAGTATTCTGCGTGTGCAAAACTGGCTTGCACCCGTTGTAGATGGACGAGAGCTTATCACACCCGATCATCACGTGGTGTGCAGGCACGACGAACTTTGGCAACGGTGCATACTCAGGAGAACACTTCTTGATAATTTTAGTGAGAGATCATCTTAAAATGCTACCGTCAATCAAAGCAAGATAAGATGCCTAAAGGATAAACATCACATGCAATCAATATAAGTGATATGATATGGCCATCATCATCTTGTGCTTGTGATCTCCATCTCAAGCACCATCATGATCACCATCGTCACCGGTAGCGACACCTTGATCTCCATCGTAGCATCGTTGTCGTTACGCCATCTATTGCTTCTCGACTATCGCTACCGCTTAGTGATAAAGTAAAGCAATTATGATGCGTTGCATTTCATACAATAAGCGACAACCATATGGCTCCTCGCGATTGCCGATAACCGGTTACAAAACATGATCATCTCATACAATAAAATATAGCATCATATCTTGGCCATATCACATCACAACATGCCCTGCAAAAACAAGTTAGGCGTCATCTACTTTGTTGTTGCAAGTTTTACGTGGCTGCTACGGGCTTAAGCAAGAACCAATCTCACCTACGCATCAAAACCACAGCGATAGTTTGTCAAGTTGATGCTGTTTTAACCTTCGCAAGGACCGGGCGTAGCCACACTCGGTTCAACTAAAGTTGGAGAAACCGACACCGCTAGTCACTGTGTGCAAAGCACGGCGGTAAAACCAGTCTCGGCGAAGCGTCTGGCGTAATGTCGGTCCGGCCGCTTCATCCAACAATACCGCCGAACCAAAGTATGACATCTTTGGTAAGCAGATGACTTATATCGCCCACAACTCACTTGTGTTCTACTCGTGCATATAACATCAAACCATAAAACCTAGGCTCGATACCCTTTGTTGGGGAGCGTAGTAATTTCAAAAAATTCCTACGCACACACAAGATCATGGTGATGCATAGCGAGAGGGAGAGTGTTGTCTACGCCCTCGTGAGATCGAAGTGGAAGCGTTGGCGCAACATAGAGGAAGTAGTCGTCGTCCTCCGGTTCAACCGATCCAAGCACCGTTACTCCGGCACCTCCGAGTTCTTGACACACGTACAACTTGATGGCGCTTTTGAACTCCGATCCAGCAGAGGCACGGGAGGAGTTCCGTCAAGACGACGGCGTGGTGGCGATCTTGATGTTTCTTGTCGCAGGCTTCGCCTAAGCACCGCTACAATATGGTGAGGTGTAATATCGTGGAGGGGGCACCGCACACGGCTAAGGAGCGATCTCAATGATCAACTTTTGTGTCTATGGGTGCCCCGCCCTCGTATATAAAGGAGGGAGGGAGGAGGAGGCCGGCCTAAGGGGAGGCGCGCCTAGGGGGGCAAACCTACTCCAAGTAGGTTTGGCCCCCTTCCTATTAGGAGTAGGAGGCGGAAGGAAGAGGGGAGGAGAGAAGGAAAGGGGGGCCCCCCTCCCAATTTGATTGGGCTTGGGCGCGCCCCTCCCTTGCTCCTTCTCCTCCCTTCCACTAAGGCCCAATAAGGCCCATATACTTACCGGGGTTCGGTAACCTCCGGAACTCGGTATAATCCCAATCTCATCGGAACCTTTCCGGTGTCCAAATATATCCGTCCAATATATCAATCTTTATGTCTCGACCATTTCGAGACTCCTCGTCATGTCCCCGATCTCATCCGGACTCGAACTCCTTCGTACATCAAAACTCATAAACTCATAATAAAAGCTGTCATCGAAACCTTAAGCGTGCGGACCCTACGGTTCGAGAACAATGTAGACATGACCGAGACACGTCTCTCGGTCAATAACCAATAGCGGGACCTGGATGCCCATATTGGTTCCTACATATTATCTGAAGATCTTTATCGGTCGAGACCGCATAACAACATCGTTGTTCCTTTGTCATCGGTATGTTACTTGCGAGATTCGATCGTCGGTATCCAATACCTAGTTCAATCTCGTTACGCAAGTCTCTTTACTCGCCCGTAATACATCATCTCGCAACTAACTCATTAGTTGCATTGCTTGCAAGGCTTATGTGATGTGCATTACCGAGAGGGCCAGAGATACCTCTCCGATATTCGGAGTGACAAATCCTAATCTCGAAATACGCCAACCCAACAAGTACCTTCGGAGACACTCAGAGCACCTTTATAATCACCCGATTACGTTGTGATGTTTGGTAGCACACAAAGTGTTCCTCCGTAAACGGAGTTGCATAATCTCATAGTCATAGGAACATGTATAAGTCATGAAGAAAGCAATAGCAACATACTAAGCGATCGGGTGCTAAGCTAACGGAATGGGTCATGTCAATCAGATCATTCAACTAATGATGTGATCCCGTTAATCAAATAACAACTCTTTGTTCATGGTTAGGAAACATAACCATCTTTGATTAACAAGCTAGTCAAGTAGAGGCATACTAGTGACACTCTGTTTGTCTATATATTCACACATGTATTATGTTTCCGGTTAATACAATTCTAGCATGAATAATAAACATTTATCATGAAATAAGGAAATAAATAATAACTTTATTATTGCCTCTAGGGCATATTTCCTTCAATAGGTAATGCGATGATCTGATGCGAGTGTGATGCCTGCTTGTTGTTTCTTCTTCGATCAAGGGATATAGGTTCCAGGTCGGGAGCCTGGGCTAGCAGGGTGGATGTCGTTCTTCTTTTTAGTTTGATTTCATCCATAGTCGGATCCTACTCTTCTGTATGGTGATTGCTATGTATTGATCAACTGTTGTATTCGTGTTGTAGCTTGTGGCGAGTGTAAGCCTTTATCTTGTATTCTCATCTATTCAGTACATGGTATGTTGTAATGATATCCACCTTGCTATGCGCTCGAAATGTGGTTGTGCCCCAATCATGAGTTCATCACGTGATTGGGATAGAATCGCATCTTGGGTGCTACAAGTTGGTATTAGAGCCATGCCGACCTTAGGAGCCCCCTTGATTGATCGAACCGCTGCCGTTGTTGAGTCTAGAAGAAAACTATTTTGAGTCTAGTTATATATCGGAGAGTAGGAATTCTTTTGCTCCTTATCCCCTTCGTCGCTCTGGTAAGGACTCCTAACGTAGGTGTTTTCTCCACTCGTCTATCCTTTTTCACTCATTTTTTAGGATCACGCGGGTATCTTGGGATCATTCCGATATTATTGCAACGAGAACATTGTTCTTGGTGCCTCCTGACATTTAGGGGTTGTGGCAGTGTCCCGGGGAGTTGAGCTCCGAGGTGTTGTTGTCACAATTTTAACATTGTAGTTCTGGTATACCTGAGCTCGCCGAAATCAAAAATCTCTTATATGCAGTTAGTGGTGAGATAACCTCGACGCCACCCAGTACTAGGGAGGGAGTTCGGGAATATTGCCACAACTCGTATATCGGATGCTTTTCGAAGGTCGACGTACACGATTTCCGGAGTTTTCTTGGTTATGTGTTGACGGATGGATACAGTTGGATTGTAGGATTTGTTAGTTGTGTGAGATATTTGTGCCTCACTGTATCCCCAACACCAGATTGCATAACTAGAAAGTTTCAGGAGTTAATAGGTGGGAATTCAAGTTATTACCCAGGATTTCTTTTCCACAGATGTATGATTTGAGATTGGGGTCCAACGTCTAGTGGTTCGCTTTTCACGGTCGATTTACAGTGTTCGTGAGGCGTCTTAAAGAATCCTTGGCTCTGCTGGTTCGGGGACGTTTCGTTTGTCATTCCTAACGTCCGCTGTACGTCGTGCCCGTGGGGCCTCATCACGCACACTTTGGGCGAAATCTCTATCATATATTTGTTTCCGGCTTATTTTGCAAACCAAATCTTTGTTTTGTTTTGAGTTGTGGTATTCAATTTGCTTTAAGTCAAGTGTTGATTCCAAATCATTTCCTAAGTGGTGTTCTCATACTTCTATGGGAGTGCTAATCCTTCTTGATCATCAAGATTGTCATGTCAATCCTTTTCGACCGGTGCACTTCTCTTCAAGTTATTCCATACGGGCGTCATTGAGAAGCCTGAGGATTGTCTGTTTCATCCGTTCCAAGTTGCCTTTGTTTTTCCACCATTCCACCATGTTTCTTCAAGGATTCAGATTTCTTAATCAAGTATCCATTTTATCCATGTGAAGTCTCTTCATTCTTGTCAATCAAATGTTCTTACCCGATGATTATCATGAAGATGCTAAGGAAGCTTCAATTTTATCATTCTTTCATTCTTCGTTCTCTTTTCTTCTCTGGTGGATTCAATGCAAGCTTTCGGTATTGATCATATCCCTTTCGTCCTTTCATATGCTTTCTCATGCCGGTGCACCTCTTATTTATTCACGTCTCTCTATTCATATCCGGAGTGCTGAAGATATCTCAGAAGGCTCGTTTTTTCATTCAAGATCTATTCCTTCAATTTTGAGGTTGTTACCCCATTCAAGCCATTTAATTCAACCGGTGCAATCTCTCTTTAAAAATCGTTCAACGGTGTTTTCTTTTGAGTGGGCCCTAACCCACAGGTCTTTTCCCAGGATTTTACTCGACTCTTCTAAATTTTCCGAAGTTATTCTCAAATTCTTTTTCGAAGTTTGACATAAGAATGAATTATCATCGGCCATATTCTTTCTCCAAGATCTCTTTGAAAACATTTTCATTGTTGGTTGAACATTTCTATTCTTCATTGCTTCGGAGTGCCTCAACAATTCATGGTGGTTCTCATCATCATTCTCAACATTTGAAGACCGAAGGAGAGTTTTCCCCATTCTTGGTCCGTTCCCTTGAAGACTCATGGTTCTAGCTTTAAGTCATCCTCTCATAATTGTTTTTGATTGTGAGAACTTTTTTTCATACTCATCCGACGCATTTCAGGAGTTGCTTTCCTTTCTCGATCATCCGAAGGCCATCATTTCAAAAACATTTCTTCATTCTCATCTTTGTACGTCATTTCCATAAATCTCCTCAATCCATGCCTCTTCGTTCATCTCCATATTCCACCAGTGCACCGTTCAAGTATTCTCTAGTCAGCTCGTGATCTCTTCGTTCTCTTGTATCTAAATTCCCTCAAGTATCTTTGTTTGTTTTCGAATTCTTCCGGCATTTTGTTCTCTTTGCTTCGTTCATTTTCAACTCATACGATGGTTCATTCGAGATTCCTCTTCCTTTGTGTTCATATCAATTCACTCATTTTTCCCAAATCCTACCGGTGGTTCGTTGAAGACCTTCTTCAAGTTTGCGCTATATCTCCCCATTATGCTTCTCAACGAGAATAAGTAGTATGCCAAATCCGTTGCTTGTCATCAATTTAAGTTGATGAAGGATAAACACATAGTAAATCTTATTCTTGCTTCCTCAAGGTGATTCAATTCTTTCCGGAGTTCATTCGTGGTATCAATTCTCGATTCAAGTTGCTAACCTTTATTTTCCGGAGTTCCAAGTTTTCTTGGATGTCTCATCATGAAGCTCTATCTAAATCATTGCAAGGCTTCACCTTGTTCTTTCAACTTCTCTTTTCTTTCTATCATTCTATTTTTACCGGAGTTCTTCATGGAGGCTATACATGGTGGTTCATCAAGGATTTAAGTCATTCTTGAGATGTACGTCAAGATTCTTCTTGGAGGAGCTCAAGTATTTTTCATCTTGCATACCGAAGTGCAGTTCTTTCTATCTCATCTTTTGAGGTGGTGTTATGTCATTCTTGATAATTTCCCTTCATGTTTCATGATTCACATGTTGTCAAGAATGAGGTATTTTAAATCCATCAATCTCTTCGTTGGAGTTATCTTGGTAAAGATTTCACCAAAAGCCTTCCCTAAGGAATATTGCTAATTGTGGTGCTTAACAATGATCCAAGTTATCTCGTTATCATCTCGGTGGAAGAAGTTTTTCATCTCTTGGATGTTCTCAATCAAATTAATTGATTCCGTTAGTGGTTGGTCTTCATCTTATAATTTTGGGATGTTTTCCATAAGACCATTGGAAATCATTTTTTTTTGTTGTTGATTTTCCAACTACTCCGTTCAGCCCTTCTGAAGGAAATATGCCCTAGAGGCAATAATAAAGTTATTATTTATTTCCTTAATTCATGATAAATGTTTATTATTCATGCTAGAATTGTATTAACCGGAAACTTAGTACACGTGTGAATACATAGACAAAACATATAGTCCCTAGTATGCCTCTACTTGACCAGCTCGTTAATCAAAGATGGTTATGTTTCCTAACCATAGACATGTGTTGTCATTTGATAAACGATATCACATCATTAGGAGAATGATGTGATGGACATGACCCATCCGTTAGCTTAGCATTATGATCGTGTTAGTTTCATTGCTAGTGCTTTCTTCATGACATATACAAGTTCCTCAGACTATGAGATTATGCAACTCCCGAATAGCGGAGGAACACTTTGTGTGCTACCAAACGTCACAACATAAATGGGTGATTATAAAGGTGCCCTACAGGTGTCTCCTAAGGTGTTTGTTGGGTTGGCATAGATCAAGATTAGGATTTGTCACTCCGCGTTTCAGAGAGGTATCTCTGGGCCCTCTCAGTAATACTCATCACTATAAGCCTTGCAAGCATTGTGACTAATGAGTTAGTTGTGGGATGAAGTATTACGGAACGAGTAAAGAGACTTGCCGGTAACGAGATTGAACTAGGTATTGAGATACCGATGATCGAATCTCGGGCAAGTAACATACCTATGACAAAGGGAACAACGTATGTTGTTATGCGGTTTGACCGATAAAGATCTTCGTAGAATATGTAGGAGCCAATATGAGCATCTACATTCCACTTTTGGTTATTGACCAGAGATGTGTCTCGATCATGTCTACATAGTTATAGAACTCGTAGGGTCCGCACGCTTAACGTTTGATGACGATATGTATTATGAGTTATGTGTTTTTGATGACCAAAGTTTGTTCGGAGTCCTGGATGAGATCACGGATGTGACGAGGAGTCTCGAAATGGTCTAGACATAAATATTGATATATTGGAAGGTTATATTCAGACACCAGAAGGGTTCCGAAGTGTATCGGGCATTTTCGGAGTACCGGGAGGTTACCGGAACCCCCCGGGGAGTCTATGGGCCTTAATGGGCCCTAGTGGAGATAGGCAGCGGGCAAGAGGTGGGGCACGTCCCCCTAGACCCAAACCAAATTGGTTTAGGGTTTCGGGGGCCGCCCCCCCCCCTCCCTTTTCCTTCTTCTCTCCTCCTCCTTCCTCCTTCTCCTAATAGGAATAGGAAAGGGGGGAGCCAAACCTACTTGGAGTAGGACTCCCCCCCTTGGGCGTGCCTCCTCCTAGCAGGCCTCCTCCTCCCTCCCTCCTTTATATACATGGGGAGGGGGGCACCCAAAGACACAACAGACAACACAAGTTGATCTTTTAGCCGTATGCGGTGCCCCCCTCCACAGTTACACACCTCGATCATACGGTTGCGGAGCTTAGGCGAAGCCCTGGGCCGGTAGCATCATCATCACCATCAGCACGCCATCGTGCTGACGGAACTCACCCTCGGCCTCAACTAGATCAAGAGTACGAGGGACGTCATCGAGCTGAATGATTGCTGAATGCGTAGGTGCCGTACGTCCGGTACTTGGATCGGTCGGATCGTGACAACGTACGACTACATCAACCGCGTTGTCATAATGCTTCCGCTTTTGGTCTACAAGGTATGTGGACACACTCTCCCCTATCGCTGCTATGCATCACATAGATAGATCTTGCGTGACCGTAGGATTTTTTTGAAATTACCACGTTCCCCAACAGTGGCATCCGAGCCAGGTCTATGCATAGATGTTATATGCACGAGTGGAACACAAAGTGCTGTGGGCGATAATAGTCATACTGCTTACCAGCATGTCATACTTTGATTCGGTGGTATTGTTGGATGAAGCGGCTGAGACCGACCTTACGCGTATGCTTACGCGAGACTGGTTCTACCGACGTGCTTTGCACACAGGTGGCTGGTGAGTGTCAGTTTCTCCAACTTTAGTTGAATCGAGTGTGGCTACGCCCGGTCTTTGTTGAAGGTTAAAACAACACATACTTGACAAAAAATTGTTGTGGTTATGATGCGTAGGTAAGAACGGTTCTTGCTCAGCCCGTAGCAGCCACGTAAAACTTGCAACTACAAAGTAGAGGACATCTAACTTGTTTTTGCAGGGCATGTTGTGATGTGATATGGTCAAGACATGATGAGATATAATTTGTTGTATGAGATGTGTAAGTGCATCTAGTGCCCCTTAGTGATTTTGGTGTATCGAAGACTTATAGGTTAAGTAACTGATGCGTTTGTGAGTGTACACAGGTCTATAAGTCTATGAGGAGTTTGATATGTACAGAGAAAGTCGACCCCTAAAAATGAAGTTCTTCGACTGAAGACTTTGATATTCTGAAGACTTTCTGAAGACTTTGAAAGTGAAGAAATTGGTGTGACCATGAAGACTTGATATTTATTCGAGGAATCTGGAGCGTGAAGACTTTTGTTTTCGTTGTTTCATTTTCTCTTTCTTGAGTCATAGGAAACACCGCATCGTTAAAGGGGTCGAGGAAATACTAAGGAAAAATTTCCATGTGATGCTCAACTCAAAATCCTACACCTACCAATCCCTTCGAGTGAAGCCTTTGGAAATCTCATACGATTCAGTCAAATTCTTGATGTGAGACGCAGTTCTTCCGGTCATCGATGACTTCTTTCGATCGAGGAGTTAGGAATTCGCCAGTCGAATTGCCTACCTGATGAGGAACATGATAGCCCCGAGGACTTTGAAAGTCAAATTTCCGACCGTTGTTGTCTTTATGGCCGCGGACAAAATATCTTATCCACCTAACGGTCATATCATTGAAGGGCATTCATGTCTTATCATGTCGGGCTGCTCCCTAGGCTATAAATAGCCGCCCCTACAACCACTAGTTGGTTGGCTGCTCCGAGAGAACTTGACACTTGTCATTTGAGAGCAACCATCCTCCGAGGACTTTGGCGAAAATCATCAAGTGAGGAAAATCCAAAACCAAACCCCATTAAAACCCCAAGTGATTGAGCATCATCAAGAAATTGATCTGCATGGATCCGACGCTTGTTACCTTTGAAGATCGTGCTTCTTCCAGACGGTTAGGCGTCAAGGTCTAGAGCATCCAAGAGGAATTGTGGATCGCCGAGTGACCAAGTCTGTGAAGGTTTGGAAGTCACCAAGACTTACCACGAGTGATTGGACGAGGCTGCGTGGTCTTAGTTCAAGGAGAATACGGTGAGGATCTGGGTGTCTGAGTTGCGGCTCGAGGCGGGTGTCGGGACTGTGTGTCCTCGAGTTTAAATACTCGGCCGCTCCAACCAGACGTATAACCGAGACATAGCTTGAACTGGTTTACCAAATCATTGTCTTCACCAACTGACTGGTTCTATTTCAACAACTCACTCATTTCCTCATTCTGTGTTGCATGTTGTTCATATCTATGCTTGAAGACTTTGACTGAAGACTTTCACAAATTCCTCAGTTCAATTTCTTCAGTCTGTTTGTCTTCATCTTGTTATCCTGTGTTTACGCTTCCTGTACTCTGTTCTAGTCTTCATTTCATCATGCTGACTATGTGTGTAATCTGTTATGTTCACATCTGAGTACTTATTCCGCTGCAAATAGTTCTTCGCTAAGGAATTTCCTCACTGGCAAATTCCTCAGTGAAGAATTTCATAAAAATCGCCTATTCACCCCCCCTCTAGTTGACATAACGCACTTTCAATTGGTATCAGAGCAAGGTACTCCCTTGTTCTGTGTGATTTTGGTTTAACCACCTGGAGTTCTAGTTATGTCGACCGCAGGTATGATCAAGGTCTCGGCTGGGTGTCCTACCTTTGATGGAACGGACTATCCCTCTATGGAAGAACAAGATGCGGATGCATCTTGAGGCAATTGATAATGATCTACGGTATGTTGTGGAAAATGGTGTCCCCATCCTCATGAAACACTGACCGCTACTGATGTGAAGAGATTCAAACAACTCGACTCTCAAGCGAAGAATATCATCTGTGGCCATCTGAGCAAAGGACAGTATGGAAGAGTGAGTGCTTTGGAAACTGCCAAGCTTATCTGGGATAGGCTGTCCAAAGTAAATGAAGGAGTCTCAACTCAGCGTGACTCTCGAGTTGATGTTCTTCGGAATCTCTTCAACCGCTTCAAAAGACTCGACAACGAAAATGTTCAACAAACCTTCGATCGCCTCACTGACATCTCAAATGAGCTTCACGCCCTCGGTGCCATTGACATCATCGACCATGAAGTAGTGAAGAAAGCGCTAAGATCGCTTGATTCCTCATTTGATACTCTGGGACCGATGATACAAGAGCGCGTCTTGACTACAAGTCACTTGATCCTCGCCGATATCCTTGAAAGGCTTAACACTCACGAGTTCCATCTTCTCAAAAAGAGAGATCTCTATGGCTCGAACTATGGCAAACCACGTGCCCTCAAGGCCAAGGTTGTGTCGACTCAATGTGAGGATTACGGTAGTAGCCTTGGTGATCTCAAGAATCGAGCCAGATCTAGCTCTCCTTGTGAAGAAATTCCAGAAATTCACAAGACGTGGTCGCTTTGGAAAACCCTCAAGGGAAGTGATTCTTCATCCAGTGACTACAAGAGAAGACTTTGCCACAAATGCAAGAAGCCTGGTCACTACATTCAAGATTGTCCTCAGTGGGAGAAGGAAATGAAGAAGAAGAAATACAAGGACTACAGTTCTGATGAAATGAAGAAGAAGAGGAAGAAGAAATCATCAAAATCTTCATCTTCAAAACCATCAAAGTCTTCATCTCACAAGAAGGGCAGCTCCAAGAAAGCTCGGGCATTCATTGGCAAGGAAATGGACTCGAAGCGAATCTGAGGAAAATGATGAAGAGGAAGAGTCTCAAGAATCTGAGTGCGGTGTGGCGAGTCCGCCGTTACTCTCGCTTTCGTCGACAAGTCCATCTTCAACATCAAGAAACTGATTCCACCAACAAGCCCGATGAAGATAATGATGGCTACGCCCCACCTATTGCTTCATGGCAAAAGCAGCTAAGGTACTCAAATATAACTCCTCGATTCTAGTGAAAATGAATCGATGAGGATCTTAAGCCTAGCTACTCTAAACTTGCTAAAATTGCTGTGAAACAACAACGGGCTCTTGAAAAGGTTCAAAACATGCTAGATAAAAGTGATGATATGTTGGGTGAAGAAATGGATCGCACTAAAATACGATGAAAATCTTCAGAGACTTGGTCTAAGTATGATAACCTTCAAGGTCATCATAACTCTCTCTTGTCTCGATCATGAGAAACTTTCTTATGAATTTCTTCAAGAAAAGCAAGACAATGAGAAGCTTTCTCTTGAAGCTATTCAAAGAAAGGCGATCTTGATAAGCTAAGAGAATGTTATGAAGATCTTGAAGGAGCGCGATTCATTACTAGCTCAACAAATCAGCGCTTCTCGTGAAGAATTTGTTCCTCCATGCTTAAAGTGCATTGAGCGTGAATCGCTAATTCTTCACTGAATGTTCAAATGCTTCAAATGTTACAAATTCTTCATCGCCTCTGCTATCACTAATTCCTCACCGAGGACTTTGCTAGTATCACCGACAATGCAGGCTGAAGGAATTGTACATGACAGCTTGTACAAAAGCCTCAAAGGGCATCGACACTTTGTGATGTGCTCAAAAGCAGATCCTCAACGAAACCCTAGGAAAGAGGGTATTGCCTTTGAGAGGAAACTGAATGCCGATGGAACATATTGGAAACCCGAGCAGTATCCCAAAACCTCATGGGTTCGCAAAGGGACCTCGATTGATCCATCTAACTTATCGGCTTTACATGTGAATCTCCTCATTCTTACGATGAGTCATTTGACTCAACTATAAACTGTTCAAAAATCGAATGGTGAAGTATTTGCTAGATATGTTGGCACTAATCTGCAGAACGGTTCCCTATGAAGAAAATCTGGGTTCCCAAAAGCTGTGTTGAAAGTCTTCAGGTGAATGTCCTCATGACACCACCAGTGAAGAACAGGAAACCCAGATCAAATTCTTCATATGGACCAAATTCTTCATATGGATCCAAATCCTCATATGGACCAAATTCTTCACGAGGATCAAATTCCTCAACTGGATCAAAGTCCTCATGTGATTATTATCATGCTAACAAATCTGTCTCGCAGGGCAAAGCTAAGGGCTATGAATATGTGCATTATTCTTTCAACCATTATGTTCATAAGTCCTCGAAGAATTACTCTGCTTATTCATATGCTTACCCTAACCCCTCCAATGCTAAGCGAAATGGTTTGGCATCTTTGCCACCTTTCTCACATGGTGCTCACAGGATGATGAACTCTTTGCCACCCCTCCAGATGTGGGTGGTGAAGAAAAAGAACTAATCTCTTCTGCAGGGTCAGGTCTCCAAACGTGCTCGAACGTCTGAAGAATTTGCTGGGGGCCTGACAATATGCCTGAAAGGACGCAGGCGAATCATGATGAAATGAACTTTCATTTCACACGTGCTCATCTTCTTTATATCTGTTTATTGCTTGATGAAATTCATCGATGAACTTGATATCATATTCTTCACTGATGAAGCGTATGAGATTGTAAGTTACACTAATTCATCTGCAGGATGATCAACCCAAAACCACTGAATGGGTCCTCGATAGTGGGTGTACAAATCACATGACTGGTGACAAGAATCTATTGATGGATGCTCCTTTATCACCGTCACCTCTGAAGCATATCATATTTCTTGACAAAGGCAAAAGTCGTATTGGGTCTTGGTAAGGTTGCTATCTCTAAGGATAAGCACATGGACAAAATCATGCTTGTTGAATCCTTAGGATATAATCTCATGTCGATCTCAATGCTTTGTGATCTTGATATGGTTGTTGTCTTTGGAAAATATCATTTGTGTTGTGATTATGGAAGTCGACAATTCCAAAGTCTTGAAGGCTTTAGGAGAGGAGATCTGTATATTGTTGATTTTCTCTGGGACCACAACCAACCATGTGTCTACTTGCAAAAGCCTCGTAAGGCTGGCTATGGCATCGACGACTTGGTCATGCAGCATGAGGAATTTGAACACGCTTGCGAAGAAGAAGCATGTCATTGGCATTGAGAATGTCAAATTCCTCAAGGATCACTTATGCGGAGCATGTGAAGCCGGAAAAATGACCAAGGCCAAGCATCCAGCGAAGACTATCATGACCACTACTCGTCCATTCAAATTGCTTCACATGGACCTCTTCGGACCTAATCATTATTCAGCAGTCACTAATGATGCATCTCTATATGGTTTTGTCATTGTTGATGATTATTCTCGATATACATGGGTACACATTGTTACTTACAAACATGAAGTGCAGGAAGTCTTCAAATGATTTTCCTCGAGGGCTTCAACCAACTTTGGTGTGAAGATCAAGCATATCAGAAGTGACAATGGAACTGAGTTCAAGAATTCTGGTCTTGATGCCTATCTTGATGAACTTGGTATTACTCATGAATTATCTGCTCCTTATACTCCTCAGCAAAATGGCGTCGTGGGCGCAAGAACAGAACTCTTGTTGAGATGGCTCGCACTATGCTTGATGAATACAAAACACCTCGGCGTTTTTGGATTGACGCAATTGATCTTTGCCGCCACATCATTAACAGAGTATATCTTCACAAATTCTTCAAGAAGATCGATATGAACTCCTCACCGACAAGAAACCCAATGTGAGTTATTTCAAAGTCTTGATTGCTAAATGTTGGATTAGAGATCCTCACCACAACTCTAAATTTGCACCAAAGCACATGAAGGTTTTATGCTTGGTTACGGAAAGGACTCGCACACCTACTGAGTCTTCAACATTGTTCTTCACAAGATTGTTGACCACTGTAGATGTGCGGTTCGATGAAACTAATGGCTCGCAAAGAGAGCACCTACCTTCGTGTTAGATGAACCAGCACCGAGGATGCTATCAAGCACAAGGCAAGCGAGGATGTCATTCCTCTTGAAGAATCGGTGAAGAATTCATTCCCGATCGTGAAGAACGCCGGTGATGCACTCAAGAACATGATGAGGAAATTGGTGTGAAGAAAATCTGATCAAAATCCTCGGCGACAACCAACTCATCCACGCGTTGCAAAAGAAGTGCAAGTGGAGAAGATCATCGATGACATCAACAAGACCAGTCCTCTCACCCGCTCAAAAGCCTCACACTTATCTAACTTTTGTGGGCACTATGCTTTTGTCTCTATCTCAGAGCCCACTAAGGTAGATGAAGCATTTCGAGCCGGAGTGGATTCGGGCTATGCAAGAAGAATTACATCGATTCGAGCTGAACAATGTCCTGGAATTGGTCAATCGCCAGATCCTCGCAAGCATAATATCATTGGCACAAAGTGGATCTACCGCAACAATCAAGATGAAAATGGCCTCGTTGTGAGGAATAAGGCACGACTAGTAGCTCAAGGCTACACACAGTTGAAGGAATTGATTTCGATGAAACTTTTGCACTGTTGCTAGACTTGAAGCTATTCGCATTTTACTTGCCTATGCTAACCATCATGATATCATCTTATATCAAATGGATGTGAAAAGTGCATTCCTCAATGGTAAGCTTGAGGAAGAAGTATATGTTGCTCAACCCCGTGTTTTGAAGATCCCAAGAATCGACAAAGTCTTGAGACTAAATAAGGCTCTCTATGGCCTCAAGCAAGCCCCTCGGGCGTGGTATGATACACTGAAGGAATTCTTCGTGAAGAATGGCTTCACACCCGTTCACTCGATCCTACTCTATTTACTAAATCATATGATGGTGAACTGTTTGTGTGCCAAATATATGTTGATGATATTATCTTTGGCTGTACTAACCAACGATATAGTGATGAATTTGCCTATATGATGAGTGAAGAATATCAAATGTCTATGATGGGAGAGTTGAAATTCTTCTTAGGTCTTCAAATTAAATCGGCAGCAAGAATGGCATATTCATATCTCAGAGAAATACCTCAAAGATGTCTTGAGGAAATTCGGCATGCAAGATTGCAAAGGCGTCAAAATTCCTATGCCCACAAATGGTCATCTATGCATCGATGAAAATGGTACCGACTTGATCACAAGGTATACCGCTCCATGATTGGTTCTTTATTGTACCTATGTGCATCTAGGCGGATATAATGCTTAGTGTTTGCATGTGTGCCCGATTTCAAGCTGCACGAAGGAAGCACACCATAAGGCTGTGAAGCATATTCTTGATATCTAGCTCACACACCAACACTAGGATTATGGTACCCCAAGGGCTCGCTTTTGATCTCATTGGATATTCGACTCGACTATCTTTGGTGATCGTGTGGACCGCAAGTCAACATCGGCACTTGTCATTTCCTCGGACGATCTTTGGTCTATTGGTCCTCGAAGAAACAGAAGCGTGTATCACTGTCTCATCTTTGAAGCTGAATATATTGCTCTTTGGGTCATCTTTGTGCTCAAGCGCTTTGGATGAAGCAAACCCTCAAGGACTATGGCGTCAACGTGAAGAATGTGCCTCTCCTCTGCGACAACGAGAGTGCCATCAAGATTGCTCACAACCCAGTTCAGCACTCAAAGACTAAGCACATCCAGATTCGTCATCATTTTCTTCGTGATCATGTGTTGAAGGGCGATATCTCCATCGAGCATGTGAAGACTGATGAACAGCTAGCTGATATCTTCACCAAGCCCTTGGATGAGAAGAAATTTAGCAAGTTGCGATGTGAGCTAAATATCTTAGAATCTTCGAATGTTCTTTGAAAAGGACACACATCCTAACCCTTATGCATAATTGATGACTTAGATGTGCAACACATGAAGAAACATTGTTCCTCAATCAATGAAGAATAACACTCTAAGTGTGAAGAAATCAATGAAGAATTTGATTCTCGAGCCCCACGACAATTGTGCGCGTGTGCGAAATCATCATTCTTATCTGATGGCTACGCCACCACAAAAGTTGAAAATCTTCAATCTGAGTTTTCCTCATTTTGAAATTCCTCGCTTTTTCAAATTCTTCAACTTTGCAAAATCTTGATATTTCCGTCATCTTTCTTCACTAGCTATATATATATATATATATATATATATATATATGAGTTTATGTCCTCTCAAGATTCACTTATTGCTAATTCTTCAAGTTGCGTTTTCTACTAAGTGAATGTGATCGGACCCTTCCCTCTATGCTATACTCAATCCAATCTATTCACAAATTCTTCATATGCGTTACGATTGAAACTCGTTCAAAGTCTTCTTTGGTCCTTGACAAATGAAGAAATTGCGAACTAAACTTTTAAACAAATCTTATCCAAGTTTTCGGTTTTACCGCTCAAACCGTTCCGCATCCCACGATGTATTAGTTTAATCACCCACGATCTTACGATCTCATCGCACGAAGACGTGGGTGACACACGTCGCGTGAAGGAGAAAGGGCAGGGCATGTTCGTCCAAAATCTTGGGCGAACAGTTTTTCACCGTGGCTATAAATACCCTTTACCCTCCTCACTTCATTTACTCCGCGCCGATCACCGCTCTCGCTCGAGCTCTTCTCAAACCCTAAGCGCCGCCGCTACTCCATCGCCACGGTGAGGAAAAGCTTCACCGCCTCGACCTCATCGCTGTCAGATACTCGCGTCGGCGCGGAAATCTTCACTCCGCGCCGCCGTAGTCGTCTTCCTCAGCCAAGTTAGGGCGTGGAAGATCTAACGTGACGAACTTCTCTCAGTTCATCTCTGTTCGTCGTGTTCTTGATTCGGGTAATTAAAAGTCACTTTTATTACTCGCGTTGATTCTCAAATCTTTACGAAAATCTTCAAAGGTGTTTTTACTCTTCAAAATCTTCACATATGAACACCTCACACACTATATGTTCTTGATTTATCTCTAAGCATTCATTTCTTCAAAATTCCTCAATTGTGCGGATTTTCGATCAGACAACTCTGGAACCTAAGGCTAAACGCTTAGTGAAATTCCTCAAGGCTCAAACTGGTCAAATTCCTCAAAACTTGCTTCTTTGGAAGAATCTTACGAGAACATATGTCCTCTCCAAATTCCTCGCACCTACACCCTGCTCACAGTACTCATGTCATTCTTTGAATCACTAGGTTCTCATCAACTTAACTCATTTGCAGCGTTCCTCGAAGAAAAACTGCATACTTCTTGAGTGCTCTATTGTTCAAATTCCTCACTGAAGAAAATGGCGGGAAGGCAAGAGACCGCAGAAGGGAGGAAAGAAACCGGAAGTCATGACTGCTTTTGAAATTCTGAGGAAATATACAAAGACTATCGCACTTTGATGAATCCAAATTTGGCAAGGAGACTAAGAACCAGCGCAAAGTGCGCATACAGAGAATAGAAAGGAGATGGGCACGAGAATGGCGAGAATACCGCTATGTCACTCCTAAGTACATGAGGAAATTCACACTGAATCCTCCATGCCCAAGAGCTCCTCTGGCACCTGGCCAAGTTGCTGATCCCACCAGCGTCAAGCGTGGTGAAGATTTTCCTGAAGAATGGTCCAGGCGCCAAGCCAAATTGGCAAGACAGGCCAAGGAGGCAGTGAGGAAATTCAATGAGGATACTGCTGCTGCTGAATCCTCAGCAGCTCCCTCCAAGTCCTCAACACCTGTGCATCTTGCAACTTGTCAAAGGACTCAAGGTTTCTCCATTGCTTCTGGTGTTTCAGCAAGTTCCTCAGCTGCACCAATGTCCTCAACAGGTCCCACTCTGCTGAAGACAAAAGCAACTGCTGGGCGCGGTCCTCGGCCAAGTCCGAAGAAGAAACAGAGTTGCATTCAACGTTCCCTCGATGATGAAGCCTCGATGAAGAACTTGAAGAAATCATCGAGACAGTGACCAAGGCCGCTAGAGCCAAAGGAACAAGTGTACCTCGCTTTTGGATCCAAGAAGATCCTAGACTTCATTGACTGTGGCATCGGGATCCACACTCCTCTTAGGATCTCGCCATCGACTCTGGTCAAAGTCACATGTGAACCATTTCATCTCTCAAGAGAAATGGAAATTTGAAAAGGCTCGTGAATTGAAGAGAGCAAAAGCAAGAAAAGAGAAGCTTCTAAGGAAAAACATCATCAACTTGTCTCCTGAAGAACTTCTTAAAGCTCAATCGAAATCAAGCACTCGGCAAGGATTTTGATGCTTCTTGGCAAGGAGCCAAGGTGAGATTCGTCACTCGACGAATAGAATGTCAACTATTGCAGCTGCATCGCAACAAGAAAATCCTCAGTGAAGAATCTGCTCACTGCTTTGAAGAACATGCCAAGATCTTGATGACTTTCAGCGTCTTGATGAGAACACAAGTTCCGTGGCTGATGACTCCATTCCATTGCTTGAAGAAATTCCTGTGGCATCCACTAGTGGTGCGCTGAAGAATCAAGAAAACAGGCAATCGCACCGGTTGTGCTCAAGAAACTGTACCTCAATCCTCGGCTCCTCCTGCACCAACACCAACTCCAATTCTTCCTTACGCCTATGAAGTGAAGAAGACAAAGGCGCAGAGCGAGCTGCGATGAAGAAAAGGAAGGCATCAGCTGCGTCAAATTCTTCGACTGCGAAGAAATTGAAGCCAATGACCAGCTCGATTGAAAATCCTATCGATGCCATTCCCATTTCCTCCATGCCATCCAAGGAAATTGTTCCCTTTGGAGAAGAATACACGATCCCAAGCGGATCAGATGAAGAAAATCAATCTGTTGCTACTTCAGAACAGCTTGATGAAGATATTGAAGTGGAAGCTTTCCCTTCAACTCCTGTTCCTTCCTCACCCGTGCCTCAGTTCACAGCTGAAGAGGTAGGCGCTGAGGAAATTGAAAAAGAAGATGAAGATGTGGATATTGGGTGCACTACACCTATAATGAACGATGACTTTTGGGAAAGTCAGCACCCCAATACTCCTCTCTTCACTCCGCTTCAACAAGCTCCTCAGTCACCGACTACTACTGTTCAAATGGGCTCTGAAGAAACTCATCCCACATCATCTGTCAATGAAGAGATTCCAGCCACTAGCGCTGAAGAACCAATCACGATCCTCAAACCGCACAGGAGAGGAACCAGAAATTCCTCACTGAAGAACGAAATCGCGATTCACGAGGTTGTGCTTCAAATAACAGATATTCCTCGCCCAAGCCAAAGAATCCGTTTTCGAGCAAGCAAAAGTTCAAGGCTGAAGATTTCTTTTACGAGCATGTGTTCTTCATCGCCTACAATCCTTATGACTCGCTCGAATGAGGAAAAGACGCTCGGACTCCAACACAAGCAAATTTCTATTCCTCGGTGCTATTCGACAAGGACAAGATCTTCGACCATGAGCATATTCCTCATGTGGATATGGAATCACCGCCGTGCTTGAGCCATTACTTCGTGTTCTTCACGATGCGAGGCTGCTGAATTTTCTGCACCGATATATGTATTTGGAATGAAGAACTCATTCTTCGATTCTATGCCACCCTGACATCACCGGAGATGTCAAGACATCAACTCATGGGTTCGGATTGGATGATGAAAATACTCACTACAAGGCACCAAAGAATCGAATTGCTTCATGTCCTTCCTCTTGATCCTCCCCATGACTCGCTTTCGTTGCCTCTATAATGACGCTGAATCGTCTCGATCACTTCATGCAAGTCTTGATGAAGCCATGAAGCCGGCCAAGCCCTCGAACGAAATTCCTCGTCAAGGATTTGCTATATGTGCCTCGGACGTGTACGAGAATCTTGACGAAGACTATGAGTCCAATCAAAGGCCATGACTCAAATGATGAAGATGTCATTGGCATCATGAAGAACATGCTTTTCAATATCATTCATGGCGTTCCAGTCAACTTCCATGATTTCTTCATGAGGACTCTGGCCAATATTGCAATGTCACCTTTTGAGCTGAAGCCATATCGCCTTGGATCATGAGATTCATCCGGGCAAGATCTTCACCGAACTACAAGGTCGACACTCAATCATGGCAGCTTCCCGCCGCCCATTGAAGTCCTCAGCGACCAATTTCATCATCGATGACAAGGGCAAGGCAGCGGCTGTAATTGATGAAGGCACCGTCCATTGGATGGTCGGTTTAGCAAAGCTGCATCTTACTCCACCAATGATGATTACGCACGCATGATACTACCGCAAATACCTCAACCAAGAAACAGCCTCAAGCCCAAAGCACCGTGGTGATGGTCGATCGTGAGTTACTCCTCGGTCTTCATCGGAAGGTTGATCACAATCGAAATGGGTCAAGCGCCAATTTGCTGCAATTCTTCACAATATGACCTCAACGCATAATGCGGTGAAGAAAACCATTACTACCTACATGAAACCCTCAACCGCACTGGCTGTTACGAATCATGTCTATTCGCGGAAGAATTGAAGACTATGGGTCTTCGTGAAGCTTATGAGTGGTGCGCACCACCTCAGAAGAAATTCAAGAGAGTCAAAGTTCGATTTGGTGGCCAGCTCTTATTCTTCATCGCGAAATTGATGAATATGAAGACTTGGGCGACATCTGCGGCAGCCCTACTTCAACAACCAACCCGACATAATGTGGCGCTCCTCCATCGACTTGAATATCTTGAGGCGTTAGTCCTCGCCTCGATCCTTTTGGTCATTTGATGACAAAGGGGAGAAATCTGAGTTAGTCTTCAAGCGGGTTTATACTATGGGCGTTTTACTAAGTTACAACTCTCGTTCTTCCAAACTTTTATTGGTTCGAGTTGTAATCTTAAATCCGATGGTGCCTCGATACTTTTGATCGTGCATTGTGCTTGACTTTGCCTTTGTGCTCTAATACTTTTGATCGTGCTTCCGATGCTCGATTTTGATCGTGTTATGCTCGATGCTTTTGAAGCACTAAGCTCTGAATGTGATATTTGAGCTCGAAAACCTTTGGTGTGATATTCCGCATGCTCATTCCTAGTTAATACTATTGCATGCATCTTGAATCTCATCAGCACCATATTTCATCATGCATTTCAAATTCTTCATAGTATATGTATCAAATGCGTGTATGAATTACAAGATATAGGGGAGATCTCCATGATTCAAATCTTCAAATGTGCATTGCCTCAAAAGCAAATTCCTCATTATGCACTATTAGGGGAGTTCTTCTATATCTTGCAATCAAATTCCTCAATATCGTATTTACACTTCATATGTTTATCCCGTTGAAAACTTAACCTATGTTGTCATCAATCACCAAAAGGGGAGATTGTAAGTGCATCTAGTGCCCTTAGTGATTTTGGTGTATTGAAGACTTATAGGTTAAGTAATGATCGCTTGTGAGTGTACACAGGTCTATAAGTCTATGAGGAGTTTGATATGTACAGAGAAAGTCGACCCCTAAAAATGAAGTTCTTCGACTGAAGACTTTGATATTCTGAAGACTTTCTGAAGACTTTGAAAGTGAAGAAATTGGTGTGACCATGAAGACTTGATATTTATTCGAGGAATCTGGAGCGTGAAGACTTTTGTTTTCGTTGTTTCATTTTCTCTTTCTTGAGTCATAGGAAACACCGTCATCGTTAAAGGGGTCGAGGAAATACTAAGGAAAAATTTCCATGTGATGCTCAACTCAAAATCCTACACCTACCAATCCCTTGAGTGAAGCCTTTGGAAATCTCATACTAAATTCTTCAAATTCTTGATGTGACGCAGATTCTTACCGTCACCGATGACTTTGCTCGACCGAGGAGTTAGGAACTTCGCCAAAGTCTGAATTGCCTCACACAGTGAGGAACATGATAGCCCCGAGGACTTTGAAAGTCAAATTTCCGACCGTTCTTTGTCTTGCTTGGCGTGGACCAAAATATCTTATCCACCTAACGGTCATATCATTGAAGGGCATTTATGTCTTATCATGTCGGGCTGCTCCTAGGCTATAAATAGCCGCCCCTACAACCACTAGTTGGTTGGCTGCTCCGAGAGAACTTGACACTTGTCATTTGAGAGCAACCCATCCTCCGAGGACTTTGAGCGAAAATCATCAAGTGAGGAAAATCCAAAACCAAACCCCACAAAAACCCCAAGTGATTGAGCATCATGAAGAAAATGATCTGCGTGGATCCGACGCTTGTTACCTTTGAAGACTGTGCTTCTTCCGCACGGTTAGGCGTCAAGGTCTAGAGCATCCAAGAGGAATTGTGGATCACCGAGTGACCAAGTGTGTGAAGGTTTGGAAGTCACTGAAGACTTACCACGAGTGATTGGACGAGGCCTGTGGTCTTAGTTCAAGGAGAATACGGTGAGGAGTGGGTGTCCTGAGTTGCGACTCGAGACGGGTGTCCGAGGCTGTGTGTCCTCGAGTTTAAATACTCACCGCTCCAACAGACGTATAACCGAGAGACAGCAGTTGGAACTGGTTTACCAAATCATTGTCTTCACCAACCGACTGGTTCTATTTCCTCAACTCACTCATTTCCTCATTCATGTTGCATGTTGTTCATATCGTGCTTGAAGACTTTGATCAAGACTTTCACAAATTCCTCAGTTCAATTTCTTCAGTCTGTTTGTCTTCATCTTGTTATCCTGTGTTTACGCTTCCTGTACTCTGTTCTAGTCTTCATTTCATCATGTTGACTATGTGTGTAATCTGTTATGTTTACATCTGAGTACTTATTCCGCTGCAAATAGTTCTTCGCTAAGGAATTTCCTCACTGGCAAATTCCTCAGTGAAGAATTTCATAAAAATCGCCTATTGACCCCCCCTCTAGTCGACATAATGCACTTTCAAGATGATCATGTTTTGTTAAAGTTATCAGCAACTGGTAAGAGCCTTATGGTTGTCTCTTTGTTGCATAAGTTGCAAGCGCCATAGAATTGCTTTACTTTATTGCTATGCGATAGCAATAGTTGCAAATGCAATAGTTGGCGAGACGACCATGTGATGACACATTGATAGAGATCAAGATGATGGAGATCATAGTGTCATGCCGGTGATGATGGAGATCATGATAGTACTTTGGAGATGGAGATCATAAGCACAAGATGATGATGGCCATATCATGTCACATATTTTGATTACATGTGATGTTTATCTTTTATGCTTCTTATTTTACTTAGTTCGGCGATAGCATTATAAGATGATCCCTTACTAAAAAATTTAAGGTATAAGTGTTCTCCCTGAGTATGCACCGTTGCGACAGTTTTTCGTGCCGAGACACCACGTGATGATCGGGTGTGATAAGCTCTACGTACACATACAGCGGGTGTTAACCAGTTTTGCACACGCAGAATACTCGAGTTAAACTTGACGAGCCTAGCATATGCAGATATGGCCTCGGAACACTGGAGACCGAAAGGTCAAACGTGAATCATATAGTAGATATGATCAACATAGTGATGTTCACCATTGAAAACTACTCCATCTCGCGTGATGATCGGACATGGTTTAGTTGATTTGGATCACGTGATCACTTAGATGATTAAAGGGATGTCTATATAAGTTGGAGTTCTTAAGTAATATGATTAATTGAACTTTAATTTATCATGAACTTAGTCCTAATAGTATTTTGCAAATTATGTTGTAGATCAATAGCTTGAGTTATAACTTCCCTATGTTTTTTATATGTTAGAAAAAATAAGTTGAAAGATGTAGTAGCAATGATGCGGACTGGGTCCATGATCTGAGGTTTATCCTCACCGCTAGGTGACAGACCTATTGTAGGAGCAGATGCAGACGTTATGAACGTTTGGCTAGCTCAATATGATAACTACTTGATAGTTTAGTGAACCATGCTTAACAGCTTAGAATCGGGACTTCAAAGACGTTTTGAACGTCATGGACCATATGAGATGTTCTAGGAGTTGAAGTTAATATTTCAAGAAAATACCCGAGTTGAGAGATATGAATTCTCCAACAAGTTCTATAGCTAAAAGATGGAGGAGAATAGCTCAAGCAGTGAGCATGTACTCGGATTGTCTGGGTACTCCAATCACTTGCATCAAGTAGGAGTTAATCTTCCAGATAAGATAGTGATTGACAGAGTTCTCTAGTCACCATCACCAAGTTACTGGACCTTCATGATGAACTATAGTATGCAAGGGATGATGAAAACGATTCCCGAGCTCTTCGTGATGCTGAAATCAACGAAGGTAGAAATCAAGAAAGAGCATCAAGTGTTGATGATTGACAAGACCACTAGTTTCAAGAAAAGGGCAAAGGGAAAGAAAGGGAACTTCAAGTAGAATGGCAAGCAAGTTGTCACTCCCGTGAAGAAGCCCAAAGCTGGACCAAAGCCTGAAACTGAGTGCTTCTACTGCAAAGGAAATGGTCACTGGAAGCGGGAATGCCCGGAATATTTGGTGGATAAGAAGGATGGCAAACTGAACAAGGGTATATTTGATATACAAGTTATTAATGTGTACCTTACTAGTGTTTATAGTAGCCCCTGGGTATTTGATACTTGTTTGGATGCTAAGATTAGTAACTCGAAATAGGAGTTACAAAATAAACGAAGACCAGTTGAGAGTGAAGTGATGATGTGTGTTGGAAGTGGTTCCAAGATTGATATGATCACCATCGCACACTCCCTATACTTTCGAGATTAGTGTTGAACCTAAATAAATGTTATTTGGTGTTTGCGTTGAGCATAAATATGATTAGATCATGTTTATTGCGATACGATTATTCATCTAAGACAGAGAATAAATTGTTATTCTGTTTACATGAATAAAACCTTCTATGGTCATACACCCAATGTTGATGGTTTATTGAACCTTGATCATAGTGATACACATATTCATAATATTGATGCCAAAAGATGCAAAGTTGATAATGATAGTGCAACATATTTGTGGCAATGCCGTTTGGGTCATATCGGTGTAAAGCACAGAAGAAACTCCATAAAGATGAATTTTTGGAATCACTTGATTGTGAATCATTTGATGCTTGTGAACCGTGCCTTAGGGGCGAGATGACTAAAACTCCGTTCTCCGGAACAATGGAACGAGCTAGTGACTTATTGGAAATAATACATGCTGATGTATGCGATCCAATGAGTGTTGATGCTCGTGGTGGGTATCGTTATTTTCTGACTTTCACAGATGTTTTAAGCAGATATGGGTATATTTACTTAATGAAACACAAGTCTAAAACATTTGAAAAGTTCAAAGAATTTCAGAGTGAAGTGGAGAATCATCGTAACAAGAAAATAAAGTTTCTACGATCTGATCATAGAGGAGAATATTTGAGTTATGAGTTTGGCTTTCATTTAAAACAAATGTGGAATAGTTTCATAGTTCATGCCACATGGAACACCACAGTGTAATGGTGTGTCCGAATGTCGTAACCGCACTTAATTGGATATGGTGCAATCTATGATGTCTCTTACTAGGTTACCACTACCGTTTTGGGGTTATGCATTAGAGACAGTTGCATTCACTTTAAATAGGGCACCATCAAAATCCGTTGAGACGACGCCTTATGAACTGTGGTTTAGCAAGAAACCAAAGTTGTTATTTCTTAAAGTTTGGGGCTATGATGGTTATGTGAAAAAGCTTCAACCTGATAAGCTCGAATCCAAATCGAAGAAATGTGTCTTCATAGGATACCCAAAGGAAAATGTTGAGTACACCTTCTATCACAGATCCGAAGGCAAGATCGTTGCTAAGAATGGATCCTTTCTAGAGAAGGAGTTTCTCTCGAAAGAAGTGAGTGGGAGGAAAGTAGAACTTGATGAGGTAATTGTACCTTCTCCCGAATTGGAAAGTAGTTTATCATAGAAATTAGTTCTAGTGATTCCTACACCAATTAGTGAGGAAGCTAATAATGATGATCATGAAGCTTCAGATCAAGTTACTACCAAACTTCGTAGATCTTCCAGATTAAGATCCGCACCAGAATGGTACGGTAATCCTATTCTGGAAGTCATGTTACTAGACCGTGATGAACCTATGAACTATGAGGAAGCGATGAAGAGCCCAGATTCCGCGAAATGGCTTGAGGCCATAAAATCTGAGATGGGATCCATGTATGAGAACAAAGTGTGGACTTTGGTGGACTTGCCCGATGATTGGCAATCCATAGAAAAAATAAATGGATCTTCAAGAGGAAGACGGACACTGATAGTAGTGTTACTATCTACAAAGCTTGATTTATCGCAAAAGGTTTTTGACAAGTTCAAGGTGTTGACTACAATGAGATTTTCTCAACTGTAGCGATGCTTAAATCCGTCCAAATCATGTTAGCAGTTGCCATATTTTATGAAATCTGGCAAATGGATGTCAAAAGTACATTCCTTGAATGGATATTTCGTAAAGAAGAGTTGTATATGATGCAACCAGAAGGTTTTTTCAATCCTAAAGGTACTAACAAGGCGTGCAAGCTCCAGCGATCCATCTATGGACTGGTGGAAGCATCTCGGAGTTGGAATATACGCCTTGATGAGTTGATCAAAGCATATAGTTTTATACAGACTTGCAATGAAGCATGTATTTATAAGAAAGTGAGTGGGAGCTCTGTAGAATTTCTAATATTATATGTGGATGACATATTGTTGATTGGAAATAATATAGAATTTCTAGATAGCATAAAGAGATACTTGAATAAGAGTTTTTCAATGAAAGACCTCGGTGAAGCTGCTTACATATGGGGCATCAAGATCTATAGAGATAGATCAAGACACTTAATTGGACTTTCACAAAGCACATACCTTGATAAAGTTTTGAAGAAGTTCGAAATAGATCAGTCAAAGAAAGGGTTCTTGCCTGTATTACAAGGTGTTAAATTGAGTAAGACTCAAAGCAGAACCATGACAGAAAATAGAAAGAGAATGAAAGTCATTCCCTATGCCACAGTCATAGGTTATATAAAGTATGTTGTGCTGTGTACCAGACCTATTGTGCACCTTGTGCCCTTAAGGAAAAAAAAAATTTTTAAAAAATTTTTTAATTTGGGGTTTGTAAAGGGAAATTTAAAATTTAAAATTAGGTTTTAAGTTTAAAACGACGGGCCTTAAAAAAAATTTTTTTTCCATAAAATTTTTTTGGAAAAACAAAAGGGGGGGGTTTTTTTTCCCGGGAAAGGAAAAAAAGAAAAATTTCCCGGGAAATTAAAAGGGAAAAAATTAAAATTTTTTAAAAAAAATTTTTCCTCCAAAACCAACCCAAAGGGGTTTAAAATTTTTTTCCCCAAAAAAAATAAAAAAAAGGGGGGAAAAGGGCCCCAAACCCCAAAACCCCCCCCCCCATTAAAAAACCCCAAAAAGGGAAAAAAAAAAAAAAATTTTTTGGCCATGGGAAAAGGAAATTAAATTTAAATTTAAACCCCGGGTTTGAAAATTTTTAAAAAAAAAAAGGGTTTTTAAAAAAAAAATTTTTTTTTTTTCCCCCCCAAAAAAAAAAATTTTTTCCCCTTTTTTTTAAATTAAAACTTTTTTTTTTGAAACCAAAAAAGGTTTTTAAGAAACCAAAAAACCCTTAAAAAATTTTAAAAACCGGGGGAAAATTCCTTAACCCCAAAACCCCGGGTTAAAATTTTCCCCAACCCTTTTTTTAAGGGAACTTCCCCAAATTTTTTTTTCCCTTTTTTTTTTTTTTAAAAAGAAAACGGCCAGGGGGAAAAAAAAACCAAAATTTTTGGGGGGCCCCCCAAAAAGGGAAAAAAAAAAGGGAAAAAAAAAAAAAGGCCCCCCAAACCCGGGTTTCCCCGGGGGAAAGGAAAAAAAAAAAACCCCCGGGGCCCAAAAAAAAAAAGGAAAAAAACAAAAATTTTCCTTAAAAAAAAAAATTTTTTTTTAAAAAAAGGGGTTTTAAAAACCCCCAAAAAAGGCCCAAAAAATTTTTAACCCTTTTTAAAAAAATTTAAAAATTTTTTAAAAAACCCCCAAGGAAAACCCTCTTAAAAAAAAACCCCCAAAAAAAAAGGGTTTTTTCCCCCCAATTTTTTAAGGCCCAAAAAAAAAATTTTTTTCCCCCTTTTAAATGGGGAAAAATTTTAATTTCCGGGGGAAAAACCTTTTTTGGGGGAAAAAAACAACCCTTTTTTCCCAAAAAAAAAAAATTTTGGGGGAAAAATGGGGCCCCCAAAAAAAAAATTTCTTTAAGGCCCCCAATTAATTTAATCCTTAAGGAAATTCCAAAACCTTTTCCTTTTCAAGGTTTTAAATTTTTAAAAAAAAAAAACCTTTGAAAAAAAAAAAGGGGGGAAAAAATTGGGAAAGTTATTTGGGGCCCCCCCAAAAAAAAAATTTAAAATTTTTAATTGGGTTTTTCCCCGGGAAAAAGGTTGAATTAAAAAATTTTTTCCCTTCAAATTTGTTAAATTTTTTTTTTCAAAATTCTTTTTTTCCCCCAAAACCCTTAATTTAAAGGGGGGTTTTAAAATTTTGGGTTTCCCAAAAAAACCCCATTTTTTGAAAAAAAAGGGGGGGCCCCCTTTTGGGGGAAAAAAACCCCAAAAAAACCCTTAAAAGGGTTTTTTTAAAAAAAAGGGGCCAAAAAAAAAAAACCCCCCCCCGCCCTTCCCCTTTTTCCCCCTTTTTTCCCCTTTTTTATTCCCCCTTTTCCCAAAAGGTTTTTTTGTTTTAAATTTTTGGGAAATTTTTCCCCCAAAAAAATTTTCCCCCTTTTGGGGCCCCAATTTGGGGTTTCCCGCCCCCAAAGGGAAAAAAAAATTTTTTTCCCCCAAAAAATTTTTCCTTTTTCCCCAAAATTTTTTTGGGGGGGAAAAAATTCTTTGGGAATTTAAAAATTTTTTTTAAAAAGCCCCTTTTTTTTGGGGTTAACCAAAATTTTTTTTAAAAAAATTTTTAAAAAACCCCAAAGAATTTCCCTTTTTCCAAAAAAAACCCCCCCCAAATTTTTTTCCCCACCTTTTTTTTTAAAAGGAAAACCCCCTTTTTTTTAAAAAAAAAATTTCCCCCCCCCAAAAAATTTTTTAAAAAGGAACCCCCAAAATTTAAAAAAAACCCCCCTTTTCCTTAAAATTTTTTTTCTTTGGGGGGTTTTTGGAAAAAAAAAAAGGGGGGGGAAAATTTTTTTTCCCCCCCCCCCCCAAAAAAAAGGGAAATTTCCCCGAATTTTACCCCCAAAAAATTTACAAAATTTTTAATTTTTTAAAACCCCCCCCCAAAAAAAAAAGGGGGTTTTGGGGGAAAAATTAATTTGGGAAAAAAAAAAATTTTTTTTCCCCTTTTAAAACCTTTCCCCCTTTTTGGGAAAAAAAATTTTTTTTTGGGAAAAAAAAGGGGGTTAAAATTTTTAAAAAAAATTTTTTCCCTTTTAGAAGGGAAAATTTTTTTTTTAAAAAAAACCATTTTAAAAAAAATTTTTCCTTTTTTTTAAAAAAACCCCCTTTTTTGGGGGAAAAAAATTTTGGAAATTTAAAAAAAAAAACCCCCTTTTTTCCAAAAAAAGGGGGCTTTTAAAATTCCCCTTTTTAAAAAATTTTTTCTTTTTAAATTTTTTTTTTTTTTAAAAAAAAAAATTTGGTTTTGGGGTTTTTTAAAAAAGGGGGTTTTTTAAAGGGTTTAAAAAAATTTTTTTTTCCCCCTTTTTTTTTTTTGGGGAAAACCAACCCAAAAATTTCCCAAAAAAAAGGGTTAAAAAAATTTTTTGGTTTTTTAACCTTTAATTTAAAAAGGTTTTTTTTTTTAAAAACCCCAAAAAAGGGGGGTTTTTTAAACCCCCCAAAAAAAAAGGGGGGTTTTGGGAATTTTTTAAAAAAAGGGGCCCTTTTTCCCCTTGAATTTCCCCCTTTTTCCCCCAAAAAAAAAAAAATTTTTAAAAAAAAAGGGGCCCCCAAAATTTTTCAAAATTTCCCCTTTTTTTCCCCCCCCCCCCAAAAAAAACCCACCGAAACCCAAAATTTTTTTCTTGGTTGGGGCAAACCCCCCAAAAAAAACCTTGTTTTTTTCCCCAAAAGGGGAAAATTTCTTTGGGTTTAAGGGAAAAAAAAAAAAACCCCCCTTTTTAAAAAAGGGAAAAAGGGGTTTTCCCAAAAAAAACCTTTGGAAAAATTTTTGGGTTTCCCAAAAAATTGGCCCCAAAAATTTTTAAAAGGGGGAAGAAAAAAAAAAATTTTTAATTTTAAAATTTAAACCCCTTTTAAAAAATTTGAAAATTTAAAGCCCTTTCCATGAAAAAAAAAAAAAAAAACCCCCCCCCCACTTTTAATTTTTTGGGGAAAATTTTTTCCCCCCCCAAACCCAAAAAAAAAACCCCCCGAAAACCCTTTGGGTTTAAAACCAAAAAAAATTTTTAAAAAAACCCTTTAAAAAATTTTTTTCCCCAAAACCCTCCCCCAAAAATTGGTTTTAAAATTTTTTAAAAAACCCAAAACCCGGGGCCCCAAAAAAACCCCGGGGGAAAAATTTTTTTTTCCCCAAAATAATTTTTTCCCCAAAAAAACCCCCCCCCCCCCCCGGGGGAAAAAATTTTAAATTTTCAACCCCTTTTTTAAGGGAAAAAACCCCGAAACCCCCTTTGGGGAAATTTTTTTTTTTCCCCCCCCCCCCCAAAAAGGGTAATTTAAATCCAAATTTTTTTTAAAAAATTTTTTTTTAAAAACCCCCCCCAAAAAATTTTTTTTTTTTTTTCCCTTTTTTTTTTTTTAAAACCTTTGGGAAAAACCCAAAAATTTAAAGGGGCCCCAAATTTAAAAATTTTTTTAAAATTTGGGAGAAATTAAATTCTTCCAAATTTCCCCCAAATTCCCAAACCCCCCAAAAAATTTTTCCAAATTAAAAAACCCCAAAATTCAACAAATTCTACAAGAGAGCAAGGAAAGAAGCTCTAAGTCTAGATCATATGATGAAAAGAGATCTTCTAGTCGGATCAAACGCATAATTGTGGAAGACCCGACACTACTCAAATGAGTGTTCGACTCCACAAGAGAAGAGAAGAATTCCAAGAAGAAGAAGCTCAAGAGAAGAGTCCCAAAAGAGAGAAGGAGTAGAGATGATCGTTATGAACGAAGATCCTCCTGAGAAGCAAGGATTCTAAAGGAAAGACAAGTCATCAAGGAGCTACACAAGAAGAAAACATCAAGCTCATGTTGGTGAATGGGTTTCCGCCCGATCCACAATCACTCCAAAGAAGCTATCACTCCAACTCCAATACGCCAAGATGAAGGTGTTGCGTCTTGCTCTCGTCCTCCAACTCCAACTCCTATGACATATTTGATTCACCAAATGAGGGAATTGGAAGATGCTTCATGGCAAAAGGCCACAAGGTATCACACCCTGAGTTTATTGACTTTGATAGTGATGAGGATGACTTGCTTGGTGAAGATGAGCTTTACATGATAAATCTAGTGAGCTTAGTAATGATGAACATGCTAGTAGTCTTTATAGTCAGAAGAGTCGAATGACAATGCTATGAAGGAGATTGAGCGACTAACTAAAGAACTAAACACTCTTAAGTTAGCTCATGAAACAACTCAAGAAGATCATAGAGAGCTCCTAAGATCTCATGAGAAGCTACGCTCGAGAAGCTCAATCTAGAGCAAGAACATGAGTTTCTAAAAGCTATCAATGACGATCTTCAAAGAAGAGTTCTTCATATCTTGCCAAACGACTTCTCTTGTCTAATTTCTTGCCACCTATCAAAACTAAGCATGACAAGCATAAGAAAATTCTTCATCTAGTAGTAACAATAATCATGCTAAATCAAATGTTGTTACTTCTAGTAATTCTCTTGATTCCACTAACAATGTTTCAAGCCAAGTTTCACTTGAGCAAGAAAATAGTCTATTGAAAGGATTATAGAGAAAGGTGTCTACAAGAGTCTTGCTGGAAGCAAAAGCTTTGAGGAAATTGTTCGCAAGCAAGGAAGACACCTAAGAATCAAGGAATTGGTTTTGAGCGAAAGTTCAACGCCAAAGGTGTTGAATGGGAAGAAGGTCAATATCCCACTCCAAAGTTCGTCTTCAAGAGAAGAAGTATGATCCTACTTCTTCAAATGAGGAACAAGCTCAAGATGACCTTCCACCACAAGACCACAAGCTAAAAGGCAAGGACAAGCTTCAAGAGGAGATTGATGCATCTATTGAAGCACCCAAGGCCATGGTCAAGTGGGTTCCCAACGCAACTTCAAGTTCTACTTCAACAAGCTCAACTACTACACCAAGAATTCCCATCAAGATGATGTGGATCCCAAGAAGAAGAACTAGAGAGTTCTTGAGGGTGACTCCGCCAATATACTTCACTCACATTCATTTTGGCAAGGACTTGTGCAATCAACTTCCACATCTTGCACTAGTTCATGGAGTCACAAACCCTCATGTTGGTAAGTCAAGGGACAAGGTAATCATTGCTTTCATGGACATCATCTATTGTGTACTTCAATCTATGTCCATGGATATCCTTGTTTGTTCCTTGTGGGACTAACCCATGTAGGTATTGAAAGTGTCAATCCAAAGGATTGCTCCCAACTCTTGATGATCTTCATCAACATTGAGCATCCACATCTTCAACATCTACATGAAGTCTTCAACGACAACCCAAGGTTAGTTTGACCCTTTAAAAGGGTTCTCACATCAAGGGGAGCTTTGCTCAAAGAAATGAGCCAAAGCAACTACTAACGATGTGAACACATCAATGTTTTATGGAAAAGTGGTAACCCCACTTTGTGTTAAACGATGAGTATGACCTATGATCAAATGTTCTCATTTGACTCCTAAGTCAATATACTCATATATAGATGACCTAGTCATCGCCAAATTGTGTGCTAGCTGTTAGTGTTTTGTTTGTGCATGTTTGACACATATTTCATTTGCTATCTTATTGTGTGAGCATGTTGGATGCATGATTTTATCCATTCGAGGACATCCATTTGTTGCTTTGGTCTTTGGTTTTCTTTTCGACCAAATGGATGGACAAGAATGCCTAAGTTTCCCCTAGCTATCTATGCTTTTTGTCTCAAACTCTATTCATGCTTATATCACAAACTTTGAAAAGACTTTTTCGATGACCGAAGTGAGGAGCACTCGAGCCACCGATCCGCAAAAGCCTAACTTCCAAAACCTTCTAGTACTTTCGTCAAACCGATATACTCAAATCGATGCATCAAATCACTTGATTGATCTAGAGCCACTCGGTGAAACCGAAGTTTCAAATTTCGCGGATCGTGTGTAATCGCACGCAGCTAACCATCTCGGTCCCACCGAAGTTTTCAAACTCGGTCCCACCGACAAACCGGCGGGTATATATACCCGAGGACGCCTGTTATTCTTCAAAACGCCCGCCTCAAACCCTTCACGCCATCGCTTTGGTCTCCTGGATCGCCTCCGCCATCACCAGGCGCCGCCGCAGTTCCATCGCCCAACGGTTTTTTTCATCGCGTACCAGAGTGAAGCTCCACCGATTGGGTGAGTTTCATCCTCTCGTGCTCCAAACCGATTCAATGCACGATAGGTGTTGTCAAGTTCTTGCCAAGATTGAAATCTCCCTATCCACGCTTAGATCATAGAACAAAATTCGAGTGAAAATTTTAGGTTAGGTTTCCCAACACATCTTTGATGACCGATTCGACATTCTTGGATCGACCGATTTGGCCTCCACAGACCGCACTTTTTGTTAAACCGAAGTCGGCAAATCGGTAAGACCAAGTGAGGATTTAGTGAAACCCTAGTGCTCTCTGGCTAGACGAAACCCATTTCGTCCAACCGAAAGTGGTGTATGTGGTCTTAGACACTTCGGATTCACCGAATTTATAGATTCCGACCGACATGTATTCTGTGAAACCTAAGACTAAAGTTTAACTCATTTTTTGCAAAATCCTCCGAGGGATAACTCTTCTACTCGCCTATACCTATTTTAT